>CM068824.1:149729923-150929923 GCA_028554795.2 Sinohyriopsis cumingii
CTATATCTCTATGTATATGTATCTATATATATATGTCTATATCTCTATGTATATGTATCTATATATATATGTCTATATCTCTATGTATATGTATCTATATATATATGTCTATATCTCTATGTATATGTATCTATATATATATGTCTATATCTCTATGTATATGTATCTATATATATGTCTATATCTCTATGTATATGTATCTATATATATGTCTATATCTCTATGTATATGTATCTATATATATATATGTCTATATCTCTATGTATATGTATCTATATATATATGTCTATATCTCTATGTATATGTATCTATATATATATGTCTATATCTCTATGTATATGTATCTATATATATATGTCTATATCTCTATGTATATGTATCTATATATATATGTCTATATCTCTATGCATATGTATCTATATATATATGTCTATATCTCTATGTATATGTATCTATATATATATGTCTATATCTCTATGTATATGTATCTATATATATGTCTATATCTCTATGTATATGTATCTATATATATATGTCTATATCTCTATGTCTATGTATCTATATATATGTCTATATCTCTATGTATATGTATCTATATATATGTCTATATCTCTATGTATATGTATCTATATATATATATGTCTATATCTCTATGTATATGTATCTATATATATATGTCTATATCTCTATGTATATGTATCTATACAGATATGTCTATATCTCTATGTATATGTATCTATATATATATGTCTATATCTCTACGTATATATACATGTATCTGTATATATATGTCTATATCTCTACGTATATATACATGTATCTATATATATATATGTCTATATCTCTACGTATATATATATGTATCTATATATATATGTCTATATCTCTACGTATGTATATATGTATATATCTCTACGTATATATATATGTAGCTATATATATATGTATATATCTCTACGTATATATATATGTAGCTATATATATACGTATATATATATGTAGCTATATATATATATATATGTATATATCTCTACGTATATATATATGTAGCTATATATATATGTATATATCTCTACGTATATATATATATATGTATCTATATATATATGTATATAACTCTACATAGATATATATGTATCTATATATATACGTATATATATATGTAGCTATATATATATGTATCTATATATACGTATATATATATGTATCTATATATATATGTATATATATACGTATATATATATATGTATCTATATATATATATATGTATATATATATACGTATATATATATGTATCTATATATATATGTATATATATATACGTATATATATATGTATCTATATATATATGTATATATATACGTATATATATATATGTATCTATATATATGTATATATATATACGTATATATATATGTATCTATATATATATATGTATATATATACATATATATATATATATATATATATATATATATATATATATAGACATATATCTATATATATAGATATATATATAGACATATATTTATATATATATAGACGTATCTATATATATAGACATATATCTATATATATATCTATACATACATATATATATATAGACATATATCTATATATAGATCTATACATACATATATATATTGACATATATGTACATATCTATCTATACATACATATATAGATATAGATATATATGTACATATCTATCTATACATACATATATATATATATGTACATATCTATCTATACATATATATATATATATCTATCTATACATATATATATATATATGTATATATATGTATATATGTATATACATATATATATATGTAGATATGTATATATGTATATATATATATATATATATATATATATATATATATATATATATATATATATATATATATATATATATATATATATATATATATATATATATATATATATATATATAGATAATGAAAATCTAATCAGGCTCTGCCTATAGGGATAATGAAAATCTAAGTAGGCCATACCGATATGAATAATGAAATTCTAAGTAGGTCGTACCTATAGAAATAATGAAAATCTAAGCAGGCATTACCCATATGAATAATGAAATTCTAAGTAGGTTGTACCTATAGGAATAATGAAAATCTAAGCAGGCATTACCCATATGAATAATGAATATCTAAGTTGGTCGTACCTATAGGAATAATGAAAATCTAAGTAGGCCATACCGATATGAATAATGAAAATCTAAGCAGGATATACCTATATGAATAATGAAAATCTATGCATGCCATACCCAAATGAATAATAAAAATCTAAGCGGTCCATACCTTTTTGAATAATGAAAATCTAAGTAGACAATACCTATATGAATATTGAAAATTAAGAAGCCATACCTATATGAATAATGAAAATCTATGTAGGCCATACCTATATGAATAATGCAAATCTAAGTAGGCCACACCCATACGAATAAAACAAATCTAAGTAGTCCATTCCTGTATGAATAATGAAAATCTACGTAGGCCATACCTATATGAATAACGAAATTCTAAGCAGGTCATACCTATAATAATATTGAAAATCTAAGTTGTAAAATTTGTACCAACTTGTGTACACCAATAGAAGACTGGTTCCTTTTTATTAGATGTGCTACGCCACGTTCCTTCTATGTGAAGTAACGAATAATCAAGAAGTTCGCACGATCAATGGACGTAACAAACTTAAATAAGTAGCTAGCTAGAGCAAGATATATGTATTAATTAATTAACAAACTAACATTTCTACTGTTGGAAGAGTATGGACACGCGCTGATGCACACGAAATCCTTCATTGAAATGGAGCTATACTTGAAACAAAATCCACTTAATTTACTCATGAATTTCACTGAAAATCTTTGGGTGGAATAATGACAGACGTTTTTTGAAGAGAATATTAGTGCATTATGTGTGTTATTTATAGACCACTGTCTCAAAACAAAACTTATCGTGTTTTTGGGAGTTAATAATTCCCCTTTTTCGTATACAAAACATCCAAAGGAATAGCAGAGATAATTGTGTATATTTTTCTTGCGGAAACTGTCCCATGACTGTTTTATTACTTCTTTAAATAAGTAGCTTTGCAACTCAAAAAATTAAAGTGACCTCATTATATAATTATAGGTTACTGCATTTGTATGAGAAAATATGAACGAGTTTTAGGATGGAATACTGCACGAACTTGTGAGTGCAGTATATCCTTCCAACAAAACGAGTTCATATTTTCCCATACAAATGCAGTAACCTTTTTATTATATGCTCATTTTTTTATTCTACCTGAGCTTTCATTATATAAACAAAATACACTAAAGAAACAACGTAAATGAATGAATGCCGTATTCCAAACTAAATACACAAGCGCAGATTTGTCATTACACAATGACATCATTATTAATGCGCACATAACTCCGCCCAAATAAATTTGAACTTAGTCGCGCGCTCGACATAACTTTCGAAAGAAAATGGCGTGTCTAGTTAAAATTGAAATTTGCAGTCATATTGTGAATGAATGCGCATTGCAACAACTTTTCCATTTGATCTGGAATGAATATATTTTGGTATTTTGTTTCGATTCGACGAAAGTTTCTGATTTTGGACTGGATTCATCTGTGCAAATTATACATGAAATACATCGGATTGAAGTGGCGCGGGAGAAGCGTGTTTACGTCTGCAAATGTGTTTCTGTTTCTGTCATTGAATGTTTGAAATCATAACGTGGGAAAATATGAAGTCTTTCAATTGCAATTATCAAAAAACGCTATGGAATTTAATGCTTATTTCATTTTGAGGACTTATCATCGAAATTACAGCAAAATTTCGAAATGTGTAATCCAGATTGAAAACCTATGACATGGCTCATGTAATTCGGATTTGCAGAATTAAGAATAAACATTTTGAGGAAATTCAGATGTAAAACTGTAAGTATGACACGATGACACGAAAAGAATATACGCCGCTCTTAGACCCTAACTTATTTAAAGGGTCACTCAATTCCTGCAAAAAAAATTGTCCAAACGCCATTTTAAAGATATTATATACGTGTCTTCTATCTATATACAGATAGATAAATACATATACATACATATGTATGTAGGTATGCATGTATGTATGTATGTATGTATGTATGTATGTATGTATGACATAGTCTACCTTAAGTTAATTAGAGTATCTGCAATTGAATTACGTCCAAACCATCATACGACTAAGCTGTTTCTCCATACACGGGATCTCTTTCCTTACTATATTATCTAGTGTAAAAACCAATTAAAGTGGAGTGGTTTGCATTAGACTCTTTTAGACAGAGATGATTTAGATCGGTTGTATGTCTTGATGGAAGAAACAAGGACACCAATTTGGCGGACCAGAGCCCTTGTCCTTAATACAACGGCTTCCTAATTTAACGTCTCCAAACATTAGGCTGATTTCACCAAGAAGCCTTTAAAAGATCAAATTGTAATCAATTATAGCTTTTAATAGGAAATTAGTTCCGAACTCTGTTGTGAGATTAGGAAGCGAATGTCTCAGCTGGCATCGGACTTAAGAGCTAACATCCTCTTGAAGGTGATGTACACCATATTTAGCTTTATTCGCGCTCATTGTTTTCTAATTTGTTATGTTAACCGCTTCCGCTATCAGTAAGTGTATCTGTGAATGTTACTGAGATTCGATGTAAATAATTAATTTTTGTTGCATTTACTATTGGGATCTTTACTTTTCAGTAACAAAAAACTGAAAAGACCTTTATTAGTTCCAAGGTGAACTCGTTGAGTCAGCTGTGCAGACTGAATGTTTGAGTAAAGAAAATTTGTTATACCTGTATCTGCGTCGTCATATCTACAATTGCTCGTAAAGAAATATGTACCGGCAAATGGAATTCAGTCTTTTTCATCCAAGCTCCATTTATTGAAATACAGTAGAAAATGTATGGAAACAGATTACTATTTTCGATGTTTGCAGCGATTTGGTTATCCAATTTCCTAGTTCTTTGGTAAAATGGGATGGGAAGAAAGTGAGTAACTGTATGGGATAGCGACAATGGTAAAATACATTACAGCCCCCCCCCCCCCAATCGATTAGCGACAAGACTTTTCAGATCACCCTGGGAAAGTTTAGTGAGAAGGGGAATTGATCATGGGGAATATTGGGGCTGTATAGCGACAAGGGAAAGTTGGGTTATTGTATTGGGATAATAGGGATGGAACAGGTGAGGTGACGTATCGGTACTGGACATTGGTAACAATGTGGCAAAGGGCTGATTTCAGTCGGACCAAACTGCGGAAAATAACATAGAACGCTTAGCTGGACGGGATTGGAGGGGCATATACATATAACACATACAAGATACATACATAGATTAATGAATATCAATCTATCACACCTAAACTATAAAATCGACTAAATAAATATCTTTTCGAGACAGTGGAGTGGCCCTGAAAAAGGCCTTTGGTATTTTTGTTAACATCATTCCATTAACATAGAGGGCATCGCATAGGTCTTCTCTTCCTCAAGCTTCTTCTAACTTCTGTACCGTAGATGAGGACTCTCTTCAGACAGCCTTGTCTCCCCACATATATATTTATTTTCCAAACGCTCATATCGGTGTTCTTGATGATTGTCCATGATGATCTGACATACATGGGTAAGTCCGCGCGGGACAGCATCGACGATACGAGAGCAGATTATTCAACGTTAGTCAAAATCTTGTGACGAGAACAGGTGAAGGGAATTAAGTGAAGCGGGTTATCTATTGTGGAAGAACGGATTGAAAGGGATTGTTCGCTTTTTACCAATCCTAGCACGCGTTACAAAATTCAGTCACAGTGCGGAGTATGTCTTCCAATCCGAAGAGAACTACCTGTGGCGTCAGATTCCCTATATAGGTGCGCTAGCGTCTGTGCGCAGTGAAACAATGCGACAGAGTTTTCAGACATGACTGAAAGTAAGAAGAGGACGAATTGGGGTGCGCCGGCCGTGGAGAAGAGAAGATATTGCATATCAGCGGCTACCAAAATCAATACAGTCCGACTTTCAGAAGAGACCAGTTTTAATTGGAATTTAGTGGATTTTCTCTCTTCCTCGCAAGAATTTGTTCCAGTACTAGCACCTTCGCCACCTTCCCCTTCCTTACCACACGTCGAGGATTTTAAACAGAGACAGAAAGAAGAACTGGAGAAATATTTACAGCAGCAGAAAGAAGCAGAACAAACTTTTCTCCTTCAAAAGCAACAGAGAGAAGAAGAAGAGGCAAGAAGAATGAAACGACAGAAAGAAGAAACAGCAGAGAACAAACAAGATCTAGGAGAGAAGGAGAACAGTGAAAGTCGAACAGTGACGGTGCTATTAGACATTTTGGCAGAGTTAGGGAGTCTGAAACAAATGTATCAGACTTCTTTGATACGACCCAAGGCGAAGATTTCGAGGCAAATATTTCAAAGACGGAAAATACATTCACGTCTATCATCACGATGAACATTTCGATGCCATGACCAGTGTCGCCGCATTCATGGCATGCGGTCATTACTTGAGAAATGTGAATATGGTTATAACAATCGAGAGCAATACAATCATCGCGGATCGAAATGTGAGCGATGTTTGGCCTCCCAATCCTGTCTGGACGAAGGACAAGAACGAGTGCATTACCAAGCTTGTCAGCGCACTTTTGTGAGCCCTGCCTGTTACCAACAACATCTAAAGGTTCACAGAAGAAAAGTGCTTGTCAACTGCTGAGATTGTGCCCTACACGTGAACAAGGCACACATACCAAGTGCCAACGCACGCGTATGTCCAGGAAAGAAACGATGTCGCATTTGTAGCCAAATCGTGGACTTGGAACACGAATGCTACATTAAAAACAACCAGCCCAAACAGGAGGAGGAGGAAGATGACCAGAAGAAAGGGAATTTAATCTTTTACGATTTCGAATGCATGCAAGAGACTGGCATCCATATTCTTAATTTCTGCGTGGATCATCGAGCGTGCGAGAAGTACATCCAAGAACCTATCTTTAGTCATTGCCATCACTGTAGCAAGGTTCCTGGAGGACGTGAAAAATCTGTCGGGGACCGAACATGCTAGCTAATTTCGGCCAATGGCTCTTAGACCCCATCAGTGAGACGTGGAGCCAAGAGGACATCGAACGTTACGGAGATTATCATCGCTATGCCACGGTGATGGCTAGCAATATCTCTGGATACGATGGACAGTTTCTTTTTAGACACTATACGGAACAAAGTATCGAACATCTTAAAGTGACTTTCAACGGAGCCAAAATCATTTCCATGCAAGTGGGATAAGTACAGTTTAAAGATTCGATGAGTTACGTAACCATGCCTTTGAGCCCAATGTCTAAAATGTTTGGAATGAAAGCAATGACCAAAGCAATTTTCCACACATTTTCAATACCGAAAACAATCAACACGCCGTTCTAACCCAATTGCCTGCGACTCACTACTACGACGACCCCGACAACATGCACACGAGAAGCTTTCTACCCTTGGTACCAGATTAACAACTCGGACCCCTTCGACTTTCAGGAAGAAATGTTAAAGTATTGTCGTTCCGACGTGGACGTTTTACGGCGTTACTGTGGAAAATTTCAAAATCTGTTTAGGGAATACGGAGGGATCTATCCTTTGAAAGAAGCCTGCACCATTGCCAAAGCGTGTTCCTTAGTGCACCGCCAACGATTCATGCCCGAAAACACCCTATCTGTCATAGGCCCTCAAACGACCAGTTTTGTCAAACGTCAATACTCGGCCAAAGTCCTACCCTGGTTACATTCCATGTGCGACAAGGAAGACAAACGAACTTAGAAAACCCCAAGACCGTGTACGAGCTAAACGGTTGCTTTTATCACGGGTTTCCCTTCTGTTATCCTCAACGTGACACCAAAAATCAGTTGCTAAAACGGATTATGGAAGACTTGTACCAGGAAACTTGTCGGCGGAGCTTCAAGTTAGAACAGCAAGGATATCAAGTGGTTGAAATGTGTGAACACGAGTACGATCACCGTTTGAAAACCGATCCCGAGTTTAAATGTATCGTAGAAAGCTACAAGTTGGTGGACCCAATGAACTCGTGGAACGGTTTGTACGGAGGACGAAGGAATGCCACCTGTTTGCTTCACCACGCCGACGAAAGGAGAATAAATCAAATGCCTGGACGTGTTGTTCACTGTATCCTTACGTGTGCAAACAGTGTCAATTTCCGCAGGGCACCCGCAATTGCTGAAGGAACACATCGACCTGGACAGCATTCGGCAATACGAAGGATTTATTAAATTTAAAGTCTTGACTCCCACAGACTTGTACCATACCATTTTACCTCAAATTTCGAATGAAAACTGATGTTTCAGCGTGGAATTGTTTAAAGCTCTGGACTTGAGATACCAACTGTTAGAAGTGTACAAAATTTACCACTTTCCCAAGACACAACAGTACCACAATGGCGACGAGACTGAGAAAAGCATTTTCGCAGACTACGTGGATGCCTTTTTGAAGCTCAAACAAGAAGCCAACGGTTATCCTTCCAGGTGCCAAACTCCCGAGGACCAAAAGAAATTTAAAGAGAAATACTGGGAGCAGGAAGGCATCACTTTAGACCACTTGGAGAAAAACGAAGGAAGCCGATCGTTTGCCAAAGTGATGTTAAATTGCTTGTGGGGTAAAATAACACAAAGACCGTGTTTACCCAAGACGGAGTATTTGACAGAACCTTCACGCTACTTCCAGATGATTCACGACAAACCCAAGTAGATGATACACGTAGCGTTCTTCGTGAGGACTTGATCTTACGAAGAAGAACTGGACTTTGTAGAAGCCCACGAATTTGGAAATGTCATAATTGTGGCTTACGTGACAGCCCATGCTCGCTTAAAATTGTACGAAGCTTCAGAACTGTTAGGAGATCGCGTCCTGCAATTTGACACAAACAGTTGCATCTACATTGATCGCCTTGGTCAACGTCAATCTGAGATCGAAGGACACCGTTTAGGAGTCTGGACGGACGAGCATCCCGACGACAAGATTTTAAGTTTTGCTAGTGGCTGACTACAAATTACGGCTTTGAATACCGGGACCCACAAGGAAAAGTGCACACCGCGTGTAAAATGAAAGGATTGACTCCCAATTATCGCACCAGTCAAGTGGTGAACTTTGGAGTCTTGAACGAAGCCTTGCAGTCTGGAAACTTTAAAGTGACCACCTACGAGCCGCACAAGATTGTACGTTTACCCACTCACCACATCGTCAGTCGACCTTTGGAAAAAAGTGTCTCAAATCGTGTACCAGAAGCGAGTGCGACTTCCCAACCACTTCACTTTGCCGTAAGGACACGTATATATTGATCAGCATATAAAAAGGTGCAACATCCAATACCGATAGTTCATTGTAACTACGAACGTCAATCGAGAAAGTTGAATACTTTTAAACATACATTATTTAAGTTCAGGGATTCTCAAGTGGAGTGAGATGTTTTACCTTGTGATTGCTTGGATGCCGTACGCTGTGACCTTAGGGATTCAGTACCACATCATGGGAACTTCGTTATGACTACTTCAGCAGTACATCATGGGAATTTTGATATGACTACTAATACCACTACAGCTACCGTGTCAAACCTGACGGATGCGAAAGCGATGCGAATCGTTACAGAACACCTTATCACTTTACTGGTTTTCATGATCAATGCCATCCTCCACGTGAAACCATGCAGCTACCACCCTACGGATGTCATTCAACCCTCAGTAAACTTCTGCGGATTTCACCGTACCCTCATCGAAATGAGCATGTGAAAGACGAATATTCGTTCCCTGTGCGTTTTCCTGAATACAGCAACTTTGAAAGTCGATTCCAATCCTTCAAAGACAAATGGCCTAAATATCTGAGAGGACCTACCCCCGAAGAATTAGCCAGAGCCGGACTTATCTACTTGGTCGAAGGGGATAAAGTCAAGTGCTTCAGTTGCGGTGTGTCACTTCACGAGTGGAATCAGAAAGATTAGGCTTACCTAAAGCATGCTCGATGGTATCTGAATAGTCACTACCTACATTTAGTGGGACGACCTCAGTAATTTCTGGATGGATACTTTACAAGAGAACATTCGTGGTTTGCCTGTCGAGAACGCATTTACCGACAGTTGGTCAAAATACAAGAGAAACGCAAACGTGTAATACCTGTCATCAAGTTGACGACAATCAGTGGTGACGCATTCTAGCATAAAAAAGATCTGCTGTAAAGGATGGGGATCGGTGTTTTTGTGCTCCTAAACACCCAAAGACGTCCCCTAATTCGATCGCACACCGATGCCACCATCGTCGTTCTTCTGTCCAAAAAGGAAAAGGAAAAAAAAAACAGTCTCATCATCCGAAAAAACACTTAGCCAAGCGTCGACGTCTACCCTTGAAAAGGCACAGTCGTCCAAAGTAAAAGAGAAGCAACCAAAAGAGAGGATTTTTTAAAACCTTCTCAGACAAATAAGATAAAAGGACGCCTGTCAAGCAATGGACTTCAGTGTAATTTTTCTGAAGCAAAAAGATGTCCCTTAAAAGAAGTGCACACCACTCTCTGGCTAAAAAAGGAATTAAAAGGAAAGCATTGCCTCCTCGTTTAGCCAAACAGTGGAACATGTCAGTCCTGTCCAAAGCTCATTCATCAATGCGAAAACAACTCATTCAGACAGCCTCCAAAGATGTCATCAATATTGTGTTATCTGAATATCTTGAAATGAACGATGCCTTTGTTTAAACACCAGAAAGAATGCTTAGCCAAACAGTGACACGTTCTTTGAAAAATGGTCCAAAAGAAAATCCCCATACGTCAAAAGAAAAAGATGATGGTGCAACGTGCAGGATTTGTTTAGTACCTCTTGGCAAAGAAATAGCGGGAACCATGCTGGGATGACTGCTGGGAGGTGTTTTATCCATGGGTCCAAGATAAAAGGACAAAGAAGATAAAAGGGACCTCTGGAGTCAGAAGATCTCAGGCATGCCCTTTGAAATGGAATGGAAGCTCGAAACCAGTCTTTAGTGCCTTACAAACGATGAATGGAATACCATCGTTTGCAAGAACAACGGACACCGCATTTGCCTCCCAATCCTCATTTCACCGAGATGTCCCAGTTACAACACGAATTGTAATCGTTGATGGATCGCTACGATTTGTCAGAAACAGAAAAATCGCAAAGGTACGGTCAACTATTGCAACGCCTGCAACTCTTTCACCAGAAAGCTGCAGGCGAAACAGCTCAGCCGACTCTGAAAGATTTTAAGACAGTGATGAAAAGTCCACCATCACCACTACCCCCAGTGACCAAGACAGAAAAAGGAGAGGAAGAAGAGTTTCAAACTCCACCAGAAAAAGTACGTAAATCAACAACACCACCAGAGAAAGTTCACAAGTTAACAAAACCATCTACATCCAGAATTTGATGCATTGCAAAGATGATGTTCACTCTTTCTTCCACAGAAGATAAAAGGAAGATAAAGACATAAGTGAAACAAAAAAGAATTACCCCTCTTCAGACGTCATCCTCCTCCTCGACACCTATCGCTCGCCGGACACGCAAAACATTACAGTCGAAGAAAATACCATACGAGAAAAGAGAGGCATCAGTGAAGAGTTGGTGACTTATTAACCAAAATGGAGACGGTGTTAACCAGCATTTACTACGATCAATCCCATCCTGTGGGATACGGGGGAGTTCATAAATTGTATCGTGCTGCCAAAACCCATCTGAAAAGTCTCCGTTTACCTCAAGTGCAAAGATGGTTACAAGAACGATCCACGTACACTTTATACAAATGCATTCGACAAAATTTTTCCAGACGTCGCACCCGAGTGGAGGGCATCGATCATCAATGGCAAGGCGATATAGCAGATATTCTCTCATTTGGCCACCTACAATCGTGGCTACAAATATTTGTTTTGTGTCAGCGACTTCTTTTCCAAATTTGCCTGGGTCGTGCCATTGACTTCACATCTAGGAGTGAGTTAGTACGAGCCTTACAACTGGCGTTAAAACAAAGTATTCTTCACCCTTGTCGATGGCAAACAGACAAAGGCACCGAATTTCTAAACCAAACTTTCCAAAAATAATTAAAGAAACGTGACATACAATTTTTCACCGCCGAGAATCCCAAAACAAAAGCCAGCATCGTGGAACGTTTTAGACGCGACTTGAAGAAATGCATGTGAAAATATGGTACACGTCAACACACTCCCGAGCACATCGACGTTTTTCCGCACTTGGTCTAAGCGTACAACCAATCTTACCATCGAAGAATTGGATGTGCCACCCAAATACGAATTGACTCCCGACAACGAAGTGACTATTTTTGAGCACCTGTTTGGTACGTCCCGAATAGTGTCTGTCCCCAAGAAAGGTGGAGTGTTGTCAGCAGGAGATTGGGTGCGCATTGGCAAAACCAAACGCAACTTCGACAAAGGTTTCTTACCCAAATGGACCACCTAATTGTCTAAAAATTGGAAGACATGAACGGGGATGTGTTAAAAGGAACGTTTTACTTGCCCGAGTTACAAAGTGTGACCAAAAATGAAGACGGACATTGAAAGCATTCTCGAACGAAGAATCCGAAAAGTTGGAAAACCAAGTGTCGAAGAAGTAAAAGTACGTTGGAAAGGATATTCACCCAGTTTTGATTGTTGGATCTATGCTTCGCAAGTCATCGACTATAAAAGGAAGTGACCATCATGGCCTTCAACACAGCCTCAGCTGCCACTACAACCATGACCACTGCTTCACCCAGTTCTTTTCCGCGAGATCCACAAAAGCAACCCTTGTAGGTGTGGTATGGAGAAATTGTACCTAAAACGTAAATCGTCTTTTGCTGCCAAACCTTTGTGGTGTATTGTGTCATCGGTGCTGCTTTTGCCAATTTAAGTTTGCAACAAGAAGACAAACAATTAATGCCTATTTAATTGAGCAGCTGCATCGGTTATCTTCTTCCCAATCCTTCCCTGAAATATTCCTCAAACGGGAACAATGGGAGTCTTGTATCCAACATCAGTCACCACTCCAACAACAACCACTCCAGCAACAATCTTCTTTTAGACACTACTCTGACTTCGAATGACCCCTCTGACAGCCACAGAACTCTATGATTATGAACAACAATAGCCAATATTACTTAACGTTACCCAGTTACAGTTCTATGGAGGTGTTTCCCAACAATACGTTGTGCTGTTACACGGCCAAATTAGCTCAGACCATTCACTTGGATCACGAAGCCCATTGGGAAGTGGCTTTGGTGAAAATGATTTACCCCACACAAATAAAAAACATCACTAAAACTCAAAAACACTTTCCACGTCGAAATCCTGAACGTCCAATTGGAAGAAGACATGAATAAAATAGGGGTTTCAGGTGACACAAAATCAGCAAGTACTACATTATTAAGCATCTATGCTGTGAAACGTTCGGCAGCCTATTATGTTAGCGGTGAAGATTTCGTAAATACAATTGCTGACAGGTTTGAGGCAGCGTTTGGCAAAGCCCTGAACAGAGCTATAAAAGAGTGTAAAGATTGAGTAGCATAAAGTGGCTCGTCGCCTAATGATAGAATGTCAGGATACCGAAACGTTGTCCATCAGGTTTATTGGTAGTTTGCTTTAAATTTTGGGTGGACATCCACAGTTGGTAGCACAGAATTTGAGCCCGAAGATGAACAGTAATATTGTTTTTTACCGGTCTTTTGGATCATCCGCAGAACTGAACGAAGGACTCATTTTGATCTTTGTTTACTCCGATGTGGTGGATTAGAACGTGGTGGAACACACCTCCGTACCGTCACTGCGTGGCATTCCTTTCAAAGTGAATTCTACCACGGACACTAACGAGGAAGGTGGAAACACCTATTATGTTCACAGCGAATTTGAACATCCTCACTAAATGCCCATCAGCAAGACGTATTTCAACTCCTTCAACATTACTGTAAAAGGAGATCTGGAACAAAATATTCCATTCACCAAAGGGAAAGTCACGGTAAAACACGGCGATTCTCTAACGAGTTGTAAGTCATGTGTCCAGGTACCGAGGAGTTGCTCGACAGTAAGGACATAGTTTAGGAGATATGTTAAACTCGTTCGGTAGTCCCCGTTTTGAAACCGGTGGTAACAAAAGGATAACAAAACCCAAAACAAGCTTTCTTGAGAGCAGGCAAAAATATCTTGCTTCAAATGGGTACAGAGATTTTGGGTCGGCGAGAAAGTCCTATAAATGCCCTCGACCGTGCCGAGTCAGGCATTCCTGCTTCCCTGACACCACAGCAGGGACAAGGCAGTAAGAGACGACGAAGACACCCTTCCCGAAGACTTCACACCCCCAAATCTAAAAAGACTAAGAAAAGAAGAATTCTGCAAGACGTTATTGATTATTAAAGGAATCAAAGAAAAAGAAAGAAAATTATGCACCGAGAGTCTTGCGCATGTTCCAAGTCGGAACTGCATCTGTTTGCCATGCCACCTACCATGATGACGATGCAAGAATCCCAATGGGTCAAATTTTATCCCATCTTCTCTTGGACAGCCTCAGCTCTCATCGAGTTAGAAATCAAAGGACAGCCCGAAGATTACATCGATCTGAACAGCAGTTACTTGTACCTGAACGTCAAAGTGAACGAAACGGATGTTAGCGTTATAGATGCCGATGAGGCAGTATATCCCGTCAGCAATTTCATGCATTCCTTGTTCAGCGAGGTAGAATTGTACTTGAATATGAAACTGGTCAATAGCAGCATGGATACTTACCCTTATCGAGCGTACCTAGAAAATCTCTTGATGTACGTAAAAGAAGCCAAATCACCCATATGGATGCTTGCGTGGCATGGAAATCTGACACAGAGGACACTTTCGATGAGGTGGCAGATAAAGATTGCGTCAAAAAGAAATTCGACGCACGTCAAAAAGAAAATTGTTGGAAGGAGAAGTTTAGAACTGATGCACCGCTTGCATTTGGACATGTGGCTACAAGAGAAGAATTTGCTGAATGGCGTGGATGTTCGCCTGAGACTCAATCACAGCAGTACCACTTTTCATTTGATGGCTGGTGATGCCGATTACAAAAGAATTATCGAGGAAGCCAGACTCTACGTGCGATGCGTGGAAGTGTTGTGTTACCTAAATTGGGAAACGACATCTGTCACACTTTGAGCAGAATGACCGCCAAGTATCCTATGCGACGTGTGGAAGTGAAAACCTTCACCATTGCCACTGGACTCCGATCCAAGATAGAAGATCATCTGTTCCAAGGACAGTTACCCAAGCGATTAATCATTGTTATCCTTAGCAATGCAGCTTTCAACAGAGCCCCAAATAAAAATCCTTTCGAGTTTCAGCACTACGATGTGTCCAAGATCGAAGTCAGTGTACGAATCCACCGGACAGTTAGAAACCAACAGCAGTCACGGCATTACGTATGAAGATTATGCAGGAGACTAAGCCTTGTGGGCTTTTTATATCACTCTTTTCCACCCGATAAAATCGGACTTGATTTATGTGGAACATCAGTTTGCGAAGGCTCTACCTAAGACTGGGAACTTCAGCTTGTATGCCGAATTTGATAATACGATATAAATCAACAGTGTGAGAGAAGTCATTCTAGACTATTAGAAGCAATGAAGGACTGTAATTCCTCTTTGAATAGTGGAAAATCTTTGGAAATGGAATGGGAGGATACCGTGGAATCAGAACCCCAAGAAAAAGACGAAAAGGACATAGTGATGAGGTCCAAGTGGCAAGAACAAGAACAACATTTAGTCTCCTGTTTTGCCAAACACATGGTGGATAAAATGACGGAATTGATCAAGAAAGAATGCTATGGATGTCAAAACTATCATCCCAGTCAAATTCAACACGATATATGTCTGATGCTGAGTCAAGAAGTAAAACTGGACAAGTATCTAGACGACGCTTAGAGTTTCATCCCAGAAGATCTCGTATTTCATCAGTGGTATAAAGACTTACGTGATCATTCATCTCCTCTATTGATTGATCTAGAGATCCATCACATCGAAGCTCTCTTAGCTCAGAGTGCGGCAATTTAGCGAAGAAACGGTACTTGTCGGAGATTATTAAGCAAAACGTTCAGATTCAACTGATGACTTATCATTACCTGTGAAAAAAATAAGAAAAAACAACAACACAAAAATGGATACCTGGGAACTTTATTACCTTTTAATTAACAGTTCGTACACTGCTTCTTGGAATCCAGTGGTGTGTGCTAAAGATGAACTGCCTCATCGAAAACCTCAAGACCATCAAGCTACATAATACATCAACACGGACGACTGTCATCTCCCAGGACCACACTGGGTAGCCGTCTACTTCCCTAATGAGTGTTGTTTGAAGTATTTTGATTCGTACGGATTACCACCTTTGGAAGACATCATTGACTTTATGAGAAGAAATGCCCAGACGAAACGATTCAATAATATGAAATTACAAGGCACAGATAATATGCTATGTGGACAATATTGTATGTATTTTCTTCATCAACGCAGTCTTGGATATGCTTTAGAAAATTTAGTGACTTATTTTGATAGTAACTCTTCTTTAAACGATGACATTGTAGATCGATGGTATTGTGACCATTATGGCTATCTCTTGTCTTTAGCTAGGAAACGTAGTGTACATCAA
The DNA here is from genome assembly GCA_028554795.2 of Sinohyriopsis cumingii. NCBI lineage: Eukaryota > Metazoa > Mollusca > Bivalvia > Unionida > Unionidae > Sinohyriopsis > Sinohyriopsis cumingii. The sequence goes on from CM068824.1 coordinate 149,746,605, forward strand.
TGGCTCAATAACTTCCATCAGTGGAAGTCTAGCTTGACTTCACAAAGCATTCAGCCTTGTCGAAAATAGTATGTTATTTGAAAAAAAAATTTGTTTGTTTGTTTGGAAAATGTTTCATGGCTAATTGTTGGTTGTTTGTGTTTTGAAAAAATTGTGTCTGTCGTTTGTTTTTAATTTGTATCATACATGCTCTTTGACTTCTCTCTATCCCTCTACCTAAAATCAACAATCAAAAAAATTGTAGGGATGTTTTCTATATCGTCCGCGCTTGAACCCTATAAACCGAGATAATCTCTAGCAGACCCATCCCCCTTACCAATAATATATGTAAACATATGTAAACTATACTCTCAAACAGATTAAAATATCACCTCGAAAGCAACAATCTGCTATCAGGAAACCAATTTGGCTTTCGTAACAAGCGTTCCACCACCGACCATCTACTACAAGTAGAAACGGACATTAAACTATCATTCAGCTCCATGAGAAAAACAGACAGAAATCTCATAGCTGTCTTTCGTGACCTAGAAAAAGCTTTTGACCTAGTCTGGACAAAACGATTGATTGCAAAGCTAAATGTTTAACTGGATTGCAAACTTTTTGCAGGTCGTAAAATTATAACCAGAGTAGGAAACACCCACTCCTAAGAATTCTCCCTTGAAAATGGAACACCACAAGGGAGCGTACTCAGTCCATTACTCTTCAACCTTATGATTAACGACCTTGAAATTAACATAGCTCCATTAAAGTTAATATCTCACAATTCGCCGACGACAGCGGTATTTGGAGAGCAGGAAACCCCGCCAGCAAAAAAGTCATTGCAGACACACAAAAAAGGTTAGATAACATAGGGAGCTGTTTTGGTAAATACATAGGCCCCAAACCTGTAAACATAAACAACTGCTACCACTGTCACACAGTAGAAGACCTGCAAATGATTGCACTAAATTCCAACTAGCAAGAACCAATTTCCAAAAAGCACAAAAAGCAATTGGATCCCCTCATACCTTTTCAGAAATCCTAGACTTGAAAAACCCTAACATACAATTAACATTCCATAATATATTAAAATTCCTACAAAAAAAAAAAAAAAAACTTAAAAATAAGATATAACCAGCCTCAAACAACCTTGTCAGGGAGTTAACAAGAGACGGGCGACTATAACACGTATAACGAGACCTGATTTTTCAGCAAAGAAACCCGTCTCCAAATAACAAATAACCTCCTCCACTAAACTTTATCGACTCTAATTAAAAACCTAAAAAAACAACCATAACTAGAAGTCAGGCTAACAAACCTAAAATTGGGGGGTGGGGACCAAAACATAAGTTCAGATATCCTTGACACGTCCTAGCGACTCGAGTAATTCGGCAAAGATATATGTCTTATTAAAAAAGAGTTAGCCTGAAATAACAAAGCAATACATAAATACAGCAAAACAAAATCAACTATCATATTAATTAAAGAGCAAATAAACTTAAAATCTTGGGACTAAATAAGACATGTCATAGAGACCCGATCTTTTGGCAAAGATATCTATCTTAATAAATGAAAACTTAGACTGGAAATAAAATAATAGCTCCATCAATAAAGCTATGACAAAATAAACCAAACAACCGTAAAACCCACATCAGGAACAATAAAATGCATTAACTATTAATCTTTATTTAACCATCGATTTAACAATTTTATTTTTAATCTTTTCTTTCCTTCAAATTCAATAAAAATCTTTTTAACATAAATTCAAAATTTCTGCATAGCGTAACCTTAGATCAACTTGGAAACAACGGACAACAGCCTGCCTTCCCGCACTTCTCCTCCATTACCACAAACAAAGACACCAATTATCAGCACGCAATGCGCGCATAAATCTTTCCAAATAAATATATGAGTGAGTGAGTACAATTCCCACTCATCCCATCAAGTGAAACATTATTATTTCTAAAACATGAGAGTGTGTTGGGTCCATTCCCACTCATGTCAGCCCTCCATTCAGGCAGTTAGGGACCTATATGGACCCACGGCCTGAGTCTAAATTAACAGTGCTCCTTGAACACATAAATGCCTGGAGGCTGAGGCACTGATTCCTTCCCCCATTAACAATTAACAGGCCGCAGTGCGGTCATAAACCCGAGGTACATGCACATAATGTGCGCACACCTCGTTAATTCAATAATAGATAGTCGGACCATAGTCAGCAGCGAACAGAGCAACAAGCAAGTAATGCAATCAGCAATGGAGCTAGCGATGGGGATAATTCCTGCCCAAGCGTTGAGCGCACTAAGAGGCCTTGTTCTCTTAGTAGCCTCCGCTTTAAGCTTAAGGCACAGGAAAGCTGGATAGCATTGCTTTTAATAAGGGGCAAACAAGATGAGGTAAGGAAAATGCTAAGGAGTCGAAAACCTTGAAAAAGGCATTAACGAAAGTGGGAATAACATAGGCAGACCCATTCAGTGAGCAGCCCACCGTTAACGACTGAACGAGAAAATAAACCTTAGCATCTGACTGAGTCACGTAGAAGAACCTCCCCAACTAAAAGAGTAACAGTACATGTAGGGGCCAGGCAAAAGGACGTGACTACCCAGGAAAAATCGGACCACGTTCCGGAAAACCCACTACCATCGTCACCACCATCACCACACAACAACACCAGTCACTGGAGACATTTGCGAGTACAGTACCCCAAACTCTAAAAAGCAAAACACCACCAAAAAGGCAGAATACGAACCGTGAGGTTCAAACGGATATTAGTATGGTTACCATCAGTGAACATCACCGAAGAACCACAAGAGCAGCTGAATCAACGGCTGAACCAAATTTGGAAATCTCGTCTTCCTCTAACTGAGAAGATCACGAAGAGCAAGAGATTGAGGAGATAGAAGGCGAAAAGGAGGAGGGAATAGATCCGGAGATGTTTAAAGAGGAAGAGGATTTTGACACCACTAGACAAAAGCGTTTAGTCATGGCACTAGGAGAAGCTCAGGAGGACACAAAGAAGGCAGGCCATTACATCAGTGCTGTCAAATATCTTGCCTGGAGAACTCTAAAAACCAGGAATCCAAGACCCCAGCAATGGCAGTATGGAGTCAGAATTCTCTCCCAGTTGTATCATCAGGCGTGGCAACAACATCCCCTTTCCAGTCTGGTGGAAGCTGCTGACTATTTGTCAGACATTCACGGATGTGAGGCGTTCCCTGTACACTCCAGCTAAGAACCACGAAGCGCGAAACAATGTTGAAAAGAAGAAGACCGACGTGGAACTTTCAACCTGCCTTCATAAAAAAAACAACCTTTTAAGGGTTTTCAAAATGCCTCATTATTCCATTATTCCAAGCCAAATTTTGGCTTGGAATCTCAATTCGATTAAACCGCAAATACAGCTCTGAGCCTGTATTCACCGTTCAAAATTGAAACCGATACCTGATATTGACGAACTTCTATTTTGTGGCCCTTAGACAAACTATATAAGTAAGGTTATGGTATAATATTGTGTACACTATGTATTAGTTAAGTCAGTTAGTTAGTCAAAAGAAAAATTTGTATTCTACATTAATATTGTGCGATTCTCATTACAATTGTGGTTAACACGGAATTGGATGTAGGGAATCCCAACAAATATAGAACTGGGAAAATTTAACATAACGCAGGCCATGGCGTTTCATGTAATTTGACATAAAGCAGGGCATGGCGTTTGGCCCTCCCTTTCTGGTTCCTCTCCTCCCTACCTGCTCAAACATTAAAAGACGAGTGTGTGGGCCGATTTTCACCCGTCTATAAATCAGGTGCCCCAATGAGCGTGTACTCACGGAACCGGGGTGACGTCAGAAATTCATCGCCCAATCCTACGAGACGTCTTATCCTGCAGTATACAGATATTTATTTACATTGAGTGCGTGATGGGTCAAATCCCACTGATGATAACATGTCATGCAGGTCGATTGGGATTTATTGTACCACTACCAGTCTGCTAAATCAAACAGCATTCAGTGAATGCATAAATGCGTTGAGGGATGTTGTATCATTCCTTCCCCCTCGAAAAAATTAATCATAGCCCCCCCCCCCCCCATGGGGGCATTGACCAGTCGTAAATTCCCGTATCGGCGCAAACGACTTTAATTTAATTCAGTTAGTTAGTCAGTCGACCATACATTCATGACTCATCCTCCTATGAAGATTTGTTCAAGACTAGCCAAGCTGAACGAAGCTTACGTGAATTTACATCGTGTAAGGCAATGCCTGTTACCCAAGCCTGAAGACATAGATGATGTCAGAATGTTGAAAGTGACCAAAGACCTGATAGAACAGCTCTTCAGAGAGGAAACCAAGAAACAGATAGAAGAATGGACGAAGAAGTACAGACTTCAGAAGCAAAGAGAGCAGAGACAGCAGCAACAGCAGCAGCAACCAGACAGAGGTTTTGTAGACCGTCGTGTGGACACAAAAGAGTTCACCTCTCTCCGAAGAAGCAGGCCCTATCCTGTGGGAAAGCCTGCCGCCAGACGGGACGCAATCTTAGACGATACAATATTACCATAATCCCCAATACTCAAGAAAATACACAATAGTTCAATGCCAACAATTTGTGTATTTGTGTTTGTCTCTACGTTAAAAAAATAGAAGTGTGTCTATAAGCACTTCGTTTGTTTATGTTCAAAGAAATCATAGAGGTGTGTCTATAAGCACTTCGGTTCCGTAGCTTGTCAAATAGTTTGTGTGTTTTTGTTTGTAGTTAGTAACTGTAAGTAACAAATGTGAGTGAGTGTTTCTTTTAGGTCAGCGAGTTCTACGTTTTTTGGGGGGTGGGGGTGGGGGTGATATTTTGGGCAATGTAAGGGGATGTTTTCCTTCCCGTGCTTGACAAATATAAAGGGAAGCGTTCGTCAGTCTGGCTACCCATCGTTGAAGGATCAACTTCGAGAAAATGAGTAGCAGAATAGCGAAATTGTTGAAGCTTCACATGCATCTGGAGTATTCCAGGCGCATACTAGATGAACTGACCATGGAGGCTATAGCAGAAAGTGCTAGGATAGAGGAGGAGGAAGAGAAGAAGAAGAAGAAGAAGAAGAAGAAGAAGAAAAAGAAGAAAGAAGATGAGAAGGAAAATAAGAGATAGACTGCCTCACCTCATGATGAGGCCTCTGTGTTAGGTCAAGCCTGAGGTGAGGACGCCTTCACCACCACAACCAGCAAGACAACCAAAACCACAACCACAACAACGTCAGGTACAGCCACCAGTTTCAGTGACAGAGATAAGGAGACCTCGTCATCCCTGACTGCAAACAAAGAAGACAGAGGGAAGTCTTCACTATTTCACAAAGTTTAGACTGGGATGATGAGGCAACTCAATCTGCCTTTGTGCTCCCAAGAATAAGTGTCAATTGGATACATGACTGGAGTAGACGTTGCGTGTGAGGGGTCAAGCCTGGGAGACGTCAGCAATAAGCAGGTGTATCTGAAGCTCAAAAAACAGCCCTTCTCAGGGCTAACCGCATCTCTAGAAAAGAGACTATTCATGTTGCCAATTTGTGTGAATGTGGAGTAGTGTGACTATAAAAACCTACTCCTTTTCTGACGTGTGTGTGTGTGTGTGTGTTGTATGCGTGTGCGTACGTTGTGTGGATAGTATATTTGTTGTTTTTTCTTTCTTCTTCCCGTGTGTGGATGTAGAGTGTGTGTTTGTATGCGGTCGTCTACGTTTAGGTCGATAGTAGATAGTGTATTTATATACGTTTGAGTACGCTTGTGTGGATAGTAGATATTGTGATTTTATGCGTTCGCGAACGTTTGTGTGGATAGTAAATAATATTTGAAGTTAGTGTAACGAATGTTTTCCTTCACTCCGTGCTTGACAAATATAAAGTCGAGCGTTTGTTATTCGCGCCATTCAACATTGAATAAACCAAGATGGCACGTAACCACTTTGATAAAATGAAGAAGCTGCAAGACGTTCTAGATGATTTGGGAATGATAGAAGAAATGTTAGTCAAACTGGATGACGATTTTTATTATTACAGCCCATCGAGTCAAGATGGAAATCAATAATCTAAGAAATCAAATAATATGTTAAAGGAAATGATTAAGAAGAAAAAGAGGAAAAGGAGGAAGACGAAGATAAAATAAGAATGAGGGAATGGAATGAAAAGATAGAAAAGGAAGAGGAGAATGAGAAGAGGAAGAAAGAGGAGAAGGAAAACAGGAGGAGGAAAAAAGGGAAAAAGAAGAAAACAGCAATAACAAAACTATGAAGATATTGTCGGAAAAGAAGAAACTAAAAGAAGACAAAAAACCAAAGGCCCTTTTCATGGTAACTCCATTGCCTCGAAAAGATATTTATCCTCTTGTCTTAATTTTTTAAAATCGATTTTATAGTTTAGGTGTGATAGATTGATGTTCATCAATCCTTGCATGTACGTTGTATGTGTTATATATGTATATGTCCCGCCATGCGTTCGATGTTTTTCGCCCGCTATTTGGTCCGATTGAGGTCAGTCCCTTGCCATACTGTTACCAATGTCCAGTACCGTGACGTCACATCACCTGTTCCATTTTTGTTACCCCTGTACAATAACCAAACTTTCCCTTGTCGATATACAGTCCCAGTATTACCCATGTTCAACTCCCCTTGTCGCTAAACGTAGACAGGGTGATCTGAAGTCTGGTCGCTAATCGATCACTGGGGGGGGGGGGGGCGAGCGTGTAATGTATTTTCCTACTGTCGCTATCCTATCCTCTATAAAATGTCGTGAATAACTGGTTTCACGTACCTTTTATTTTGGTACAAATAATATGATACACAAGCCGTTTGCTACGTTTTATATAAATAGGATCAAACTCACCCACTGCTTACCAGAGCGCTCAATTTCGAATAATAACAGTTTTTACCAAAACAATTATTACAAGGAAATAGCGATACTGTTAGCTTTGTTGCCCCGCACTTCTTTCCTGCAAGTTTAATTTTCTCTTTCCGGCAGGGATTTCATGTTGATTTCACCGTGTTCTGTTTATCAAATGATAAGCGAAAATTTCAAGAATTTGCAGAAGACCTTTATGTCTTTAAGTATCCATCTGTTTGGTGGATAGCATCGCCTATGTACATAGTTAATCCACAAAACAAAAAATAAACCTAAATAAGTTGGTATTTTATATGAAACTTAAAGTAATTGAAAGAAAAGCATGACTTTAAACAGGACTAGTTTAATTTTAGTTGAAATGACCTTGATCTTGCACGTCTATTGGGAGCACAATATTTCTAAACATTATACAGACGACAATTTTATATGTAAGACATGATTAGCACGGTACAGAATTAAAAGATCGTGAAACCCAGCGCCCTTGGAAATAATGGACAATGAAAAGACTGCAACATTTTTATTAAAGATCCCTGAGGGGAAGAAAACAACGAAAACTACAATTAAGACATTCGTTTATAATGTTTCCATTATTCTTCCACCAACTATTAACCAAGCTGGAGGCCGGGACAAAGCGATGATATTGACAAAAGCAAACTTCGCTAATACAAATTTATCAAATTGATCACAGGAACAGCTATACTTTACAATTGGGTTTTTTTCCAGCCTTAAATTCGGTCATTCTAGTATTAAATGTTTTAATAATGTGTTAGAGAAACCGCGTGAATATCGCTAATTGGATTTAAGCATGGCGGCTACAAGGGAGAGCGTCGCTTCACTGTTGTAGAAATTATCTTCTTGTAAGTTCTTCGTTGATAAACTATATTTTAATGCCACTGTAATGAGTACTAAATTAGCAGGTATTTGTGTCTTAACAGATAATTTTTACATTTATTTGTGCCGTAGCCAACAGAAGAGATAAATTACCTAGAGATTGTTCTTACTAATTGATATGCTGCTTAAAGGATATGACAAAAATAATTTACCAGAGTGTCATGAAAAATTGCAGTATTCAAAAGAACATTGCCAATGGCACCTTTTATTGAAAACATAATTAAATATGAAAAAATGGTTGAAAACATGGACTTTGGTTTGAAAATAAACAAAAAGAACATGTACAATACATTTTATTGAAAACTTCCTCAACTGAAAACAGGGCGTACAAAGTTTACATTTTGCACTGAACAATTCATTTTAAACTTTAAATGACTTTTAAGAACATATCAGCATTCAAATAAGATTGGTTAAAACCGTCGAAGTAGAAATACACGGCATCTGAAATTTTGTACTTAAAATTGCTTGAGCAATGATATAAAAATTAATGAGTATAAATATAGGTGCCTATATAGTTGTCTCAAGATTAAGCCAAAAGCGACACAAAAAATATAATGATATAATCCTTAAGTCAACTTTTATCGAGAATTATCTTTCCATAAATAATAACGAGAAAATAAATTAAAACAAAATAACAATTAAAACAACGCTTTTATCAATTCAACACCCGACTACGTAAGGCATACAGGTAGCCTAGTCGATCAGTGTAAAACGACCTGTTGGCGGAATACTAACTACAACAGTGGCCTGTTTTATGATGTTAAGTGTGCTGAAACTAATTTCCATCTTGATCATTTTGAATTTTTGCTGAACGTACGTTGGAATTCAGGATGTATTGTCACTTTGTGTTCACTATTATCGCAGTAGAAAGTCATGTGATCAAAAACAGCAATCACGTGATGAAAGATAGAAATATTTTTCATCTGTACTGCATTGGAGAAAACGATCAAACACGCATGAGTGTGAAAATTGCCGACATTTCTGTTATTTTAGATACGTGCCCATGTTTCTAGTTCTATGTTCACTTCAAAGCTGAGTCATTACGATTGATTATCATTTAAAACGTTTATATTTAATGGTCTTTCAAAGTAAATAACAATATGTAAAATATAAAACTTCTATTTTTGATAGATTTCCAAAGAAAATAATGACACGTAACCTGGAAAAATTCTATATTTGATAGACATCCAAAGAAAATAAATGTATATAACATTGATATATAATGGCAGTCTACTCTATTTTATCTTACATTTCATTCGAGAAAATTTAATTCCAGAATAGTTATATAAATATAGTATGGAGTTATTTTCCTGTCTTTTCATTACTATCATCCTCTATTGACTATTAATGTAAATACCATCGTCGTTTCCATTAATAGTTATCATTATCATCGTTGCTTCTTGTCGTAGCTATTTATTTTGTTAGTACAAAGTATAAAAAAGATAGAATTAGATTTGGTGGCTTAATGGTTAATAATAATGCCACATACGTCATAAAAGATCAATTAAAAACCAGACATCTTTTATAAATGGTAAATGAGGGCCATGGCATTCACTAACATGATATTGTAAAGGGAAATGGAGAAAGAAAAAAACATTTAATTATGTGCTAATGGCTTGCTAAACTACATAAATGTGAAATTTTATATTGGAAGCGGAAATGAATTATATGTTTCGGCTATACTTTTGTTTGACTCACGCTAATTCTCTTGGTAATATTATTCTACGTGTTAAACGCCAGTCACCGTTAAATTTGTTATTCTTTGTTAGCAGTATTTAATGAGTAATTAAGAGTTATGGAACAACGTAATCGCAATAGAAACCACTATAAACCTATTACCATCATGTCTCAGGATTGTACATGGTTTCATCCTGTATATTAAAGCAATTCACTACACGGTGATACCTAAGATCAGCTGCGCATGATTTGTGTGGCCGAGACTGGTTTATCAATTCACTGCACCGTGAAACGTATACAAGATTAGCTGTGTGTTTGTGTAACAAAGGCTCATTTATCAATTTGACGTACACCGTGATTGGGTCGGCTTGATAGTTCAGTAGATATATGAATCTCTGGCTTGAGTAGATGAATAATGTATGGCTTTCGTAACTCCTACTGACTTTGTTATTGGACTCTTGATTGCTTGACTTTGATAAGACAAAATTCTGTCCATGTGGTGTTTACCTAAACTGCACAGTAATGGATTTTGAACAACCCCGCTTATTTTCTCTAAGCCGGGCAATTAGCGGTTGATTCAAGCAGGCTTCGAGTGGTGGGTAAACTTTCAGCCGTATGCGTTTTTCGCATGAAATAAATTTGTTGATATTCAGTGACAATCGAGTTTACAACAAAATTATTCCGTCACGCTTACATATATTTGGAAACCGACTAAACTTTCCATCATTTGCACCTACACCAGAAACTGGCGAGGAACTGAAACCTGAACAGAAACAAATGAAACAAATATTTCGTTTTAAAAAAGAATGACCGACGGTCTGTTAAGTAGCTCATATATATATATATATATATATATATATATATATATATATATATATATATATATATATATATATATATATATATATATATATATATATATATATATATATATATATATATATATACCTTACTTAATATCAGATACAGATAGAGCAATGTTTTCAAAAGATCTAACTCCATCTGTGCTTCTCAAGAAAACGAGATATTATATGATGTAAATATGTTTGACAAAAATCGCATCCATGTTAATTATCTAGACAGCTTTTAAACGAATAATTTAACAAAAGTAACAAGCATGTATTTATTATAACATGTGACGAGTCCATATGAAAGCTGCATACATGGATACTTGGCAAAGTGACTGGGAAGTGATAGATCCTTGAAATACAATGTCTTGTTTTAATTACTTGAAATCATACTAGGAATTGAGGATTTGGATTGGTTTGTAGCTCATGCTAGGAACTGAGGACTTGAGTTGGTTTGTATCTATGCTAGGAACTGAGGACTTGGATTGGTTTGTATCTCATGCTAGTAACTGAGGACATGGGTTGGTTTGCATCTCAAACTAGGAACTGAGGACATGGATTGGTTTGTTGCTCCTTTTAGTAATTGAGGACTTGAATTGGTTTGTAGTTCATGCTAGGAACTGAGGACATGGGTTGGTTTGCATCTCATGTTAGGAACTGAGGACATGGATTGGTTTGTTGCTAATTTTAGTAATTGAGGACTTGAATTGGTTTGTAGTTCATGTTAGGAACTGAGGACATGGGTTGGTTTGCATCTCATGCTAGAAACTGAGGACATGGATTGGTTTGTTGCTCCGTTTAGTAATTGCGGACTTGGATTGGTTTGTATCTTTATTTATCATGTTTATAACTGAATTATGTACTTAGAGTTATGGCAAATCTTATGTCTGCCGGTAAACGGCAAGTATGAGACCTTAAGAAAAAATTTAATCCTTACAGTTTTCAGAGGAAGTTTACTTAACATTAAAGAAAATTACCCTAGGACGTTTTGAAAGCCCGACTCTTCGTTTAATTATTCAGGTTATACTAGACAGGGCTAGGTTTCTCTCACCATTGAACCTAACAACAACAAAAAATCTTAAATTCCGAAGTTGAATATCGGTCGGTCGGTCGGTCGGTTGGTCAATGAAGCTTGTTAGGAATAATCAGTAAATAAACAACATAGACCATAATCTGCATCATGCGACAGCTGATCATGGTCTATGTAAAAGAAATTAAACGCCTGGCATGGTAAACACAATGTACAATCGGTTAACAATTCTCAAATAAACAAAGAATGTAATTTTCTATATTAGTATTAAATGCATATTTTACTTAAAAAGGGTACATGATTAAAGAAAATTTAATTGTCCAGTTTTTCTATAGTCTAGCTGTTTCGATTCGTTTGGCCAACTTTACTAAACTTTAAATCATTTTTTTAAACGCCAAAACAATGTTATGTTATGATAGAAAGAAAAAAAAACAATGTAAAGGTGCAGAACTATAACATGTTTATAAGTATCAAGCACGTAGTTAATGAAAAATAAAAACCGTTCAATCTCAGAATGTCAATAGATAACGTAGTTGCCTACATAAAAGCAAAGTTTTTAGTCCTCAATGTACAGAAGTTGTGAAATTAAATTAAGTAGTACAGAGAAAAGTTAACAAGTATCAACCAAAAATCAAGATGTTATTTTTTGAAAATATAAATGGGATGTCATTTATAAATAGGTGCGTTATTAATTATTTAATTATCTCATTAAATTTCCTCCGCACATTTTAATAGAAATTTTTTATCAGAACCTGGCCCTTTTCATCCACAAATCCGTATGCATGATGTTTGATCCATGTATATTTTCAGTACTGACACTTGTTACGTGTATATTTATACAATGAGGATATATTCAATTAGACAAAAAGACTATTCGCTGCAGTGATACCGCGTTAGGTCTCAGTCCCTACTATTAGACCATACATCCATACATCGTATTATTGCTGCCGTTTTATTTCACACTTCACAATTGCTTTGTTATGTATTTGTTTGTACGTACACCCGTCCGTCCGTCTGTTATGTTTATCTATTCCCTCTTTGGTAAAACGTTTTAACGTTGAGTTCAAAATCAGCTCAAATTTCTAGGTCCTTAACATTTTTTAAATTTCAGACAAAACGCTGCATCCCACATATGTCTTAGAACAAGTTATCCGTCTTGAATAATCACAGACTGTCAGTCAACGTGACTTTAGTACATATAGTATAGGATTTGATTAGCATGTCTTCGAATTGCGGGGTTCTTGGTCCAACAATAAGAACGTACCAGACTTTCAAACTGTTATCTGTACCATTTCTTGCCAATAAACTGATAATGATGGAGATATCAAAGTCGTTCTCTTTACCATTTGTGGCCAATAAATTGACAAGGATGAAGACATAAAAGTCAAAACTGATAAAAGCCTCAAAGGACAACAATGATTAAATCGTACTTATTCATTGATTGGTTCACTGATAGCGACTGAATACACATTTGAAATTTCCCAATGTCACCTTTGTATTGATAATTATTGTCGATTATTCAGTTTAAATATTTGTATATATTGCCCCAGAAATAAAAATCAAAGACCGCAATCTTTTAACTACTCATCATTTGAATTAATTTATGGTACGAAATGACACCCCTGTCCACATTATGCCTCTCGCTTCATAAATTTTTCACCGTAGCGCTCTGACAATTGCATCGTTTGCTTTATTACTTTCCTGCAAGTAAACAAAATAAAATAAAGCAGATTGGCGGCATTTAGCTTGTTACTGATATACTTATCAAATTATCCATCCAATGTGGCAACAGATCACAAAAAGTTCCGTCAGCTTCCAAATTTCCCATGAGACCATACTGATAAAAAATACAATTTTGGAATTAAAATATTTCACGGATATTGAAGTAATTGTAAGGTATAACTTAACTATCGTCAAAGGGGACGTCTCTAAGGACATCATGTTTAATATAAATGGACGCAATGTTTAACATAAATGGACGCCATGTTTAATATAAACCAAATGATACGAAGATCTTAAGTCTGACAAGTCGTTTTACTCTCTCGTTATGTTACTGTGCAATGTGACGATAGCTGCAGCTTACTTGGATTATAAATTGTTGATTATTTGGAACAGATTTATTGGATAAATATGGAAAATCAGCTGAAGTATTCATGTCAAGTAACAACTATAGCTTTGATGCAGTTGACAAATTCAGTACAAATCAGAATGCGGAATGTCCCACCGTCACCTGTGACAAAGAAAAAGATTTAGGAAAGAGAAGGGGAGAAGGAAAAAAAAAACCAAGAAAAATGTATCGTTCTAATAAAAAATATTTCTCTAGCGAAATTATTATATTGTGCGTTGCTTATATTTTAGCTATTAAGAAAAACGTTCCCAACGAAGAGATGCTATTTTACAAATAATACGCTCTTGAATGAGATCATGACGTCATTGTGTCTGAGTACAAGGGTCAGTTCAGTCCAGATAGATAGACTTTGATACCCAGAAGCACATTGTCCATAGGATCCGGTTTTAACGGTAAGACTAACGAGAATATGGATACAGTAGTGGCCATAGCGAGGTACGAAAGGTGCGACCGCATGCTAGGGGACCCGAAAATATTTGAGTTAGTTTAAAACAGATTATAATTAAAGCAGATTATTTTAAAAAATAAAGTTGATTTTGGAAACAAACCTGTATTTTCTACTAATTTTCGTAATATAGAAATTAGATTTAAGGAGCCGATTTTCCTTATTTGCACCAGGTCTGCACAGCTCTAAATCACTGCTGACGCGTGTCAGAACAAGAACGTAAGTTTCTGGAAGGGGTATACACATGAATGAGGTCTGATAAGTTTTTCGAACTGTTGGCAATGAACGAAATTTATGTCAGATAAATTAGACGTTGTGTTTGATACTGGAGCCAACGGGAAGCATTTGGAGGGTACCGAGCAAGGGGATTAATGCTAGAATCTTTGTATTCTAAGGATGATCCGAGCAGCAGTGTTTCGAACTTCTTGAAGCTTTTGTTGTGGGTACCAAGAAGAAGATCAAAGGGCGTTACAACAGTCAAGTCGAGAAAGTACAAAGGAACACGCTTGTGTTGTAGGGGTATCATCGAAACGAAAGTTATGAATGGCGCTGACGCGCATCAGCTACAGATATGCAGCCTTGCATGTGTGAATGACGTGTTGGCGCAATGAGAGAGAACTGTCAAGATTTGCATCTCTGTTTCGTACAGATTGTTTGAATTTAAAATGCGATCGGAATAAGAATGTTTTTCTGTGAGGTGATCAGAATTGTTTCAGTTTCCTCATCTTTTCAATTGCAGCTTGTTACACATCATTCACGAATGCAAATCAGATTCACTTCTCTCGGCCTCGGATGGTAGTATATGCTTCATTTGGGTGACTAGATTTGTATATTTTGGCTTCATCAACACGAAACTCATGAGACAGCGGATGACGAGTTATGACGCTTCAAAGGGGCTAATTGTACATAATAAAGACATCGGGTCTGAGAACGGAACCTTGTGGACCGTCAAAGCAGAGACGAACTGGACTGGAATGATTTAAGTTTACCGACACATATTGTGTCCTTGTGAATAAGATTGTCAGAGGAGTATTTATAACATGAGTTATTATATTATATTATATTATATTATATTATATTATATTATATTATATTATTATAGTATTATATTAGGTGAATTTGATAGATTTGTGTGTAAATTGTAGTGTAAGTTGCAATTTTGAAATTTGTAAGTGGGATGATTAAATTTACATTATAGCTGATAATGTGAAAGACATCATGCTGATGTTAAAGAGCCTATTGATAAAAATGGGAAGTGTTCATAATGAAGCGTACAGTTTTCTTGCTACACTATTGATAACGATGGGAAGTGTTCATAATGAAGCGTACAGTTTTCTTGCTACCCTATTGATAACGATGGGAAGTGTTCATAATGAAGCGTACAGTTTTCTTGCTACACTATTGATAAAGATGGGAAGTGTTCATAATGAAGCGTACATTTTTCTTGCTACACTATTGACAAAGATGGGAAACACCCAGGCAAGATATTCATCAGAGAGGATGAGTAAACACACACACACACAAATACATACATAGACACACACACACACACAGATATATATATATATATATATATATATATATATATATATATATATATATATATATATATATATATATATATATATATATATATATATATATATATATATATATATATGCATTATGCTATGCAATTTTTGTGAAACATTAGCTTATTCATTTCATCTCTGTCATGTGTGTAACATAACAAACATTGAAGTTCTCACACAGGTCTATCAACATGGAGTTTAACAGATTCCACATAGGTAACTACACCTGGGAGACCTACAGGTATAAATTATGTTGCTGTCTATATATACATATGAAGGAGAGAATTAAGTCTTCCGTAATTTGGTCTTAGCAGTGGCCAGAGCTCACATCACCCACCCCACCCCCCACTTGCACTACTTTAGCTGGGTAACTAGGTAGATCCATATTTGAGATGAAATTGGTTACTCATTGATTTTTGCTACTCAGCGTTGTCCTCATAAGTGTTTGGTAACGTTTAAGCATAGAAACATGTATAATAAGGGTGATGGCTGAAGGATTATTGATGTTGATACTCTGTCTTGGTACAGAATGTCATGATGTTTGGGAGTGGGCTTTGAAGGACGACTTGACTAGGGAAGATCTGTTTCTGGGTAATGGTGTATTTTAAATATGTTGAAAGGTACGCTGACTGGATACAGGTATTGTACCAACCCATATTGATGTCGTATCAGTCATGGAAACACTATCAGCTATTGCGGTTTCCACTTGTGTACCTGCTGTTTATAATCATATTTGGGGGAGGGGGAGAGTTGTTTGTGATGATTGTGTATCCATCTTAAGTGAGTCTAGTATCAGCGTGTATATCGATTTGTATGGTCTTAGTTGACGTTCTTACAGCCGGATATGTCTGTTTGTGTAGCTTGGGCTTACTTTGGGGTGTTGGTCTTAGCTGTCATTCTTACAGCCGGATATGTCTTTTTGTGTAGTTTGGGCTTACTTTGGGGCGTTGGTCTTAGTTGTCATTCTTACAGCCGGATATGTCTTTTTGTGTAGT
The DNA here is from genome assembly GCA_028554795.2 of Sinohyriopsis cumingii. Classification (NCBI taxonomy): domain Eukaryota; kingdom Metazoa; phylum Mollusca; class Bivalvia; order Unionida; family Unionidae; genus Sinohyriopsis; species Sinohyriopsis cumingii. The sequence continues at coordinate 149,763,041 of CM068824.1, forward strand.
TTGGGCTTACTTTGGGGCGTTGGTCTTAGTTGTCATTCTTACAGCCGGATATGTCTTTTTGTGTAGTTTGGGCTTACTTTGGGGCGTTGGTCTTAGTTGTCATTCTTACAGCCGGATATGTCTTTTTGTGTAGTTTGTGCTTACTTTGGGGCGTTGGACTTAGTTGTCATTCTTACAGCCGGATATGTCTTTTTCGTGTAGCTTGGGCTTACTTTGGGGCGTTGGTCTTAGTTGTCATTCTTACAGCCGGATATGTCTTTTTGTGTAGCTTGGGCTTACTTTGGGGAGTATCTGGAGTCATTTTGACAGTAAGCATGTACTGAATAATGCAGTTACAGGCAGTGTCCCTGTGTAAGTCCTCTGTTACATGTATCTACTAATAAGTAACTCTAAGCATGTATTTCATGTAACAACATGATCTATTACAATGGCATTGCCGTCTCTAAATGGCAATTTTCTATTGTAGATCTTATTGTACATTATCTTGGACTGATAATGGCTAAAACATTTACACAACAAAATATTTCACTTGCACAAAATAAATTTATAAAAAAATAAAAAAATAAATAAATCTGATACAACATTAAAATGTCTAGTTTAATTGAATTTTACTACATTTGATTTATATCAAGTAAACCAGCATGCTAATGATCTCGTGTCTAAATAACAAGAAATAGAAGAACACAGAAGAAAAGTTGGAGCTTTTAAAGATGTTAACCGTACAGTTGATTAACTGTTATATTTCTTATCCTCTCTCTCACATCTTGTTTGTATCGTTTTAAATGTTTAACTATATGGTACACCGACATAATTAGTATAGTAACAGTTACTACCCCAGCTGTAAAAGGAACAAATTCATAAATTACATTTCAGCTTGGACATATATATTTGCCCTTATTTCCTTTGTCTTTGTCCCACTTTCCAGGTTTTCAAGAACTTGCTGAGTTGCTCAGCTTCGCTTCTACCACTTTCATCTACTTTTGTTTGTCTGTTTATTTTGTTGTTGTTCTTTTGGGGTTGCTGTTTTTATGTATATGTTTAAAAGGTTATTAAACTTATACTCAGTGCAAATAGAGGTAATAAGGAAACCCTAGCCTAAATGATAGAAGCCAGGAAACTATCTTGTTCTCTGTAAAGGTCTCGTGGACTACCTTAGGTTGGGGTGGGGTGCTCCCGGTATTATCTTTAATTATTACAGAAGACCCACCCTGGCTACTTTTTGTTAGAAACTGAAGTAGTGATAAAGATGCAAAGCTCCGAGCCCCCAGTCAGCGATACCGATAGTTAAATTACTGAATACACAAAAGGTGGAATTCAAATAAACAACAAATTTAATGCCATTCGATAACAGATAATCCTTCCTCAAATGAAATTCAATATTCAAAACCCTATCACTCGTCTTTCACTCGACCAAGTGACGGCCTATTTCACCATCTGACTTAGTGTGATAGATTTTCCTCCTGTCCTGTGGTTCTACTCATCTGCAGTATTTCTTGACTGGTACCCAGTACCCCTTCAGTCCAACAACCGCGTCCTTCACCCTTCCACTTCCTCCACTTTCGCTCTCTCCTTTTCTTGTCTCCCAGAGATTCGAGACCAATTGTACCAGGGCATTTCCCTTCTCTGTATCCTACAGCTCCTCCGGTCCCTAAAATCTTCCTGTCCGAACACACACAATGACATTAGTATATTCCTCTAGCTATCTAGTCTCACATAAACAACAATCTATCATCAGATAAGCCATTACCTTCTTTGGTCACGCATTCGTACACATCGAAATACCCATACTTTCTGGTATGGTATACACGGTATCAATTGCTTATCATGCATATATCAATAGATTTCATCACATCGGTATATATAGATTCTCAGTCTTATTATACAGAACAATATCACATAATCAGACGCATTTCTGTACATTACACTTCTACAAAGTGTACACAGATATCCACATATCCATGCGCTGATATATCCTTACACATTATACACAAATAGCACTGGTCAACAGTGAAATCATTACTGACTTGAAAAGGCCCTAATCTGTAGTATTTTGGTGTGCCGAACACGAATATAACCGTGAAAAATTTGTATTGGCTCTCGTTTTGAAGATATTCATATACCTCATTTTCTATGTTTCACGGTGTAAATTTCTCCAGTAGGACTGCAGCAACATCCGGAATAATGATGTAACATTGCATAATACCATCATGCTCACATCATCCACAGTTGATTGCATCATTTTCTGATGCAATGCAATACTAATGCCATGCGGCTGCTGAAGTAAGTTGACGTCAGCAGTGTACTATACATGTGTAGGCCTATTATACTAATGCCAGGCGGCTGCTGAAGCTGACGTAAGCAGTGTACTATATAAAGCCCAATCAGATAGGTTCAGCATTTAAAATATTTTAGACGTTGTGCGAGACAGTTCAAGCTACTGTTACATAAAACTTATTATTTTATCCATTTACGTACAATAAAGAACAGTAATGCCTCGAAAGTGTGTTAATACCGCGGACAATTTTTGCTATATTTGTGGGGAAGTGACATTTGCCAACCAGAAGAAAAGTATCAATTCTCAAGTGAAGAAGGCATATCATCTTTACTTCGGATGCAAGGTTGGTGACCAAGACAAGCCTTGGGCTCCGCATATATGCTGTGCTACATGTACAACACAGCTTTCACAGTGGTTGAATTGCAAAAGGTCATCAATGCCGTTTGCAGTCCCAATGGTGTGGAGAGAGCCAAGCAACCACCTAAATGACTGTTACTTCTGCTTGGTTCCTCCTCTTTCCGGCGGAATAACGAAGCGAAAGAAGTCGAGAATAGTCTACCCAAACATTCCGTCTGCATTGAGACCAGTTCCACATGGTGAGGGACTTCCTATTCCAGAACCTCCAGCAGAATATTCTCTTGATTCATCTGACGAAGACAAAGGTGAGTCGACCTGTTCTTCTCCTGGTCCATCAGCATGCAGTGATCCAGATTTTCACTGTGGTGCATCATCAACCCCACACAGAATAACACAGGAAGAACTAAATGACCTGATTCGTGATTTGGACTTATCAAAGAACAAGGCAGAATTGCTAGGATCAAGACTCCAACAATGGAATCTTCTAGAAGAAGATGTCACAATTACTGCATATCGAAAGCGCCACCAGCAATTGGAGCCTTTCTTCAGAAAGGAAAGTAATCTGATATTCTGTTCCGATATTGAGGGCCTCATGAATGCTTTAAAAATCACTCATGACCCACAAGAATGGAGACTATTTGTGGACTCTTCGAAACTGAGTCTCAAGGCTGTGCTTTTGCACAATGGAAACATTCTTCCATCTATTCCAGTAGCGTATGCTGTCCACATGAAAGAGACATACGATAACTTAAGGCAGCTACTGAATTCCATTGAGTATAACAAGTACAGCTGGCACCTCTGTGGTGATTTGAAGGTAGTTGCCCTTTTAATGGGACTGCAGCAAGGATATACAAAATACATGTGTTTCTTATGCGAGTGGGATAGCCGAGCAAGGGAAATGCACTACATGAGGAAGGAATGGACTCACAGGCAGAATGTAGCCATTGGAGAGAAGAATATCCAACACCCAGCTCTGGTTGAGGCTCAGAAAATCTTGCTACCACCCCTTCACATCAAACTAGGTTTGATGAAGAACTTCGTGAAAGCCATTGACCGGACTTTGCCAGCATTCCGATACCTGCATGAAAAATTCCCTCGACTCAGCGAAGCAAAGATTAAAGAGGGAGTTTTTGTGGGTCCTCAGATTCGAGAGCTTTTCAAAGATGACCGGTTCAACAACTTGCTGGAAGGTGACGCGAAACAAGCGTGGAATGCTTTTCGCCTAGTTTCTACAAACTTCCTCGGAAATGTTAGGGCAGAAAACTATAAGGAACTAGTAGAAGACATGTTGATGAAGTATAAGAAACTTGGCTGCAATATGTCTCTAAAGATTCACTTCCTTCATTCCCATTTGGATTTCTTTCCTAGCAACTGTGGTATTGTTAGTGATGAACACGGCGAACGTTTTCATCAAGATATCGCAACAATGGAACAAAGATACCAGGGAAAATGGTCCACTACAATGCTGGCTGACTACTGCTGGACACTCCTCAGAGATGCTCCCGAACAGCTGTACAAGAGACAGGCGAAGAAATCTAAGATGTAGTCAATGACTTGATTTTTTATAGGTAGGCTATTACAGTTGACCTTTTACTATTGGAATGCATTTCGTTATGTAAACATTAATTTCTTGCAGATTACAAAAAAACTAGAGCCAATTTTGCAATTTGACTGTCATATTCGTGTTCAGCACATAAAAATTGATAAGAATTGACTAATTTTATTTCAGTAACATGACTTTTGTAAAAATTTGTTGTCCAGTGTTGGTTAAGGGTCTGTTGCGGTCTGCTATCTCCCCTTTGATAAAGATAATATGTAATGTCTGAAATGGGCCAAATGGGCTTGTTTTATGCTCTTGGATAACGATGAGGTATCACTTGTCTAATGGTAACTCATTATCGTAATATGTTATCTCCTCTTAAAAAGATAGGATGGCATGTCTTTAATGGACAAACTGACCACTGTAGTATGTTTCTCCTTCTGGTTAATTATAGGATAATACGCTTGCATACTGACTGCCCTTCAGGCAAAAAACTCAGGGTGTAAGCGGTCACGCGATGCATGTCGTCAGTGGGTACCGTATTCCCCAGGGAACTTACGCGGTATATGGAACTAAATGTCCCGCCAACATCGTGAGTGCGGCTGTTAGTCGGTACGACAGGCCACGCGAGCGAAAGCAAGGCGGTGACGTCGCTGCTAGCATGAGAAGGTTCTATAGGGCGGCCATGGAGCAAGTATCCTGAGAGAAGAATTTACTGCAGGCCAGGAACAAATCTTTTATATTGGACTAGATGCCGATGGCTGATCCAAGCCTGGTGAATTTACAGCAGAACCGTGTATTTACCGCGTGCTACCGACACTACCTGTTGTACTCGCAGAGCCACGACATCTGTGACCGGAAAAGGTTGACTTGAACCTAATTTATGACCAACATTCAGACAGGGCCGTCTTAACAACATTGTAGGCTCTGGGCAAAGCAATGCACTGGGGCCTCCTACCGACCCTACCCACCCACAGGAATTCCGCTAGATGTCACTATTTTTTAAAATTGGGAAACGTGTTTCCCACTGCACTTTTAAAGCAAATTAAATTGCCAAAAGATCTTTCAATATCCATTAACAATATGGGCAGCATGATGCCCCTAGAAGCATGAGGCCGTGGGCAACTGCCCAGTGTGCCCATGCCTTAAGACAGCACTGCATTCAGAGCACAAATGGCGTCGAACCCTTCGGTCGCTAGTTTGTAAAGGGTAGCATTAAAGCCAAGTTTTTGGTGGAAGAGCACCATGAGTTAAAGGTAGAGACGTTGACACACAAATGTAAGCACAATGGATAGATACTAAGCTTGCGACAACATACTACATCTCGCGAGGTTATTGGAAGGGCGTGCAGCGATCAGCTATCTAGAAGAGTTCGCCAAAGTCTATCAAATTATTGCCAGGGTATGGCTTGAGAACTAGGTCATTTTGCAATGTATCTGCCGGTTCCTCGCTAATCCCCTAACCTCGATTGGCTGTTCCATCCACTAACGACGTGCACCATCCCGACTCTTGTTTCTGCTACGCTACAGTATTGGAGGACACACGTGCATATATGCGCTGACCGTAATTGACGTCGTCAGTCGTTGCAAGGAGGCCGATCCCTTGGCCACAAAAGATGTTCCTAAAGTCGTCTGAAGATTATGGGCGCCGTGTCGCAACTATTGACCAAGCACGGAGTGCAGGAAAGGCAAGGTGCGGCTTGTACCCTCCGCGCATAGAACATTGTGGTGCGGTTCACCGTACTCTGGCAGAGCAGCTCTTTAAGAACCAATAGGCCCAGGAGATTCTGATTTTTGCCGTCGAAACTACTACAAGCGCGTATCACTGTATAGTTTTGGAGGTTTATCAATACGTGAAAGAAGTTCATGTTTCTTATCACGCGAAATCTAACCCACCTTTTCGCCGCTGTGGTATTATATCTTCACCAGGTCATGCTAATATACTACAGTCCACTAACCCTTCTTCTCATGGAAGAAGAGAAACTTAATGTAAGTTAAAACTTTTTGCACGTCGGAACGACTGGTAACGCTGCATGAATAGCAAAAGCATGTGCATCGCTCACTTAGCCATTCAAAATAAAGCGATTGCCTCAAACTTGGTATCCTTGAAAAATGTCAAGGTTGTCAAGTGCATGTGGGTCGTCCTTTATGGGTCGAAACATGTTTTTTCCTCTTCGTCATATTTATTTACGAAGACTTTAATGTTAAATCCATATTAAAAATGCTGCTTTTTAAAACTTTAATCACAAGATGGCGTCGTTATAACATTGCTTTGATCCGTGTCCGTGGATTTTTTTATATGTTAAGGCAGACGTATACCCATAAGTATACGAAACGTTTAAGTTAGGTTTTAGGAAAATGCTTTTCCACCTCTCAAATACTGAAAAAAATTAATTACTTATAGGAACAAACTAATTAATGAAATATTGTTTTCTATTCAACTTTAAATAATCAGGTCAATTTACAAATACCCAGTAGTAGTTTAAAGCGAGCGTGACTTTAAGACAGACACGTTGCTTTCACATAATTGTTGTTTCTCATTCGGATTCAAGAAATTTCTAAATTTATTTACTTACCTGATTTATTTTGAAATTTAAACGACTAACCCAGATCAGGTGTTCTTAATGCATTTTTACATACAGAATACTTTTATTTACGTTTTTGTATTAAGGAATGCCGTATGTTTATTTCAATCACGGCTTACTGCGAAATTTCCTTTGTTTGTCAAAACATTAAAAATATCTCTACAGAGTATATCTTAACTATCTGAATGACGGAAATAGGTACGATTTTGTAAAAACATTTCTTCCCTGAACAAAAGCTCATAGAATCCTATGTAAAGTGCGAATAATGATGCTCCTAGTTGCAGAAAAGTTCGGTGCCCCCAATCCACCAAACACGCACACACACACACACACACACACACTTATATAACTTTGACATATTTGTTATACCCCAATTTTCGTCTTATTTCAGTATTAGCGATTTCTCTGCTTTGAGTAGAAGTATACTAATATGGACAATCAATCCATGGTAGGATTTAAATATACATAAAATTTACCAAGGAACTTTTAAACCTTCAAATTATTGGCATGTAATTTGTAGATATTGACAAAATTTAATAACTCGACTATTTACCTAATTTGCACGTGATTTCGGAACGTTCTATTATATCATTACATTACGCCGAAACGACATGAGGTCACTTGTTTCCTAAATTTATCTTACCATAAAGAAAGGTCCTGTAAAAGAAAATGAAAATCAATGAAAATACTAGTAAACGAAATCTTGTAATCTTTGCTGATGTACATCAGATGTGCATACTTTATGTTGCGGAAAATAGGTCAGATTTTAATAATTGGGTCATGCTAAGAACAGAAAATCACTTACCAACATACTTTTAACATTAAGTATCGTGACTTGAGAAGTATATTGTTTTCAAATGTGAGAAATATTTAAGTACCAAATAACTATTAACCTATTATTTAAGGGACAATTCGTGACAGGATCCTTTGTTTTTCTTTACTTCTGTATATAACAACCTTTCCTTTCCCATGACTATTCAACTACGAGCTAAATGCATAATCGGCTTGGACATTTTTAAGTGATTTGTATCGCTTTTACCCCTAGCTAAATAAAAATATAAATTATTCAAAATGTTGACTCTGTTATTTCAAGATCCGAATAGCTTCCAGACTAGCATGTCATGTTGACACAAAATGGTATCTGAATGCAGCTTATAAGCACACACAAGGTTGACAGGTACATACATAGATACATACGCACAAAGAGACAGATAGACTGACGGACGCAAAATCAGGCAGGCAGAAAGATAAATCTGGATAGTCATGCATACAGACTTATTGTCTGATAGATAGATAGATAGATAGATAGATAGATAGATAGATAGATAGATAGATAGATAGATAGATAGACAGACAGACAGACAGACAGACAGACAGACAGATAGATAGATAGATAGCTCTTATTATTGTAGCTTTCGCAGAGTGTTACATTTGTAATTCATGCAGATTGTTAACATTTTGCGAGAAATTATACGCATTATATCATTGTTAGACGCAAAATATGTTGAATTTAACTAATGTAAAGTTTGAGAAGCAAAGATAGTATGTTGTTCATAAGATTAGAAATCACACTAAAACTTTCAATTGAATTTTGTCCTGTTGGAAGTCAGTTATTCCAGGTGCAGTATTTTACTGTTGAGCAAATGAAGTGGAAATCAAATAAAGAGTTTTTGAATAAAGTTAACCACTTCTGTAAAGCATATAGAAACAGCGAAATTAAATTTAGTGTGAATTAGCCACCTTTTTCATTCCTTTTTATTGTAAATGAATATCATATTATTGATAATTAGCGAACTACAAATTGGATAACAGGTCTTGCGTGATACACGCGATGTGTCACGAGTTTACAATTACCACCAATGAATAGAATGTGTCGTTTTGACATCAGCCGCGAACACATATTTTATCTAAATTCTTCTGAAAATAAAACAAAATTTAATTGTCAGTGCTTTCCTCAGTCATTTGCCTAGCTTTCGCCATAATTAAATAAAACTCATGGAAAAATGTAATGTTTGAAAGGAAACAATTTAAGACAAATTGTTGAATGTTGGTTTTCAACAATGAATTATAGATGTTAGAATACGTTAGACACGGTATTGACTATTAAATTTTCCGCGCAAAAAGATTTAATTTTCAATAGTTCAGTAATTATCAAAAGATACTTAAGGGTGTGCTTAGTAAATAAGACATTTACATTTCTGAATCTTATGTGTTTATAAAATAAAGCGAAACATGCTGATTTTTGTACATGTAACAATCAAATGGAATAAATTTAATATTTAATATGTTACTCTCGGAATTATAATTCTTTAATTGGATTGCTGTGTATTCAGTTATTATTGTAAATAATTAAACAGAAATTATTGTTCGAATAGGACTGGTTTTAGAAGAAGAGAAAAAACTTCAAATTGGTACTCATCTCTATAATAGTAATATTAGCAATCCTATAATGACTTGATTTAAGAAGACACACGTTTCTCCTTCTGTATTTCTGTCTATCTGTCTGTCTGTCTGTCTGTCTGTCTGTCTGTATGTATGTATGTATGTATGTATGTATGTATGTATGTATGTATGTATGTATGTATGTATGTGAATTATACGACAAAGGCAAATATTGAGACTCTTACCATGTATTTATTTTCTTTCTAATTTGGAGGTTGGCGTTTTAATCAGTTCATTACAAATGTAGCTTTCATTACAAGGGAAAGAAACAACAACAAAGATAAACATCCCTGAAATATGGGACTTTTGCTCTGCTCGTGTGACCCATATAAATTACCAGGCATTACCGAAACCAAATGTTATGCCGGACATTATTAGGTTTTTATCAGATGAGAATGGATGAAGATGACAAGCTAAAAAAGCCAAAACTATCTCAACAGATTAATATCACTGAGACAATGTTGAAACGTGCCTTTAACGGAATGACTGTACTAGCAAAATCGCTTCTCAATCGACGACACATTTGAAAAGCTTTACAAATTCGAGTATTGATTGATAATAGATAGACATATTATCAAATTTTCATATAAATATTTATAAATATGTTTTGAAACAATAGATTCATTTATCAGGATAGTTAATGTCAAGGGTAAATTCTAGCTTTATTCTGGAATTTCTATCTTTCAAACAATTGGATTTGATGTGGTAGGTGGATCCTTTAGATTTTGGTTGAATTCATTGTGTCCCGTACTTCAACGTGGTGTTATAAGCCTTGTCCAGGTTCATGAAGATGGCAATTGTCTTTTGTTTTCTTGATGAAAGCTTCTGGTATAAGTTTGAAAAGATGGTCTGTTGTGATTCACTGGCATCTGTATCTACATTAAACATCTGATAGTAGTTTGCTGGACCCAAGATACCAGAGAAGTCTATCATTTATCGTCTGTTCAATGGTCTTGCAAATACAGCTTCTCAAGTATGTTATGGTGGATAGGGTCAGTATGGTTCGTTTCAAGTTTAGGTACAGATATCACTTACATTTCGCCATTAGCCTGAAGTCGTCAAATTCCAAATTGTATTAAAATGTTTAAGTCGTGTAATGATATCAGTTTCAGGTAACTGTTTAAAATGTGTATAGTCAATATATGTTGGTCCTGCTAAAGTGTCTTGGGCTTGATCAAGTCTTGTAATTCTCTGAGAGTGAATTAAAAGCAATGAAAGCGGCGGTAAAGTCCTGCATCAAATTACCGATTGAACATGACAACAAGTCGGCTTTTAAATGCCTCTCACGGGGCTTTCGAATAAAAAAAAATACTGTTTTGAAATCAAACCCTGATCAGGAATCGATTAAACTGCATTTTATAACAAAAGTGAGAAAGGTTAAAGTCACCTTTGGAGCAAGTAGTACTGAAATTAACATGGTTAATGTATTATCAAAATGAGAGAAGCCATGTAAGCGTGCATTTATCATTTAAATGGAAACAATATCTGTTTAACATTTAACCTAACGTTGGAACTATATCATCGAGCTTTTTAATCGAATAGAAATAACACAATAGCTACATATCTAGATCAAGAACACACTCCCCATGTTCTTGAGGACGGACGAAAATGTGGCGAAATCAAGATGGTAACGAAACATAAAACAGTAGCGTAGTTGCAAATATATTCTCGTGTTGTGTTTCTTGACGTTTTATTTCTTTACATTCATTGCTCACATGCACACTGACATGTGACAAAGTTCAATTTTATATCATAATTGGTAAATTAAATTGATCGTGACTCGAACCTAATTTCGTGTGAAAGAAAATTATGTACATCTATCAACTGTTGTTATAAAAAAAAAACAGGATAGAAAAGGATGAAGTAAATTCCTGGAACATAACACTTTTCATTTCAACTGAATAGCACCGATATTTCTGATCCGCTGACAAATTATATAAACAGAGGTTATTAAAAACATCTTATATAAAGTCCAAACTGAATAGGCCGGTTAATAAACATTTACACTCTGTGTGACATTATCCTGGAAACATTTACACTCTGTGTGACATAATCCTGGAAACATTTACACTCTGTGTGACATTATCTTGGAAATATTTACACTCTGTGTGACATTGTCTTGGAAATATTTACACTCTGTGTGACATTATCCTGGAAACATTTTCATATAATACGCACTTAGATAAATGACAAACACCTGCTGGTTTAGAGCTAGACAAAAACAATAAAATGTCATAGCTATCACGTGGCATCGAATTCCTAGGTTCGAGACTCTAATTAACGTGTATCATTAGAACTTTGAAAGTACTGTGGCTATTCCCATTCTATTTTTATAAACCAATAGGAAGGAAGAGTGGTCTGCAATATTATATCTTCTTTCTCAAATAATGTTGTTGCTGTTGTTCTTGTTGTTGTGGGGTTTAACGCCATTTTTCAGCACACGATAGGCTATACATGGCGGCCAGTATTAATGGTGGAGGAAGAACCCGGGAAAACCCCGGGAAGAACCAAAGACCCACGAGAAGCTACTGGCAAGCTTTCTCACATACCCACATTGGCCGAATCCTAGACTCGAACCCACGCAGACAGAGGTGAGATGGCAGTGATCCGTAACTGAGAGCGTTTTAGACCACTCGGCCACTCGGGGCCCATTCTCAAATAATACACACACCCCAGCACTTTTAGGTATATTCATAATTAATGTGTAATAACATAAGTGTGTTTGTGTGTTAGCATGTAAGTGTGAACATTTATAATCTCTTTCATCTCACTTTTGTTTATAGGGTTATAAGGATTGTAGGGTGGGAGATTTAGTTTTAATTATAATGGACTGCAGATAATTATAGGGGTTGTAGCGCTGGTAGGTTTTTTACTTTTATTCTTAACGATTTGATTTATAGTTCACTTCCTACTTTTACATTCTACCGTTAATCCTCTGTGAGTAGTTGTAAGTAGTAATCAGTTTGTGTTAATGCTGGTTACCAGCATTATAATTATAATTCTGAATTATACTAGCTGGTTACTAACTATGGGTGCTAGTCAGTCAGGCGTGTTGGTCAATATATATGAGTGCTGGTTAGTCAGATGGTGTGCTCGTCAGTAGGTATGGTTGCTAGTCAGTCTCTGTAAGTTCCTCGGTAGGTTTCGGTGTTTGTCACATTGTCATAACTTTCAAGCACTGTTTCATGCCCATGTTACCACATTCAAATTCTAATATGTGATAATGATTAGTCTGTTGCTAAGATCTAACTAACTATCCAAGTCAAGAACTAAAAGAATTTTCCTAATATCTTTATATATTTCTACAGAATGACAGCCAAACTGACGTAATAAATAGATATTTGCATGACATTCAAGTCGTACAGTAACCCATACAGATAAAATGTACGGTCAATATTTAGGCCATGTTCGTGGAAGGTGGTTATCAAACTTGATTTAAAAAAAAAACACCTGTGTGAATGCAATAATCTTGACCATCTAGGCGACCTTCGCTTATCAAAGGTGAATAAACATGCGCAAGAAGCATTGCTTCTCACATGGTCTTAACATGTTATCTGACAGTATAAAACGAAGCAGTCGTATCTTCCCAATAGTTCTGACAAGAAAAAGATTTGTGTAAGAATAATATAACATTATAATTCATCTTGACCAAATTATAATTCTGAATTAGTTTCGCAGGGAATAAAACTCGCTGAACATAAAGCATTAGGAACTGAACATGACTCAAGTCTTAAAATAAGTAATAATAAAGAATGAGAAGTAACAAGCTCTGCAAAATTCAACAAACTGTTTATTTCCCTTTGACCCCAGAATACAAAGTTAAAATGTCAAAAACACAGAACTTAAAGTATTGCGAATTAAATCCCTAATAATCCTAGGATTACAGATGAAAGTCCTAATGGTTAAAGTTCTGAATAAACATTAGTGGAAATCTAAATTAAATCCAACGCTGAAAGTGTTGATGTGCCTGCTGTGGCCCGTATCGTTGTTATGTACCAACAGGCTTTTGATGGATCACAGTGATACAATCCAAGAATTAAATCCTTTTTAAAGATTTCACTTTCAATGCAAGTCTCTATTTCCGAGAATGTTATTTTGGAAGAGCGCTTTGTAATTCCAAAGAAGAATCACTTGAATTTAATAATTTGAAGACATAAAAATCCAGCCCAAAAGAACCACTGAACGCAACAATAATACAAATGATTCTGGCTCAAGATCTTGTTGCACGAATAAATAACTTGATTTTGGACAAGGCCTAGTCCAACATACAATGTCACATTATCAATAGCATGGAATAAAATAAAAAATAAAGTACTAACAAACAGTGCAAAATCAATATACATACATACGTACGTAGGTACGTTCTTATGTTATGTGTTTAGGCTCGAACAAACAGTAACACAAGAAAGAGTGAAAACAAGAAGCTTTGAAAAATTTAACAAATAATTTATTTCCCTGGAAAAATGCTGTAAAAATGAAAAAAATAAGAACTTACGGTTTTGAGAATGAAATCAAAAAATAATCCAAGAATAATCCACGAATAAAATTTTAGAAGTCCTAATAATAAAACGTTCTAATGATTTCAAGTTCGAGTCCCGACGAAGAATCCAAGCTGGAAGGCGATGACGTTTGCTGTAACCTGTACTGTGTTGAAGTCTACAGTTCCTTGTAGAAACACAATAATTAATCCTCCGGTTTTTGAAATCCAAATAAAAATTTTAAGAAATGTCTTTGTTCAAGAATTCTGTATTAACACAATACTATTTCCAGAGAAACGAATTAATCTTTTAGAGTCCAAATAATCTCAAGAAAAATTAACATATAACACAAACGCTGGCTACAACAGAAGAAAACAACTTGACATCAAGTATCTGAAAGCCCAAAACTCTGAGATCTCTCTCTAAACATCACTATTAATACTAAGTAATGTGCAATGTTGGAAATACCTAATTGCGTAATAGAGGATCACGTGATCATGTTAACATATATTTAAAAAAATACACGTACCTCCAGTATGACCTTGACAAGAATCAATCATTTTACTCCGAAAATAAAAGTTGTTTACTTGAACCTCAATGAAGGCCATGAACTAAATCAAAAATAGAAACAGTGTTTCTATTATTAGGTATTTATGGAAAGGTCGAAAATATTAAGTTCCTAGTAAACAAAATTACATTACATTGACATGTAAAGAAAATAAAAAGATTCCAAAACCCACAAATAAATCAAATCAAATCGAACACAAATTAAATCAAATATGAATTAAATCAAATATACGTAACAACGTACATACATACATACATACGTGTTTATTCGTATTATAATCCCTGTATAGCTATTAATTGTGCAATGGAGAAAGAGAATGAAGTGTAACCATAATATAATTTTAAAAAAGTACTATTACAAGTACACACACACACGCGCGCGCACGCACTCTCTCTCTCTCTCTCTCTCTCTCACACACACACACACACACACACACACACACACATATGCTTCAAATTAGAATCAGACACAAAAAATTCAGCGGCCAATGCAATTCAATCAGTGAGCAGGTTCTCGTCAAATTAACAGGTTAAACAGTGGGAGGGGCGAGTAATAAAATGGGGAAGTTTAATTGTTTAATAATTATTGTCTAAATCTAATTTGTGATCTTGTTCGAGGTGCCATGCCAATCCAACCAAAATTCATACTGGTGCGTAATTAGATAACATTACAAGACCTAAAACTTTGCTGGAGGGAATATATTTCATGCAATCGTCATTTTTGCGAACCCTTGACCTGCGCGCTGAGTTTCATTGTACTATTGAATACTTTTTGATCTACGGAAAGATACGTTTAAAGACACCGGAAATCTCCAACTATCACGCTCTCTCTCTCTCTCTCTCTCTCTCTCTCTCTCTCTCTCTCTCAGACACACACGCACACACATACACACATACTATCCTATGGTGATACATAAACTCGATGCAGTATGCATAAACAAAGAAATGTAACAAGTATACAAATATATACACACCAATACCGTTAGAAAAGACCACTGATGTTTTCCCTCAGTGAGTGTTTCTTGAATATTTGCAGTCCAGAAATCTACTGTAAACCATTAGGATAAATACTTTGAAATGTTGTCTTTTATAACCATTAAATGTTAACTGCAATAGAGTGCAACAGTTACCAACCAACCAACCAACCAACCAACCAAGCCATCATACAGCAAAGCATACAAGCATAATTTATATCATGTCATCTTTATCTCCTTAATACCAATCAATGCAGTTTGTTTCGATGAGACTGAAGTAATGAATAATTGCTTGAGTAATATGAAAATTGAGGTTTGAGACATCTTGTAACTCCTTCTATACCCCATGATTTTTCCCCAGCTGCTAACGCACATTTGTCCGCGATACATCGCCGTATTGCCAAAGGTGTGTCTGCGACCGCACTTTTTTTATATCTCCAACCGAAACACTCCGTGGTATCCTCCCTCGAGTCAATATTGTTTCGATTATAATTTATTCTAATTTAATGATTTTGTTATATAAGTATATATGAACAGTTCTTGAAACTGACGTCTTTAATGGCATTTATTAGTGATGCAATACGAGGCAACAGATCATTTACCAATACTGGCATTGTACCCCACCCACCTCTCTATTAGAGGAAGAAATATGATCCAAACTAGCGCACCTTTAAGACACGAGGTTTAGGTCCACCAAAGCAATCTCCATCCATAACACCGAAAGTAACTAGACCACTTGATGTTACCCATTTTTTTCTTCTCTACTGGTCAATATTCCCTTGACGTATCCCCATTAATTTAATACGCGTATTGGCCAGGGTAGAAAGGACAGTATCTCAGCTGCCACAGTCTCTGATTCCCTAGTTCTCTTTTATTTGGCCAAATTTTTCAATTTTTTTTGTTCGCTTCATAACATCGTTGCTGATATCCAAGTTGGACGCTTTTAGTTTTTCAGTTAGCTCTTGAATAATCACAGGTTCTTTGGGTCGAGGCCAACGTTAGTCCGGTTCCTAAACTCAACCAAATTGGCTTTGGTGGCGATCCTGGTCATATTTATATTAGCACCGCCGCGTCGGTTCGCTGCGCCCTAGCGTCTGTAAATGCCGACTTTAATTTTATTTCACTTCTAAGTGAGAAAGGAAAATCAACAAGCACGCGTGGGAGTGCACGCAGTATTTCAACTACAAGATTTTTACATATTGTCTAAATTTTCAGCTGCAGCGTTAAAAAAACAGCGATAAAACCACGGAAACGTGTGTGTAAATAATTAATGATTTCACGTAGTGATGTAATCATTACAACAGATTCTGAGGCGTTCCCATGTATTCGAACCAATGATATCCGGGACCTGTTAACGAATCCGGTTTTCCAAGCGCGGAAATAATCGACACAAGATCACCCCGCATGAAGACCCGTCGGAACTGTTTGATTTTATCATCGCAAGTAAAGAAGAATTGGTAAACGGCAAAACCATTGCCAAAGATCTCTTCTGATCATTGGTAGTCAAGGACCGTTTATCTCATATAAATTTTCATTCCACCCCGAGAATCATCTCCAACTGCCTTTATCGGAACAAGCCGAGAAGCTGCTCCGACGGCCCCGCACGCACTTGCTTCTGCAGCTGCAGGAGTCCCAGCCGCCAATAACGTTGGAAACGTTACGAGAAATGGAATATTTCCATCACTCCTTGGTATCTGCGAAACGTCCGACTTCGACAACTTTAATGTAGTGAGGTCTTCTTTTCTTTGGCTGCCTTGAGTTGATCAAGTTACCCTTAGTAACTCTGGGATACTTCCGGCCAGGTTTGTCAGAGAAGGTTTCAATGTGAACCACTTCTATTTCTTCTTGGGCTCTTATTTCCGGAAGTTGGTTTTCGCTAAAACCATCCATAACTTTGTAACATGACATTATGTTTTAACTGCTATTCAATTACTAGTTTGCGAAAACCTCATCCGACAACCCGAGCCCTACAGGTTCAAACCATGGCCGAGTCATACCAAAGACTTAGAAAAATGGTACTAACAACTGCATCGTTAGGCGCTCAGCATTAAAAGGTTAGTGTTAGGCCTGGTCGGCCTGGTTTCAGGATAATGTGACTGGGTATGAGATCATGCTACGTATCTGCGGCATGATACCCCAATGCTAGACATTTCCAGAAACTGCCGCACTGCAAACATCGTAGCGATATGACTGAAAACTTGTTAAAGCTACGTCAAAAAAACAAAAAAAAATCACACACACACACACTTGATTTTGGTTTCTCAATCGAGGGTTCCTGATGACCAATTAACCGCAGAGACAATTCAGATACACCTAACCGGTTAAATTTCATCGCACTACTTGTATGTCCGTTGATACATTATTAGTTAGTTATTATGAAAACTGCTGAAAGTTCTTTTCTATAGAGTCTGTGTTGAGTGCGAGAAATGACCGAGTTGCCGTGCCTATAGACCCCATAAACAACAACAAACGTGATTCTGTGGTCAAAGGTTGTCGCAGGCAAAAAATTCAATTTCGACAACACAACTTTGTCATCATCCTCGCCGTTTTCGCACAAAATTGTAGCATTGTCGCTACCCTTTTTTTTATAACACGACCATGTAATCGGCTCTGGAAATATACTGGATGTTTGGCTCCGGAAATACCCTTGTAAACATCTCGACAAAATCGGAATAGGTCACCCTGAGAAATTGAACAAGAAAACATCAGTGAACGTCCACAACGTTGGATGATTCAGATATTGTATTAATGTTTTGAAATGAACGAGTGTAGGGATCGTTATAATTGAGTTTGCACCTAACTGAGTTTGCACCCAATTAAACTAAAGAGTTTATTCTTGCTACCTTAGTTATCAAGGTACCAGGATGCCACTCGTGTAAACCCGGACATGTTAAACTGGATAAGGAAGTAAGAGGTATATTCTAATCCTGTGTGGACATGTATTTATTTTCCCGTGTGGATGCAGATGGCTATCCTGCGTTGGCAGACATAATCTTGTCCTGTGTGGACATGTATTCATTTTCCTGTGTGGTCAGACATATTCCAGTCTTGTGTGGACATGTAATTGTTCCCTGTGTGGGTGCAAATATTTGACCTCGTGCTGACTTGCATAATTTCGTCGTGTGTTGACCAGTATTGTTCTGTGTGAGAACATACAGCCTTCCGGTGTAGACGTGTCATATTCCTGTCCGTGTGAGGACCAGAACGTGTGATAAATGTTTATGAGCAAAGGACTCCTGATATATTTTCGTACTAGGTTAGCTTGAATATAGTGATGGTTTAATGTCTTGTTTATTGAATGAATGTTAATGATGTTAATTGTGAATCTGAATATGTTTTGATATAGACTAAATGATAGTTGTTATATCATGTATCTGTGTGCAGTTGTTGCTTACACAGGCACATAGAAAGGCATATCGTAAGTTGAGGTTGTCAATAAAGCTAACTATGTCATATAACTCTACATCATCATTGAAATTACATTCATCGCTGATTAGATTCTTTATGCTCATTTTATTATTGATGACAGTCATATTATTCATAATTTGGTATGTTGCAAAATAGCAAATTGGTCGTGCGTGATACATGCAACGTCTTGTTAGCTGGCACTTCCCAGTAATGGCAAGAAAGTGCCACTTAGACACTAGTTTGTTACACATATTTCTCCATATTCTTCTGGCAATAAAACCAATATTGATTGTACACATTTTTATCTGTCATGTTATATTGCCCCGGTTTTTATGGATTTACCAATAACTAAACAAAATGTCCTTTGAAGAAAACGATAGTAAAGTCAACGATAAATGTATTTTTGACGAAATTAGAAGTATTGTTGATGTTATAATACGTTAATGACGGTAGACACGATCACAGATCTCTGCACAAAAAGAGCTAGAATTCTCAATTTGGGACTATTTGGAACTATGTACTCCAAAATTATCACTGTGTAGAATTTGTAAATGAAATTATAACACATATTTGGATGTGTAACTATCTTTTGAAAGCCAATATTATATTCTCGAAATTCCTTGCAATCTCATGGATTACTTTTGTATGAGTAGTTCCTCCCAAAAACTATCAAATAAATCTCATAAATAAATAACTGCCAAGACTTGGTAAACACTCCAATCACATGCATGATATATAATATAAGAGAAAAAAATGTGAGTAAAATAAATGCAAAATATAAATCTTTTTTTCACTGAATTTACGAATTTTATTTATTTGCAATAATTATTTTTAAATCATATGTCTGAGCGCAGATCAAAAGTTGTTGCTACTTACCTTAGAATATTTGTCCTATGAAACACGAAAATATAGGTATATGGTACATGCGCCTTATTCAGTGGCTAGGTAGGTAAATAAATGGGCAGAACTGTAAGGATGGCTAATTTATATTAAAGTATGTATGTATGTGTTTTATAATGTAATGTAAAACTTTATAGAATATCTTATATGTGTTCGTACATATATATATATATATATATATATATATATATATATATATATATATATATATATATATATATATATATATATATATATATGCCAGCCTGCATGAGATATAAACAAGCCCCCAGAATATTAAACCATCTACATCAAATTATGGGACCTTGTCCTTCCCCTTGACCCAGTTAATTAGCATCACTTTGAAGGCTTGTCCCTTTAATTTTTGCGTCTCCCCCTCTCCACGCGAAAATTCCTGCGGACATCTATGATCTGTGGTAGGCTCAGAAACCAGCCTGGATGACGACGAACAAACTGACGCGTTGATTCAGAAGGTGTATTTGATTCAAAATTAGTTATTAAAACCGCGTCTCATCCCGTTCAATCGCAGCAATTTAATTAGCTTAATAGCAAAAATTACGTTTAAAAAAAAGTAATTGATAATTAAACCCTAAGAAATGTTTAGATATGTTCCATTCATTACACAAAATGACCGCAGTCTGTTAACTACTGGTTATTGAAATCTGATTTTACAAAATCAAAGCATTGTGTGTGCCATGCTCCCAATATTATAAATATTTCACCAAAGCGCTTTGTCTCTCCACTCTTTCAATAATCTGTCGCCAAAAAGGAAACAAAGATGTCGAAAACCGAATCAAAGTCGAGAACATCGTTTGTAATGGTACCCTGTATCAAATTATCCGTGTAATTTGGCTTCAGGTCACGAAAATCGTTTGACGGCTTCTAAAGATCTCTTTGGGGATCTATCAAATGGAAAATACAATTTCGGAATTAAAACGTTTTCTGAAAATTAAAGTGACGACATTTGATAACATGGCTATCATCAAAGTGAGTCTCCGAGGACTCCTGTTTTGAAATTAAAGCGATGAAAATCGGGATGTGGGAAATAAAAGCCAGTTATCTCTGCCTCTCAATCGTCGAGAGAAAGGTAGTGTGAGGGTGGTACAAGACTAAAATGCTCACAAAGGCAATAAACGTGCTATCTAAATTTTTATTTATAAATAAGGTCTATACATATGATATGGATGGAACCGATTAAATAATTTTAGTAAACAAAAAAATAACAATCACTTTTAATTCCATTGACACCATTCTTTTGTAGGAACTGACAAAAGTTTTCATACATATATACCTACATACATACATACATACATACATACATACATGCATGCATGCACTCACGCACGCAAAAACGCACACGTATGTACATACATACATACATACATACATACATACATACATACTGTGTCAAGCAAAAGCTTTTGCAATGCACACATCTATGAAGGGCCATAGTACTTATAAGTAACTTGGTTCTACAAGTAATGCGGTAAATGACAACAAACAATGCAAATATTTACCAGTCTTCGATAATCATTCTGTTGGAATACATCAAAGTTTATGTTGGTAGGTATAATAAATGAAAAAGCGGTGCATTGTTATGTTTAACAAATGTGACTCGACAGAGTTTGAAAATTACTGTCACCTTCACGGGTGATCAAGTATGACTTGAAGTTTCGTATAACAATAATATTATCTCACCAGTCCCATAATCGCTAATAAAAACGTGCGATAAGAGCCTTTCCAGGAAAATACACCGAGGTTTACCCCACTTTTTATCTTGAGAATAAATGGTCCAAGGAGGTAACACAGCTTGATAAACTTGGATACACCGTAGGCTTATATTTAAGACACGAGAAGAAAAATGAAGTTTAGGTCGAACTGACTTTGAAAACTGTCAGTTATTTTCCTCCGTATGACACCTTCTGAACCAAACGTTCACACATACATTTTGCGACTCAAATATCCGTGTTATGATTTAAGAGTCAACTTTAATAACACGATACAGAAGGCGCTGATTCAATGTCATAAGTATGTCGAGATAGAGTGAACCGCCATTATGAAATATCTTTGTCTATACTCACCTGTAAGACGAGTCCAGCTGCAACTGCACAGACCCAGATCTGCCGGCGGATTATGCGATGGCAGGTTAGGATCTATGTTGTGTACAGTTTGACTCGACTTATAGGTTAGTATGTACGGTATATTTAGAATAAAAGCATCCTTGGAAAAATTAAACTAAGAAGATCTTATTTTGCATCTGTTTGTATCACGCATAATAAATGTAAAACAGAATAATAAATTCAAAATGCCAAACAAAATAATAAATTCAGATTCTATCTCAAATTACTAACTACTCCAGCACAGCTGGTTGCATATTAGTCGACTTACTGGATGAATAGCGTTAATTCGCACTCTAGTCGACCTACTGAATGAATAGTATTAATTAGCCAATTAGTTGGACTATTTAATGAACAGTATAACTTAGCAAGCTAGTCGGACTATTGACGTTTCTTGTTATGGGTTTAACGATATTTTCAGCAAACTATTGACTTTATGTGGCGGCCAGTATATTTTGGTAGAGGAAGAACATTTAGTGATTTTAAAAAAGGAAAGCCAGAAAAGATACAGTTTCATGATGGAAAAACAGTTTTACACAAGAAATCTAAGATTGTTTCGGAAAAGGAAAATACTTAATACTTTTAAATATGCTCAGGTAAAATTACATTTAGTGGAAAGGTTTAACAGAACTCCAAAGACTAGAATATGCAAGTATTTTACATAAATCAAGACCAGAAAATGGGGTGAAGTTTTATTAAAGCTTATTTAAGGACAAATTAACACCATCACAAATCAGTATATATGACTTCAGTTTAAACAAGCAAAGATGAAACGGACCCAAAACTATGGCTCAGTACATTTAGTTGCTTTAAAACTAAAATATTTGGATTACAATATTCAAAATTGGTGAAAATGTTTAAAGTTCAACATAGTAACAATTTTAGAAAAAAATATGTTTCTAAATTTACCGAGGAAATTTTATAAAAGAAAATAGCTCAGTAAATTTAGTAAATTTACAAACTAACAGCTGAAATAGAGAGGATATAGAGATAATGTTTTACATATATTTGTTATCTCCTTAGGACAAAATATGATGGCATATACAAAACTGAACAAATCTTGAAGACCAAATAATGAACAAAAAAAAGTATTTGCTTGTATAGTGGATAAGATTCAGTGAATCGTTTAACAGCTATGACCCAGCTTAAAACAGTATGTCGTTAAAATTAATGACATATAAAAGACGTATCCCACCATTAGAGACGACTGAAAAAGAGTGTATTCACAGTAGGTTTTAAGATCATGCAAGATTTACGAGTTCTAGAATGTGACAGATATGAAGATAACGGTGCATTACAAAAAAGGAGGAGTTAAAACATACACATTATTCGAAATTGTATTGATCGTCTTGAATAAAGTTTTGACCTCACCAATACAACTCTCTTTATATTTCGATCGTCATTTATCTATACATGAAAAGCCAGAAAACTGTCTTGCTATTTGTAGTAAATAAAATTCGTTTTTTCTCTCTTGAATAGTGACTAGTGTAAAACAAATTTTATTATCTGTTGGATGGTGACCAGTGTTGTAGAATTTCACGATATTCTTCACGTTGATGAAACACAATAGTTCCGTCTCAACATAAATTTTTAACGAATCTATATCAAATATGAGTAGTCATATTCTATCGTAGTATTTATATTTTGAGTTTGTTGCAGGAAATTCTAAACATCAACCACTGCTTCGTTCTAATACAGTAGCTCCAGCAACTATCCGTTTGATTAATTTAATTTTCTTATTTTTGACCAGCATCAGTCCAGCCAAATGACATATAATTTTGGTATTTGAAAAAAAAATATTATTTTCATATGTACATATGCTATTTTTGCAGTAAAATATTCAAGACTTTCTATTCACATATAGTTTTTCGTCCGTCGTGTCTATTTTTTGTTGTTGTAAAGCTTAAAAAATAATTTAATTATCTAAGTTCTAAAATTGAAATGTACCATTATTATGAATAAAATTCCGAATAATCTTTAAATGTTTTATCACAAGTCCAGAAGAATAGATTGTTCCGAATGAATTCCAGGTCCTCGAAATTGCTGATATAACAGAGCCTTGAATGTGCCAACAGTTTTGATGTGTCTTTGTTCTGAACTCGTTTGAATAAATTCACATAAATCCCACAATAATTATTATCCCTGAGTCAATGAGCACTTTGTAATGTTACGACTCTACGGTCTTAAACAAAGTTACAGACAAAAGAGCAGCCAGCTTTGTAAAATTAAACAAATAATTTATTTCCCTTGTATACAAAGTGAAAATATAAAAAGGAACAAACAGTATTGCAATTTAAATCCCAAATAATCCTAGAATTAAAAACACAGGTCCTAATGAATAAGGTTCTAAATAAACTTCAGTGATCTTCCAAAAAATTTCCAATACTGAAGGTGTCGATGTGCGCGTAATGGCCTGTAGTCTTTAAGGTACTAAAGTACAAATGGTCTAAATGGCATTGGTGTGTCAACAATCTTTTGTTGAATTACAGCAATATAATCCAGTGTGCCCTTGTTTAAATTAGCTACAATTCTCAGTTAATGTCTCTTTCCGAGAATATTATTGAGTACTTTGTATTTCCAGTGAATAATTACACATTTTCAAGGGGTAATCCATTTATAGTAATGGCTATCATAACGATTGGCAGATCAATATAACTTAAATACAATTGAAAATTATTTAAGGCAGGATGTTTTCTGTCATTTTATATAAACAAATTATGTTGATTGGTTTTAAAGAAGAATTCATTCCAAGGTTTTGTTTCTTTTTTGGTCGTATTTGATGGCAGGACAAAATCATGTGTACCAGGGAAATATTCTTTTTTTGTGCATAGATTTATTGTTGATGAACACGATATCATTCGCAGTTAGCTTTTTGTAAAGTAGCTAATTTGTCTTATGTAAGTCTGTGATTCCGACAAATGGTAGAAAAATTCCACTCTGATATGCAAATTAAATATATAGTTTCCTATATTTTCTTACCATATAACCGAATCAAATTATATATAAGTTCCGAGGTAACTTATAAGTTATAACGCTCCAAGTTGCTAGGTGTTAACCATAATCATCAAATAATATTTGCTGAAAAAATATAATTTGCTTCACGTGGTTCGTACAAAATGTAAGCGATGAGTGCAATCATTGAAAAATTGGAGGAATTGTGAATGATAGAATGAAGATAAAAACAGAATATGAAAACATTGTAATATTTTTTTAAAAATTGGACGATTATTTAGGGATGGGGGATATTTTTAACATTATACCAAGTCTAAATTCCTTAATGCAAACTAAAGCAGTTGTAAATCAAATAAAACGAAACATATTACGACATTGAATTATGAATACAAAACCAATATTGTATTCTGTAAATTCCTCAGATATCCTCTGATTTCAGTGCGTGATACTTTATTCTTATAAATTATTAAATATATATGTTCGGTCCTTATCAGTTAAGACTGTTTGTATACTTCCTAATGAACAAATGGATGTTGTGTAATAAACGCGAGTAAAAGGTAGATACAAACAAGTAAATTACGATGCTGCGATCTCCATTTTCCGCATGCAACCAGAGGTTCATAACCTCTTTTGGTCTGGACCTGTAGAGCTGATCATCGCGGTCTGAAGATCACAGTACAGATAAACTGGCTCAAGAGGCATTTCACTTAAAAACAATCATTAGTCCCTGGCAATGCACGGACAACTAGTGCCCTAATGAGTCAAATAAACATTTAAAACATTTCAGAAGTTCTCTCTCAAATTGATCATCTGAGTCCATTTTAGTTATATCAATATTTAGCTTGAAGTTTCAACGCCTCAGACTCGAATATTAAAATATGTGAACGACGCACAAAGTGCAAATAAACTACATTACAAAACTGCAACCACGAGCACGCATTGCTCCTGGATGTGTTAATATTTCACTGTTCGTGTATCTCGCTTTTTAATTACCAATGAGAAAAACAATACATGCATAGACAAAAATTGAATCTAAATCAATGGGTTTAGTCTTTCATTATATTTTAGATCATGCATTCCCAAAAAATGGCTTCAGGTCACTAAAAGTGTTAGTTGGCATCCTAATATCTCTTGAGAGCCTTTCAAACAGAAAAAAATACAATATTTTTAATTAAAACTTTTCGAGAATATCGAAGAAATTGTATTTGATAATGAAGATATCTTAGAATTAAGGTCTCAGGGACATCTTGTGTTTAAATTAGCACGGTGTGGTTTGGAATGAATGCGGTAGAAGCAAGTTTTGTCGATCGCTCCATTATTTTCAACGATGCAATGGGATAGTAGCTCAAAAGCAAACTGCCCATGATGACACCTTTTTCGTACTAACTACTGTCTGTTAATTAATCAAACAATAAACTTTTCATGCCTCATGAGGTCTCGAGGAAAGACCCGATGGAATATTCGATGCCGATACAAATAACGGTTTTTATTATATTGATATATTGAATAAAAACTAAGAATTGGCACATTTTCTATGCAAAGGACTTATTAGTGAAAACCTAAAAGGACGAACAAAAATATTCACTTTAAGAGATTATGTATTTTAATCCTTATATGCTCACCGGATAAAATTACACTAGATACGAGACATATGGACGGACGTGGAGGCGGATCATGGGTAATTGCGGGGGTTTTGTTTAAACATTGGTAGATACTAGAAGCAGTTCCGGATTTAGTCATTCTGCAAAAAGCTCATATGTGCTAGAAGTTCATATAATCAGCGCATTAAATATAGGTTCTATAAAATTATGATTCTTTTTCGAAACCGACGACAGTAATATAAAATATCACTATGTTTCTCTAAAATTATTAAAAGCTTGTTAACATAGAAAATTTATACAAAAATGTATTTTTGACTGAGTTCACTTGAGTACTTGGAAGACGAACTGATATAATGGGGATCCTTACTTTTTGGGGAATTTAGCCTTCTATCCTTCGCGTTGTAAAGATTTATTGATATGTATTTTAATCATCCACAGTATCACTTTTTCAGTATTCAGTGACATGAGTTCAACCTCCTTCTGAAATCAACTTTTGTTTTTTTTAAATTGTATCTGATATTGACATCCTAACACTTTTTCATTATTCAGTGACATGGATTCAACACTCCTTCTGAAGTCAACTGCATTTATTTAATTGTATCTGATATTGACATCCTAACACTTTTTCATTATTCAGTGACATGGATTCAACACTCCTTCTGAAGTCAACTGCATTTATTTAATTGTATCTGATATTGACATCCTAACACTTTTTCATTATTCAGTGACATGGATTCAACACTCCTTCTGAAGTCAACTGCGTTGTTTTTTTTTTAATTGTCTCTGATATTAAAAACCTAACACTTTTTCATTATTCAGTGACATGGATTCAACACTCCTTTGAAGTCAACTTCTTTCTTTTTTTTAAATTGTGTCTGATATTGACAACCTAACACTTTTTTCAGTATTCAGTGACATGGATTCAACACTCCTTCTGAAGTCAACTGCATTTATTTAATTGTATCTGATATTAACAACCTAACACTTTTTCAGTATTCAGTGACATGGGTTCAACACTCCTTCTGAAGTCGACATAGTGTTTGTTTTTTGTTTTTTTAAATTGTATCTGATATTAACAAGGTAACACTTTTTCTTGCAATTTGGGTGGTAAATTTAAGGAGGCATTTAGTTTTAGACAATCTCCATTTCCTAGTATGTTATGAGAACATTTTGAAGTCTTGTTATACTCCTCTATCAAACTCTACCTCTAACTCTTCCTTCTTCATCTTCTTCACAGGGAGTGTTTTGATGATGCTCATGGTTGTGTTGTTGTTGTTGTTGTTGATGTTAATATTATTTTTATTATTATTATTATTATTATTATTATTATTATTATTACTTAGGTTTGATTTGCAAATCTTGTCGAGTAAAATATATAATATTCATATTGAGGTTTATTTGTTTGTTCTTCTGAGGAATGTGTGAAATTCCATACAGTAAGGATATGGGATCGATTTTGTCCATGCATTGATCTTTTATCGCACTAGATGTAATACATGTTAAGGCTAATGTGATTATTTTCATTGAAATATCACATTTCTGTCATCATGATCTCAGAAAATAATCCGCTGTGGAGTCATCAGATACAGCATTTAGTGGGCAAACTGCTTCTAAGTTTACCTGCAATATTCAGGTCTCTTTATACGTCGAACAGATTTCTATTACTGATTCATAAAAATATAACTACAGAACAGTCATCCCACTCGCGAGAAATTGAAATAGATCATAATGGACCACACATCTATTGGGAATATCAACTTAGAGCCTTTTACAGAGTGAATAATTTCATACCGCCAACGTATTTGCTGACTAATATATATATATATATATATATATATATATATATATATATATATATATATATATATATATATATATATATATGGTGGTGTGTGAGAGGGTGTCTCTCTGAAAAGAACCAGTTTTCGACTTGGTACTATGAACATAATCAGCTAATTCGATTCATCTTCAAATCTCTAATAGTCAATGCTTTACCTGATCGTCTATGTCAAAATCCATTGCCTGGTCGCATCAACCTTGTCAAGACTTCTTGCCTCGAACTAAAGCCTCAACATTCTTTCACACCATGAAGGGACACACTTGTAAGTACTCTGTCATTAGAAACTAAAATCAATATGAGTCTCAGATTTTATTGGATACTATCTCCTTGACTAATGCAACATATGTTAATAAGCGAACGAAGAATGTCGTAAATGACTAATATGTTATTTTAATCTATCTGACGCGTAAATGGGAAAATAAAGATATCCAATAGCTGCTGTGTCATTTCCGTCCATATATCCCTATCATAATGTTATTTATCACATAGTCGGTACACTTTCTCCATAGTGTGTAAAGTTTATTTTCGATATTATAACAGGTGAATATATCACTTTATGAAATTCCGATTGGTCCAAATAAGCCCATGAACTTATTGTGCAGCATTCTCGTTACTGATTGGCTGCGATTGTGGGAAAACCTTTTTAACCCGCCTTGTGCAATGTTTTATTTTCAAGGAACCTTTTGGCGACCATTGTTCAACTCGACTCGCGAAAGGAAACTGAGACAAAATTATCTCAACTGTCCGAATATGGACAATTTACCACCACAGGAGTTTGCTATGTAATGCAAAACATTATCCTCATAAGAAAAGTGGCGTAAAACTCCAAGACAAGAACAACAACATGCAAACTACGTTTATTGCTCACCGTATCATACAACGTGACATACACGCATCGATCATTCTGTTTTGAAAATTGATTTACGCCTTATAAAATGTTCTGTTTATTTGGATGGGCGCTTGTTATTTGATTTATAGTTTCTGTAAAAGTACAATCTACTTTTAGTAGTTAAACTTTGTTTGGGACTATATTTTATGCACAACAAATGAAAGGTGCACCGTTTGTCAGAATGAACAAAATTATTCATTTTTCGTTCTATCTAAATTATTTCCAATGAAATAAAAACTGTGATAAAGTATGGCTTGCAAAAGCTGGACATTATTCTATTCGTTTCATAAATTTAGTATTACATTATTACCTATCTGAGATCCTTTATGTATGCAATACTTATAGGTTACTGCATTTGTATGGGAAAATATGAATGAGTTTTGGCATGGAATACTGCACGAATTTGTGAGTGCAGTATATCCTTCCGACAAAACGAGTTCATATTTTCCCATACAAATGCAGTAACCTTTTTATTATATGCTCATTTTTTTATTCTACCTAAGGTTTAATTATATAAACAAAATACACTACAAGAAACAACGTAAATGAATGAATGCCGTATTCCAAACTAAATACACAAGCGCAGATTTGTCATTATCCGCACAGATAAATTTGAACTTAGTCGCGCGCTCGACATAACTTTCGAAAGAAAATGGCATGTCTAGTTAAAATTGAAATTTGCAGTCATATTGTGAATGAATGCGCATTGCAACAACTTTTCCATTTGATCTGGAATGAATATATTTTGGCATTTTGTTTCGATTCGACGAAAGTTTGTGATTTTGGACTGGATTCATCTGTGCAAATTATACATGAAATACATCGGATTGAAAAGGCGCGGGAGAAGCGTGTTTACGTCTGCAAATGTGTTTCTGTTTCAATCACTGACTGTTTGAAATCATAACGTGGGAAAAATATGAAGTCTTTCAATTGCAATTATCAAAAAGACGCTATGGAATTTAATGCTTATTTCATTTTGAGTGCAGTAAGGAGGATGCAATTGCACTAATCATCGAAATTACAGCACAATTTCGAAATGTGTTATCCAGAATGAAAACCTATGACATGGCTCATGTAATTCGGGTTTGCAGAATTAAGGAAAAAAACATTTTGAGGAAATTCAGGATGTAAAACTGTAAGTATATTTTATTTTGCCATTCTTATCACCAGATAAAGAAGACAATATATGCCTTGTCACTCGTGTGTTATTTGTAAGGACATAATCTTCCGTCTTTTATATTATGTAGCTAGCCTAAATCCGTAACATTGTATCAATGCGAAATGTGCCAAAACAGCTGGGGTTTTTTTTTGCAGTCCACGAAACATGTTTTAGTTCATTCAGAAACAAATTTAAATAACCATAACGTAAAGAGCCTCTTACACGAGTGTATATGATTTGTTTACAAATCAAAAGTGCTGGCGTCTGCGTCATTGTTTGTTTACAATAGAAAGTAGTTCCTTTATTCACGTGAATGCTATATGTGTATTGTCGCGCGCGTTCAGTATTGGGGAATATTGAACGATTCTGACAATGTAAAGTTAACGGGGAATAAAATGAGCATATAATAAGTGTAATTACACCTCATGACGTCACAAATGACGTTATAACGTGATGGAAATGAAAGACGTTAGGAGCAATGCTTTCGGAATCATTTCACGACACGATTCTGCTGCTTGGTCAAATAAAATTTGAAATTTTCATTATGGGATAAATAAAGCCTTAAATTTTTGCCGTTTCTCTTACAAGCGACCACCAGAATTTGCCATTTTCAACAAGGTAAATTGAAGCTAAAATCAGCTTATCAGTTGCACACATATATACTTATTTATTTTTATAACAGTTTCTTCAGATTCAAGGAATTTATTTTAGCTTTCAAAATCCATATAAAATCAATAGTAAATCTTTCAACATGCCACAAATATGGCTGCCGGTGACTTCATTCAGAATCTATCTTTCTGTAGTGAAAGTGGTCGGTTCCCGGAGTCGGTTTGCACAAATCTGAAACCCTTTAAAATGGCTTTCTCTTGTATCTTCCATAACCTGAATTTATTTTCATTATTTTAGTATAGAGTTTTACATGATAGTTATGCGAGATATTTAAAAAAGCTCAAAAATAAACCTAATTGCAACATTGAATCGGTAGACCAATGCATTGGCGACAGACCAAACATGACGTAGTAACGTCACAGCTAATCCACAACTGTATCATTGTGATTCCGGCAACCAGGGTTATCAACTAATGTTGGATTTAAAATTGCTGAGAGGACACGTTATATGTCATCAAATAAGTTTTTCAATATTAACAATAATTTAAAAAATTCTTTACAAATATCCTTTTATCCTAATTTGCATCATAAAAACACAGGATGTGCAGTGCTATATTGGAATAAAAACCTCTCGTAATAATCCCCTGTCAAAACTGCATCTAACATGGTGATGGATGTAGCTTTTTACTCACGTTTGAATAATCTACTGCAGAGGTGGGCAAACTTTCCAGTGCAAGTGCCGCATACACAAATTTACACCTTGTCGCGGGCCGCATAGTTCATTAAGTAAAATAATTAATATTTGAAATAGCAAAAACAAAACGTTTTTCTAAATAACATCATAATTAATTTTTAGTTGTTAATATGTTGCTATTATTTGAAAACTTAAACTTAAACTTCAAAAGAAGCACATTTATTTGATAAACAGAGTAACATAAACAGAGGCAGTGCGAATGATGACTTGTTCCTAGGCCGCATGAAAAACCCTTGGCGGACCGCATGAAAGCCCTTGGCGGGCCGCATGCGACCCGCTGGCCGCAGTTGCCCACCCCTGATATTCTACTGTCAAGCCTGCGTGTAGCATGGTACCGAAAGTTACTTTTTACAACTCACTTTGAAAACATCAACATTCGTCAGTTGAATAGACTGCCAGGTACAAGCGCGACATTAAATTAGCTTAAACGTCGGCTTATGCATAACAAAATTTGAAAGCAAGACACAACATACAATACATTTTATTGACGTCGGTGGTCTGGATAAAACACATGAAACACTATATCTGGACTAGCTATTTTACGGACATGACATAACAAAAGTATTTCATAATTCAAGACAGGTGCACAAAGAGTTCGTATTTACAAAGAAAGATTTCAAATAGAAACATTTTATTGTGTCAACGGTAACAGCATACTTAAAGACTACATAAAATACAAACATATATTTGTTTTGTTTGTACGTATGAGCATGCGTAAAACATCGCAAAAAATTGAAAACGTTGGTAAGAAATATGACAATTTCATTATTTAAAGCATGTACGATATCATCAGATCAAACGACAATACGACATTATTAAGCATGAAAATATATACCTTTAATGTTTTACTGTTAACACTTATATATCACATCACAGGAATGCCATCAGCAATTCAATTAAAATTATAAAATCGGAGATTTAGGGTGCACAAAGTCACTGCATTGATACCTACAATTAAAAAAGAAAACAAATTACAAAATATAAGTCAAACAATGTGATAAATAAAGGATATCAAATGGGTAATGATTTAATATTGAATTTATGAAGGGAGTTAAATAATGTCCAGCTTGTACGAGCTTTCATGTGAAATAGTATTACAGAAACTCCCATATTTATTGTAACGTATTTGTGACTGGGTATTTGTAGTATTTGATTTGGAACAAATAACCAGTACAGAAGACGTAAACAAATTTCTGTTCGAGTTGGATTTGCTACACATATTTACTGCCCAAATATGCTGTGCTTGGATAAAGTTTCGTCAGTTGGGAGACTGGTTTAGGTCCACATTATTCTGTGAAGAGAGGCGAATTTATTTACTTCTGTAAGCTAACATTTAAACCACGCTTGTGGATTCTATTACTATGGTAGAGATATACAGCCCACGTACACCCCGCCGCCAGCCGCTAAAAAAATACCCTTTGTTTACTTCTTGTTGCTGTTCTTGTCTTGGAGTTTTACATTTTTCTTATGATGGTATTGTTTTACATGACGTAACAAACCACTGTGGAAGTCAATTGCCCATATTCAGACAGACGAGAAAATTGTTCCTGAATTTCCTTTCGCGAGTCGAGTTGAAAAGTGGCCGCCAAAATGTCCACTGAAAAGAAAACATTGTAGAAGGAGGGCTTAAATAAGTTTTCTCACGATCGCAGTCCATCAGTAAAGAGAATACTGCACACTAATTTCATGGCCTTATTTGGACCAATCAGAATTTCATAAAGTGATATGTTCGCATGATATAATATCAAAAATATTAAACTGCACACACTATAGGCAAGGTGTACCGACTATGTGATAAAGTAACATATGCCTTATGACTGCTGAATTTGAGCCAGAGTATCACAGCAACGCTGATAACCTTAAAGCTAAATTGCTTTTGACCGTTAAAAAGAGAGACGTAAAGAGCATTTACAGTGCGACCTAGTCCACGTCTGAACCAGCCTGATGAATCCTTTGAAATCAGAGATTGTTCAGTGAGCCGGCTGTTTCAGTTTCTGGGTGGCGTCAAATTTGAAAGAGAGCTTACCATACCTTTTGGTCTTTACCCTTGGTACTGTTGCCACATTGTGGTGTCTAAGATTATAACTGCAGTATTTGAATGTGGCCAGATTACTCCAACAATTAGTTCTTTTCGTGTGAATTATATATTAGTATTTACATACATCGGTTGCCTTAATCTATTAACATGAAGTCTAGGTAGGTTTGGATTCGTAGCAGAAACTCATACGGGTTATTACAATCATCAAATCCCAATTTAAGTGCTCGATACTGCATTTATCCTCTTGTTCGCATAGTTATATTTGCTAGAGAAATAGCAAATACTGGGTTTTTCTGGCGAGACGAAAAGGAAGACATTAGTCCGATGTCTGATGGTGATTGATAGCTCTGTGGGTGCGCAGGTGGCTGAAGAGGCCGATGTGCGCCCTGAATGTTCTATGACAGTGTGTACAGGAATGACAGCAACGCGTGGGATCACTTTCTCGGACTTCTCTGGCCTGCATTCGATGTTCAACTGCGCCTGTCCTGTTTACCTCGCAAGCTGCATTTTCCGATGGAGAAGCGCCACACGTCCTGTCCTGAGCAGTCTGGTCCCACGTGTCAGTCCTTTTGCCAAAATCTCTCAATGACTTCATCAAGTTGTTTTTACAGCGTCTTCCCTGGCCTCTTTTGTAGGGTATTTCTTGTCATAGGTCGCCAAAAAAAGATGTCTTTTTGTATGCTGGTGATCTGGCATGCGAGCTACATGGCCTGCCCATCGCAGCTGTGACTCTATCAGGGTGGAGTAGATACTTGGCAGACCTGCATGGGCAAGGGCCTCTGTATCCGGAATCCTGTCTTGCCACTTGATGTTGAGGAGTCCTCTGATGCTAGTTGTGTGGAAGTGGTTCAGCTTCTGTGCATGCCGCTGATACACGGTCCAGATTTTGCAGGCGTATAGTTATGATGTGTGTTCTATCGTTCTATATGCCTTCAGCTTTGTCTGTAGGCTGATGTCTCTTCTGTTCCAGACATTGACGTGTAATCTTTGCTGACCTTTGTACTCCTGGCATTAACTTCGTCATCGATGAAGACGTTCTGGGACAGAGTGCTACCAAGTAAACCTACCCACGGCACTCAGTTTGTGTCCGTTGTTTGTGATGCTTGGTTCTTCATAGAATATATCCTTTACTTCTTCGGGGTTGGTCATGGTTGGAGCGTAGGTACTGATGATCGTGACATGCTTTCTTCCATTCGACATGGGTTTTTCATGTTTATACGCCTGTTGATTACACCCGTTGGAAGCCCAGGTAGCTTGCTAATTAATATCACTATAAAGTCGACTCCGGTCTCACACTTCTTCCTCCACTCCAAAAGAAAGTGTAGCCAGCACCCTCTAACAACTTTCGCCCCATCCTGTTTTCATTCAAGGCTGTAATGTCGACAGTGTATCTGGCTAACTCCATGTGAGTGAAGAATGACCATATGGCCTGAGACTTCTATGTGCAAGTTTGCGGCTACGGCGGCCAGTGTACCCACACCTGCCTCTTCGATGCTCGCCCGTCTCCACAGGATTTTGGAGAGAACGATGATAAAGCGACTTGCTCGATGACTTGGTTTCAAGTGAGGAAGAGGAGCGCATTGTCGATCTGGCTCTCTCCAAGACCGTCTGCATCCAGTGGCAATACGAGGTCAGACGGAGGGAGATGGATGTAGTGGATTACTATGACTTCATATGTACCTCGTCATGCTCTATGCCCTCCACAACGCATTGCTGCGAATACCTTCCCTTCCCGTTGAATAAGCTACCAGTCTTCACATGCTTCGGTAGGCACGCCCTAGCTCTCCGAGGGTTTATCACCCGTCGGATACCCTCACCTGGCTATGCTCACCGGTGAGAGCGGTTTACCTGGGTGTGGTTGCGTCGCATGTTACATCTTCTTGAAGCCACAGGTGAGAGCTGGGTGCATGTGGACACCAAAGGTGGAGGACATGTCCCGGAAAAGGCACGATTCTTCCCCCCACCAGAGGGGCTACCTCTCCAAATAAGGGGGCAGTAGTTGTATTACCATTAGCTGCAAACTAGTCTGTCAATATCTTGCTTTAATTATCAGGTATTAAATTATTTGAATTCTTATAGATGTCAGATATGGTGTTGTCATCAACGTAGCTATAGAATGTTGTCTGTTTTATAAATATAAAAAGGTCGTTTATATGATATTAGATATG
Source organism: Sinohyriopsis cumingii (assembly GCA_028554795.2). Taxonomy (NCBI): domain Eukaryota; kingdom Metazoa; phylum Mollusca; class Bivalvia; order Unionida; family Unionidae; genus Sinohyriopsis; species Sinohyriopsis cumingii. The sequence goes on from CM068824.1 coordinate 149,798,692, forward strand.
AAATGTTATAGTATTCAGCCTTGCGGCACACCTTTGTAGGTTATATACCAGGTACAATATTAGGATCCCGGTTTAACGCCGTGTTTTCGGATATACAAATAGTTTTCAACTAGTTTGATCAATGTTGTAAGCTTTACATATTTTCGATGATGAGGCTGTGGGGAGGACTGTTGGAGGCTTTGGAATGGTCCATCATCATTGTACCTAGTAGCCATTATCCAGCGATCCCTTCAAGTTCAATACGGAAATAAAAGGAGCTATTTTATGTCATCCATATTTTGAGAGCCATCCGGAAACCTCATCATATTAGTCTGAGCGATACCTATAGCGATAATGTACAAAATCTTGAGTCTATTGTTGTTCGTCCTTCGAGTTCAATGATAATCATGACATCACAAACTGGTTTGGTTTTTTTAGTTAGTACACGATGACTGATCAGGTTATTTCATGCTCTGAACTGTTGATGGAACACTAGACGCTGATCATACTTCTGCACTGCGTCATCAATTCTCCTGGGTTCAATGTATATTGCTACAGTATGGATGAGATTGCGCCAGTGGGGCGAGTTTGAGATCCTTGATATATTCAGGGTCAGTGCTTAAGTGTTTCAAGAATAGCAAAGTATAAACCATTAGAGATAAGCTTGACAACACAATTTCAACTGACTCGTCGTCACCATACATTTGCGATACTGAATTTCAGCGGCAACCTTTAGCAGCATTTGAACCTGTCTCTATGGATGAAGAGTTCACCAAAGTCATGTGAACTTGATCCGATTCCGTCATCACTGCAGCCCGAGTGATTACATCCAATATTGCCTTCACTAACTAATCTTATTTATACCTCTCTCTTATCCGGGAAATTCCAATCATTTTTTTAAACTGCCATTGAAAAGCCTCTGCTGAAGAAACCAACACTCGACCATAACGATTTAAAGAACTACCGCCCAGTTTCTAATCTCCCATTCATGTCAAAAATCTTTGAAAAAGTTGTTACATCCCAACTTGTGTCTCATCTGATATCAAACAGGTTTTTTTAGCAATGTGCAGTCTGCATATCGCCCTTGCCACGGTACTGAAACTACTCTTCTGAGAGTAGTTAATGACCTTCTCTCTGCTTTCGACAGCGGAACGAGTAGAGTAGTCACCCTCTTTGACTTGTCTGCAGCATTTGACACAATAGACCATGACATATTACTTCACGGTCCCCAGCATGTATCTTTCATTCACGATACAGCCTTGCTATGGCTCAAGACCTACTTGGTCAACATGACACAAATTGTGTCCGCAAATGGAAAACACTCCAGCCCGGATGATCTATGCTGTGGTTTTCCACAAGACTCTGTTCTAGGACCTGTTCTCTTCATTCTACACACTTAGTCGCCGTCAAGTGTCATAGATCGTCATCCAGTGTCTCACCAATTTTACGCTGAAGACACCCAAATATACAAATCTAACCACCCAAATGAAATTCATTCACATTCGTTACCCCAAACAATAAATATCAGTAATACCAACATTAAATTAACACAATCAGTACGAAACCTTGGTGTCACTCTGGAGAGTACACTCACGTTGCACGAATATGTCATGAATATATGTAAGGCTGCATATCTTGAGCTGAGCTCCATTTGCAATATCTTTCATTTGATGTCACTAAAACACATGTGTTCCTTAGTACTTTCAAGACTGGACTATTGTAACTCAATTCTGTCTGTTTCGTCTCAATATATACTCCAGAAACTTCAAAAAGTTCAAAATATAGCTACTCGGATTGTACTTAGAGTACCACGTTCAGAGCACACCTCCCCCTGCTCTGTACCATACATCGGCTATCCATTCGATCCAGAAATCAAACACAAAATGTGTTCCCTGTGCTACGTTTCAATGACGGGCTTCAGTTCAAAATACCTATTCGACCTCACCCATGTGTACACACCAGCAAGATAATTATGCTCCTCTTCTTACAATCGTATACTCATTATTCCCACTATGAAAATTAAGTCATGTGGACAACGTTCTTTTGCATACCAGGACCCAGCAACGTGGAATGAATTGCCCACTGAACTTAGACACAAAGACACAGTGATCTCATTCAAGAGCGCTCTTAAAACTCACCTATTTCGACTGCAAGAACAGATTTAATGACCCAATAATGTTTCCTTACCTTAATTTTTGCAGTATGTTTTCTCTTTTCTAATTTCATTGTGTTTGTTATTTGTAAACATATCATTATATATATTTTTAGGTGTTGGCTAATGCTGTAAAGCACTTAGTCCACCTTAAGTTTATTCGCTATACAAAGTCTTCATTATTATTAGTAGCAGTAGTAGTTGTTGTTGTTGTTGTTGTAGTAGTAGTAGTATTACTTGAGAGAATCTTTAAGGCGTTTCTTCTGACCACCCTTACCTCATTCACCTCGCCGTAGAAGCTATTTCTTGTGTTAGGACTCTGTGGTCTTAAACTAAGTAACAGAAAACCAACAAGTATAAAATTAAACAAGTAATTTATTTCCCTAGAATACAAAAGTTTAAGAAGAACGTACGGTATTGCGAATTAAATCCCAAATAGTCTTAAATGTTCTATCACAAGTCCAAACGTATCAAGTTCCAATTGAATCCCAGTGATACTCGATATTGAATGCGTTGATGTGCCTGTCATCTCAGATGTGCTAAGGATTAATGTCCTGTTATGTGGAGATATGCTAACAGTCTTTTGATGTATCACAATAATATAATCCATGGGACGTTAATGTTCTTGTCTGAATTCACTATAATTCCAAATTAAAATTTTAGTTCAAGAATATTGTTAGCACTTTGCAATTCCAGTGAATAATAATTTGAATAAATAAATCCACCCAAATTAAATACTGAAGAAAACAGTAAGACTGATTCTGCTTTGTATGTTAAGGCAAGAATGAATAATCCCATTGTAAACAATATTATATATCCCTTTACTTGACCTAGCTCGCAATAACCATTTTTGGAATAATCGGAGAGTTCCACTCTGGAAAAGTCTCTATGGTCAGAATCAAGACTATCTTTACTCAAATCCATGTAAACATTTTTACTACTAATAATGATCTCCATATTTAATCCACAATTATAGAGAAATATTTAGCTATATTATGTTGTTTGCAAAATAAATGTTACTGGTCAGGTACAAGAAATAATACAAATTAAATATGCATAACACTTGGTTGTCGCTCTCATCACGTCTTGGTGATATGGCCAGTCCATCTGATCTGTGATTTCATCAGCAGAACGTGGATGTTTGGAATGTCTACCCATGTGAGAACTTCAATGTCTCTGGTCCTGTCCTGCCATATTATCCTCATCAATTTCCTCACGCAGCAGATGTGAAAATGGTTCAGTATCTTGGCACGTCGTCTTTATATTTTCGTTATTTCACGTGTATAGAGCAGGGTTGGCAACACGAATGCCTCTGAGTTCTCATATATTTGTTCGTAGTCTGTCAAAGGTCATACGTGTTTTAGCAATTCTGAAATCAGGTACTGCACGTAACAGTATATTGCCGAGGTAGATATACATTTCCACTGCCAAGATTGTTTGGCCATTTACTGTCATGGCAGGTTCTATGTAAGGTTTTCTAGGTATAGGTTGGTGCATCACCTCTGTCTTCTTGATACTGGTTGTGAGAATGAAATTCTCTCTAACATTAACACTGTCGTCTGCGGAAAATGATGTAGTGGTCTGATCCATTCACCGTCATTTCAATTAGACTGGGACATTTAATCACTGGAGAATACAGGGAAGCAAATACTTTTTATTGTTCAAAAAGTTTACTCTTACATTAGTCAAAAAGCGCATGTGCTGTGCAATGCAGTGCACAAAGCAGCTTTACTTTCGACCTTCGCAAACATCACAATTTGTCTAACATACATATCATGAATTAGGGCCATAGCTGACATATTTCACATCCAGATGAAACGGATGCAGCTGCTTATTAAGTTCTTCAAACTGATTGAATTTATATACATATATGATAAAATAAATCGCTTTCTTGCCAGTTAAATTATGTTCTATATGAAAGTCGAGTTTACCTGTACATACAACAAACATACATGAAGACCCGTATGCTACATGTTAGAATGGGTATAACTAAAATAACCTTCCATGATAGGCCCATACATTAAAAAAAAAACACGAATATCATCTTACTGTTATATTTTATTCTGCATACCTTTCAAAACAAACTTTAATAAAAGAGTTGAAAATACTGCAATTTGGGAGAAAAAGTTTACTCAAACAAATCGCATCTTCAACTGTTTATGGAAAACTGGTGGATATACCTGGATGTAATGACATTATGAAATAATGGTTATCTGTAGTTTTGCACTAAAAATCAACCAACTTGGTGGTATAACCTGTCGCGTAATTTAAATAGAACTTGAAAATCCAAAACTTGGGATTATAACCTATTGCGCAAAGTAAAAGATATTTTATTTGACATTTTCCAACTTGTTCTTTAGTTTTTTTTTTATTTCTCCATCTTGTCCGTGTTGTTAAAGAGTGAGTCTGTATCTGGGATGTTTTCAGTGCTACTCCATATTAGAGAACGAATGCTCATTTGAAAAATAGCAACAACGTACACAGCAGACTTTTGTTTTGTAAATGTCAGCCACGTATACATTTCAATGTGTGGAAAGCTGAATTCGGTTAAAAGAAAAATAGTATGTCCATAGCATTAAACAGCTGCCAAAACAACACTACAGTTTCCAATATTTCACTCTACCGACGGATTAATATGAAACTCGTAGGTTACCTCCCTTCGTAGATGTATTCTACTTATTAGCAGTGCAAGACACTACCAACTTGTTTTCGATCGGGAGCAAACTTCTGATTTACGTTTTTAGAGCAAAAAGCGGACAGAACAAGATTTCTTTTGAAAGTTAATTTAAAACTGACAACGAACAAAACTTGCAACAAAAACAATCAACATTTTTTTAGTGAACCTCGAGTGCTGGACCCAATTGGTTTTGTAATGCAATTGAAAATGAAATGTTCTTTAATGTGGTAGACTATTGTAAAATTTGGTATTTAGTATCGAAATAAGACAATTAATTATTAACGGAGCGACTTAATGTTGTATATGTGGGGTAATATTGCATAACGTACATAATACTCGGAAAACGGACCCCTGGCAGTAATGACAGCGAGGACATCGGACCCTTGGCAGTAATGACAGCGAGGGCTTTTAATTTTGGAGACTTTCATCAGCGTCTTCATCTTCTGCATATGTAAGCACGCACACAAAATTTCGACCTATTTTCAGCGCGGATGCTAAAATTATCGTGCACCCACTTAATTTGAATTAAAGTAGCCCTTATCGATACACAGCCTTAGGGACATTTATCTCGAGAAAATGCCTAAGCTAACTTAATCAAGAAGTACTTGTGTTGTGTAATGCCACATCTAGGGGACAAGTATATAATTAGCCAGGTCACAGTACCTCTGCATTTGCATATTTTATCAAGCCTTTTTGGAAAGCATTTAACTGGAAAAAAAGTTATTAGTTGATAACTCAGGAAAAGAACTACTTACTTATTCATGCACTATTCATGTGTACTTTTAAAATATTTGTAAACAATGGTCACAGTAGTGTTCTGTTATTTATTACTTGAAATTCACTGTTATTGATTACTTGAGATTCACTGTTATTTGTTACTTGAGATTCACTGTTATTTTTACAACCAATTATAAGAATTTAGCTTCATATTTTAATGGATTCATGAAGTCATCAACCTTGAAAATTTATTACACGCTTTGCACGAACGGCTTCACTTTGCTGCAAACGTTCATGCTGTGTGTATGGATTTTCAACATATACGACTTCATAAATCTTGGACAATATGGAGCTCAATTCTGAAATAATTTTCAATACATAAATATAAAGAAAATCTCAAATCTTCGTTTTACTCCGGAATATCTCTCTCCAGACTTTAAAATTAAGTTAAATTTAATTGCTGCTTCATATCAATAAATAAATCGGTTTCTTAAATAATTACAGAAACTAATCTCTCGTCGTTCACATCGTAATCTAATTCCTCAGTTCCAGCTATTCGCTAACATAAAGAGAACTTTTGCATTTTTTAAATAATAACTCGAAGTCATTTCAAGCTATTTAATTCTGGATAGAAGCATTAACTCTTTAAATTATATGAAATAAATTAAACGATCACGCCATAAATTGTGACTGAAGCTATAGAACCTGTTATAATTTTATTACTTCAAATTAAGCCTCTCGAACGGTATACAAAGTGAAAAATTATAGGGAAACGGAGAGTTCCTCGTTCATTATTAGTGAATTTTACCAGCAAATCTTCCCATTTATTCCTCTTGAACCAGCTATCTGAGTTCCGATGGAAATGCTAATAAAATAATTAGGAAACGGTCAGAAGACGGCACAAGAAACATTCAAATCTAATTTAACTTTCATCGCAATTACATTCTGACCCCGCCCTCTTCAGTCTGACACCGCCTTCTTGATGCCTGTTTTAATCATTTAATGTCATTCAATTAAGTTGAGCAGTGCCATGTGGGGTAGGGGTAGGGGAGAGGGGTTGCAATGAGAGACAAAAGATAAACGGAGCAGCCAAGTCTGTTCGTCTTACCAATACACTTAAATTTTTATGACAGCTGACGTTGACTGAAGAATAACAAGATTTTTTTTTACAACGAATTCAACTAGATACCGGACATGTATCAGGGCGCCGGCAGAATTTGTGCCAATATTACATTTACTGCTGTGACTCGTATTATTCCACTGATGTTATCTTCTATTCCAGAGCTTGTAGTGAATTTGGATTTGGATGTTTGCGATCTATTATCGTTGCAAGAATTACTGCTGGCATCTGCTTCTCTTGCTTTACTAACATTACTGCCAGAATATAACAGTGTAAATTAGAAACAGAATGAAGAGATAGAAACATTTTACAAGGCCAACAAGAAGAATAGGCTGTACAACAACAAAAGCAAGAAGAAAAGAGGAACCAAGAACAGAAACCATGAATGATGAACAGAGTGAAGTGAATTAAAACAGAAGGGTAAGTTTGTTATGTGACATTTTGACGGATATAGAACCTTTGAGTCCTCGCGACAGTATGTTTGGACGACTGATGTTTCTTGAACAAGTCAAATGAATCTGGAGGAGAACAAGTCAATATATTATTGTACCTTTGGGTCTATAAATATGCTCGATGTCCTACCAGTCACCATGAAATTCTGACAGAGCACATCGACGACGAACACATTCGCCAGTACAAAGGTCCCATGAATAGCAAAGTTCTTTCACCAAGAGACTTGTACTATCCCATCACAGAACGGAAAATTGTCGTTTCTTTTATGTCTTACGTATGTTGAAACATGTAATCAACACCAACATTATCGATTTTTGTCAAGACACATAAGCGAATTTCTAAGAATCAAGCGACTACCCATCTGTTACATTTGGGTTTAAAGGAGACTAGAAATCAAAATTTTCCTTTTACGTATGTAATTCTCTACAGATTTTAATTCGACTGCAATGTTTATAAATGAAATATCGTAAGCGGGTAGTGATTATATTGCGTGGAAGATACCACGATTCCGTAAATTGCCGAGTTTTTCCGAGTTTTAATGATACGACAGATCACGTGGTACCGTGACGCTATACTAGCGAGTCCTCGAATACAAACATAAACATTGGCGAGCGAGGCAGACAGGAGACCACATTTGGGTTGCACATTCAAAAGTTGAATCTGCAGTCTGATATAATAGTTTATGTACTGTACTGGTAAGTATTAAAAGAAATTTGTTAGGCACAGGCCCCGGGCTGGTGACTTAAATAAACTAAAGTCCTGAATGAAATTCCACAAGCCCGGACAGTTCATACCTGTCAACTCTCAAGCCGGGAGAAAAACCTCCCGATTTTTGGGGTATTTCCTCATCTACATCCCGATCTCGTAATATCTCTCAATTTTGCGCAGCGAAGTCCCGATTATTACATTATGTCTGTCAATTTTCATTTGTCAGAAGAAAAAACCCAACCCCAATCCATTTTTAAATATAACGTATGCAATCCACAGTCTAAACTGCCACACTGCTGACATCGTAGCGATATGACTGAAAAATTGTTAAAGCTACGTTAAAAATTCAAATCACACGCACACACGTTTAAACCCGGCACTGGACGAAATAATTAATATCATACAACAGTTTTTTTCTTCTTTTTTTCTTCTTCAGTAAATAGAACGTGAAGATTAAACATTATTCAAGTAAATTTCAGATTTTTTAAACAACTACAACAGTACTATAGTAAAAAAAAATAATTAAAAGAATAAAATTGTCACCAATTAGCTTAAATGAATGATCACGTTGAAATTTTCTCTGCAAACAAAATCGCATCTCCATTTCCGCCAAAGAAACTCGGCCAGTTAACACCTGACATTCCTCTACCGTATATGAAAAGTTTAATTACCATGATTAAATTACAAGGAATAAAACAAAATATACCATGCAGTATATGTGGCCCTAAAGAACTAATTCTGAATAAATATTTTAATCAGCAAACAGTGTTACATGCATTAACACTTAAACCTAAGAAAATAAGGTGGGGCGTAAAACTTGAGAAAAACATTTGCCAGATGTACGGTAACTTGTGACTGCAGATTTGAACTGTTAAAATGAAGTCCATGGCATCGTAAGTAACAACAAAATAGGCATCGTTTATTTGGTAATCAATTGCTGGTGCTTATACATACACACACTGTCGAACATGGTTTCTTGGAAGTATGTCCGAAGGGCAGTCCTTTTCACAAGATCAATGTAAGGATAAGGATTCTGTTCATTAGTCACACAGGCTTTATTGTTTGCGTACTTAAATCAAAACTTTAGCTATTTTGCAATTTAGCCAGAACTGACCAGAATATGCAAAAGGGGCTTGTCATGGGGGAATAATAAGGCGTATCACAGCGAGAAAAGGCACGTCAAATGGGCGGTCGCACATTGGGACAAGTTGGGGGGGTCAATAGTCCCTCCCCCGTTCTATTGTCAGACAGTTAATGTGAAACTTTGACCTTTTTTTTTAATCGCTCCTTTTTAAACTGCCCAAGGAATAGTTTTATATCAGTTCCAATTAATACAGATTACCGTTTATGCATACTACATGTATACAATGCATTTTTTTTAAATTTAATTTTTATAAGATTAGTGAAAATTGTGTTTTCTTGAAACACGACAGGTTCAGAATCTTATTTTTAGCAAAGCTTCGATTTGATTAAAATCAAATCTAAATTTCACCTACGACAGTGGTGATTTGATTTAGATTGTGCCGTGTTAAGGCATGTATGTCAACATCTTGAAAATACATTTACTCATTTCACCAGCGCGATCAAAGTTTCCTCAGGCAAACACTTTTTGTTTCGACAAGCCTGACGGGCACCTCACTTTGAATACAGGATGGGCCGGAACTAAAACCAGAAGGGGCCCAGGGTGTCGGGCTATCGGATTTGTTTTTAGCACTGCTGTTTTAGATAAAAGATATGTGGATTGATTGTTGCATTTTGTGGTCACTTACTCGTCCTTCTGCCCATTTTCGTAACTCACACGTTTAACTCTTTTCCCAGGATTTAAAATGTTCAAAGGTATGTCTGGAACAGCGCCAACTTTTAGTCTAGGCCTAGCATTTGCGTATCTTTGAGCTGCTATTTTTTCATGATCCCTCTCGTAACATTCCTTTGAGAAATGTAACGAGCACATAGTGCTGTATGGTGCTCGACTCGTTTGTAATAATGTACCCATTCTTTCATGATGCCTTTATCTTTCGGAAAAGAAAAATAAATATGTTCACAGGCTTTTCTTAATGTTCTATTACACCCGTAAGCAACGCAAAACGGTATTGTCTTTTACTCTGGCAACTCCCACTTGGGTTGCTGGAGTCGCTACTATGACGTCACATCCCGAAAGTAACCGAATAGGCGCGGAAATTTTGCATACGAGGTCACGGAAATTCAGCTCCTAGAAGATAGGCCAATATTTAAATATTGGCATTACAGTCGCAGATGATACTTCAGAATAAGGTTTTCTGCTACAGTACTTTTATTATTATTCTATATTTCCATTGGTTTCTGGTCTCCTTTAAATGACACACAAATACCAAGTACGGGTCCTACAACTTTATGTAAAATAAAGCTAAAATCTTCACAAAAACTAAAAACCAGTGTTGCTTACGGTACCAAGCCCCGGCTACATAACTGCCTGCTCTACCACTTTGCTCTTGTTTTAGTAAGGGTTAGAGATAAGGATAAGGGATCTTAATTAATTTAACATTTGTGCCTTATCCAAGGGCATGAACTGGTCCAGGCTCAGTTAGCCATGGAAAGATAAACAACAGCACGGAACCTACTGACAGTCTCTGGTATCAAATATCCAGAATGCTTGGATCAATGTTCTGGCCGACTGTCACTACTAACAGCTAGAATCTGATACAGGCAATCATACTTATAACACCATCCTAAAGTCACACTCAGGAATAAATATGTCAATTCAATCATTGGTACCGATACAATGAAGGCATCAACTTGAAACACGTGGAACTGAAAAGGGGGGGGGGAGCATTTGTTTCCATTATGCTAAATTGTTCGTGAGAAAATCTCACTCATAGTCGGATGATTCCCAAGACCACATATTTGATGGATCCACTCAATACTTTCAGCTCAAAGACGATTTTAGATGCCCATCAAATACATGAAAATTATACTTAAAGATTGATCCTGGTGAATTACGAAGAGGTCAAAACAAGTTTGTCAACCTGATCATTGCTGTTTATATGACAGTCAATGCCTATTTAAAATTGTACTCCTTGTTAAAACTTTATAGGTAGCGCGTTCTTTACTTTGGCACCATTAGCTTCATGTGCATAGACAGAGGGTGTATCAGATCGTCTTTTAGTAAATATGCTACTTCTCTATCACAAGTGTTACAACTCTATGGTCCTAAACTGTGTTACAACTCTATGGTCCTAAACAGTGTTACAACTCTATGGTCCTAAACAGTGTTACAACTCTATGGTCCTAAACTGTGTAACAGAAAGAAGCAAAACCAGCAAGTTTTGTGAAACTTAGCAAATAATTTAATTTTCAAGGTTATAAAATGAAATTTTAAGCGAAACTTATTGTAATATGAATTAAATCAAAAACAGTCATAATATGTTCCATCAAACTTATAAAAGGAATCGTGTTCCAAATGAATTCCAGTTGATATACCAGCATTCTTGAATATGCTGAAGTGCCAACAGTCGTGGCGTATTACAATGGAATTGTCCAAAACCTTCTCTGATTGAATTCTCAATAATCCCATAATAACATTTTACTCCATAGTCAATGAGCACTTTGTGCTCTCAATGAACAATTCAAGAAAATGTTTCCTCTCAAATTATCTATAAACATAACATTAAATAAATCCGTATACTGATATCAAAACAAGAACATAAAAGGGAATTAACTAATTGTTCTTATATACACCCTATGGCTCTACGTCGCAATAGTTTCTTACTCTATCTATATCACAATACCCCGCGCGTGTCATATTTCACAATGCATACCCATGTTGCAACAGAACCCACTTGACTTAATCATTTCATGGGAAATTACCCCAAACTTGCAAATAGATTCATTATTAACATTGAATTTAAAACTTCTCAACAACCTACGTATAGTTCATTTCAATCTAAAGTCATGAACCAAACGTTGAAGACACAATATGAATATACATAACAACAAGACCGTACCGTAAAAGTACCACCCTTCAGTACAAAGAGGAGGAGAGTTCCGATTAAGAATGATCTTTCTGAGCAGAAACGTTCATCGATGCAACACGATCGAAGGATATGGCCAAAATATCTGGATGGACCCACTCCCAAATATTTATCATATCATGAAATATAAATGGGTCCATGAAATAAAAAAAACTGTGTTTCAGTGGTGTGAAACTTCAATAATGGGAATATAAAGATACAACTTACCTTGAATATGCCTGACGGTATACGGTCAACCACTACCTTCCCTTGGTGGGTCCAGATAATCAACACCAGAAAAATAGGATTCATATTTTAACTCCTAACTTGCGAGAACACATTTGCAACTACTTTGTTGTTGTTGTAGTTTAACGCCATTTTCAGCACAAGATAGGCTATACATGGTGGTCAGTATTAATGGTGGAGGAAGAACCAGGGAAAACCCTGGAAAGAACCGCCGACCCACGAGAAGCTACCGGCAAGCTTTCTCACATACCCACATTAGCCGAGCCCGAGACTCGAACCCACGCAGACAGAGGTATCAGTGATCCGTAACGGTGAACGCTTTAGACCACTCGGCCAATCGGGATCCCTGCAACTACTTTATAAAGATTCAAGTGAAACGCAAAGAACAATTGCATCCACTATGGTATTCAAATGATATCAGGAGGCTGATTACACTGAAAATGTTAAAATGGCCGTTGATCTGCAAGAGATCTAAGCAAACAGACTTTACACTGGAACGATGTACATAACTGGAAATATTTTGGATTCCACACTTGGAAACGAAATGTTGCTCACTATGGATAAGTACTGTGTGAATATTTACATCGTGACTCACCGCCAAAAAGAGAACCCAGACGACAGATGGTGCTGTGACTGATCCACGTAATAAAACAGAAACTTATTTTATTTCGGAATTCGCTGTGACGCGGTATTGTATGAATTGTCTCTTTATGCTACAAAGTTAAACTTGTGGAGTTTGCATAAATGGCTTGTGTTCTATGTGGTAGTCCCCAAAACACTTCCTTCCGAATGGCTGTATCATCCGTCCTGAATGTGATCGAGGAAAAATCACACAGTCAGTGTTATAAGGCACTGTAAGTTCACCATCTATTTTTCATTTTGATTACTGGACACAAAGGCTCGGGCAAAAACCGAATTTATCAAACGTTTGATGGAACACAAATCACTTTTCTAGCATTGTCCTTCACAACGCATCGTGTGATATTGCATAGAAAGGCAATCAACTTCCTCGTTTGCTACAAGAAAGTTAAAGAGAATTAATTTTGTTTATAGAAGGTATACCTCACAAAAAAGATGTGATGTGATGTATTTTGGATTTTTAACGTAGCTTTAACAATTTTTCAGTCATATCGCTACGATGTCTGCAGTGTGGCAGTTTGTAGTGATGTCTAGCACTGAGGCATAATGCCGCAGATATTTAGCATGATGTCCCACCCAGTCATATTATCCTGACACCAGGCCGACCAGTCATAAATAACACTGACCTCTTAATGCTGAGTGCCAAGCGAGGTAGCTGTTAGTACCATTATTGTAAGTCTTTGGTATGACTCGGCCGGGGATCGAACCCACGACCTCCCGCATCCGACGCGGACGCTCTAACCACTAGGCCACCGGAGCGGTCACAAAAAAGAAGAGATCTTATCTGACTGTAGTCAAACCCATCTCATCTTCGACTACGTGCTAGGAGAAAATCAAGAAGAAATTAACATTAAATTTACACGAAAAGGACATCATCCCAATTCTAGTATGGTTTGGATTACTCGAAATTTATTTCAGCATCGCACGATCATTCTCAATGCTCATTAGGTCGTCTTGTTGAAAAGTCCTGACGACAAATCTTCAGTTTTAGTATTGGTTAAGCAATTAGGAATACTCCGGCTGAACTGTGCTGATGACAATGCCACCTGTTTACTACATGTGTACTTAAAGAGCGATTTAAACCCTACCACCATAAATTTTTCTAGATATTGTACGAATTTATTGCTCAATTGGCGACAAGATGGTGGTACAGTTAATATAAAAGTCACTTTCCTCGTTTTTTGTCTGTCTAAGAAAACACTATGAAAACAGCGTTCAATTGTCCGTTCACAATGACATTATCCAACGTGACTTCCTTTCAATCCCATCCTTCTGCCAAATGCATTCGCAGTTACTAAAATACAATGAGTCATTCACATTCTTCCATCAATCAGTTTTTGTTGTTGTTTATATTATAAAGTAACCTTAACACAACGTGCTGATCCAAGAATCATTACCCAAACTAGGAAATACATTACTATATTCGTGAAACGGGTGGAAGTGTGTTTCTATGAGGAGTGATTATTTGTTCGCTTCCACGATGTGATTGCAATAAGATTTGACACAGCTAGAAAAGTAAGTCCCACGTGTTAAAAAAGATAACAAACAGACGAAGAATATAAGAGATGATGTGAGTTCACAACCAAACTTTCACCCTAGAAGACCTAGCCGATAATGACTACCACTTCACCCTGAAGAAAGATGGGTAGTGCTGCTATAACGCTAACTTACGTAATCTTCGGCCTGCAGGCACCACCCCTACGTCTGCTGCCGTCCCATCGTACTCCTATTCTCCTTCATTAGTGATGATGCCAGAGAAACCTGATTTAAGACATGTATTTCTCCATTTGTTGAAGATATCTCCCCATGGACGCTCATTTCTAAAATGATTCCTGGGCTTTCCTTGTCCTTCTTTTCTCTTTCTACTTCTATGGCTCCTGCTAAGTTAATGTAAAGACAGAACAGAAATATTACAACGTTTGCTCGATTTGTCCAAACAGGAACATTCATGATTTAGTCCGTTGACAACACCGTCGTTGTCAGGTTGTCCAGCGGTGCCCATAGGTGCCCATAGTCAAATCGGTATGACATCTTGTACAAGAGTAACTTGAGTTCTCTGAATAAGATCTCTTCCCCCAAGCAGTCACAGTGTCGTCGTCCAGCGATTCCTCCAAAAAGGGCATAAACTGTCATATTGTTGGTGTTCATCAACGGCAATGCAGCGTTGCCAAAACAGACGATTCATTAAACTCCTAAAGAAATCGTCAGAAACAGTCTATAAATGTTTAAACGTATCAAAATGTACGTTTACTTGACAAAGACAAAAAAGCAGCTATTAGGACTGTCCATGCACAGAATTCGATAAATGATAAAAATATTCTATTTAGCCAAAAGCAAAATGTTCTCGTTCAACAAGAATGATTTCTCCCAATGCTGAGAGCTCCATTGCTAGCCAAAGTGACTGCTCCCCTGTTAGAAATGTTAGCTGGAACTCTTTTGAAAGTGATTAAATGAAACATTAAAAGGATGGTACCTTCTGAAAGAATATTCGAAATTTACACACGTTCCTTACGGATTGAAGAAAATTGAATCTACTCCCTTACAAACGGTGGATGGAACTCCAACCTTGGCATCTCACTTACCACCCAAAACCAACTGCACAGAAATGTCACACTTACAACAAGAGTTACAATAATTGATCGATTGAACAGATCTGCGAGAAACGGAAATATCGCAACGGTACGGACAATCATTGCAATGTCTTTAATTGTTTCGCCTTAGCTTTGGATGAGACCGGAGAACCTACTCTTAGTGATTTCACGAATGTGACGAAGACCGAACAAAGCATACAGCAGCTACAAAGACAACGACAGACACTACCACAGCTATGAGAGAGAAAGAGAAATGGGAAGTGATAGAAGAATTTCAAATCCTATCTTATTCAAAACCTTTTCCCCAAAGTGTTGCTGCTATGCTGACATTTTCACATGTACCGATTGATGTAAAAAAAACAATAAGGGGCGATGACAGAAGTGAAAAAAATTTAAATAAAAACATTATCATTATCGTGTCCTCCTTATCGACTATTTTTCCTCGTCGGACACGTAAAGCATCGCAATCCAAATTAGCACAAGAATATAAGAGCGTCGAACATTGAGTGACTTATTTAACCAAAGAATGTGCGAACA
This sequence comes from Sinohyriopsis cumingii, assembly GCA_028554795.2. Taxonomy (NCBI): domain Eukaryota; kingdom Metazoa; phylum Mollusca; class Bivalvia; order Unionida; family Unionidae; genus Sinohyriopsis; species Sinohyriopsis cumingii. The sequence goes on from CM068824.1 coordinate 149,814,497, forward strand.
TTTTGATAGGATATCTATCCAGTTTCGATTTTTTTAATTACAACTCGTTCACTTTAAAAATTTGCGGAAGTCATGAACATGTCGTTATGAAGTCTGAGTCATCCTTTTTCACTTCATCACTCCAGAAGGCACAAAAGCAAAATGAAGCAACAGTGAGTGCGGTATGGTGCGGAGAACTTATTTCTAAAAATAAAATTATCCTTTTTCTGTCAGACCTTCGTGGTGTATTGCATACTTGGGGAGGTTATTCGATACTTGACAACGTTGCAGCAAAATGATAAGCTTACTGTGAACCACTTTCCTCAGCAGTTGTATTGGCTTTCTTCTTCACGATAACTCGTTGAAATGTACCGACAGAAGTGACAACAACGGTAGCCACGTAAACGCCAGCATCGACCAACCAAGTCAGAGCAAACCTCTGGAACCTTTGGAAAATAAATCTGCTTTGACAGGGAGTGACACCTCCAAAAAGATAACGATCCAAGAGAACGATCGAAAATTCTAAACATATTTTTTTTGATACAGCAAAACGCTGTCAATCAAATTTTCTCCAACTTCGTTTGCTTTTCTGGCTGGAAATATTGCTCTGACTCGAACAAAAGACATCAACCGAATGTTTCTGGATTCCAGGTGTGGTTATGGGCTATTTCAGTTCAAATAATATCAATATGTGGTATGGGGTAGTAAATGATCAGCAAAAGGTCGACTACTCATAGCCCTAATATTACCTGCAAAACAGAAAATGTAATCTATCCCATTGCATACAGGGTATGTGCCACTCCGCCCGCCCACCTCCAAACCAGATCGTACAGACAGGGAAACTTAATAAAAGAATGAAACATCATAAATCTGACAGGATGACTACAAGACTGCAAAGAAGCCCTTGCTTAAACATTTAATTATGTGTAACGTCAAGGTAGTACTTGAAAGTCATATTGCTATGAAGTAGTGAGATGAAGAAAACGATGATTTTACAGTTAAGGAGTTATAATTGTCGACCTGACTATTAGTCAGGAAGGCTGACTCAGTCTTATTTCTATGATTAAACTATTCGTATCGGATTAACAGTCTGTCGTTAAGCTATTAATAAAAGAAAGCACTACACAAATCTCTCTCTCTCTCTCTCTCTCTCTCTCTCTCTCTCTGAAACACAATTAGAACTTCATTGCTACGGTTTCAATATGTGTGCAGACGGCTGATTGTACCCGCTTTCTGGTGGAACAAAGGAATGAATTTGGCCGAGATCGCCTGCTTCCCAAGACAAACGGGCTCCCGGGGCTAACCTCTCTAAACCAGGCTGATTTCTGTCATGACCCCTCATGAATTACAAATAATTGCAATCGATTTACGTTTCAATAGCAGATTATTACAAATTAATGAGAAATATCAGCGTTTTAACTGTCGGAAAATCTGTCAGTCGGCAGTGGATTTAAAAACTCAAATGCCTGGTTCAAATTTAAGTGCTTTCATCAGCGTTTATATCTTAATTAATTTAAAATTAAGTACAAACTGGATATAATTTGGGGGATAATTGTGTCAGCTGTCAGTGAAATCTTGTTATAGTGATATCATGGGTAACGTGAATTAAAACAATTAATGACTAATATTTGTTGTCATCTATTGTATATATATATAGATATATATATATATATATATATATATATATATATATATATATATATATATATATATATATATATATATATATATATATATATATAGAGAGAGAGAGAGAGAGAGAGATATGTGTGTGTGTGTGTGTGTGTGTGTGTGTGTATATATATGTTTGTGTGTGTGTGTGTGTTCGTTCAATATGTATCTTAGTATAAGTATGAATGGTGGTGTAGTGGTGTCAAAATTTAGAAACACACAATTTAGTAATAAAGGTATCAGCTGTTTTGGCTCTCAAAGACCACTGACGCCCAGGGTAACCGCCCCGTCCACCTCCCCTCCCCCTTGAGTACGCTACTAATTGACTTCTTATATAGGTCTCATTTTAAGTGGAAATACAATGAGTTGGTGGACGAGAAGAATCTTCGTCACGTGTATTATCAAGATAAGAAAGTATTATTTTCGTGGGATAAGGATTTGTACCAAGGACTCGGTAAACCACATCCATGGCCAAAACCTTATACCTTCCGGTTAGATTTCATATCCTTCCAATACAAATGGAGAAGATTTTATTATTATTAATATTATTATTATTATTATTATTATTATTATTATTATTATTATTATATAGTTTTGGACAGCAACAATCTAAATGAAGAGTCATGAAAATCACGCCAATTCGTTAGTGCATGATTTTCTATAAAACAAAATATACGTTTAGCTTTCGAAACTTTCCTCATTTTATTAAAAAAGAAACTTCTCGAAAACTGAATAGAAGATTGTGAAAACAGATTAATTTGAACGTATATAACAGACACACACACACATTGACAAGCAGGATTTGTTAATACGGGTTGAAACATCAGAACCTGCAAGAGGTTTGGGCAAAATTTAAATGGCATAAAAAAGTACGTTTCTTCTTCAAATAACAAAGACCGCTAATCTATTTCCCGTGGCTATCATTTTCCGCATCCTTTGTTCATTCATTTTACTAAAGTTACTAATAATATGATAGAAAACCCGCTAATTAGTGATAATTGGATCACAACGAGGAGGCTTCACGGAAAGACGGTAATTCACAATGGTTGAAATTGTCTTGCCTCAAGTTCATCGTTAATATATGATATTTTGATGTCATGATACAACATTTAAATTAGCAGGTACTTGTGGCTGCAGAGAAATTAAACATTTTTCTTGTTTGAACCGAGTATTCCAGATTAATTATGTTTCAAAACTTTCCGCTAACAAGAGTGGTACCAGGATATGCCAAACTTACCAGAAATTCTTTGTCTTTTATCAAAATGTGATTTTCGATAATATCTTGAATGTCACAGATTAAAGCGTCGAAAAAGTCGAAAGTCTATTTCAAAGGAAACGAAATAAGTGCAGTACACTTCTGGGTTTTTTCTGGCAATATTTGAGTTTAGTAGGTTAACAAAATTGTTAGCATGTTTTATACAACATAACTGTATCGTTATGATATGATCCTATAGTGCAATTCTATGGCATCTTGAACTCAACTAAGACTTTAAATTGCCCAGGAATTACGATCAAAGTGCATATTTCAAGGCAACACAGGGAGGCCGCAGACCCGGGCTGGCTTGGCACTGGTATCAAATCAAGATCCGCGCATGGATTTGGTGTTGTGGGGTTTATTGACATTTTTCAGCACATTACCGGCCAGTGATGGCTTGTATATTTGGTGGAGGAAGAACACGGGAAGAACAACCGACCCACGGGAAGTTACTAGCAAGCTTTCTCACTTGCATGCTCAGGTTGAACGAGCCGAGACTCAAACTATATATATAGCTCCTTCTCCGATTATTGTATTCAGTTATAACACCCTTACTTTTACTGGCAAGCTGAAAAACAAAAATCAGAGAATATTACGGTAGAGTTTGATGTTGCAGGAATATAATATTGGTACTGGGGACATCAAGGAAAAAAACTAACCTAATTGCTGTCATCACTTTCACATGTACAGAAGTGTTCTATTGCGTCATGTATGTAATGTTTCATTCATCAGACTTCATCTTGGGTAATTTTTAATCAGACGTATATTTGACTAATAGTTAAAAGAAAGCTATAGTGTACTCATTTATCTTGCTTATGAGGGAAGGTGTTATACATACTTAATTTGTATTTGTTCGTTGTTTTTTCTCCATGCGTATATTTTATGTATAATTTGCATACTGGACTTGACCTTGTCCAAAATAAATTTCTTTATATTGGTAAACAAACAATACATAGTTAATATTTTTCTATGAGTGTTGGTTAAATGTTTGGATCGTTATCAATAAAGATTAGGACTGAGTCAATCGTTACTATTCCCCATGGATATACATGATGTAATGGCTGTTTACCACATTCCTTATTATAATTTTAGTAACAGATTTTATCTATTTACAAATTAGAATCTTCTAGAAATGAACTTTGGACCTACATCCTGGCTTTACGTTTGTGTCTTAGTTTTTTTTAAATATATAATCTTGCTTACTTGAAACATTATTCATTCTTGCGATAACATCAGAAGCAGAACCAGTTGTACTGATGTGTTCAATTTTTGATTTGAGTAGAATTATTTACTCAGATTATTATTTTCTGAAAATTACAAATTGCTCAATAATATTCTTGGACAGAAACAATAATTTGGAATTATTGTGAATTCAGACAAGGCCGTCTTTTATTATATTATTGTGATTAATAAAGACAGAACATCATCATATTTCAGGCCACTGGTACAGAATTACATTCAACACTACAAGCACATCAACACCTTCAGCTCTGGATCTTATTTCGAATACCACTAGACTTGAATTAGAACTTTGTTTAGTTATGGAACCTTTGGACTTTTTGTAATTTGATTCGCAACACTGTAAGTTTATTTAAATTTCACTTTTGTATTCTAGGGAAATAAATTATTTGTTGAATTTCACATAACATGATGGTTTTTGCTTTTATCTTTTACTTAGTTTAAGATCATAGAGTCGTAATAATATATACACTTAAATCCCGAACTTTCGCCGTTTTTCTACTTTTGCTAACTAATTCTAGGAGTGTTGAAATTACTATACATATTTTACTATTAAAATAACCATGGACCCTGTTTTATTGCTTAACATCGAGTAAGATTTATCTTATTTTATTAATCCGTTACAAAATTAAAACCGTTACTTTATTGATTTAAATGTTGATATGTTATAACTTTTTATCCCAGTGAGAACTGTTTAATGGCTCACGGATTAGCCTAAATTCTTTAATCTTAAACTTTTTAAAAATAGACCAAGACAGAGTCAGACTTAGTGAGGTGAAAATGTTGACAAGAGGCGATGGAGATATTGGAGTACAAGATAGTATTCACTAGTAATTTTGGAGATAGGGTTTAGATGGAAGATTTCTTGAATGCAATATTGAGTCATGGGCAAGAGGCAATAGGGTTATGTGTAGTGTTATCTGGTTGCTGCTAGATATAAGGTTGTTATATACGGTAATATTTTTAACAGGAAATTGTTACAACTGTTTGATATTGAGCTTGATCAAGGGTTGTCATTTGAAAATTAAAAGGAAGTTATTCAGATTATGACGAAGTTGATTGCATGCCATTTATTTGTTGTTATCCTATCACTAATGTTATTATTTAGTGGCACAATCACAGCCCCATTACCACTCAGATGACAGCATCTTCACCACGTGGATGATAGCCTCTTCACCGCGTAGATCACGACCTCTTCACCACGAGGAAACTTACTTTCATAGAAAGCAACATACAAACTTAAATACTGTATGTACCCATCTTATAAGCAGAGTCCAACTGAAAACTGCATCACTCGCCGGCAGATCGTTGTCAACTTATAAGCGTGTATATACGGTATCCATCTAAAATTACGGCTGGGAACGACAAAACTGGTCACGGCATCAAATGCTAGTCAGTATCATCTGCTGTTAAGATAATTCGACCCGCGTCAGTCAACATTATTTTAACTTGGACGAATGCTTTCTTACATACAATGTTCTCGTTCAAAGAAAGTGCTATACGAGGTAATGGTCCATGTTGCAAACTTTTCATTAATTGAGTAAACGCCACCTGTTTGCAGCGAACTAGTAAACGCACCTACGCCTTAACTCCTGTCTCTCGAGCAAGAAACAAATTAAAATAAGCTCAAGGCAAATTTCTGTACATGTTTGATCGCCTTTTCATAAAGTTTAATTTAGAATAAACAGTTTTTCTTTACACGCACCCCTCCTTTCTTTACAACAAAAGGCATTGTTCCTGTCACCTGCCCGCTTCATTTTACTGCATGTTTAAAGCATTTCGTTCGAATTGACTCAATTTTTTCAGTATCAGACTTCAATGCTAAAGGATCAATTCAAATCAATGAATATAAATAACGATCCTTGGACTTCGTTAATCATGTCTCATACGCATTAGCCTCCTCGTTATATTTGGAAGATTTGCATGTGCAAAGAATTTTTAGCTTGTAAGTACAGAAATAAGATGATTAATTATTTACTCCACGAATTTGTGGAATGACACAGTGGCTTCAACTACTGAAAGGTTGAACATCTATGTAGTAAAGTTTTAAGAGTATACAAAAGTGTACAACCCCAATAGTATTTATTTGATCGATATATAAGGCAATCAAATACACCATATACTCGAACTCCTTTGATGAAAAGTAAACGTTTGGGACATTTTGCCGGTTACCAGCAAACTGTATTACAAAACGTTTACATGAAAGCTGTGCCTTTTATAAAATTATTATCTAACTGTAATTGTATAAATTATATTATCTGTATTGCTTTTTAGCAGAATTATTCAATCGTGTAATGTCCTGACCTGATACTTGAAACAGGGGTTGGATTAGTGGCTTGGTTAGAGTTGGATAAAGTGTTAATGGAATCAAGGGTTGGATTAGTGGCTAGGTTAGAGTGACATAACGTTTGAATGGAAACAGGGGTTGGATTAGTGGCTTGGTTAGAGTGAGATAAGGTGTTAATGGAAACATGAGTTGGATTAGTGGCATGGTTAGAGTGGGATGAGGTGTTAATGGAAACAGGGGTTGAATTAGTGGCATGGTTAGAGTGAGATACGGTGTTAATGGAAACATGGGTTGGATTAGTGGCATGGTTAGAGTGAGATAGTGTGTTAATGGAAGCAGGGGTTGGATTAGTGGCTTGTTTAGGGTGGAATAAACTGTTAGTGGAAACAAGGGTTGGATAAGTGACTTGGTTAGAGTGGGATAAGTTGTTAATGAAAATATGAGTCGGATTACTGGCTTGGTTAGAGTGCAATAATGTGTTAATGGAAACAGTGGTTGGATTACTGGCTTGGTTGGAGTGGGATAAGTTGTTAATCGAGATAGATGTTGGATTAGTGGCTTGGTTAAAGTGAGATGGTATTAAGAAACATGCCAACTGCATCTACTGCTTATTGTACAGCATTACATAGCAAATATCTATGTGATAATATATTAAAAATAAGCGGATAAGTTGAGCAATATTTCCAGAGGAGAAGAGACTATTTCATTCTTAAAGGGAACCAGATAGTGTATTATGGACCAAGTTTAAAACACATTCCAGCATAAAGCCCCGTACGCTTTGCGCATGATATTGTACGTTTTATTTTTTCTTCAATATGCTACGCAAGTCACGATATTCTTCAGTTCCTTTGTTGCACTGTATAATGAAACATACACATTTAGTTGTATTAGTTTTATTACCTACTGTGTTTTCCTATTGACATGTTTATTGTTCCTTACTCATTAGCACTCTCACTGATTGTTTTGCCAAGTGTAGACTGTCTAGCCTCTACCTAGTTTAAAGTGAATAGATTCAGGCCCGACACTGGAAATGAAAGAAATTGGAAAACTGACGTTTTAAGACTGGTAGGAATAAAATCAACATTTGGCAGAAATATAAATATGTCGTAAAATATATAGGATATTAAATAAACCCTCTTTCGAATAAGGCAAAATAGTTAGATGAGTTACAATTTTTTTTTTTTAGCTTTGGTAAATAAAATGTTTAAATTACTCGTGAAGTTTAATAAATATGATTGAAATGAGTAGAAATTATATCTATCACATTCGAAACGTTATGATTTTATTCAATAAAGGTGTAGTGTAGTGTAGGGACATGACCCTGAAATACATTAGAGTGTTTCTGACATCAAAGATGTTGCTACGCAACAAAGCATGGTATCATTTGTGATGTGACGAGGTTTTATCACAAAATTTAGATGCAGTCTACAGATATGATATACTACTGAGAGAATAATAGGTGTAAGTTGAAGTTGCTTGCATCTGCAACATGCACAGTGGAGAGTATTTTGCATATCTCTATATTACGTTCATGTACTGCGGTTGAAATTTATTTGCATAAAGTTATTGTGGGAATGGTTCATGCAACTCCCATGTGCTCGAAAAGTCAGCTTGAATTACTCGTAAGTAAACTGTCATTGGCAGTTATTACAAAAAGGGAACACGAATTGTGTGTATATATATATATATATATATATATATATATATATATATATATATATATATATATATATATATATATAATCAGCTCCTTTTTTACAATTTGCATTTGAAAAAATCCAGGAAGTGAAAACGACAAAGCGGAGCTAGTAGTGGTTTGATAGCTGCACATCTTAAGTAAGGCCAAGCTATTTCATTATTAATCAAGACTATGCAACCTAAAAGACACCCATCAATCATATCTAAAACATAAAGGCAATTGAGAGTTCTCTAAAAATACAATACCTAAGATATACAATTTCTTTTTTAAATAGCCAGTATTACCAGTGAGGAAAACCTGAAGAAAAAAATCTTTAAAAATCTAACCATATGCAAATTACAAAACTGTAGAGTGCCGCCTTAATGACAAAAGAAAATATTTTATTACTTTCTTTGTCAACTAGCAGTTGTGTATTTAAAGAAACCAAAAACCCTTACGTATCAAATTTAAATTTTAGGACACTATATTATTATTTTTTATTATTTATTTATTTATTTATTTATTTTCTGTTGACGCTTCAATCGACAACTCAGAAGGTCTTTCTTAATATATTGATATGGGCTATCTAAGCATCATACTGGAACATGACTGGTTCTCAGATGAAGCGCCTGTTAACAAAAGCTCTGACTACATAAATTTGGCCACAATCTTTACTTTGAGTTGACCTTGATATACTTTGAAGGTCATTTTAAGCTTGTAAATAGAAGCGTGAAGTCAAACAATTTTTTATCGTTAATGCTCAGATTTTCTGCTACAAAATCATATCAAAATTATCTATAACCTGGACAAAATTGCCCTTATACTCTATCCCCTTTCTTATGTAAAACATGCATGTCGTGAACTCCATGAAGCACTATATCAGCCTCTCCCAACGAGCTCTCAGATTATAAACTATCGCCATTTTAAGTTACCGCGTTGATTCTCCGATCTAAAAAATATTAAAACAATGTTTCCAAGCGTATGCTATTTCAGTTAATATATTTTAATATAATAAATATCAGAATTTATATCATTATCTACCATACCCATTCAAATTTTTATGTCTTTTCCTTCTCCTACCATTAATTTTCATTGCAATAGTATCATGATCACTGTTTGTTTTCCATTTTGACCAAAAGGCAAAGTATCAGAAAATCTTATTTGGATTAAATTTTATTTTAATTTACCTTGAATCTAAATTGCACATGCTTTCTTCCTACTAGACGAGCTTTTCCCAACACGATTTCCCTAGTCTTTTGCTTTCCTTTTGGCGTGGCCGTGACTAACTTACCTACAACTTACCTAGCCTAGCCAGGCCAGATATAACGCGTAGTGTACCCTGGACCGTGTTTTCTCATTATTGGTATGTCAGTTTATTTATTTAAAAAACGGACATTCTGTCGTCACTGAGTCGGTCTCCAATGTTGTACACTTTCTCTGGATTTCGGATATGTTTACTATTCTAAAATATATTAGTACTCGTAAAATTAAAATCTAGATATAATGTAGTGTAGCCTGGACCGTACTTTCTCTTTATCGGTAGGTTAGTTTACGCATTTCAAAACCAGATTTTCTGACGTCATTAAGTTGGTCTCCAACGTTGTACACTTTCTCTGTATTTTGGACATGTTTACTGTTCAAAATATATTGGTACTCGTAAACTTCAAACGTATTCTTGGTTTACAATGGAAATTTGTTATTTTATTTATCATCTTTATTGCTTCTATTTTATAAGGGTAGCTGAAGGGAACGATTTCGAAGTGCCCAAAGCAGACTGGCCGATGACCGTTTAACCTGGCTACACCAAGGATATTGTCCAGACAATACGACTGATCAAAAACCAAAATCTTCCGATCTAGGCTTATTTTTCGAGTCATGCAATTTTCGTAGACATCATAACAAAAGAAAGGGATCTGGGCAAAGATTTTGGTCACAACTTATTGCATCTTCATATGTACAGCAAAAACAATTCTCACAATAAAATCAGAAGCCCTTCCCATCTAATGCAAATAATTTTTTAGAACTGATGACTGCATGTTGTATCATTTCTATATATAAAGTTTCGTAATTATTGGGCAAAGAAAAAAGGCAACACATCAAGAAACCGGACTTAAAACCGCTGTAAAGACTAACTTATACAACTTTATTGTTTTCATATATGACCGTTGACCCAAGTATTAAAATTAAACAATGAGGAAAAGATACAAATAAGGTGGGCATACATTGGTATTTTCAAGTCTACGGTATGGTGGTAAGTCATATAATTACATGTAAATGACAGAATGTACACAATTACAAGATTTGTAAAGTATTTTTCATTACCTTAAAGGCAAAATAAATAAGCTGTTTTGTTTTCTGATTGCCTTTTCAGAATTATTACATAGACAATCGCCATAAATTTCATAGCATGGGTATTCGTAGTTTTCTGGAAGAAGTTTAAATCTTAATTCTGAGTATTTGAATCTTTTGTATTTTAATTTAAAACAAAAATGGATTTCGTCTTCAATTTAACCTTTTTCGACATATATAACATTAGCAACGTGCAATATTGACGTTTTTTTTTGGGGGGGGGGTGTTTGTTTGTTTGTTATTTTAGTTGTTGTGCTTGTTTTGTTGCTTGTTTGGTTTTTTTTTTTGTTCTTTTTTTGTCTATCTGTTGCCATATGAATAGGAAGTTATCCTAATCTAAAGAGAGTGCATAGCCGTCTTATTTCGTTATGTGCAACAACATATAAGTATTTTTTTCATTCTACAAGAATAGTATCGTTCTTCTAATTTTTTCAAGGGGTTGATCCAGTAACTTCATCGCGCCATTCTTACAAATTGCAATCCATTACCCTTTGTTTAAATTGCACAGTAAATAAATCATTATTGTCAATATCATGTGATATCCACACAAAACCAAAGCCACATTTACAAAGTAGATGTCTCATAGTAAATAAATCATTATTGCCAATATCCTGTGATATAAAACTAAAGCCATATTTACAAAGTAGATGTCTGATGTAAGCTCTCGCTATCATTCAGTGCTTTAACATCATGGAGCATTTCCTGGGATGTCTGATGTAAGCTCTCTCTCTCTCTATCATTCAGTTCTTTAACATCGTGGAGCATTTCCTGGGACGCCTGATGTAAGCTCTCTCGCTATAGTTCAGTGCTTTAACATCAAACATCATGGGGCATTTCCTGGGATGTCTGATGTAAGCTCTCTCGCTATCATTCAGTGCTTTAACATCATGGAGCATTTCCTGGGACGCCTGATGTAAGCTCTCTCGCTATAGTTAGTGCTTTAACATCATGAAGCATTTCCTGGGATGTCTGATGTAAGCTCTCTCGCTATAGTTAGTACTTTAACATCATAGGGCATTTCCTGGGATATCTATAGCGAGGCACATGCAACAATATTTACACCAATATATTATACATCTAATATAATAGTCAATATACATATTATAACATACACGTTCACCAAGACTTCCCACGTTTGAAGACTTTCTTCCTAAAGACGAATACATTGTACTGAACTGTTGATGAAAATTCGTTATAGATTTCACTGGACAACAAATTTTTACAAAAGTCATGTTACTGAAATAAAATTAGTCAATTCTTATCAATTTTTATGTGCTGAACACGAATATGACAGTCAAATTGCAAAATTGGCTCTAGTTTTTTTGTAATCTGCAAGAAATTAATGTTTACATAACGAAATACATTCCAATAGTAAAAGGTCAACTGTAATAACCTACCTATAAAAAATCAAGTCATTGACTACATCTTAGATTTCTTCGCCTGTCTCTTGTACAGCTGTTCGGGAGCATCTCTGAGGAGTGTCCAGCAGTAGTCAGCCAGCATTGTAGTGGACCATTTTCCCTGGTATCTTTGTTCCATTGTTGCGATATCTTGATGAAAACGTTCGCCGTGTTCATCACTAACAATACCACAGTTGCTAGGAAAGAAATCCAAATGGGAATGAAGGAAGTGAATCTTTAGAGACATATTGCAGCCAAGTTTCTTATACTTCATCAACATGTCTTCTACTAGTTCCTTATAGTTTTCTGCCCTAACATTTCCGAGGAAGTTTGTAGAAACTAGGCAAAAAGCATTCCATGCTTGTTTCGCGTCACCTTCCAGCAAGTTGTTGAACCGGTCATCTTTGAAAAGCTCTCGAATCTGAGGACCCACAAAAACTCCCTCTTTAATCTTTGCTTCGCTGAGTCGAGGGAATTTTTCATGCAGGTATCGGAATGCTGGCGAAGTCCGGTCAATGGCTTTCACGAAGTTCTTCATCAAACCTAGTTTGATGTGAAGGGGTGGTAGCAAGATTTTCTGAGCCTCAACCAGAGCTGGGTGTTGGATATTCTTCTCTCCAATGGCTACATTCTGCCTGTGAGTCCATTCCTTCCTCATGTAGTGCATTTCCCTTGCTCGGCTATCCCACTCGCATAAGAAACACATGTATTTTGTATATCCTTGCTGCAGTCCCATTAAAAGGGCAACTACCTTCAAATCACCACAGAGGTGCCAGCTGTACTTGTTATACTCAATGGAATTCAGTAGCTGCCTTAAGTTATCGTATGTCTCTTTCATGTGGACAGCATACGCTACTGGAATAGATGGAAGAATGTTTCCATTGTGCAAAAGCACAGCCTTGAGACTCAGTTTCGAAGAGTCCACAAATAGTCTCCATTCTTGTGGGTCATGAGTGATTTTTAAAGCATTCATGAGGCCCTCAATATCGGAACAGAATATCAGATTACTTTCCTTTCTGAAGAAAGGCTCCAATTGCTGGTGGCGCTTTCGATATGCAGTAATTGTGACATCTTCTTCTAGAAGATTCCATTGTTGGAGTCTTGATCCTAGCAATTCTGCCTTGTTCTTTGATAAGTCCAAATCACGAATCAGGTCATTTAGTTCTTCCTGTGTTATTCTGTGTGGGGTTGATGATGCACCACAGTGAAAATCTGGATCACTGCATGCTGATGGACCAGGAGAAGAACAGGTCGACTCACCTTTGTCTTCGTCAGATGAATCAAGAGAATATTCTGCTGGAGGTTCTGGAATAGGAAGTCCCTCACCATGTGGAACTGGTCTCAATGCAGACGGAATGTTTGGGTAGACTATTCTCGACTTCTTTCGCTTCGTTATTCCGCCGGAAAGAGGAGGAACCAAGCAGAAGTAACAGTCATTTAGGTGGTTGCTTGGCTCTCTCCACACCATTGGGACTGCAAACGGCATTGATGACCTTTTGCAATTCAACCACTGTGAAAGCTGTGTTGTACATGTAGCACCTTGCATCCGAAGTAAAGATGATATGCCTTCTTCACTTGAGAATTGATACTTTTCTTCTGGTTGGCAAATGTCACTTCCCCACAAATATAGCAAAAATTGTCCGCGGTATTAACACACTTTCGAGGCATTACTGTTCTTTATTGTACGTAAATGGATAAAATAATAAGTTTTATGTAACAGTAGCTTGAACTGTCTCGCACAACGTCTAAAATATTTTAAATGCTGAACCTATCTGATCGGGCTTTATATAGTACACTGCTTACGTCAGCTTCAGCAGCCACCTGGCATTAGTATAATAGGCCTACACATGTATAGTACACTGCTGACGTCAACTTACTTCAGCAGCCGCATGGCATTAGTATTGCATTGCATCAGAAAATGATGCAATCAACTGTGGATGATGTGAGCATGATGGTATTATGCAATGTTACATCATTATTCCGGATGTTGCTGCAGTCCTACTGGAGAAATTTACACAGTGAAACATAGAAAATGAGGTATATGAATATCTTCAAAACGAGAGCCAATACAAATTTTTCACGGTTATATTCGTGTTCGGCACACCAAAATACTACAGATTAGGGCCTTTTCAAGTCAGTAATGATTTCACTGTTGACCAGTGTTTTCTACTCTTTTATCCTCAATTGTTTGATGAATAGAGAAGACTGGGCTTAATATGAGCATAAATAACTTTGACACAATGTTCGGTGATGCGGGTCCTAGTTTTACTATTAATTTCTTGCCTGGAATTAAAGCTTTATTAGCTCGTATAACAAGATTTCGGATTGTTTTTGTCCAATTCAGTCACAATAATGCCAGAGAGTTGTAGGAAGTTAAACTTTTGATATTCCACTTTTCAGACTTCTTAAGTCTACCGCCGTTTTTAAAAACTACCTTAGCTGTCTTGAGCATGTTTACAGTAAGACACAATTTCACACAAAAGAGCTCGAGTGTGTATCTCACTTTGATTTTTAAAACAGTATCTGCACAAGTCGTCAGCATAAAGTAACAGAATAAGGTTTTGCAATTCATTGGCAACAAAGAGTCTATATGTCAGGTATTTGACCTGTTATATATATAATATAGACAGCATCTTACCATGCCCGTCATTTTGTAATAGTGTATACCACATCCTCTCTCTATCCTCTGAATCAAATGCATTTATAAAATCAGCATATAAGTAGCATAATCTTCCTATCTTTTAGGTTCGAAAACTAGAACTAAAATGAAATATATGTACATATATATATAATAAATTAGCAATGCAAAAGTAAAGAAGACTAATGCATACTACCAGTATGACTTATTCAACATTTTTGTCTCTCTGATGCAATGTAAAATCCTTCAGACCTGTGTCAAATCAATCGAGAGGAAATTTGTTAAAACATAAAAGAACCCTGCCTAAAAAGTTAGCTGGGACTAAAAATCAATCTGATATGTTGCTTAGAGAGAAAATATCTATTTTACCAAATGTACAAAGCGAATTTGTTTTTTCTAGAGATAAATTTAAAAAAATATACATTTCATTGTTGACTGTTAATTTTTTTACATAAATTTCAATATTTAGACAACTATTATTATTTCAGATTAACTTCATTGTTGAGATGACTTGAATTTTTCAGATCAATTTAATTGTTTAGATTACTATTATTATTTCTAGCTTTAACTGTGGATAATTTATTGTTAACGAATAATAAAATGTAGAATGTATCATTTCCAAGCCTTGATGCTATGTTTTAATGTCTTGTACTCACTTTCGTTTGTGCCTTGGACAAAGTCTTCAAAAATGCTTAGTCCTTCAGTAAACTTCTTAAATAAAACGAATCCTTTCCGCGAAACCTAATGTTCTGCAATGATTACAATTAGCTATATATTTTGGACGCATGTATCATTACAATGGTCTCTAGATGGAACTTTTCTTGGTAACTCATGGTCAATGTTGAACCTTTTAGGTTTATCACAAGGTAACATTGATTAAGTATCCGTCTTTTTTCTTTCTTTTTTATTTGTAACTACGTGTACTTTTAAATTCGTGAAAGAAGTACGAGTCCGAAAAATGGCCTAGCACTTTATCCTGTTTCACTTTCCTTTTTATCAATGATAGGAGGGGCTAGCTAGATATAGATGGAAACCATTTCAGTCCTCCCCGGATGGGAGAGGTCGTGGGTTCGAACCCCGGCCGAGTCATACCAAATATTCCTAAAAATGGTACTAAGAGCTGCCTCGCTAGGCGCTCAGCATCAAGAGGTTAGTGTTAGGACTGGTAGGCCTGGCGTCAGGATAATGTGACTGGGTGGGACATCAGCCTTAACAGTGATAACAAGTTTAGCCTTAAAGGCTTTAACAATGTAGGGATCGGGTGACAATACAGTAAATGTTATGCTGGCACAGAATGAGTAAATGCTTACTGTCCAGAAGAGGAGAATAAAGGTCCACAAGCAAAAACTATTGTCTCAGACAAGGAAACGGGACTTTGAGCTGAAGGCAAACTTAACTGAGACTTTGATCGTCTTCTTTTAAGCTCTGATGTAACCTTTTTCATCTTCTTGTTAACAGTGATACTTCATTAACAGATATTCTTGTGTTACTTGGCTGTTTCATTGTTGATTGCACAAATCCTACACCCATGTATCCAGCCTCTGTTTCATTATACTGTACCTTCATCATCAAATGAGCTATGCAAATGTGGTCAGATATAAACTCAAATCCAGACTTTCTATAATAACTCAGTCTAAGAGCATTCATTAGCTGTTCTTATACTTTTATAATAAGCGTATTCTAATATAACAAATTTTGCTTGCATGTCATGAGCGCCTCTGCCTCATTAAGAGTGCAGAGACCTGGCAACGGATGGAATACTGAATGTCATTTTAGGTTGTAACCAGCCCCCAATTTATCTGATTTATAACTTTATCGAAGCGAGTCATACTTGTAATAAGGTTATTGAAGTTTGTGGTTATTACGTGTAATTAGCAATAATTTTGACCAAAGTCAGTGACCGTCGCACGTGATAACATTGCTCATGACGGCAACCCACACAAATTATATAATTACAGTCATGCAAGATTGATACAAGCCAACACTGATGTTTTATTCCTTCCTTGTACTGTTAATAATCAGTTATTAAACTTGAAATTCAATATTTGGGATGAAAAGACTTCGTTGCTTTGATCCTCAAAAACTTTTAATCTCTGAGCTTAAATGCAATTATTTCAAAATCCTCGCCCAGTCCCATCCAGTCACAACCTATTGACGGTTCAAAATCCACCCTTCTCCGACAAGGTAATATTCTTTGGGAGAAATAATCACAATTTCCCAAATAAAGGAGGAAGAATGCGAGATTTGCAAAAATACCAAAGGGAGAATATTCTGCATTATTAACATTAAAGCATTATATTTTGTACAACAATGGGGGTTTTGTTTCATTCAAATGCCATCATCAACTTTATAAATAATATCCAGTCTTAACACTGGTGTTGGTTGCCGTCCGTTTCCCATTCTAATTATTCTTTTGTTACAGATAGACTCAAAGCCCATGTTATATCCACAGTTTTATGTAATGAGCTATGCTGCATCGTTAAATCAAGAAAGAGACTCATGTTGAGCAGAAAAGGGATCACGACTTGAAACAAAACAGCGATTCGACCAAAGAAACCGCAAACTGTATTTTTATATATCAATTTTTTTTAAATAAAAAAAACCTAAACTGTGATCTGATTTATTAATCTCTTTTGTATTTTTATTTTGTTGGAGATGTGTTTATAACAAATATCTAAAAATAAAATAAAATACCACATATTGGCATTTGTCAGCATGTGATACAGCAGAAGAAGATGGAGAAAATATATAAAATATACAAAAGTAGATTGAAGCGCATATTTAATACTTAGAATGTTTTTCTTGTAAACCTGGCACTATTTATTTCTAATTATTATTATTTTCATTTTCATCATTAACAGAAGGCTTTACATAGGTTGACCTAATATCAGGATGAGAAGGGTTTTCTCATGTGCATGTCAACCACCAGCTTATGGCCACGATATGCTGTTTAGTGTGCATGCCAACCATCAGTTTATGACCACGGTATGCTGTTTAGTGTGCATGTCATCCACCAGCTTATGGCCACGATATGATGTTTAGTGTGTGTGTTAACCACCAGCTTATGGCCACGGTATGCTGTTTAGTGTGTGTGTTAACCACCAGTTTATGGCCACGATATGCTGTTTAGTGTGTGTGTCAACCACCAGCTTATGGCCACGGTATGCTGTTTAGTGTGTGTGTCAACCACCAGCTTATGGCCACGATATGCTGTTTAGTGTGCGTGTCAACCACCAGCTTATGGCCACGATATGCTGATTAGTGTGCGTGTCAACCACCAGCTTATGGCCACAATATGCTGTTTAGTGTGCATGTCAACCAGCTTATGGTCACGATATGCTGTTTAGTGTGCCTGTCAACCACCAGCTTATGGCCACGATATGCTGTTTAGTGTGCGTGTCCAACAGCAGCTTATGGCCACGATATGCCTTTTAGTGTACATGTCAACCATCAGCTTATGGTCACGATATGCTGTTTAGTGTGCGTGTCAACCACCAGTTTATGGCCACGGTATGCTGTTTAGTGTGCGTGTCAACCACCAGCTTGTGGCCACGATATGAAGTTTAGTGTGTGTTTCAACCACCAGCTTATGGCAACGATATGCTGTTTAGTGTGCGTGTCAAACAGCAGCTTATGGCCACGATATGCCTTTTAGTGTACATGTCAACCAGCTAATGACCATGATATGCTTTTTAGTGTGTCAACCAGCTTATGGCCACGATATGCTATTTAGTGTGCGTGTCAACCACCAGCTTATGGCCACGATATGCTGTTTAGTGTGCGTGTCAAACAGCAGCTTATGGCCACGATATGCTTTTTAGTGCACATGTCAACCAGCTAATGGGTACATATGTGGGAGGGGTCTTGCAGTTCGTTTCACATTTTCTGGTAGATGAATATGTGTCTCTTAGTGTTTCGTCTCTTTTACTTTACTTTAAAAGAGTTATTTGCTTTATTGATAAATTCCAAATATTCACTGATAATGGGGGAGAGGCGGCGCATGCAGGTGCTCCCTCTATAACGACCCTAAGAATGAGCGCAAAATAACCGGAACGTTTCCTGGAATGAGATTTATTACAGTGAGATGGTTAAAACCATCCCCTGGAACCGCCAAAAATGCCGTCATTTTCGCATACCGGACAAGTTGCAGTATAACACATAAAATAATGGTGTTAGGGTTCAAAACTGGTAGCTAGTAAGGGTGTGAGAAGGTATTAGAATTATGGCTGACTGAGTATTGGAATTTAGTTACCTAACTATCTCAAACAAACATATTGGTCAGTCTCGTTTTGCACTAAACGGAATACCTTTTAGGATTAGCGAATTCACTTTTTAGGTTTTAAACTTTGTATGTCGGCTACCATGTCAAGTGATTTCCAACGTCTTTCAGCCAATCAAATCCAACGTCTATCATCCAATCAAATCACGATAGGGAGCAAGTCATACACACAAGAGCTAGATTCACAGCGACGTAAAGGGTGACCCTCTACCATTTATAATGGAACTTCGGACATTAAATGTGAGAAGGCAAACGTACTTTGACCAAACATTTTGGCAGTGTGTGGTTACTTGAAAATGTATCGTTAAAGTTATATGAGAAATGATCAATCGTATTTAATGTTTATATTGAATTTTTAATTATTTTTTAATACATTAATTGCGTTGTCAAAAGTATTAATAAAGACTGAAATATTAGAGACATTTTACTCATTTTTTTATATAAATGACGTGAATAAATGTTCGGTCACAAAGCCTAAACATTATGATAATTTCATTTACTTTACTTGTGTATAATGAATTCAACAAGTGTTTGATCATAAAGTCTACAAAATTAGCATAATGGGACTTTTTATGCATGTATAACGACGTCAACAAAAGTTTGGTCAAATCTGTTGTTCTTTTCATTCTTTCAAATAAAATGAGATTTGGTTGTCTCCAATCCTGACTTAATAACACATCTTTAATTGATATTATTTTTATATGATAACGCTAACTGCGGTTAACAAACAACACATTTTCACGAAACTTCTGTAAGCTATCTAAACAACCTCGGTTGTTTCTGCTTGAAGTTTATTTGAAGGTCTGTACCCGTTGTATTAGGGAACCAGCTACAGCGCTATTACTATTTATTCTAGACTCCGTGGTGTATATTTTCAACTAGCAGAAGGAAACATTAACAAGATATGGCAAAAGTATGCCATATATATTAGAAGAATGAACAATCGTGCGGTAAGAAGTTCCCTGTGGTAATTGGCATATATATTTTGCATAGACCCTGCAGTTTTCATGATGTATATCCAGTCTTCGCACTAGATTATAGCGCTTCGTACTAGTTAAGATTTTTTCTGTCAATTTGAATTTTGGTAAAAATCAAACCTAATACAAAAAAAACATGATATAAAATGAAGCACCAAACACAACTGCAGCCAAATGCGTTCTGTGTCAAATGTGTTTTAAGTCAATCAGCCAAACGTGTTCGAAGTCAATCAGCCAAACGTGTTCTAAGTCAATCAGCCAAATGTGTTCTAAGTCAATCAGCCAAACGTGTTTTAAGTCAATCAGCCAAACGTGTTCTAAGTCAATCAACCAAAATGTTTTCAAAGTCAATCAGCCAAATGTGTTCTAAGTCAATCAGCCAAATGTGTTCTGAGTCAATCAGCCAAATGTGTTCTAAGTCAGTCAGACAAATACTGTTCTAAGTCAATCAACAAAATGTATTATGAGTCAAACAGCCATAAGTTTTCTAAGTCAATCGGCGAAATGTGTTATGAGCGAATCAGTCAAAAGTGTTCTAAGTCGATCAGTTATCTGTTCTAGGTCAATCTGCCAAATGTGTAGGCAAGTAAAACAAACTTTCTGCTTTAAGTCATGAGTTTAAAATTAGCTGACTGGAGGAGGTTTTTAAGAGACCAGAGCTGTTATATTAGTATATTCGATATCGTGATGCTACCGACTTTTTCATGTTTAGTCTGAATGAAAGCGATACTGATATAAAAAAGGAATATTTGCTGAATAGAAGAACGAGGTAGGCATATTCTTTTCTGTAAATGAATTTAATATATTTATATGTAGTGAATGACCAGTGCCAATTTATTATAATGAACAAAACCTTAACATCAAAGACAAAAGAACCAGATCCAATCCCTGCCACAGTGTGAATGTGTACTGCATTTTAGATATTCGGGAATACACACAATCATACCCTATAAATCTTGTTCTGTCTTGTTCAACAGCACCGGCAACTTCTATCGCACTTTGTGGAATTTTTATTTCGTTTTCGCTGTTCCGCTTGAGAAACACTCAACAACATTCAAAAGCTGGAAGTAACGTAGACTGTCAAATGGGAATAATTGTTCACTGACAGGTCTGATGAATTTCTAAATGAAATCGAGAGGCCGGCCTCTCTTACTGTACCATATATAATTCTTGTATGTGCTTTGTGATTGGTCAACACAAAACGTCAAGCTCATACTCAAGCTTAACAGTGTTATGAATTCTAAGACCGATGGTCTGAATATTTCAACAACGTGCATAAACATGTCCACATTGGTAAATGTTAAAACACACTGATAGATTAATGCCACTTCACTGGAGCGATGTATTTCTTGGCTAGCTGGCTGGTTGGGTGGTTGGCTGGATGGTTGGATGGTTAGTAGGTTGGTCTCATAGTTTGTAACAACTTTTTTCTTACTATTTGAAACACACGACACACTGCCACATATCGGTGAATGTAAGACACACCTCTCTCTCTCTCTCTCTCTCTCTCAGTGTAGCCTACTTTGTGCGTTTATTACAAAATGCATATTGATGAAAGAAAATCTGTTGTCGAAATCACTCTATCCTTTTCTGCTTTATCAACTGATGAGTGAACCGCGTGTTATTTAAACTTAGAATTAATCACAGAGCTATTTCCCCAAGCATGCATAAACTCACTCCTTTATTTAATATGGTATAATGTTTTGACGCATAATTGACTCGGTTTAATTGGAGGGATTAGGCTTGTTTGTGCTTTCTGGAACTGAGCTCTCATTGGAGTACATTAATTAAAATTTCATACCTTTATTCGTGCAAAATCTATACACAACTCCTACGGATCAATTAATCCGCTGATTATAATTTTATGAGTATCCCAATTAATTCTTTTTCATTTGAGATATGAAAAGGAATAATTTAACAATTGAAAATGCTCTCAATGCGAGTTATTTATCGAATGTGCTTAGAAGTACTTTGGATGAAAATAAAAATGCATCCCTGCATAATATAACGTTGTTGTTATAGCATTGTTCATTTTCACATTAGAGTGATACTGTATTGTGACGGTAATTTATGCGTAGTTTACACAGACACTAAATTATGTTTGTGGTTGTTTGGGTTGTTTTCCTAAAGTATTTCGAAGTTCTTAAAAAATAATTGGGTCAAACCACAATTCACCATTTATAATGGAAACAATTTTAGCAAAGCATGTAAGATAAAAAGAAATTGTAGTCTACGTATATACGTAGGACTGTATCTACCTGTCTGGATCATTTTCTTCAGATGCTTGTAAGTACGCTGCTTGCTAACATGTATCGCTGACAGGTCAGCATCTGATTCGACGGGGTGAGGGATGGATAGGTAGGATGAAAATGTGATTAGGGGATGTGAATTGCGTTTAGTAAAGGCTTCGTATTACGGTTAAATTAGTATTCATTTTTGTGACCCAAAAAATTGAGAAAGTAATCATGGAACCGAACCACCCTTTCCAACCCCATCCCGTGATAATCCCCAACAAAGAAATGGAAGATTAGGTAATAATGGGTGGATAAGCAGGATAAAATTCGATATGAATATTAGGTACGTTAATTTGTTAGTTGGAAGCTAGATCTATAATTACTTAATTTGTTAGTAAATCATCATACCAAAGACTTCAAAAATTGTATTAACAGTTGTCTTGCTAGGCTCTCAGCATTAAGAGGTTAGTGTTAGGACTGGTCGGCCTGTTGTCAGGATAATGTGACTGGGTGGGGACATCAAGCTACATGTCTGTGGCATGATGCCCCAGTGCTAAACATCACTATAAACTGCCACATTGCAGACATCGTAGCGATATGACTGAAAAATTGTTAAAGCTACGTTAAAAATCCAAATCACACACACACACACACACACACACACACACACACACACATCTTGGACCATCGTAAATAAAATCACCATCCCTTCCAAGGGATGTCTAGCTGTCGTGTAAATTGGTAGATAACCATTAAAGAAACAAAATATTAAAAGACGATAAATAATGAAGGCCAAACAAATGACTATAATGTTGATAATAATGAAGGTCGAGAAATTAATGTACTTAGCTTGATAGAGTAGTAAATATACGACATACAATGTATCAAAACCTGTGCAACCGAATTAGCTTATTTACGGTACATCTGTAAGACTTTATCCGGTGTTAATAACGAATATAGCTTATTTACGGTACATCTGTAAGACTTTATCCGGTGTTAATAACGAATATAGAATCAAGCGCACGGTGTACCAAAACAAGACAAAATTTGTTGCATAGATTAGCAGTAAGTGCACAGATTACTGAAACAAAAGATGCAGGTGTAGAAGTTCCTATACTGTGTGTGTTATAAAAGGGATTCAACTCAATGTATAGCATATAGTGATATTCAGCTTATCTCCCCTATTCCGTGCCTTGCCATTTCTACCGCGTTACAAAAACTGTTATGAAAAATGTACCCCAAATGTCGAGGGAGCAATTTCTCAGGCATGTAGGAGATAACTTAAATTGTGCAAAGCTTAACAACTTGATTAGAGAGAGTTACTGTGGAACGGACTTTCTTTCATGTTATAAAAAAAAAACAATATATGCCTGTTTACGACATAATTGACACTACCTACCAATAAGCCATAATTTTTTAAAGCATATTATATTCAATATTTATGACAACAGCATACCGGTGGCAATGTTGTTACCTTTTATTTTCTGTTACTAGAAAATTAAAAGCGGACACATTTATTCGGTCAGCTGAATGAAGTCATCAATAGAAAATCAGCACAGAGCACGGAATGAAATTCGTCGCCTGTTCACAACTACACAGCCGTTGTGGTTGCGAACGTTAAAACTCGTCTTTCAGTATCTGGTGCAATATCAATGTCGTGTGATTATGATGTATCAGGAAAAGTACACGCTGAAAATACCATGTCGCTTCTTTAAAAAAAAAATCTCGCATGAAAGAATAAAGCTGTGACTCAATAAGAATCCGAGACTTTACGAGACTAGGAAATACTTCGTGTATGATATGCTGAAATTATTGCCGTACAGACTATGAACCTCCCCTTCCTCCTATTTAATTAAGTTTAAGCATATTGTATTGCCATACAAGCAATATATTCGCAAACGGGCTGGAAACAAATTCCTCTCAATTATATAACCACAGGTCGAGTAGAAATAACGACAAACATAAATATAAAATTAAACAAAGAATAAACAAGAAAAGGAAAAGAAAATGTTATGATTAAAACAAAAACAAAAAAGAGTATAGGCATTGTAGTGGCAAAGGAGAGGAAATTGATCGATTTTGTCCAATGCTATTTTACATTTCAATAAGTACGATGTCGTTATGTAACACATAAGTATCATACAGTATAAAACAAATATATATTGTTAGCATGTATCGGACACATGCATATAATAGTATAATCTACATCATCACACCACATCGGACACAAGTATAGTACAACATATATTATTACCACACATCAAAAGCACGAATATAAAAGTGCAATCCATATGTCAGCACACAAGTATAATATCATACAACATTACGTCTTAAACTATGTAACAAAAAGAAACGAAACCGACAAATTTACTAAAATTCAACAGACAATTTATTTCCCTAAAATACACAGAGAAAATTTAACAGAAACACTTACAGTATTGTGAATTGAGTCCAACTAATCCTAAATGTCCTATCAAAAGTCCAAAAGTATAGAATGTTCCGAATGAATTAATATAGTCTTGAATGTCCTTACGTACCATTGTCTTGAATGTCTCGATGTAACAGAATTATTCGATCAAGAATGTTTTTGAAATGAGACCTACTTAATATCAGAGTAATGATTTAGAAAAAATCAATAAGCACTTTGCAATTCCAATGAATAATTTAAATAAATGATTCCTCTCGAATTATATATGAACACAACTATAAATTATCCACAGACTGATCATACAACAGGAATGAATACTTGTTTATCATGTTACCTTTATACGGATCCACACGCGATCTAAGTCGCAATAGAATGTCATGTAAAACAAATCATTTCAAAGGAAACTTCCACTAACCTTTGAATTCACATTTCAAGTAAACGTCGTGTTTACTACTAACAAATCATGACAAAAGTCAAGTTTGAAAGAATTCTATTCACACAAAGCTTAGTCATGACAAACAACAGGTATTCCAGATAAATTAAACATAAATATCACCTAACTTCATAACGAAAAAGATTTATACAATAAAGCTTTCTTTAAATTATTTATCGAATATACACACGATACAATAATAATTAAAATTACATAGGAAGAAATCTTACTAACGAATCAAAATATTCGCAGAATCAAACAACAAAGTACTTATATGCACATGAGAATGCATCTGCACTCGCATTCTCTTTTCCTCTGGTGCGTCTAATGTCAGTGTATCAAAGCTAAACATTCCTTCTCAATTTTGGAATAATGTCTCTGTTGCTTGTTAGTTTGTTCAGAAAAAACAACGGATGATCCACACCATTTTTATCTTCTTGAATCAAAGGTAAATTACCTGATAAAAAAAGGCTCTGAAAAGCTCCTGTGTCCCATAACATTTTAATACTGATAGACTTGGCAAAATCATCAATAAATGATATGAACCTTTCGAAATGAATGGATCATAATTCTCTAAAACAGAATCAGGATGGGGTTTATTTGACTCGACCAATGTATTGCTTTCAATACAAAATCGTGCCCTTTGCCTTTCTGAAATAAGGTTAATTTGGAATAGCTATGTCTTTATTATGTTGCTTATTTTTCAACTTATAACAACCAGAAATATGTGCCGTATCTTTTTGCAAGTAATTGGACGAGTCAAGGATTTCTGAACGGCACCATCAGAAGTTTGAATTCTAAAAGTTATACCAGACTCAGATGACATTTTTTCCAAGAAAAGAGGATTACATGTTAAAAATTACGTGAGTCAAAAAAATAATCATCAGCTGTGAGAGCAAATTTGTCCAAAGTTTCCACATTTTGCTCATCAAGGTATGTCTTGAAATCACTATGTATGCAATTCTTAAACTCTTCACTTAATATGAGCTTTCTGATATTATCGTAATCTTAATAAATATTCTTGGCTGGGAACCACCTGTCAACTAATGTATTTTCCCTTGCAAATTCAGCATGTATTTATCCAGTTTCTTTTCTATAATTCCTAAACTATTGTCGATATGCTTCAGGTATCAACCCATAACCCTTCAATAGATTTTCCTTCAGCACACCATAATCATCGTTCTGGTGTAGAGACAGTGAAGTGAGACTTCACGAGCTTTTCCAATAAGTACTCTTTGTAATAACAAAGTTCAACGCTCTCGTGGCCATGTCAAGTTTTCAACAATACTATCAAAGTGAGGATAGTATTTATCTACTTCTTTTCTTGAAAAGTGGCACTAATCTAATATTTTGGTAACATCAAAACATTTGTGTGTGTGTGTGTGTGTGTGTGTGTGTGATAACAAAATGTGCTAGTGTATAAGACAAATGCATTATACCAAAGTGTGCGAGGGTGTATAAGACATAACGCTTTATACCAAAGAGTACGAGTAAGTGTATAAGAGATAACGCATAATACCAAAGTGTACGAGTGTGTGTAAGACATAATTCATTATACCAAAATGTGCAAGTGTGTGTAAGACAAAATTCGTTATACCAAAATGTGCGAGTGTGTGTAAGACATAATTCATTATACCAACATGTGCGAGTGTGTGTAAGACATAATTCATTATACCAACATTTGTGAGTGTGTGTAAGACATAATTTATTATACCAACATGTGCGAGTGTGTGTAAGACATAATTCATTATACCAACATGTGCGAGTCTGTGTAAGACACGATTTATTATACCAAAATGTGTGAGCGTGTGTAAAACATAATGCATTATACCAAAGTGTGTGTTGATGGAGGTGACATTGAACATTAAAATTCATTTATTGGGAGCCAAAAATGTTGTTAATATCATTTAAGTATTGGGGCAGGTTAAATAAATACAATCGGATTTATTATTTAGCGCCCCGCTGTCAGTTTATAGGTTTTCGGTATAGTGCACAAACTTGCACAATAGAAATGAAAAATATTTTGGCATCTATAAATCGATTGCTCGTAAATAATATTTATGAGCCAAAACACAACATTTTCCACTCATTTTAAACATGGTGTATGGCGAACACATTTTCAGCACAAAAATATGTCATGTTTCTTACAGGGCTTAATTGCCAATAAATATAACTGATATTTATAACTGTATTTACGTTGCTGTCGTTAACCAACAAATGCGTTGGTAAATATTTTGCAGCTGATCAGGGGCGGTTCCGTTACACAGATATCTTGCCTTCTTGCCTTCGCCCTCCACCACTGATGATTTCATCGGCGGTCATTAGTAGCAACTTATTTTTTCAGTTTTCTTTTATTTTTATTATTATTATTATTATTATTATTATTATCATCATCATCATCAGTGTTCTTCTATAATGTGTTCTGGTGGGTACAGTGCCAGAAATGAAGGCGAGGGCGTTTTACGCATCAGACATTACTGTAGGACAATGACAAGATCTCTATTTTGCTCAGGTTGCAATAATAAACAAAATAAACATAATAGGTAAAACTAGTAGCACATGTCATGAACGGAGTGGGGGGGGGGTAGAATAAAGGAAATTTAATTTAGCTTGTTAGTAACATCACAATCAATAGTCAAATGGAATACGAACAAATACAAAATTACATAAATGTTTTCACAAAATAATACATATATGTTGGAAAAATTAGAAAACATGAAAATAATGTTGATATCATTAGAAAGAAAATGAAAATAAATGATGATAAATTAAACACAAAGTAATACAAGGCAATCGCATTACTTTATAATAATAAAACAAATGGTAAGAGAACAATTCCCATGAAATAATGCATTAATAGATTTAGAATTTCATATAACGTCAATATGACGTCATATAATTTCAGCGCGTGATACATGTGTCCTGTTGAACCGGTGTAATGACCGTGCCCAAGCCGAGTATCCTGGAGCCAAGGTCAACTAAATCACTGTCGTTAAGAATTCGTGATTTTGGAATTGATCACGTGAGGTGCTAAATAGGTATATGACAGCTGAAATACAGGCATTTGATAAAATACATCAATATAATAGTTATGGCGGTGTTGGTAGGGAGAACATACAGAATTATTGTCAAGTTTTATATTAGTAATTTGGGAAATATTTTTACTACACCGTGTCCTATCGAAATGGAACCTTTTCATACTTTTAAATACATATACGAGACCAACTGTCACTCAGTGGCGGACACCCCATTAGGCGGACAATGCAACATCATAAGGCTGCAAAATTCAAGGGGCAGCAGATTTTAAAGTATGACAAATATTCTTTTTTAAAAAAAATAGCTGGGTAGTCATTGCAATGAAAATATATGGTTCTGCTGGGTAAGTCATTCCAATGAAAATGTATGGTACACTAGGTAGTCACAGCAATGAAAATATATGCTAAAGATAGCTAGTCACTGCAATGAAAATATATGTTACAGCTGGGTAGCCATTGCAATGAAAACATATGGTAAATCTGGGTAGTCATTACAATGAAAATATATGTACTGCTGGATAGTCATTGCAATGAAAAGATATGGTACTGCTGGCTAGCCATTGCAATGAAAACATATGGTACAGTTAGGTAGTCATTGCAATGAAAATATATGGTACAGCTCGGAAGTCATTCCAATGAAAATATATGGTACAGTTAGGTAGTCATTGCAATGAAAATATATATATGGTATAGCTGGGTTGTCGTTGCATGAAAATATATTGTACTGCTGGATAAGCAATGCAATGAAAACATATGGTACAGCTGGGTAGTCATTGCACGAGAACGTATGGCAAAGCTGGGTAGTCATTGCAATGAAAAGATATGGTATAGCTGGGTAGCCATTGTAATGAAAATGTACGACAAAGCTGGGACGTCGTTGCATTGAAAACATATGGTAAAGCTTGGTAGTCATTGCAACGAAAATATATGGTTGTTGTTGTTGTTGTATGTTTTAACGCCATTTTTCAGCACAAGATAGGCTATACATGGCGGCCAGTATTAATGGTGGAGGAAGAACCCAGGAAATCCCCGGAAAGAACCACCGACCCTCGAGAAGCTACTGGCAAGCTTTCTCACATACCCACATTGGCCGAATCCGAGACTCGAACCTACGCAGACAGAGGTGAGATGGCAGTGATCCGTAACGGAGAGCGCTTTAGACCACTCGGCCACTCGGGGCCCCAAAATATATGGTACAGCTGGGTAGTTATTGTATGAAAATATATGGTACAGCTGGGTAGTCACTACAATGAAAACATACTGAAGAGCTCGGTAGTCATTGCAATGAAAATATATGGTACCGCTGGGTAGTTATTGCAATGAAAACATGGTAAAGCTGGTGTGTGTGTGTGTGCGTGTGATTTGGATTTTTAACGCAGCTTTTAAAAAATTCAGTCACATCGCTACGATGTCTGCAGTGTGGCAGTTTATAGTGATGTTTAGCACTGGGGCATCATGTCGCAGACATGTAGCATGATGTTCCACCCAGTCACATTATCCTGACACCCGCCCGACTGGTCCTTACACTAACCTCTTAATGCTGAGCACCTAGCGAGGCAACTGTTAGTACCATTTTAGTAAGTCTTTGGTATGACTCGGCCGGGGTTCGAACCCATGACCTCTCGCATCCGAGGAGGATGCTCTAACCACTAGACCACCGGTGCGGTCAAGCTGGGTTGTAATTGCAATGAAAAGATATGGTAAAGATGGGCAGTCATTGCAATGAAAAGATATGGTACAGCGATGTAGTCATTGCAATGAAAAGATATGGTACAGCTGGGTAGTCATTGCAATGAAAAGATATGGTACAGCTGGGTAGTCATTGCAATGAAAATATCAGGTACATCTGGGGAGTCATATCAACGAAAATATAAGGCACAACTGGGTAGTCAATGGCAATGAAAAGTTATGGTACAGCTGAGTAGTCATTGCAATGAAAAGATATGGTACTGATGGGTAGTCATTGTATGAAAACATATGGTACATCTGGGTAGCCATTGCAATGAAAAGATATGGTAAAGTCATTGCAATGAAAAGATATTGTACAGCTGGGTAGTCATTGCAGGGAAAATATATGGTACAGCTGGGTAGTTATTGCAAGGAAAAGATATGGTACAGCTGGATAGTCATTGCAATGAAAAGATATGGTACAACTGGGAAGTCATTGCAATGAAAAAATATCGCACAGCGGGGTAGTCATTGCAATGAAAAGATATGGTACAGCTGCGTAAGCAAACACAATTATCTAGAGGATAAACGACGTTAAATTTACAATTGAAAAAAATTAGTTTGAAGTTTACCTACAAAGATAACTTAACTAAAGAAGTTAATACTTCTAAAATACTTGTAATGATAACTTAATGCAAAGCGAAATTCCTACAGAAAACGTAGAATTATTGAATTAATGAAACATGTATATATCGACTAGTACAACTGCAAATTGCAAACATCTGGGTCTATGTTTTTTTTTCTCCATTATTAATCAGTAAAACAGACGAAATTGACCCTGATCTTCTTGCGATTTATGTGACTGTAGATTAGGGTCTATGTTGTTGCAGTAATGACGATACATTCTTTGAAATAAACATTATAAAATAATACTTACAAAAGTGGGTGACGACCTAATTCACCATAAACTGCAGCATTACTAACCCCCAGAATACTACCAAAATATGTCTTAATATTTATCCCCAAAAGATATTTATAAAACAATGTAACTACACATTCTCAGTTTTTGTACATTTTAAAATATATGTATGTTTAAGCCTTTTTCCCAAATAATTATATGCGTAACTATCAAAAGCATGTATGACTTTGCCATCAAACAACAGTTTTCGTCTTTTCTTATATTTCCATTTCTTAAATGTCCACATGTTTGTTTTGGAAACATTTACTGTAATTCCCCATTTAGTACACTATATTTGCATTTTATCAAACGAGGTCTTCAGAACATGAATTAAATACGAAATCAGTACAATTTCATCAACAAATAAAGTTTAAAAAAAAACATGTGTAAATATTAAAGTATTATCCCATAATAGTTTTATTTTTGGTAAAGTATTTTCCATATCCTAGATTGTAAATAATACGGGAACACTACTCATCCTTGCCGTCTGCCAACACTGCATTCAAACAATTAGAACAATAAGGCAAGTACTTCACATAGGATTTCACAGTCTGTACATAGATTGAAAAATATTTTACTATTTCTATTTGCTGAGTCAACAGGTATGGAAATATCTGTAAATGCACAATAAAACCTATTTTTCTCATGTAGATATTTAGTAATAAGGTCGAACAAAACAAACATTACACAAACAGTTGAATGAGCAATTTTAAACGCAAGCTGTGCGTCAGAAATTATATTATATTTCTCAGCCCACTTCAACAATCGAATTTTCTTGTAGATTTGTAGACAGTTTTTTCAAGCAACATACAAGTATAATGCAATGATAATTATTTACATCACCT
Organism: Sinohyriopsis cumingii; assembly: GCA_028554795.2. Taxonomy (NCBI): domain Eukaryota; kingdom Metazoa; phylum Mollusca; class Bivalvia; order Unionida; family Unionidae; genus Sinohyriopsis; species Sinohyriopsis cumingii. Next base: position 149,845,850 of record CM068824.1, read on the forward strand.
GTTATATCTTTCTTAAGATTCGTTACGATAACACCCTTCAGTCACACCCCTCGTTACGATAACACCCTTCAGTCACACCCCATGACAGACTCCAGATTGAAATATTTCTATATACACTAGCAACCATTTACTCGATTTTCACTGCCTGTAAATTAGAGTCGTTAATGCCCTGGTTTGGTACATGTGCTCCGAATCGCTGGTCATTTTCAATTTCAGATAACACTGTGCCGAACTCAATCGTGCTAAGCGTTTTATCCTCAAAAGGTATCCGGACGATTTTACTATGTGTATTGAGACTGCTTTGTGACGCGGCTAGAAATTCCTAAATTACATGTATTCGCGAAGGTAGCCCTATCTAGATTATTTTGCCAGCACTGCCCAATGCATCGGTTGCTATCGATATACAACAGACAACAATTCTACTTGGTGTACCTATGATAATTGCTTTATTCAGAATATCAGCAACACCAGTGCCAACAGTAGTCGCAACGGTGATTCCAAGATTAGCATCTACAATTGTATTGCACGAGTAGCGCGGTTCTCTCGATGATTTTGTATTGCGGCCGTTGTTTCGCTTCGATTATTTTTTTTTAGCTCTGAGGTCCATCATAATTCTTCTATTAATGTGATCACAAAGTATATTTGCTCCACAGTTTTGCCTTCTTCAGGTTCAACACACACATACACACACATACTTGACCATTTTTACTGGTACAACTGTTATAAAATCATAGAAAATACTTTTCGGGTCCAGTCGGCCGGTGGCTGAGAGTCCGTAAAGTTCAAAAGGCATTTTGCATGCTATTAAGTGTAGTTTCTAAATGATAATGTAACATCAATAAGCGTTTGCAGGATTGGTGAACGTTCAGACGCATGATGCCCACATCTGGGCCTGTCCAGCCGAGTTTGCAACGGCAGCGTATCAGATGAAACATAAGTAGACTACTTTGTCTTCAACGGACGCTAGGTTAAATGTTGTGGTGCAAGCTCGAACGAGTCAAATTACAAAAGATGTGTGGGTGTCACAGGGAACTCGACCATGTGAGTCCCAGGTTCTGTTGTTAAATCCAGGTTGATGAAGCCAGTTTCCTTTGAGGCCACAACCGAAGGCCTCTTCCGTTCGCGACCTTTGGCCCCCATGTCTGTATAATCGAAGCCCTTTACCTTTTTATGCATCACCCGAACTGCTTGTTTCAAGAGCCGTCTCGGATGAAGTTCCGATGGCCCCAAACGCAGATGCCTTTGCAGTCTCTAGAGGGGCCCCGAGTGGCCGAGTGGTCTAAAGTGCTCACCGTTCCGGATCACTGCCATCTCACCTCTGTCTGCGTGGGTTCGAGTCTCAGGCTCGGCCAACGTGGATACGTGAGAAAGCCTGCCAGTAGCTTCTCGTGGGTCGATGGTTCTTCCCGTGTTTTTCTAGGGTTCTTCCTCCACCAATTATACTGGCCGCCATGTATAGTCTATCTTGTGCTGAAAATGGCGTTAAACCCTACAACAACAATTACAACAGCAATCTCTAGAGCTGCAGCTGCTACAAACCCCCTTGGAATGGCTGCAAGGAATGGAAATATCCCACCAGTCTTTGGTATTTGTTCCACCACTGGCTTGGATTTAGAAAACTTTAATGTCACCTAGGTGTTACCTTTTTTGTTTTTATTTGGCCTTATTAAGCTGATTAAATATTGTTTAGGGTCAGCTAGACGGGGACAATTCAGTTAACTTTGTTGGAAATTTGCCATCATTTACGTTGATACATTATTGGCTTGGTTTAATACCTTTTGCGATACAACTGTAATCCACTTCCCATTGCCAGTTATGCATTCGCTGAATCAGCTATAGGTTGTTGAGCGGCTTCGTTGATGATTTTACTAACTGGATCCGGCATTGCTGACGTCGATGGAAGTATAACTGCTTTTGGTGGTGCCCGAACAACTAATCGTCGTATCTGATCTAGAATCAACTAAAGTGCTTTCAATCCCAAAGCTTTTAATGGTATCATAGACTTGCATTATAACTTGTTTAGTAATCGGTTCAGCCCGGGAAGACAAGGCCAATAGCAACTTTGGTGCGCCGATTAACGATCCGTGGATAACATCACCGAGCCCATTTCCGTAATATGTCATGTAACTGTCAGTATATTTAAATATTAATTGCTCTTTAATGTACAGTTGTATTATCAAGGTCTTCCCACACATATTCAACATATGCCCGTCATTGTCCACAAGGTTAAATGAACATATGTCAACCGGCGATTATGACATTGAAGATACACGGGCTCATCGGGAGCAATCGATATCAAATCGTTGGGGAACTTAGTCGGGATGAACCCAAATAATATATAACCTTGGGAACTTTGAGTTGTTGTGGCTGCTGAGGCTATAGCATGCATGTCGCCACAAGTCGGAAGAACCTGAATCGTTGAGACAATCCGAATAATATCTGACTCAATATTATAACTGTAACCTGGAATTTCGTTAAATCATTGTACCAAATGAGAACCGTTTTCAACGAGGACGATGTAATTATAAATCACGTATTTTAAAGATTCGATCAAAATGGCAGAGTTTAGTGCACGGTTATGTTCGCGTATGTAGATTTTAGAATCGTGCTTGGTAGTCAAGAAAAGCTTCGGTCAGATTTCTTCATTGATTGATTCAGTCTCGTCCCTACTCGTTGAAAGTCCAACAGCATTCCAGGTTTTGACACCATCTAAAGAAAACACGAGCTATGTATTAGCTTTCAAGCCTGCAATGGCTGCGATCAAATACTGGACCAACTATCATAAACGCGCAACGCATCTAGTGTGTTTCTCGAATGTGTGAGATTGCAACGAGGTGATTAGTGTAGAAAAAGTCGCATAATATTCTGCTTTTGTTGATGAGATCGTGATCATCGAGGTAACAATTCAAGTTCTGCTTGCAATGACACGCCGCATCGCAGAATTTATTTTGCTAGAAACAGGAAGTGCATCAGAACTCAGCAGCGGTATTATATAAATCATCGATTTCTTCAGTATATTCAAGCACTGATATGTAAAACGTCCCCGGGTCCATGATATCACTAGTTAGTAACCGCTGACAAATCAGTGCGGCCTCATTAATAACTACTACTGGTGCGTTGTTGCCCGCGCAAACCGAACCACAGGGTGTTTCCAACCGATCCGTAAGGGTGTCATTTTCACATAGTCCATTGAGACATTTTCCTTTCTTTATATGTTGCCCTTGTTCTTCATCTTCAATCTTGGGCTTGAGAAATTTGTGACCGAACAGATGTAGATTCGTGTGAGGATGCATATATTTGTTGCTCGATTTGTGACTGGGAAAAATTGCATCAGTGGAAAATCTTACGAGGGTCCAGGTGCAGGTGCGTCTGTCTATTTGGATTCGAGATTGGTTTTGGGTGGAAGTTCTGGTGTCTGTGCTTTCCTCTAATTCTTTTTTTCATAAATTCTAAGAACATTGCTTTGGGTTTGTCTAAGTCTCGAAGATTTTTATGTGCCAAGTACTTTATTATAAAATTTTCAGGTTTATTTAAACCCAGTAAACTCCATGAATGCCCACCTAGACCACGTTTTGTTCAATGATCTCGATTATATTTTTAACACAAACTGGTTCTACTAGACAAGGAGTATATTAACAGCGTTATATGGGGAATACCAAAGACCACTGGCGACCTACTTCTTTAAAATATTGCTGCGGTGTTTTCATCATTGACGTGGATACAATTGGTGGTGAAAGATTCTCGAAGACCGCTTGCCTGTTGCAATCACAAAGACGTCTTTTCCAATAATGTATCCGATGTCTTCTTATAATCTCTCCAGTTGCGCTTGTAACTGTTCATAGACTCGGGCTGTCCTAACAGTCAGACCCGGTTCATCTGCTTTGGTATGACTGGATGACTGGCAGGGTTTGATGTTATACGTATCATGGTCGTTTAAACTGTCATGTGTAGAGCCGCGTGATATTTTCCGAAAGTTCCTGTCAAGTTGATCGTGTAGTTGCTATACTGGTCCCATGTGACCCGCGCAAATATATTCCAAAACTCATCCAACCACCAAGTAAAATGAATGTTTCTCAATGTCATGCGCGTCAATGCTAGGAAATATTATCAACATGCTGCTGTGGTCTCGGATCATGTTAGACGCGCGTCTGTACTTTTGTGTAGAGCACCGGAAAAGAACTCAAAGGTTGATGACAAAGACGCCTTTGACGATTGAAGCGCTTCCGTAAAATCCTTGAGTACATCATAACACTGTTGATCGTCCACAGACGGCACAATCCCATACATTCCATCAAAAGATAAGCATCTGATAATAATCAGATTCAACAACACTTGGGATCCTGCTAGACCAATGATCAGCGCTAGAACTGAGTTTGGAAACATGTCTCCGTACTTGGGTTGTCCAGGCTTAGCCTACTCAGAAACATCAATGTGGGTTAAATCAGCTTCTTGCTTGATGCCATGTCAAAAATCAATTGTTGTGTAACAAAATAATGTCTTCATACTGAGCGTGATGTCGCATGAAAACTCATACTGCAAATTCAACGCAGGTTCAAACACGTAGTGGTAGAACTGCGATCACTGGAACTTGGTGTCGGAGAAAGAATCGCTAGAAGGCATAGAGGAAAAGCTTTAATAACATGGATGCTAAAACTATCAACAATATACCACAGTCCACCCGGTTACTGGAAAGGTAGAGCTCCCGTTGAAGTGTGAGAGGGCGCGGCAAGGGTCACCTAGGGGAATGCTATATGCTGTTTTAGTAAACAAACGCCTTGGCAGATTTACGTCCCAGGAAATGATTCCAGTGGATGATTTGATGTGAGAGCATCCAATGAAGTTCACTCGCCTGATCTTTTGTTTCTTCCACATGATCATCTACCTGGACTTACATAAAAGTACACTTTAACTATTGTAGATTTTGACAAAAGATACAGGAAAGCGGAGTCGTTGATGTCTAAAGATTCAGAGTGTTGCAGACGCGCTCAAATGTATTTGCACACATACACCGTAAAATAATCAGCTGTTCCTGGGGATCCGGGCCAAGAATTTCTCGGAGCCATTACTTTGCTGTATTGATAAAAAAATAAACAAAAACATAAGCTGCAGATTCGTTTCAGACGTGTTGCGATACATCATTACCGTGTTAATATGGAACGATTTAACCGTAAACTTGCATAACATCGATTTGCTTTGTCAGATTCAGTTTTGACTCTTTTACTATGTACAGAAATGAGTCCACTAACAAATATCTTGTTTTGTGTCTCCAACAAGTCCAACGCATATACGTTTGCGGAGAGCCTTCAGTTTTCCAAACACAGCATTGTTTATCAGTTTGAAAAAGTATTTATCAAATTCATTGGTTTCCGCGGTATGCAGATTCGTATTCATTTATATCCAAGCGTTCTGACGAAATTCTAACACTCGGTGGACTTTAAAGATACGCATCCCCAGGCGCAGATGCATCTGAAAATTCTGCTTGGGACTACGTACATGAGCCTGCGACGCAGGTTTGTATCAGTTTAGTGCATTCCTTATAATTTCAGCTGATATAATTTTATAATCCCGCACAGATACGATTATACCCAACAATGCAACACCAAAAGCGTTTCCGGGAGCTAGTGGATAGATAATAACTGTTGCTAAAGTGAAGTTCTTCAGGGTTTTCTTGGTCAACCTCGAAAATGCACCGGACGTCGCTGTCGCTATTGTACTCGCTTATGTTTACGATCTCGGGATTGACCCGTTCAAACCCTACAAGAGACACGACATGCATCATTGCCTGTTCATATAGATTGTTGGTTTATGAAAATAAAACTATTTTTATTCGTGTCGTATCCATCCAATAGCAAATTATTAGCACGAGCGTAACGATGGTTTGCCATGGAAATCCCTCAGCAGATTCAACACTCGACAAAGAGATGCCGATCTTTGTCGGCAACTCAAACTGGATTTTTGTTTTAAAACAGCAGAACATGCCAAGCCATTCACTGGAATGAGAAATAGTATGTGGAATCACAATTGTACCCATCTATGGCATTCGCTTATTCGCGCATTCGATTTAGTTGAGACCTTTGCATGATCAGGTGACAATCATGACCACGCCGATTATAAAACACAACAGGGATTTTGGTCTTACTTGGGTAAACGCATAGCTGTATACTGAATGAGCTGTATCCCTGTGATCTATGAGCGCCTGTTTTATGAAAGTTATAGTGTACTTTACTGTTTTGTGAAAGTTATCATGTACTTTACTGCTGGTGGAGCTAACAACATCATCGCAGATCCAGCAATGAGTTGCCGCAGGTCATGGAATTGCCCGATGGCGTTGAGAGCTGTTGTTAGGTTCATTCCGCTGTAATCTCGAGCGATTTTAAGAACACCTCCTCCGTGCCCTTGAAAACAAGAACATGACAGAAGATAGTGATATTCATCCTATATTTATTGAGAATGAAGTGGGGTGTGATATCTTTCGCTATAAGAAGCATTAGCCCATCCACCAATTTCAACGGAAAACTTATGATTTCCAGTTCTAAACTTAATTAGATTCTTAGATATATTTTTGATAATAAGAAATAGAGTTTTTCTAAATCGAAACTATTTTTTAATAACCTGTAATTAACATTTTTACCTGACGTATTGATATTAGCTGACCAAGCTAGTATGTATTGATTATTTAGTCGTTGTTCTAATGAATTTGTTAACCAGGTAACTGACACAAAACTTTGATGTATACATATGTAGCTTAACCCAACATCGTCTAATCTAGACTTTACTTCAGGTAACCATTTATTGTCATAGGAATTACCACCAAAGTATTTGTATAAGAGAGAATACATGCGATATTTTGTCTTCATAACCACTAACCAGTCTAGTACAGCAGTTTATCATGAGACTTTTAATTTTGTTGATTAAGGGGAAACGGCTAAGTTCGCCATCTAGTAAAAGTATAACAAAGCCCACAAGAGACTTGTTCCGCAGCTTTGACTGTGTTTAGCAAAACCTCATGAGCGTCCACTGGAATGTTAAGCGTAAATTGCATACGGGACTTTCATTTCTCGTTCAAGCGCAGTAAATTTTAGAATGTTTTTACCAGGCTCTGGCATCATATTGTGCTGTGGTAAAAATGCATGTCCCGTGAACAGCTGATGGATACTATATACATGCATGCAACGTATGCATGGAACTTTCTCACTCTGGTACCTACTGTGCCGGTATACCATTCGTGGAAAATATTTTATCCACGCATTATGGTACCGCGACTCTGGAGCGTGCAACAATAAAAAGTAGTATTGTACCACGCGCTTCTCATCGTGATTAGTCGAATCGGCTGCAGGCCTTTATTCCTGAAATAGCTGTTGGCTTAGTGGTTAGAGCTTCCTCGGGAGGTCGTGGGTTTAGACGCCGGTCGAGTCATACCAAAAAACTTACAAAAATAGTACTTGCAGCTGTCTCGTATGGCGCACAGCATTAAGAGGTTAGTGTTATGACCGGTGGATTGGTGGGCCTGGTGTCAGGATAATGTGACTGGGTGGGACATCATGCTACGTGTCTGCGGCAGGGTGCCCCAGTGCTAGACATCACTATAAACTGTCACTCTGCAGACATCGTAGCGATATGACTGAAAAGTGTTAAAGCTACATTAAAAATCCAATCACACACACGATTATTCAAGACAAACACATTAACCGCAATCTCAGAGATGAATCGCTTAAACTTACTGATGTCAGTAACTTATTAGGAAATTCGATGTTGCCAAACATAAGATCACCTGTGTATTGTACGTATTTTAGCGGCTGGTCTGTATTTCCGATCACGATATGTAACGCTGATTAGAACACATATTCAAAATATTGATTGTACCGTGTAACAATTTTCTTTTTGTTCCTGGGTAGTGTATTCAATTTTCTCATCAATGGTGTCTTTGAGTTTTAGGATTACATGAAAACCGCTTTGAGTCCATGGGCTTATGAATTTAAACACATCATTGTCGCTGTTTAGCGACATAATCAAATGCACATGGAGAATAATCTCCATCGTAACCATGGAAGCGCCCGTACGCTGGAGTGAAATTTCACCGCGTCTTTACCTGGCTCATATTCAATCGGGATAATTAATCTTGCGAATCATACGGATATTTATATACCGCAAACTCGTTGACCTTACGAACAGATCCGCGTGTTCGACAAAGCTGTTTACACATCTCTACTCAGATGACACATTTTAAGATATGTTCGAGTACCGAAGCCAACACGTAACACGATCAAATGTGATTTGCATTTTATAACTGGCATGTTCTGCCACATAGCTCATATTTTCCAAGGCTTACACCTTTATATTGATTGCATCCTAACGTCAATGAAGCATATATCCACTGCTCATTTCAATGTATTCGTCGCTAGGTTCGCTTAGTAACGATTCGGATAACGTCTGCGACTTGAAGTTTTCTTGGACCATAGCATACAATGACTGACTTGTCACGCTTGTTCGTCCAACAGAATCGTTTACTTTAGTAATTTGTGACGAGACCCCGGATATGTATTTGAAAATATAACAGAAGGTTAATATGAAGGAGTTTTCACTAAAGAAAATGTCAATGCCTGTGAAAGAACAATACAAATATCGTCACTGTGCGCAAACAAAGCAGACTGAGTTATCGACAAAACAATGTGGTGTATACACTAACAAATGTAACACCAGTCGGCTTGTTGCAGTCATCGCAATCATTTCTTTCGTTTCCTTTTTTATTTTGTCGGAAAGATTGTATCACCACAATATATTTAAGCTACTTATTTCCCACGTTATGATAACCAGCAGTTATTGTAGTTGTCATCCATCAAGGCAAGGCTTACGTGGAATCGGAGTTGGTATTATTATCTTGTAATACCGCCTGATTTAATACTGCCTTGTAATACCGCCTGATTTAATACAGCCTTGTAATACCGCCTGATTTAATACCGCCTTGTAATACCTCCTGGTGTAATACCTGATGCAAAACCGCCTGATGTAATACTGCCTGATGAAATCGTTACAGTAATCATCATAATAATATTCCGTTCTCTAATCCACCCCCACCTCCTTCCCGTACTATACTAATCAGCATTTCGTCTAACCAGTTATCACAGTAGTCATTTTTCTCAGCATCACTTACATGGCATCAGATTCCTTTTATTACCCTTTATTACCCGCAGCCATTTCTCTCCCTATCCACCCTCCTCCAGACAGTGTCGATGTTATCATCATCTTCGCCATAAATCTGGAGGCAGTAATAATATCACTGAAGTACCATAAATAACAGTAGTAGTAGTAGTAGTAAAATTACAAAGGAAACAGTAACAGTTGCAGCAGCAACCATAATGGCAGAACTGGTGATGGTTGTTGCTTCGTTTTGGTTGTATTTATTTATCAAAATTATAATTATGTTATCTTTCATTATTTTTCTTTCTTCATTGTTATTCTCTTTTATTATATTTGAGTCACAGCATCAAAAACGTATATGTGTATGAGAGAGAGAGAGAGCTACGAAGAAGCATGTTTGTCCAGCAAAAGATAAAAAATATACCTAACAGTTGCTGTTTCATTTGTTAATAATATGGAAATTTATTTTGAAATTAAATATTTATTATATTGTAAACTTCTTTGAAACCCACATTTTATTATGGCATGTGTAAATTGTTAATTAGTGTAATCCATCTAAACACTAGTGGATTACAGTAAAGCCGCTGAGTGACACGGTCGAGATAGGCGAGAAGAAAAGTAAACATCTTATCCAGTTGGCTGTCTATTTCACCATAGTTTAGTTAACATAGGTCATGCTTGCCTAATTGAAAACGCTAGTAGTTATCTAGTTGTTGAGTAAAAGGCTCGACTTGACACGTTATTAAAATCATGGGTAATTTCACAATAAAGTTTATAATGTAAGCGTTCAAGAATGTTTGTCCATAAGTGCCAGTATTTTTATTTATTTATTGGAAGGCTCAGTATCTGAGGTGTTTGATATATCAGTTTGTTTTCGTGACTTCTCTCGTACAGCCGTCCCTCAAATCACATTTATATGACAATATATGTTCAACAGAAGTATTTTTGTATAGAGTAGAGAAAACTGGATCAACACAAAGTTTTTATTGGCATTATTTTATATCAAAATTAGAAAAAGCCAACTTCGAAGAATTTGTTCCTATCATATATTTAAACAAATAATACTATCATTCCCTAACCTGTGTCATAGTATTATTTTTATCAAATATTAATTCTTCCTACTATTAAGCATTCGTCTATAGGAATCCAGGGATAGCACTTTCCGTTCTGTCTGGAGTATATTTATAATTCTCTATAATTAATTCTACATACCTTGATTTCTTTCATAGGAATCTGGAATGACTGTGTAGATATATGAGAATTAATTACTAGATCGTCATGCAAATGTGTCTGCTACACACCAGTGCATATAACACCGACTGAGTAGTATCATTTCTGGCTGATGTGTGCTTAGTCATGAGGGAATATGGGCTCGTATGCGCAGGCAAGGTGATGGGTGCCGTTTATCTGTGGACCTGGGTTCGAATTAAAAATTATCTAACCTGTTTGATAGTATTATTTGTATTAAATTATAATTTTGCCTATAGAATCCAGGGATAACACATTCCGTTCTGGCTGGTGTCGATTTATAATTCTCTCTCTCTCTCTCTCTCTCTCTCTCTCTCTCTCTGCCCAAGCAACTCCCGCAGCTGAGAGGGGAGGGCGTGGGATGTCGGCCAACACTCCCTTCAAACGTAAGAAATTGTATTAAGAGGTGCATGGCCGGATTATGTCAAGTGTTGAGGTTGGATCCAAAATTTCAAATGGGCCCGTACCTTCTTTTTTATATATTATGATAGAGAGGGTCCTATGTCAGAACGGGTCATGGGGGTAATCTAGTTATTTTGTCACTGTGTATGATTTTTTTCCTTTAGATTATTGTGGGTTTTTTTTTCTCAACATCAAGCTCGCGTCGAGCACCTGTGCATTAACCCCGTGCACGTCCACGTCCACTTCCACGTCCACTTACGTGATCATGATTTGCATCAACACCCATGTGGTGAGCAAACTGACCATTAGTATTGGAATTGTATTACACACAGCCTATGCACACCAAAGGTTTTCAGTGAGGCCAATTTAACTAATTGCTTTTATCCGACATATGTGGAGATTCCTTTTCTGCAAGATTAAGATACTGCTATATGAATAGGATTTTTGATTATATTATATATTAAAAATTCTGCTGATGATATTTTCATTTTGTGGTTATATGTTGCAGACATGTTTAAGAATATTGTCTCGGAATATTATATCAAAAAAAATATTGTATTATATATAATGACGAAACGTTCACAGATTCATGTGTATTGTAATTTGAAAGGATTTATGTGCGTATCTAGTGCGGGAATCACATTGCCTGAACAATGGAGTCTTTGTAACGCCCAATACAAAGAATTGTTCCTATCTCAAATTACAAAGTATGTATTCTTAAACATATCCATAGCATTCCTATTATTAAGAAATTATGAATGAGTCCTTTTAACAAGACCAATCCATGCTGACAAAAGTCCCTGACATGCTGTACGTAATAACGTCTGCTTCTTTAAACTGGCTAATGTTTAGCGCTGAGAAATATATTCCCAACACCGACTCCCGTTAATGAACAAATAATAACTAAAATCTAACAAAACTATAAACAGAGACGTAAACGCAAATTACAAATAACAAATACGATATGTTTATATATAGCTTATCTCAGTATTGAAAATTTGACGTGAAATGGTTGTTTTTCATTTGTTTGATTTCTTTCTTTGGTAATGTTATTGACTGAACCATCCGTATTGCATTTGTATGTACACGAGAGTTTTATGTACACGGGAGTTTTATGCACATTGTTAGTATCTTCGAGTATATTTGCGCGTTTGATTGAATCGCTATAAGTCATTCGAATCACTAGAACTCAGCTAGTTATTATTTCAATTTTGTTTAAATGTAGAAGCGATAAAATTAATTGATCCAAACTTTCAACCATTCTTATGTTGTGAAAGATATGCCTTTTAAGCATGTACATTGAAGTTAGTTTAATCCTTTTATTATATTAAGATTCTACATAGTTTTCCCTTTTGTAATCAAACATTTATATTTTATTCTACTTCTTGTTTATTTACATTTGACATTCAAACATTTCTAGTTTATTTTGCTTCCTGTTTATTTGCATCTTGTATTTCATCCACCAATCCACACTACCCTTCTCAAATTAATTTGCAAATTTAATCTTTTTGTATTTCTTGTAGAGGAATGTAATCATTGCTGTGAAGTGTGAATTTTGAATTGTAGTGAACTCAAAGTTGAATGCATTGAGCATAAACATTTTATCTCATTTAAGCCAGAAACGTATTTGTGAAGGATCGCTTCGACCTTTCTTCGTTCATCTCCCCCATGTCAGTGTAAACTTCAAAGAAGCAGCATTCCAACTCGGTAAAATTGACCGGGGTATCTTAACACGGTCCTTAGAAAGTAAACATTTGAGCTACCAACCCTAACCGCTTGGTAGGAGCCTATGTCCACTTATCATTTTTTCAAAAGGAAATTGTCACGCAATGTCGTTCTGATTCCGAGCTGTCTAAACCTGATGAAAGGAATTATTTATTTAGGAAAAATTAGGGACCGCTGCCTACGATTGGGCAGAATAAATTGAGGCGTACACTTTAGAGCAATCAGACTTTAAAGTGACGACCTTAGTCGAAATTCTTTAGTCTGAAATGTTCCTGGAAGAGGAAATGTAGTCGACTCCGGGGAAGCCTAAAAAGAAAGGGACCAGGTGGCCGTCTTGTAAAAAGAAAGACATGTTAGTGCTAGGACGCACACGTTCTGAAAGAGAACAGCAATAAGGTATGCAATTTTAGTTTCACGTAATATTCTATTATTTGATTGTTTGCTTTATGCAAATGTGTTTGTTATGACTAGGTTTCGATATTATGTATCGTTTATTCAATTCATGGAAATGCGTTGATGCTAGAGTTGTTATGCAATTTATTTTATTTAATTCATGGAAAGTGTTGATGCTATAATTGTTATGCAATTTACCTTTTAATTATACAGTTATTAGCTCATTAGTAGAATTGATTGCATGCGATCCAGATGTCATATGTGTAGGATTTCATAGGGTTATATGAAATAACTTCCTTTGTTTGTTAGGAGTTAACGATAATTACCTAATAATATCTGATTTTGTAATGTTTGAATAATCTTATGTGTTAAGGATTGCTGCGACTTACAGTTTGTGAATTTCATGCAATAGTAATCAAACATGTAGTAGCATGCGTAAAATGGTACGGTAATATTCAATAGACGCTCACGTGGTAATTTAAGACCTGTCGCTGGAAGCGAGGTCAACGTCCTACCGTACTAAGTCAGAATTTACGCAGTGTATGGACCCAACATGCTCTGAGTAACGTAATTGAATTTTATATACGTCTTAGAGAGTGGGGTATACAGAATTATTGTTTAATTTTGTTCTTTAAGGAACAGATTTCTGAGAGAGAGGCGGGACAGTCTGAAGACAGAAGTCCGGGAAATACGTGGACGAGGTCAGAATAAAAGGACCAGGAAGTCCATGAAGGGGCAAAGCATAAATCTTAGGAAGGATGAATTAAGGGACGTTAATATACGGTAAAAAGGAAGGAATGTGATGCACATCAATCGTGGACATTGCGCTCCTTTCACCTCTCGTTATGATGATGAAATAAATCCAAATTAGACACACCTGTTAAATTCTATTGACATAATCTAATAACAATAATAATAATGAGGACTTTGTATAGCGCCTAATCTTTAGGAGCTCTAAGCGCTTTACAACATTCGACAACATCTATAAGATAAAAAAAACATATAATTATATGATTACAAAAACAAACACCATGTAATTAGAAAACATTAAAAAAAACATGCTGAGAATATTTAAGGTAGGAAACATTATTAGGTCTTTAAGTTTGTTTGTGCAGTCGAAATAGGTGAGTTTTTAGAGCCTTCTTGAATGTGATCACTGTGTCTTTGTGTCTAAGTTCTGTGGGCAATTCATTCGACGTTGCTGGGCCCTGGTATGCAAAAGAACGCTGTCCATATGACTTTGTTTTTTATAGTGGGAATAATGAGTATACGATTGTCAGAAGAGGAGCGTAAGTATCTTGCTGGTGTGTACACATGGGTGAGGTCGGATAGGTACGTTGGACTAGAGTCCGACAGTGAAACGTAGCACAGAGAACAAATTTTGTGCTTTATTCTGGATCGAATGGATAGCCAGTGTAGGGTACATAGCAGCGGGGAGATGTGCTCTGATCGTGGTACTCTAAGTATGATCCGAGCAGCTGTGTTTTGAACTTTCTGAAGTTTCTGGAGTAAATATTGAGATGAACCAGACAGAATTGAGTTACAATAGTCCAGTCTTGAAAGTACTAATGAACACACAAGTGTTTTAGTGGCATCAACTGAAAGATATTTGCGAATGGAGCTGATGCGTCTCATCTCAAGATATGCAGCCTTGCATATGTTCATGACATGTTGGTGTAGTGTGAGAGTACTGTCCAGAGTAACACCTAGGTTTCGTACTGATTGTGTGAATTTAATGTTGGTGCTGCTGATATTTATTGTTTGAGGTAAAATATGTGAATGAGAAAGTCTTTGTGTTGTGATCAGAATGGCCTCAGTTTTATCATCATTCATCTGCAGCTTGTTACATGTCATCCATGATTTCACATCAGAAATGCACTTCTCTACACCTTGAATGGTAGCATCAACTTCAGTTGGGTGGCTAGATTTGTATATTTGGGTGTCATCAGCGTACAATTGGTGAGACACTGGATGATGATCTATGACACTTGAGAGCGACTGAGTGTACAGAATGAAGGGAACAGGTCCAAGAACAGACCCCTGTGGAACACCACAACATAGATCAACTGTGCTGGAATGTATTCCATTTGCAGATACAGTTTGTGTCCTGTTGACTAAGTAGGACTTGAACCACAGTAAAGCTGTATCATGAATGTCAAATACATCTTGGAGACGGTAAAGTAATATATCATGGTCTATTGTGTCAAATGCTGCAGACAAATCAAGGAGGGTGAGGACTGTAATCTTTCCGCTATCCAACGCAGAGAGAATGTCATTAACTACTTTTAGAAGAGTAGTTGCAATACTGTGGCAAGGGCGATATGCAGATTGTACATTGCTAAAAAGACTGTTTGAACTTAGATGAGATACAAGCTGGGATAGAACAAACTTTTCTAAGATCTTTTTATGAATGGGAGATTAGAAACTGGGCGGTAGTTCCTTAAATCGTTATGGTCTAGTGTTGGTTTCTTCAGCAGAGGCTTTACAATGGCAGTTTTGAAAAATGATTTGAATTCCCCGGATGAGAGAGAGAGAGGTATTAATAACATCAGTTAGTGAAGTCAATACTGGATCCAAGCACTAAAGCAGCAGTGATGGTGGAATTGGATCAAGTTCACATGATTTTGGTGCACTCTTCATCACGATTGTACGTACGAAATCCATAGAGACAGGTTCAAATGCTGCTAATGGTTGCCGCTCAAATTCTATATCCCATCTGTATGGTGACGACGAGTCAATTGAAATTGTGGTGCCAAGCATATCTCTAATGGTTTGTACTTTGTCACGGAAGAAATTTGCAAACATGTCCGGAAGATCGACTGGAGAGAAGGTAGTTGGAAGTGGTGTAGCTTTGTTCCTTGACATTAACTTGTTAGTAATCTCGAAGAGCTCTTAGCAGCTGGGGCTTTCCATGATCTTAGTAGTATAGTGGGCTGATTTCGCTGCATGGACTATATTTGTGACATTCTACTTACAGGCTTCATAGATTTGCTTATGAATAGTGAGTCTGTTGGAAAGACAAAGCCTCTCAGCTTTTCGGCGGTCTCTTTTAGCAGTGCGAAGCTGGTCCCTAACACTGCTATACCATAAAGAACACTTTTGAATTGATACTCTGCTCTTGGTAGCTGGGGCATGTTTGTCAAGCAATGAACGCAGGCAGTTATCAAGTTGCTCTGCAGTAGGAGGTAAGCAAGTTGTTAAGTTAGCTTGGATGTCGTGCATTAGTTTGTTTCTATTTATCATACGGAGGTTTCTCCTAGTAGCAGATATAGGTGGAGGGTTAGGGACTGATACGTCAAGATGGCATATAATGCAGAGGTGATCTGATGCAAGGTCATGGGATACCAGGGACGACCGTAGAATGTTATCATCAGGTCTATGAAGAATCCATTCTAAAATGTGACCGAATTTATGGGTGGGTTGGTTAACTGACTGTTTCAGGTTGAAAACATTCATGGAATCTATGAGTTTTGATATATTTGGGTTTCCGGGACAGTCAAAGTGAAAGTTGAAATCTCCAAGAATAACCAGGTTGCCACCTATCGAATTTCCATAGTCCAGGAGATTCAGAAACTGCTCCAAAAAGAGAGAGTCAGCCAGCTTGTTTTTTCTACTAGGAGGAGGGCGGTATAGGCAGAAAAAATAAAAATAGACTGACCTTTCTCCAGTGTGAGTGTGGTTTAGACTATTTCGAACGATATGTGGTCATAACTGAATGTTATGGTGTGGTTAAGACGTTTGATCATGGAGTTCTTTGTGATGACAGCAATTCCACCTCCGCGAGAATTACGGGAGAACGACTTGATGGAGTAACCAGTGGGTGTTAGATCCGCACACTTGGGCTCATCGCCTGATGTCTTTAACCATGTTTCTGTCAGGAAAAATAGGTCAATATTCTGGTCGTCGATAAAATTAACTATTTCTGTGCGCTTTTCTGGTGGTCCTACTGACTGGGCATTGAATAATACAATACGCAGAGGTATCTCCTGGATAGTTGACACAAAGGTTGACGAATTAATAGGGACAAATCTAATAATCTAACTTGAATTGGAATTGCCATTATAATTTTGTTCTGATTAAATTTGTTATTTTCTTGTCAAAGGGGGCTCATATTGCTTTATTTCTTCCCAGTATTCTCGCTCAGTTCTCTGTTGAAATTATATTCTTCTTCCACTCCCGCCGGGCTATAATATCGAGGGAGGTCATCCTCTAGATAACGTCACCCAAATCCAATTAACCACCCCTCTTACTAAGAGGGCGACGTTACGATTACACATGACGGCTTTGTTATCAATACGAGTTTTAATGATTTTTTTTTGTTTGTTATTTATTTATAAAACAAAGAGTCTTTAGTACTCATCAAACGAGGAACTAAAAGTGAAAAAAAAAATTAATCACCTAGTGACTCCCAGAGCCTGACAGTAGTGAAAGGGGGCACCCTACGGACAATGGGAATTAGCATTACAAAACCCCTTGGGCAAATCTACGGACAATGGAAAATTAACATGGAGAAAAATCGTGGGCAAATCTACGGACAAGGGGAATTAACATGGGAATAAATCGTGGGCCACTTTACGGACAAGGGGAATTTAACATGGCGATAAATCGTGGGTCACTCTACGGACAAGGGGAATTTAACATGGGATTTTTTTTTTAAAAATTTTTTTTAAAAAAGGGGTAGGCAATTCAAAGACTATCTCTTTTCGAGAAATATGGCTGGCCCTGAAAAGGGCCTTTGGGTTTTCTTCTTCTAATTTCTTCTTTTCCTCCACCAAGTTCTTATTTTATCTCCTACACTCTTCTTCTCTTTCTTTTTTTTCTTCTTCTCCTCCTCCTCTTCTTTCTTCTTCTCTTCCTCCTCTTCTTTCTTCCTCTTTTCATTTTCTTCTTCTTTTTCAATTTTTTCGTTCCAATTGCGTATTCTTATTCTTTCCTCTTCATCCTCCTTCTCCTCCTTTATCTCTTTCATTACACCACTAATCTTGTCCTTTGCTTTCCTTAAGTTATTAATTTCCATCTTCACACGATGGGGACTATAGGAATAATGGTCTTCAACCAGTCTTAATAGCATCTGTTCCATTATTCCTAAGTTGTCTAAAACGTCTTGCAAGGTTTGTATTTTGTCCATTTGGTTTGACGCCATCTTCTTTTTATTCTTTGCAGAATGGTTTGAACGACGAATACTGTGGGTTATTATAGTGAAAGCGCGGACGTGATGGAAAACATCCCCTAAAAACATAAAATTCATCTTACCTAGATCATGACCCATCAACGCGCGTACGTGAAGGAAAACATCCCCTACTTTTCTCATTTCATATAATATAACCCTAACTATACTCTTCAGACACGCTAAGAAACCCATAATCTACTATTCACACAAACATACCTTAGCTCTTACAAACACAAACACACAAACTCATACCCTCACACTATCTTAAAAAAGAGTTAGTGTTTATATACACACTACTCTACCTACACATATTGGCAAATTGATCGTTATTTCTTTTCTAGAGTATTGGGTAGCCCTGAAAAGGGCTGTTTTTTGAACTCCTGATGCACCTATCTAATGGTTGCACCGTCCTGGCCTTGCGCCACACACGCATCTTCTTCCCCAGTCTTCTTTCACCTTTCTTCTGGGGAGCGCAGAGGGAGGATGATTCGCTTCAACACCCCAATCCTCTGTCTCGGGAATATTGAACGACATCCTCTCTTCTCTTTTCCTTTCCTCTTCTTCCCTCTCTCTTCTCTCCTCCTCTTCCTTCTTTACTCTTGCTTCTTCTACTATAGCCTCCGCTGATAGTTCGTTTACTATGCGCCTGGCATATTCCAGGTGCATCTGGAGTTCTAACAGTTTCACTATTCTGCTAGTCATTCTTCTGGCTGTGTTGATCAATCAACAAGGGTAGCTGGACTGCCGAACGAGTTTCAATTTATACTGAAAGCGCGGACGTGATGGAAAACATCCCCCTAATAACATAAAATTCATCTTACCTAGATCATGACCAAAAAAAAAACAACAACGCGCGGACCTAAAAGAAACACTCACTCACTTTTTATGCTACCCATCACTATTTTAAAATTTTTTCATAAATCACTTCAATAGACTATCCACATACGCAAAGCAATCCAATCTAACCCCAAATATACACCTCATACACCAAAAAAGACATCATTTTAATCTACTATCCACACCAACTTACGTGAGCTCTTACAAACACACCAACACACCAACACATACCCTCACATTTTTAAAAGCAAGAGTTAGTGTTTATTTTCACACTACTCTACCTACACACATTGGCAAATTGATGGTTATTTCTTTTCTAGAGTATTGGGTAGCCCTGAAAAGGGCTGTTTTTTTTTGTTTTGCTATGGCATTCTTTTTTTAGTTTCTAAGAATGCGATGTCCTCTGAGGATAGACTTTCTGGCGATAGGTCTGCTTCTTCGAAAAGAGAAGAAGAACTCTTTCGTGTCGATACGGCAATCGACAAAGCCTCTGTCAGGTTCAGGTTGCTGCTGCTGCTGTTGCTGTTGTTGCTGCTGTTGCTGCTGTTTCTGAAGTCTGTACTTCTCTGTCCATTCTTCTTTTTCCCTGTTCACTTCTTCTCTGAAGAGCTCTTCTATCAGGTCTTCAGTGATTTTTAACATTCTCACATTCTCTATTTCTTCTGGCTTCGGTATCAGACTGTGTCTGACCCTATGCAAATTCACGTAGGCTTCGTTGAGCTTAGCTAGTTTGGAGCACATCTTCGTAGGAGGATGAGTCGACAATGGATGGTTAGACTGGAAACAACCCCCGTTCTTAAATTCAAAGCGCGGACGTGAAGGAAAACATCCCCCACACGGTTTTCTAGTCTCAACGTTTCAGTGAGTGTCATGAGAGGGATAGTAAGAAATGAAAGAGCATCAATTCAACATTCTTATAGCTAAACAAACCACAAAGGCATTTTTTTCAAAACACAACATTTTTTATTCAAAAATCACTTAACACTAAACAACAACAACTCTAACATTTTTTAACAATAATCCAACACTATAACATCAAACAATTTTTTTCAAATCACAAACATTTTTTCTCAATGGACAATCTACTTTGAACAGGGCTGACAACGTTGTGAATGAAATTGTGATTTCCACTGTTGGAAATCATTAGGCCATTGATGGACACTACGTTTCCTAGCTTGAGACAAAAGATAAGCATAATGGTCACAAAACCATCGATCTACTTTCACATCGTTTCTAGCAGAAGAACGAGGATCGAAATGAGTCACTAAATGTTCTAAGGAATAGCCCAGGCTGCGATGATGCAGAAAATACACACAGTACTGTCCACACACCAAGGAATCTGTGCCTTGTAATTTCACGTTATTGAATCGGGTGGTTTGAGCATTTCTTCTCATAAAGTCGATGATATCGTCTTCCAAAGGGGGCAATCCGTACGAATCGAAATATTCCACACATCCTTCTTGAGGAAAGTAGACGGCTACCCAGTGGGTTCCTGGGAGATGACTGTCGTCCGTGTTGATCACGTAAGCTTGATGGTCTTTAGGTTTGCGATGAGGCAGTTCATCTTTAGCAGAGACGACAGGATTCCAAGAAGACGTATACGAACTGTGGTTCAAAAGGTAATAAAGTTCCCAGGTATCCATTGATTTGTGTGTTGTTTTTTTTTTTCTTCTTCACAGGTAATAATAAGTCGTCAATTCGATCCTGACTTTTTGCTTGAAAATGTCTGACGAATAAACGGTTATTCGTTCTGTTTCCTCACTCTGATTTAGGAGAGCTTCGATACGATGGATCTCTTGAGTGGTTAATGGTGGACAAGAATGTTCACGCAAGTCTTTATACCACTGGTGCAACACGTCTTTGTCCGAGATGAGACTCCAAGCTTCGTCCAGATACTCGTCCAATTTTTCTTCTTGACTTAACATTAGGCATTTATCGTGTTGAATTTGACTGGGATGATCGTTTTGGCATCCATAACAATTTTTCTTGATCAATTCCGTCATTTTGTCGACCAAGTGTTTGGCAAAACAGGAGACTAAATGGGCTTCTTGTTCTGGCCATCTTGACTTCATCATGATCACTTCTTCTTTTTCCAGGGTCTCCTCACATTCCATCTCCAAAGTTTCTCCACTAGGTAAAGAGGGATAACAGTCTTCCATGGTTTCTAGTAATCTAGAATGACTTCTCTCAAACTGTTGATTTCTATGGTATTATCGAATTCGGCATACAGGATGACGTTCACTGTCTCTGGTACTTTATCTGTAAACTGAAGTTCCACACGAATCTGGCCAGATTTTATAGGGTGGAAATGTCCCTCGTCGCTGCCTTGGTCTGGAGTGAAATCGAAAGCCCACAAAGCATAACCTCCTGCATAATCTTCGTACGTAATGCCGTGACTGGTGTTGGTTCCTAACTGTCCCGTGGCTTCGTACAGGGACAAGTACGATCTCAAGTAATTTTTGTTGTCAAAGTCAGTTTCGAAAGGTCGGGTACACAAGGTTTTGCCATCACGACTGACTTCGATTTTCTTCACCTTGAAGTGTTGAAAGTTGAAAGGATTTTTACCCAAAGTTCCGTTGAAGGCTGCATTCTCGACGATACCAATGATTAAATGCTTGGGTAGCTGTCCTTGGAACAGATGATCTTCGATCATGGAATGATGTCCAACGGGAATGGTGAACGTTTTCACTTCCACGCGTCGTATGGGATACTTGGCGGTCGTTCTGCTCAATGTTTGACTGATGTCGTTACCCACTTTAGGTAACACTTCCACGCGTCGTATGTAGAGCCTGGCTACCTCGATGTCAGTTTTGCAAGTGGTACTACCTATCAAATGGAAAGCGGCACTGCTACGATTCAGTCTCAGGCGAACATTCACCCCGTTTAGCAAATATTTCTCTTGCAACCACATGTCCAAATGCAAACGATCCATCAGTTCTAAACTCTGTCCATTTTTGATTCTGTTTCTTCGTTCTATAAATCCATCATTGTTTTTTTTGGCTGTTGCATCAGTTTCGAAATTTTCAAACTGCTCTGCTTCGTCAGCTTCCCATAGCACACAGGCATTCAGATGAGTGTTCTTGGCGTCTATTCCGTACGTCAAGAGATTTTCCAGGTACGCTCGATAAGGGTAAGTATCCATGCTGCTGCTGACCAGTTTATTGTTCAAGTACAAGTCCACTCCACTGAACAAGGAATGCATGAAATAGTTGACGGGAGCTATTACCTCATCGCCATCTAGGGCCGTATTATCCTCATCGACAACTTTGACTTTCAGGTACAAGTAACTGCTATTCAGATCGATGTAATCTTCGGGCTGTCCCTTGATTTCAAACTCGATGGGAGCTGAGGCTATCAATGAGGAGACGGGGTGAAATTCCACCCATTGGGATTCTTGCATCGTCATCATGGTGGGGGGCATGGCAAACAGATCCAGTTCCGTCTTGGAACAAGCCCAAGACTCTCGGTGCATCATTTTTTGTTGCTGTGTCTCAATAATCGAAAACGTCTAAGTCTCGAACGGTTCTTCTTTTCTTGGCCTTTCTTGCTTGAAGTCTGGTGAAAGGGTGTTTTCTTCGTCGTCTCCTTCTGCCTTGTCCTTGCTGAATGCCTGATTCGGTAGCGTGCAGGGCATTTATAGGTGTGTCTCGTCGACCCAAAATGTCTTTGCCCGTTTGCAACAAGACATTTTTGCCAGCCCTCATGAAGGCTTCTTTAGGGTTTTGTTTGTCGATGATGACATTTTGGAGAAATTCTTTGCCTTGCGTCAGTGCCGCATCTTTCAAGGCGTGCAATCCGCGTGTCACCATCGGTTTCAAGACTGGGGCCACCGAACGAAAGGCCGATTTTAACATGTCTCCTAAGCCGTGTCCTCGCTGTCGTGCAACCCCTCGGTACACTGGATACATGACTTACTTACGAGTCGTGAGAGAACCGTTTTCGAAAATGGAGTTTCACCGTGACTTTTCCTTTGGTGAATGGAATATCTTGTCCCAAATCTCCTTTTATAGTAATGTTGACCGTGTCCAAATACGACTTGCTGACAGGTAAATAGTGAGGATGGACAAATTCGCGGTGGACGTGGTAAGTGTTTCCACCTTCCTCGTCAGCGTTTGCGGCAGAATCCACTTTGAAAGGAATGACACGCAGTAACGGCACAGAGGTGTGTCCCACCACGTTGTACTCCACCACATCGGAGTACACGAACATCAAATTTAGTCCTTGGTTCAGTTCTAGCGGGGTACGAAAATACTTGGCAAAAGGTCCACTTTGAATTTTGTGGGCTACGGGTTCTCTTGTCATATTTCTATGGGTATCCATCCACTGTTGCACTTGCTCGTCATGAACTTCCACATCAAATTTATTTTGATTGGGAAGGACATTGAGGACTTGGGTCGGGTGAATCATTTCTACTAAAGCCACTTCCCAATGGGCTTCGTGATCTAAGGGGATGGCTTGAGGTAATTTGGCCGTGTAACAGCACAACGTGTTGTGGGGAAACACCTCCATGGAACTGTCACTGGGTAAGGTTAAGTAAAATTCGTTTTGGTGACTCATAATTCCAGAGTTCTGTGGCTGTCCGAGGGAATATTACTGGACGTCAGAGGCGTGTCTCCGCCCAAAATGGGGTTCTGGTTGTGGTTGTTGGAGTGGTGACTGACACTGGCACTGGACACAAGGTTCCCGGGGTTCCCGTTCGAGGAGAATTTCAGGGAAGGATTGGGAAGCAGGTAACCGATGCAAATGCTCAATAAAATGGTCCACAATTGTTTGTCTCCTTGTTGCAAACTCAAATTGGCGATGGCTGCCCCTATGACACAATACACCACGAAGATTTGGCAGAAAAAGACGATTTGCGTTTTAGGCACACGTTCTCCACACCATCCCCACAAGGGTTGTTTTTGTAAATCTTGCACAGAAGAACTAGGTGAAGAAGGAGTGGTCGACGTAGCTGCGTCTGATGTGTGAAAGGGCATGATGGTCACTTCTTCTTTTTATAGTCGATGACTTGCGAAGCGTCGATCCAAGAATCGAAACTGGGTGGATATCCTTTCCAACGTACTTTGACTTCTTTGACACGTCGTTTGCCCACTTTACGGGTTCTGCGTTCGAGAATGCTTTCGATGTCGTACACGTCGTCTTCTTTTTTGGTGACACGTTGTAACTCGGGCAAATAAAACGTTCCTTTGAGCACTTCTCCGTTCATGTCTTCCAATTTATAGACGGTAGGATGACGGCCATGCACTCGTCCAGTGACGCGAAACAATTCGGTCGTCCAGTTAGGTAAGTAACCTTTGTCGAAAGTGCGTTTGGTTTTGCCAATGCGCACCCAATCTCCTACGGTCAACTCTCCACTTTTCTTAGGGACAGCCCTCGTCGGGGACGTACCGAACAGGCGCTCAAACACCAGCACTTCGTTGTCGGGAGTCACGTCTTGCGGGGCACGTCCGATGCTTCGATGGTAAGATTGGTTGTACGCTTGCACCAGGTGCGGTAAGATGTCGATGTACTTCAGAGTGTGGTGATGCGTAAAATATTTCCACATGCGTTCTTTCAAAGTGCGTTGAAAACGTTCCACGATGCTGGCTTTGGTTTCGGGATTCTCGGTGGTAAAAAAATGAATGTCACGTTTCTTTAATTCTTTTTGGAAAGCTTGGTTCAGAAATTCGGTGCCTTTGTCCGTTTGCCATCGAAGAGGGTGACGACCGCTTTGTTTCAACACCCGTTGCAGGGCTCGCACTAACTCGCTGCTCGATTTGGAAGTCAAGGGCACGACCCAGGCAAATTTGGAAAAGACGTCGATGACACAAAACAAATATTTGTAGCCACGATTGTAGCTGGCCAAATGAGAGACATCGGCTAAATCGGCTTGCCATTGATGATCGATGCCTTCCACTCGGGTGCGACTTCTGGCAAACTTCCGTCGAATGGGTTTGTGTAAAGTGTAGGTAGCTTGTTCTTGTAACCATCGTTGCACTTGAGGTAAACGGAGACTTTTCAGTCGAGTTTTGGCAGCACGATACAATTTTTGAACTCCTGCGTAACCTGCAGGATGGGAGGGATCGTAGTAAATGCTGGCTAAGACTTTTTCCATTTTTTTGTGTTGGTTGGTGTGTTAATAAGTCACCCACTCTTCGGTGATGCTACTTTGGGTGGGTCGAAAGGGTGGTTTGGAAACGGATTTACGTGTCCGATGGGCTATGGGAGTAGAAGTCGAAGGTAGTGGTGGTGGTGGTGGTGGAGGTGGCAATGGAATGGCTTTGGTTTTCTTTTCTTTTTTCGCTTCTGGTTTCTCTTCTTTCTTTTTCACTTCTGTCGAAGGAGGTGTGGACATCATCTTTTTAACCCAAGCTTTCATTTCTTCTCGTTGGGGTGTGGGGGACGGGGTCAACAAGGATGCTGCAATCTTACTAGAAATGGGAGCTGCTGACGGTGTTTGAAACACTTCGCGCGTCTCTTCTTCCTCAGGTCTTTGTGGGGTAGCATCTCTGGTGACGGTTGGGGATGACAGTAGTGGTGGTGGTGGTGGTAATGATGATGATGGTGCTGGACTTTTCATCAAGGTCTTAAAATCTTTCAGAGTGGGTAAAGCTGTTTCGTCTAAAGCTTTCTGGTGAAAGAGTTGCAGTCTTTGCAAGAGTTGACCGTACTTTTGCGATTTTTCTGTTTCGGACAAATCTTGGCGATCCATCAAGGATTGCAATTCGTGTTGTAACTGGGACATCTCGCTCAAATTGGGATTGGGAGGTAAATGCGGGGTGCGTTGTTCTTGCCACCGATGGTATTCCATCCATCGTTTGTAAGGCACTAAAGCTAGTTTTCGTCCTTCCATGGGGTTGTCAGGGGTCGATTCTGAGATCTTGGGACTTCCGAGGGCCTTTTTATCTTGCTCCCACCAGTCCTCCCAACATGGTTCCCAAGACTCCTTTCAGTATGGGGCCTAACAAGAGGGGCAAAATGCCTCCACGTTGGACCAACATCTTCTTTTTTTGACGAATGGGAATTTTCTTTTGAACCATTTTCCGAAGAACGTGACGATGTTTGCCTAAGCATTGTTTCTGGTGTTTGGACAAAGGGATCGTGCCTTTCAAGACGTTCAAACAACATTCGCACACGGTATCGATGACCTCTTTGGAGGCCGTTTGAATGAGTTTTTTTCGTAGGGGTGGAGAAGCTTTGGACAGGACAGATAACATGTCCCCATGTTTGGCTAAACGTGGTGGCAGTCCTTTCCTTTTCTTTCCTTGGGGTTTTCTGGAGGGTGACATCTTTGAGTCTTCAGGAGCACCAAAAAACACTGATATCCTACTCGGTCACAGGCCTTTTTTATACTGGAACGCGTCGCCATTGATTGTCTTTACGTCGTATCAGTTTGAGGACAGGCATGACACGTCGTGCAGGGGTACGTAACGGACTAAATCGAGCCAGTTCTTGCTTGGACAAATCCAGTAAACTTTGTAACATGCCCGATCTTTCATGGACTTTGATTTTGGGAGAAGGTACTTTGTGAGCAGCAGCCACTGCCGCTAAATGGGAAGGTCCTGCCACTGGGGAAGTTCTTTTGGGGGTCATCAACGGAGAAGTTCTTGGTGTAATCAACGTCTCCAAGTACTCTTCAGTTCCTGGTGACATCAACGGAGAAGTGGACAAACGTGAGGCTGTCGGAGACGTTGTGGCAGGTCGTGGTTTGCGAGTGTAAGGCTGCGTCCTGGCCGCAGTGCCTCTCTTGCGACTAGTTTTCTTCTTCTGTGGACTTTTCTTTTTCTGAGGACTTTTTCTCTGTTTCTTTTTCTGGGGGCTTCTTTTCTTTTTTCGGGGTGGTGTCTGGTCAGAGGAGGGTCCCGCCACTGGAGAAGTTCTTCTCTTTGGGGACCTGGTCTTTTTCTTCTTGGGGCTTCGTTGAACTTTTGTCTTAGGGATAACTTTGGGGGCATTAGGATCCCATCTTAAGAGTGAGCGAATGATGACCCCTCCTAGAGTACCGCTCCCTCCAGGTTTCAAAATGATTTGTTTTTTGGTTTGAGTGTCGATGCGGGGATCGGCCAGTTGGACCAAAGCGACTTTGTTTCGATCGAAAAAGCGTTTGGTTTGATGAGGAATCTGAATGATTCCTTGGAGTAATTGACGTGCCGTCACCGTGAACCATCGTAAGACTTCTTTGAGACTAGCTTCTAAGACACGAGCTCGTGTTTGTGGATCTTTTTCTCGACTGATGCCATACAAGGCACGAATCAATTTGACGGGAAGATGCGACTGAAGGGACGTCATGTTCGCACTGAGTGTGAGACAGACGAAAAAGGGTCTGAGGTTTTTATAGATTTTTTTCATGGGGAGTGAAATGAAGTCGAGGACGGAGACGTGTACAGGGCAGGCCCTCCGTCTTGGCACCAGTGGTGAAACAAGTGGGTACGAAATCGCAAATCCTCGGGAGTGGTAGGTTTCAAATCGACGAGTAAATAGGCGTGTGGCGTTTGAGTGGCATCGTCGTACGCCTGAGTCAGCCAAGGCGTTCCTAACTGTTTGGCTAAGACTTGCACTTGCGATTTATCTCGAGCGCTTTTAAACAAGACCACGTAATGCGCATTGAGACTGATGGTGCGATGGGCTTTACTTTGTTGAAACAAATTTTGGGTGATGTAAACGACACTGGCATTACGGTGATGCCCTTTGCGCGTGAACCACAATTTAATTTCTTCTTCGTCTTCTCCTAACATGTCGTCGAAAATGACCAAGTGGGTTAGACGGGAGTCAGAGACGATGCCGTCGTCTTCTTTAGGAATGCCTTCCACAAACACGATGGAATCGCCTTGACTTTCTCGCAAAAGGCTGTACGCCGATTGCCACTCTTTGTAACACCACACGATCCGTTGAGGGGGCCGATCGATCAAATGATGTTTATGCTCGATCAAACGTTTGACGAATTCGGTTTTGCCCGAACCGCTAGGTCCAGCAATGAGCATGTTAAAGGGATGGCGAAGATACAAAGCCTCCCAACTGGCACGATCTAAGTGTTCGTCGATGACTTTGACAGCAAAGGAAGAGGGAGCAGAGACAGCAGAGGTAGCCATGGTGTGAGAAATGTCACTTGTGACACGAAAAACAAACAAGACAAGAGTTTATATACTTTTTTCAGAACACGTTTATTGAATGTTTCAAATATGAACACGAAAGACAAAAATACATACAACCCAAATAGTGATGTACAGGAATATAAAACACAGCAAAGCGATCAAAGTGGAATATAAACAAGTGTCTGTACAACATGTTTTGGTTAACCAAGATGTCCTAGGGACAGTGTGTAATGTTCTTACAGTCTCTACATGAGGTATTGTCACACAAGTGTCCTCCCGGAATGACCTTTCAGGAATGTCCATGACAGTCCTGTCCTGAAGCGAGTGGTTGTTCTCGGTGACGGGTTCTTCTGGCACCGTCACTAACACAGGTTGAAAAGTAACTTTTTTCCTTGAACAACTCTTGTGCATACTGGGCCACTTCTTGGGTCCAAACCTCAAAACCCCCCTTTTTCCAGTCACGAACATCTGTCCAATGAGGGTGTAAGTCACAAGCTACACACACATCGTCATACACGTCTTGGGTAGCTAAAAGTTGACGAATCTTTTTTTCCTGTTGAGGTCGAGAAGTATCCAGATGAAACCGCAAGGCTTTGAGCAAAAGGAGTTTTTCGTGACCATTTAAGGCCATGGAGGTGGTAAGTACTGATCGTAAAGAGTCCACAAAGAATCGGCTGGTAAACGAAATCCCAGAAAACAAGTCACTAAGACACACACCACTTGTCGTCCCAAATTGAATGGATACAGTTCTTGCAATAATCGATGGTAATGATCCACGGTTTAAATATGGTCATTGAGTTCCTTCCACGGAATCTGTTGGATTACATACGACATAAGTCGTGGCATAGCTGCCTGTTTTTATAGTCTCTTTGTTTCGAAAAGAATACACGTACTTTCTAGCCAGTGATGTTCGTTTTCCAGTGGGTAATGTAAATCTTGCATACTGTAACCGAAACGTCAGAGTTCGATTAGAAGTTTCCTCTTCCGCTAAGTAGATTCCACGTAAAATATGTTGGTAATCCTTTACCTCGTCTTCCTCAATGGGTTGCTCTAGGTGAATCTCGAAGTAACCAAAATGATCAACACGTGAATCATCGGGGGCCTGGAAGTATTGAACAAGGTCTGACCACTGAAACAATTTCTGACGAATCAGTTCTCTTATACCCTTCAGGTACCAGTGGTTAAAGATCTGGTGACGTAACGGATGCAATTGTTCTTTACGTTTCACTTGTATTTTGACCAGCTCTCGGTAAATGCGTTCTCTCAACTCCACAGGCAAAGCACGAATGTTCTCTTGTAAAGTATCCATGAATAGGTCATACTAAATTCTCTTTGGTCTGACACAAGAAATGTACTCTTTGCACAAACATGGTTTCACTTCAGTGTCGAATTTAAATCGTTGAGTCACTAATCTACACATTACAATTCGTTCAGAAGTTTCCTCTTTCACTAAGTTGACATTGTGTTCAAGATGTTGGTAATTCGTTAACTCTTCCTCTGGAATTCGATGCAGTACGTTTACAATGATGTAACTACAATCGTCCATACCAAACCAATCCTTTTGAAAACTAGAGGATCGTTGATCAATGTCTGTTCGATGGAACACTTTCAATTGAATCAATCCTTGTATAGCTTTCAGGTACCAGTGGTTCAAACACCGGTGACGTAACGGATGCAATTGTTCTTTACGTTTCACTTGTATTTTAACCAGTTCTCGATAAATGCGTTCTCTCAACTCCACAGGCAAAGCACGAATGTTCTCTTGTAAAGTATCCATGAACAGATTATTATGGTAAGAAGTTACTTCAATGTCTCGGTCCCACTAAGGGTAAGTAATGACAATTCGGTGACCATCGAGCATGTTCTGCGTAGGCCGAATCTTGCGGTTCCCAGTGGTGAAGTGACACACCGCAACTGAAGCACTTGACTTTATCTCCTTCGCCCAAGTAGAAAAATCCGGCTCTGGCTAATTCTTCGGGGGTCGGTCCTCCCAGATACTTAGGCCATTTTCCTTTGAACGATTGAAGACGATTTTCAAAGTCGCAGTATTCCGACAAACGCACAGGGAACGAATATTCGTCTTTCACAGGTTCGTTTCGATGAGGGTTGAGTGACATGGGTAGGAGTTTGCTCAGGGCTGGATGACATCCGTAGGGGGGTAGACGTGAAGGTGAACATTCCCCTTTAAAACGAAACCCAGTAAAATGTCCAAGAGGACGAGCGGCATCACTTTCGCATCCCACAGGTTTGACACGCACAGCATCACTTTCCATGATAGGGGTAGGGGCACTAAAGTTCCCATGATGCTTTACGGCATCGCTCAGGTCACAAGGTACAGCATCGTACCCATCGCAAGGCTCACAATCGCATTCCACTTCCGAAGCCTCACACTTGAATTGTGCCCTTCTAAACAACTTGTTCTGTGTTTCTCTGAAAGTATTCATCTTGTTCGCTCGGTCTTGGTAGTCACAATGAACTATCGATTTTGCCTAGGGTTCCTTTTTATATACAGACCAATACCGACGTGACCGTACGGTAAGGTGAAATGATTGGGAAGTCGAACTCGCTTCTGGTATACAATTTGATAGATTTTTTCCAAGGGTCGACTGACGATGTGGTGAGTGGGTAAACGTACAATCTTGTTCGGTTGATAGGTGGTCACTTTAAAGTTTCCATCCTCTCCCGATTGCAAGGCTTCTTTCAATACCCCAAAGTTGACCACTCGACTGGTACGATAATTCAGAGTCAGTCCTTTCACTTTGCACGTCGTGTGCACTTCTCCTTGTTTGTCACGGTATTCGTAGCCCTAATTTTTGGGACCGCCACTGACGAAACTTAAAATCTTGTCGTCGGGATGCTCGTCTGTCCAGGCTCCTAAACGGTCTCCTTCGATGTTAGGGTGATGTTGAATCGGGTGATGGATGTAAATGCAACTGTCCGTGTCAAAGTACAGGACGCGTTCCCCTAACAGTTCTAAAGCCTCGTACAATTTTAAGCGAGCATGGGCTGTCACGTAAGCCGCAATGATGACATTTCCAAAAGGGTCGTCTTGTACAAAGTCCAGATCTTCTTCGTAATTGACCAAGATCAAATTCTCTCGAACGACGTCCACGTGTTTCATGTATTTGGTTTTGTCGTGAATCATCTGGAAGTAACGGGAAGGTTCTGTCAAATATTCCGTCTTGGGTAAACACGGTCGTTGTGCCATTTTACCCCACAAGCAATTTAACATCACTTTGGCAAACGATCGCCTGCCTTCGTTTTTCTCGATGTGGTCTAAAGTGATGCCTTCTTGTTCGTAGTATTTCTCTTTGAATTGTATTTGGTCTTCGGGAGTGTGACACCAGGAAGGATAGCCGCTGGCTTCTTGCTTCAGTTTCAAAAAGGCATCCACGTAGTCTGCGAAAATGCCTTTCTGAGTAGGGTCACCCTTGCGGTATTGTTGTGTCTTGGGAAAGTGGCAAATTTCGTACACTTCTAACAGTTGGTATCCCATGTCCAGAGCTTTGAACAATTCTACGCTGACCCAGGTTCCCGTCAAGGCCCGTTCTTCCTGGCTGTGCTGACAAGGTTGGTCTTGGTTGCACGTTTCGGCACAAGTACGGCACAAGGGAAACATCAGCTTGCCTTGACAATGGTGAGGTAAGACGGGATGGTATAGGTTCGTGGGAGGCAAAACTTTGCACTTGATCAAGCCTTCGTATTGTCGAACGTTTTTCAGGTCGATGTGTTCCGTCAGCAATTGCGGGTGCCCTACAGGAAAGCGACAATATTTGCACACGTAGGGATACAGCGAACACACGTCCAAGTATTTGATTTCTTCTCCTTTCTCTTCGTCGGCTTGGTACAGCAAACAGGTGGCATTGGTTCTTCCTCCGTACAAACTATCCCTCGGGTTCAGCGGGTCCATGAACTGGTAACTTTCCACGAGGCGTTTAAACTCGGGATCGGTTTTCATACGGTGATCGTACTCGTGTTCCCACATTTCCACCACTTGGTATCCTTGCTGTTCTAACTTTAGGCGTCGCTGACAAGTGTCCTGGTACAAGTCTTCCATGGTTCGTTGCAAAAACTGATTTTTAGTACCACGGTCAGGGTAACAAACAGGACATCCGTGAAATAAGCAACCGTTAAACTCGTACACGATCTTGGGGTTTTCTAAGTCCCAGCCATCGACCGAATACGTTCCGATGGTCTTTTCGCCCCCTCCGTTGCGGGCATGCTGAATCCACTTGTCTTCCTTGTCGCACAAGTAATGTAACCAACGTAGGGCTTTGACCGAGTATTGACGCTTGACAAAGTGGGTCGTTTGAGGGCTGATGACAGCCACTGTGTTTTCAGGCATGAATCGTTGTCGATACACTAGGGAACACGCTTTGGCAATGGTCGAAATTTTCCACAGCAACGCCGTAAAATGTCCACGTCGGAACGATAATACTATAGCATTTCTTCCTAAAAGTCGAAAGGGTCCGAGGCGTGAGCCTGGTACCAAGCGTAGAAAGCTTCTCGTTGTTCGGTACGCATGTTGTCGGGGTCGTAATAGTGAGCCTCAGGCAAATGGGGTAGAACGGCGTGTTGATTGGCTTCCGTATTGAAAAAGTGTGGAAAGTACCCTTTAGTCATTTCTGTCATTCCAAACGTTTTAGGCATTCGACTCAAAGGCATGGCCAAGTAACTCATCGAATCTTTAAACTGCACTTGTCCCACTTGCATGAAAATGATTTTGGCTCCGTTCAAAGTCACTTTAGGACGCTCGGTGCCTTGTTCCGTATAGTGCCTCAAAAGAAACTGTCCATCGTATCCGGAGAAATTGTGAGCCATCACCGTGGCATGACGATGACAATCTCCGTAACGTTCGATGTCCTCTTGGCTCCACGTCTTGTCGATGGGGTCTAAGACCCATCGAGCGAAATCGGCTAGCGTGTTCGGCCCCCGAAAGATTTTTTCACGTCCTCCAGGAATCTTGCTGCAGTGAGGGCAATGACTAAAGATAGGTTCTTGAATGCACTTCTCGCACGCTCGATGAGCCACGCAGAAATTAGGAATGTGAATGCCAGTCTCTTGCATGCATTCGAAATCGAAAAAGATGAAATTGCCTTTCTTCTTGTGACCGTCCTCTTTCTCTGGTGGGGGTTGGTATTTTTGCACGTAACATTCGTGTTCCAAGTCCACGATGTGGTGACAAATGTGACATTTTTTCTTTCCTGAACATACGTGTGCCTTGGTATTATTGGTACGTATGCCTTGTCCACACGCGGGGCACAATCTCAGCAATTGACAAGCGCATTTCTTCTGTGAACCTTGCGTCTTCAAATGTTGTTGGTAACAGGTAGGGCTGACAAACGTGCGCAGACAAGTTGAACAAGGCACTGGTTCTTCGCTCAGACAGGGTGGAGAGGCCAAACATCCTGTGCATTTCCATCCACAATGCTTGTGTTGCTCTCGATTGTTATAACCATAGTCACATTTTTCACAGTAATAACTGTATCCCAGGAATCCAGTGATAGTGGTAATCGTATCGAAATGGTCATCGTGATGATAGACATGAATGTATTTTCCGTCCTTAAAATCTTGCCCTCGAAACAATAGAGGTCCGCGCACTTCTTGAGGGTGCACTTTCAAGGTGTATCGTGGAGCTAGGACATCTTGCAATTTTTGCATCTCAGGAATGCCGCAGGGTGTGTCTTTGGACAGTCCGGCTTGTTGTAACAGGAGTTCTGCTTCATTTCGTTGTTTGGCTCGGTCGGAACGTTGAATAGTGTCCCAGGTTCTTTTCCATTCTACCGTGTCGTTCTTGTTGGCATAGGTTCGTCCCACCACGATGGCACGGGCTAAGCACATCTGGTCATGAGGGTTGTCAATTCGGACGAGACTTGTTTTGGTGTTGCGAAGGTCGTCCACCAATAACATCTTTTTGCGTCCTGTCCCTTGAGGAGGAGAGACGTGGGTCATGTCCAGTGTGGCTTTACCATCGGTGATGTCAAACTGGTCATTAGATTGTTGTACGTGTTGAATCTTGTCCATGACTTTGGAAGCAGTCAATTCTGCAGGGGTGCTAAACTCGATCCAAACAGGGGATTTCAAACCGTCGTGTTGTATGGAAAGTCTCAAGCGATCGTCTTCTTTGGGTTGACATTGTCGCTTGAGTGCGGTGAGCAAAGAATCCCACACCTCGGTGATGAACACTTCTGCTTTCTCTAACGGCACTTCAGCTTTGAAATCTTTAAACTTCACCGTGTATTTGTAAGCCGTGGTTCTAAATTTTCTAGAGGAGCGCTTTTCCGTCTCTCGAATGGAATAGTACTTTTCAGGGTTAACTAAGGGTGGTGAACTTGGCTTAGAGGTTTCGGATTCTGGTTCACTCATGTCCTCTTCAAAATCACTGGCATGAATTTGTGCCAAGATTTCAGCCCTGGTACGAGGCGATAGATCACGTTTCTGCCTCTTACTTTCTTCTTCTTTCTTCTCGAATGAATGGGATCGTTTCATCTTGAAAGCAAAAAGTCAAATGACTCAAGTTCAAACACCATAAACTACTTTATAGTCATAGCAGACCAGCGTATATAAAAGGGTGTGTGTCTTGTCCTTTCACTATTCATTTCACTCTCAAGCCGAGCACAACGATGGAAGAGACTAACCAGATGGAACGTTTCGTCAGAGCTTTGCGAGGGGTCATTAGAAAATTCTCTTCAGACCAGCCGACGGACTACTCTCCTTCCTTTAGAGATAAAAGTCAAGATACTTGCTATATCTGTCAGAAGAAAGGGCATTGGTCTTCAGAGTGTCCAGACCGTCAAAAAAGAACAAAAACAGGGACTAAAAAAGACAAAAGTCAAGATACCTGTTATTATTGTAAAGAAAAAGGACATTGGTCTCCAGATTGCCCAAAAAAGAAACAAGAGGAGTCAGAAGAAAAGAGGAATTCTTCAGAAGAAGAGAGGGATTCTTTGGAGGAAGAGAGGGATTCTTCTGAGGAAGAAAGAAGACAGGTGAAGAAAAAGAAACAGGAGAAAAAAAGAAGAAGGGAAGAAAGCGAGGAGGAAGAAGAGGAAAAGAGTGTGACAGTGAAGAAATTCAAAAAACAGAGAGACTAAACAAGGAGAAAAGAAGAAATCAATGAACTTTTAATTAAAGTGTTGAGTTGTGAATTGTGAATTGGATTGTAAAAAATGGAGAAAAGAATAAATGAATGATATAAGGTAAGAGTCTTTGAGTTTTGATTTTAAAATAAGAAGCTACACTCACGCACTCATACACAGACACGTACTATAAGGGTAAAATGGGTGAGTTTTTTTTGAGTTATTGGCAAATTGAAATTGTATTTCTTTTCGAAAAATGTGGGTGGCCCTGAAAAGGGCCTTTTTTTCTTCATGGTGAAAGGGTGAGTTTAAGCAATCAACTTTAACTGCCTTATGCCTTTGCCACGGCCAAGGCCTACTTCTGGACTGCGTAATGTTGATGATGATTGGGTTGAAATCACTAAGGGTGGTACGGTAGGCTTAGTCACAGGGTTGACGTGTTTAGCTCGGGAAGGTCGTATTCTCTTCGGTCGTGATAAAGAAGTCTGATACATTTGTTTCAGACTTCTTAACTCTGCTAAAATGTCCAACAGTACCGTGACCGTTTGATTTTCACCCTCTTGTTTCTTTGCTGCTACTTCTTCTTGCTGTTGCTGTTGTTGTTTTTTTCTTACCTCTTCTTCTTGTTGCTGTTGCTGTAGGAGAAAAGCCTGTTCCGCTTCCTTTTGTCGTTGTATAAATTTCTCCAATTCTTCTTTCTGTCTCTGTCTAAAATTTTCCACTTGCGGTAATGAAGAAGGTAACGAAGGTTCCGGAACAAATTCTTGCGAGGAGAGAAAATCCACAAAATCCCAATTCACCTCTTCTGAAAGTAAGTCCGAGTTCCCTTGGGCAGTCTCCCCTGCTGGTGCACCCCAATGGATCGTTTTCTGAGTTTCCGTCATGTTGAATCACTGTCGCATAGATTGACTGCACACAAGCGCTAGCGAATCTATATAGACTACGTGACGTCACAGACTGCTCTCTTCGGATTGGATGTGGGCTGACTGAATTCTGTAACGCGTGTTAGGATTGGTGAATGAACTCAATCCGTTTCAATCCTTCCTGTCCCTATAAATAAGCGCCGTTCACTGCATTGATTCACCTATTCTCGGAGCCTCAACATGTGGACAGACGTTGAATCTTCAACCCTTGTGTCAACAATGATGTTCAGGACGGACATGCTCATGTATGTCCGATCCAAGTGGACCGTTGTCCACAGGACCAACAGCAGCCTGTGGATAAGAAGAGTCTATATAGAGAGACAAGGTTGCCTCAAGAGGACTCTGATGTATGGCCCTGCTGTAAGACGAAGTTTGAGGAAAAGAAGATGTCGCAAATGCCCTTTATGTTAAGGGCATATTAACATAAACCAAAGGCCCTTTTCAGGACCAGCCATATTTCTCGAAAAGAGATAGTCTTTGAATTGCCTACCCCTTTTTTAAAAAAAAATTTTTAAAAAAAAATCCCATGTTAAATTCCCCTTGTCCGTAGAGTGACCCACGATTTATCGCCATGTTAAATTCCCCTTGTCCGTAAAGTGGCCCACGATTTATTCCCATGTTAATTCCCCTTGTCCGTAGATTTGCCCACGATTTTTCTCCATGTTAATTTTCCATTGTCCGTAGATTTGCCCAAGGGGTTTTGTAATGCTAATTCCCATTGTCCGTAGGGTGCCCCCTTTTACTACTCCTGACAATGACTTTTAATGTCCTAGTGAGATAACGACTACACCCAACAAATTCAAAGTATGTAATCACACAAGTGGAGAAAAGATGAAAATATAATATTCCACAAAGTAGGGTTGAAAATGTTTTTGAATGAAAATTATTGCCAAGTATAATAATTTTAGTAAGATAAACGAGTAACAATTTAATAGGTTTTCAATTTACTATTTAATTAATTAAAATTCAGTAAGAAACGGTAGAGATTTTGTTATTGACGCTAGCATTAATGTATACGATTTAAATAGATTGTAAATGTTATATGTTAGTGTCATTTCTATGCCATATTTAACATTTTTGAAATTTCATTCTGAACTATACAAGTTCCAATTGTTATGGATCTACTTATTTTATTTTTGATAGTAGTCTAGAACTCCTATATGCTCTTACTTTAACAAGTGTCTTCATTAAACTATTCTCTCAGCTACTCGCATATCTTATTGCAATTTACTGCAAACATAAATCAGCCCAGACACAATACAAATCTATTATAATAATAAAAAGTCACACAGATCACGTAAGCATTCAACACCGACTATTTCAGTATTGAGTGTTATTTTTTTAGAATTTGATTCTACATACCTTTAAGTGGCAGGTACACACTTCATTTGGTTTCTTATACATCCGTATTCCTTTAGCACGTCATTATTTAGACGCCGCGAGAGGTGCATACGGCAAAATCAATGTTAAAGTACGTAGATATTTATGAACTAAATGAACCTAAAGGTGTGATCCAGTTCAATCCAGACTGAAAGTCGCGTGCTGTAATGTCACATTAAAAGCTACTCATATTGACAAACAAATTCGTCCTACCCTTAATTCTGACGATTACACTTGACGTGTTCTTTTCTTGACCCGTGTTTAGTACATGTCCGCCATTTATAAACGTCCATAGCTATCGATAATTTTCGTCTGGAAGTTTCTTGATGACAATTAAGGTGCAGAGCATTCAATATTCAGGATTGAATAGACTTTGGTTAACAAAAATTTAATTTAAATTTAAAAAAAAACGATTTATATTTAATTTAAAATGAGTAAATGCTCAACAATGACCCGTGATACCTTTATTATCAATTTTGCGGGGTTAGGGCTTCGGGAAAAGGTTGGGCAGAATCGTGCTTAAGATGGTTTTTTTTTTCTCAATCAAACAGTTGAATACTGATATGTGCAAAGAATTATCCAGACGAATATTAAACTGGAAGACGTGGTGGCTTCGACATTTTTGCATATTTATTAGTTAGGACCTAACAGAAATTGGTAAACCATATCAAAAACATAGACGTGATAACGCGCTAAATATTGCGATCGAAAATGAATTCGCCATTAAGGTTATAGATTAAAGTGACAAATCATGCTGAAAGCGACGTAAACACATGTATGATTTTTTTTCTCACGCTTGCGGGCAATATAAAAATGCTGTGTTTAAGGAATCTTACATTTGTAATTATACATTTTAAAATAAAAAATTGCAACTGATGTTAGACTACATAAGAATGAAAATAAAATATTTGTCCTTATTGGTGGATAAAATTGTACATTTAAATATCATGCAATAAGTTCCTATTGTCTACATTGCAACGATACTGGCCTAGAAATTATTCGCTGAAAATAAATTTGACATTTTTACGACGACAATTAATATATGAACTCGGACTTTTATAAGATAGGATGAACCAATACAAATATATTTTAATCTTGCCAACAACATTCAGCTGACCAGCTTGTTCAAACCTGGCGTCGTTCAAAGGAAGCCACAAACTCTAGGTTATATGTAAATGTATCTCTTAATTTCGGATATAAATAGTATTAGATCTGGTTACAAGACGAAAATTTCCAAATGCAATTTCAAAATAGAGAATATCCTCGCATAGTTTGTATATACAACGTGACAGATTAAATAGAACACGCCTACTCACACTGAACACAGACTGCGTCCTTTTTGCAACGAACTCTATAATAAGGTGAAGGTCATTCACTGCTTCAAATTAAATACTTAGATCATCATGTGTGGGTTAGGCCATGAAGGGACAAATTTGTTAATGTGTTAAATTGTCAACATTGTCATGTTACCTGGGTAATCGCATGTAAAGAACATTTATCTTGGGGTCTGATTTAATGAATACTATGCAATATAACCACTAAATATGATGTCGATTTATTTTTGAATTTTTAAAATTCATATATATTGTTGAATGATATACATTTCTCTGAAAATTAAAACAAAGCCTGTTCAAAAATTGTCTTGACGAACACATGTTGCAGTTAAAGGTTTCCCTCCATTTAATAAGGTATAAATCCATTATGAGGTAAGCAGCAGGGGGGGCGAATCGGACATTTTGTCCAATCGTTATTTTGCTTAATTATTACTTCTGCACTCAACGATCTAGTGTCGTCAGCGCCTGGTAAAAAAAAAAACGACGACGTCGTTGGGGGATCGTCCAATCGTCATTTGGTTTAATTAACACCTTCTGCGCGTCGATCCCCAGCGTCGTCAGCGTCCGGTAAGCACATCGACGACCGCGTCGATGTCATCGCCCCCCCCCCCCCCCCTGCTGCTATGATCTTACAAACAGAGTGATCACCAACTCCTCCTCTTGTAGGTCAATTAGGTTATTTGACTGATCGGTAATTCTAAAATTAATTCTCGTTAAAAACCGATTATGGCATCTCATATAGACCGGATTAATTGGACTCTCAACGATTAAAAATCCCGGAGGGGCTGTTGGTGAAAACGAATAAAGGATATATCCCTGTTGAGCCTGATTTGATTGCTTGGTATCCACCTGGTAACTCCCTTCGATAACATCACACACTAGATTAATCGCTATCACCGATGCAATATTTACGTTGTATGGAGCAATATGCCTACCACCATCTCCGTTATCGTGTTTGAGGATATAAGTTGATGGACCGAGAAAATCATTAAGAGACTTTCTTAGTTCTGGCGCGTTGTATCCTGGAAACTTGAAATCGGGTAAATCGGCTTCTATGATATTATACTCGGTTAGGAATCGTTGTTTATTATCATCGCTGTTATCGGATATTGTTTTAACGATTAGTTCATTGATATATTCCATGTCTGATATAAGTTGATTTAACACCTCAACGTGTTTTCGTGCTTTTGTCTCCCGTAGCTGTTCTAGTTGTGATTGGTAAATACGATTAATCTCGGCAAACGCATCAGTGATATCATTTAAATTAACTGTGACTACGGCGGATAATTCAGGAGTTTTCTTATACTGAAAATACCATTGCATGGTATTCCTGTCTCGAAATGTAAACCAACTGAATAATAACGCGCTCCTTATAACAGACCAATCATCTCGATACCCGGGATTAATCTCATGATACGATTGCTCATTCGTGTGCAAGTCCGCGGGGATTTCCTTAGGCCATCCTAGTATGGTTCTTATTGAACTGTTAAAACAAGAGAACCAGTTAAGCATGTTGCAGCGTTACCAAACTCGATCCGGATGATTATCATCGGACCATCTGGATCCGGCAAGACGCAATTGTTACTCAATTTAATAATGAGATGGATGAAGTGGGATAAGTTGTATTTGGTTGCTCCTAGCGTAGATGATCAACGATGCTACGAGGTGTTGAAAGATTTCAACGAGAATGCATCAGCGATCGCTAAAAAAAATGTCATCGAGTTTATTACAGATATCAATGATGCACCGGGTATTGATGATATTGATGGCGACGTTAACAATCTAGTCGTGTACGATGATGTTATGTTAGACAATCAAAAAAACCCAGCTAGGATATTTTCCAGAGGCAGGCATAAAAACACCGACGTGATATATGTCACTCAACGATACACTCAGATTCCAAAAGTAATTAGAGACAACTGTAATATTCTTGCTGTGTTCAACGGCGTTGATACACACACGCTACGAAATATTTGGCAGACATGGTGCGGCGGTGACATGGACTTTAATGTTTTTCGAAACTTTTTTAGTCATGCTCAGTCGACCCCACATGGATTCGTAACGATAAATTTACATGATCCTCGCACACGATATCGTATCGGACTTGACCAAATATTCGGTTAGTTGTAAATAATTTTCATTGTAAGCAGCAGGGGGGGGCGATGACATCGACGCGGTCGTCGATGTGCTTACCGGACGCTGACGACGCTGGGGATCGACGCGCAGAAGGTGTTAATTAAACCAAATGACGATTGGACGATCCCCCAACGACGTCGTCGTTTTTTTTTTACCAGGCGCTGACGACACTAGATCGTTGAGTGCAGAAGTAATAATTAAGCAAAATAACGATTGGACAAAATGTCCGATTCGCCCCCCCTGCTGCTAGGTATATGCCTTTCGTATATCGATATCTACATGTGTATGCCACCATCCAGTTGTATGTCTGTCATAATGTTTATTAATTATTTCCCATGACCAATTGGCTTTATGCAGTAAAGAACATTTATATTTATTCTTCCGCTTTTTAATGTTCCGGCATAAATGTTATTCCAATTTTCCTGAATTACTTACAATGAAAAATACAGCAGAGTATCATAGAGGCATTATTGGCTTGCAGACAACCAATCCGTTTATCAGGTGAATTGTATTTATGATAACTAATCCGTTTATCCATTTAATTGCCTTTCTGATAATTTGTTTATTTCTTTGTTTGTTCTTATTCGTTATTAATTCACTGCCTGTCATTGACATTTTCATTCGGTATCTTTACCATTCTGCATCAAAGCCATTGTAACCATGTCATCAATATATATTTGGCTATTGCATGTTGGTATCTAGTTTGTATCTAGTTAGAACTCGTATTTATATATATATATATATATATATATATATATATATATATATATATATATATATATATATATATATATATATATATATATATATATTACCAAATAGTTTCGTGACTCCGACACCGGAATGGATTAACTTTTTGCATTGCATTGTACAACAGAAATCTAACACTCTATGATCATTTGGCGCTCATAACATTATCCATTACCTAATAGTTTCGTGACTCCGACACCGGAATGGATTAACTTTTTGCAATTGCATTGTACAACAGATATCTAACACTCTATGATCATTTGGCGCTCCTAACATTATATCTTTTTACTCATATTTTTCTTTTTTTTAAATGTTGTCTAATTTTGTTTGCTAGATCTTTGTTATTTTTTATTTCTTTATGGTCCTTTTCACTTTTTTCCATAACTCTAACACCCTTCAGATATTTTACTTCCATGTTTTCAATTTTTATTTAGGTAACTGCAACATATAATTTCAGACAGGCTTATAGTGATCTAATTGCTATACGAGATATAATGTACATAGCGTATACGTATCTACACATTGAGTTTTCTCAGTTACATTTTTCTCTTACTGTCTCTTACTTTCCTTCCATCTGTGAACATGATATGCCAAATTAAAATCCAATTGTCACCGACTCTGATTAAGTGGATATTGGCTAAGATTGCAATTTCTTGAAGTAATTACTGGATTTCTAGGGAAAAATCGATAAAAACATTCAATGTCTATTAAAAATATTGGACTTCTAAGATATAATGGTAAACACACATGGATGCTATCACATAAAAATTTCTATAACAAATATTGAATTATCAAAACAAAATTTAAATAAACAATTTTGAATTTCTATGTCACGACATCATTATAATATTGTTTTTCTATGAAAAATATTAAAATTCTAAGAAAAAAGAAATAAGGATCTTAACACATTAAAACAATAATAACTAATATATATATATATATATATATATATATATATATAGAGAGAGAGAGAGAGAGAGAGAGAGAGAGAGAGAGAGAGAGAGAGATTTTCGTAATCATTTAGAAAAAAAATATATTGTCTTGACATTGCACAAGGACTCAGACCAACAAAAGTTCATAATCTTCATTTTGGAAATGACCACAGATGTATTCAAAAAGCAAAAAGACTTTGCGATTTGCTTTAATATTTGCGGTTATCTTTTGGAGATATTTAAGTGATTTTTCTAACGTTTAGTTAGGAATAACACACATGTACAGCAAAGACATAAATGACGCTACAAACACGGAAAAGGGTTTTAAAAAATTAAAAAAAAGATAATTAAACAATGTAGTTATGTGGAAGCAAAATGACTTAGTTATCCACTCCCAACATCATTCGTTGTAGTTATGTCCCCAATTAACTTAGAATGTCGAGCGGCTTAAAAACACTCTGCATAGAGTCACCTTTCCCAATTGTCTTCTTTTTAACAGCGTGACTAGTAGGATACAGCTTTCTCCTTCGTCACATGCATAGCTAACGAGAGAGAGAGAGAGAGAGAGAGAGAGAGAGAGAGAGAGAGAGAATTAAAATGTAGACAGGTGTTTCCATTCAGGAACTATGGTTGTAAGCTTATTTTCATTTACTTAAAGCGCAAAGAGAGCACTACTAAACTTTATCTTACTGTGA
This sequence comes from Sinohyriopsis cumingii, assembly GCA_028554795.2. Classification (NCBI taxonomy): domain Eukaryota; kingdom Metazoa; phylum Mollusca; class Bivalvia; order Unionida; family Unionidae; genus Sinohyriopsis; species Sinohyriopsis cumingii. The sequence continues at coordinate 149,889,063 of CM068824.1, forward strand.
GCACAAGAACTACAATCCCCCACCACCCCTCTATTGCCGTACTCGGTGTGGCGCACAATACACCAGCAGCCCTCAAAATTCACTTCCGTTTTTTTGAGTTTCTCAAAGCAAGACATTTCAAAACTTTAAACAATAGAAAATATTTCACTTCACTCTTTCGTGCTTTTCTTCGAATCGTGGATGAAAATTGTTGGACAAAACCCTTGGATATCAAGTTAACGAACGAACAAAGAGAAAGAATTTTATTGGTAATTTCATTTTTTCCATCGACTTTCTCCCAAAGTTTTGTATTGGCACGTACAAATTAGTAGCTAGTTCACCGCCATGCCGTTGCAAGGAAAATAGTCATTAACTTTTTAAGCTCATTTCACCCAATTTTTGTCGCAAATGTGATGTCCAATTATCTCAGAAGTGTGTGAGAGACTGAGAATACTTGAGCTTGTTCTCGTAAAGACCCTCCGGCTGGACGAACGAAGAACCCCACTAATAAGTTTCTAATATGATGGAATAATTACCAATTCTTGACCTCATTACAAGTCAATGGGGACCATTAACAACTAGAAATAAAAAAAAAAATTAAAAATATTCCGTCAGACAAATAACAAAGTATTTCACTTCTGTTTTTATCAATTGCTCACATTATTTATTTTCTCACATATTTGTGTATGTAAATACGAATAGATGACAATGCATGAGCACCCTTGCACAAAAACATGAACTGTGTGCAGATACATATATTTGTATTAGATTTGTCTTATTAAGTATAATTTACCTTAATTTGAAATGACCAAAAAATATCGCGGATGAAAGCGGTAAACATAATTTTCATTGACCATAGATGAAATGGGTGTTTTTATCCAACTGTTCCACAAAGTCGGAAAGCTTACCAGCAAACTTAATCTGCGTGGGGCCGATGCGAACGGCACCATTGATGTTATTCCAATACTTGTATCTGTTGATTATGTATATACAAGATAATAATACAGTTACAGAATTAATCATAATTTTAGGGTCAAATTGTCATATAACGATATATTACTTGTATGTTTATGTCACTATATTTAAATATATTTCACGTGGAAATTTTTATTTGATAATAATATCAGGGGAGAAGTATAAAGAGATCTAAACTCACATTGAAATGGACAATAAAGGTGACAAACTGGTATTAAATTGGCAATAAAGGGTAAGAAATTGGGATTTCATTCTTCATTCTGATTATATTTCGAGAATGGTGACGTCAGTTATGCTCATGATACACAGATTTCTTATTTTTATGTTATTGCACATGTTATCATAAGACTGTATAGAGATCAATCAAAAATAACATTTTGAAACAAAATCGATAAAGAAGTAGACGAGAAGGTAACGCTAAGTTTTGAACAATTTATTCCTGAGTGTGTCAGAACAAAATTCACGGGATTTTATAGATTGTGGATAAAATCACGATACACATCAAGAGTGAAGCCTGAGTCCACCAAATCATCAACTTTCCTCTTTGACAAACATAAATAGCTTCTCAAAGGTACATCAGACCTGCAATATTATTTTCGTAGATTTGTAGAAGTTCAGTTACTGTTTGCTAACGATATCGTCAAATTTGGATAGTAAATTACGCTTAGTGGCACGCTCGTTTTGATTTCTTTTGCATACTCCAAAAAGGAGAAAATTCCAACATTTTCCAGCAAAAGTTTAAAGCAATAATATTCCATTGTCAGAGATCTGAACCCAAACCCCTGGTTGGATTTTCGCTTTAGAGGAATGGATTATACTCCGGGGAAAATTGTTATCCTTTAGTCTCTTCTTTACAGGTGTAAAAACTAGCATGGAGCCATTTTTGCTCCATATGTTAAAACATAGACCTGTCAAGCAAGATAGTGCCGATTTTTGCGGCAAATAAATAGCACAAAGTAGAGTCACCCACCTCCCACTCTTGCGAAATTTACTTCAGTGATTTTTATCCAGGGAAAAAATTACTAGTCTGTTTCCCCCTTAGTAAAGCTCCTCTAGTTATGCTTTTTGGAAACTGTAACCTTTAACTTACACATCAACAAAACTATTTAAATGAATGACCATCTCAAGACTCTTTACTAAATTTGAAAATGGCTTATTACAGAGGTATTCCTTACTGTTACGAATCATTAAAATTCCTTCGTGTCGTTCCATAAGCATACATAATAATCCAGCTACCAGGTTTGAGGATCAGAGTAAATTGATCAGATTCATTGTGAGTGTGGTTTCTTTATGATTGAAGTGGCTAATCTTTTTTTTTTAAATGACAGCTGTTTCATAAATTTCAAGAAAAAGGTTGCGTATCTGTATGTGAGAAATGGAAGAGAGGGGTAATTCACACTAGAATAGATTTTACCCGGCGAGCATTTCTGCTGCAGGAAGTGTGATAGTCCTTGGGCGACTTTTCCCCGGAAGAAAATAGACTCGGCGTGTTTATCCATACATTTTGCAGGAAAACATCTACACTTTATCCATGATTTGCATGATATGTGCTGATGAAAAGGATATAATTTCTGGTATTTATACGACTGTGTCATGGGGATCGAATAACAATAAAGGAAAGCATTCAACTATCGCGTTAACAATTACGTCCGCTACGGTGATGTTCGTGCCACATTTTGGACCATATGTGTATACATTGAAATGTGTACTAAATTATCAAGATATAGAGCGGGGGGGGGGGCATCTGATCAGCAGCAAACAAACGTAAAAATCTGCTTGGAGGTCAAACAGTTCTGATGATTATTTACAACGGAATAATTTTCCATTACGCACCAACGTAGATGGGGACTGGCGGTACTGAACAAATTAAGCGCACGTGGATACCATTCAGTGAAACACACACATACATACACACACATACACACACACACACACACTAGAGCAATGTACTACGAAATATTTCGTATGACGGTACGCCGCAGTATTTTTGAACGTACTGCGATACGCTCCACGGTTTACCGTAATTATTATTAGGGATCAACAATTGAATGTTCTAGGGTAGGGACCTGACACTTTTTATTAACAGATTTTTGTCTGTCAATAGCTTAAAAAAATGTCTTGTGGTGTTTTGTAGTAAAATATTGGAATATTATATCTATTTATACTATTTCTTTTAAAACATTATCTTAAGCTCAAAGAAAAGAAAATATCTCAAAAGAAAATTGTAGCCCCCCCCCCGAAATTACCTAATAGTAAATGAATTGTCTATGTGTATGTTAATAGTTGTATACGTTATAATTTAAAACCTGTAAGTAAAGTGGGATGATTAAGCTTACATCATAGCTTACATCCTGTGAGAGACATTGTGCCGACATTAGAGTTTGTTAATAACAATAAGAAGCGAGAGAGAGAGAGCAGAAAACACACTTAACAAAGGAGATAATATTTAGAGGATCTCAGAAATTATGTAATATTCAAACTGAAGAAAGTACTATCCTGAAAATCCAAGGAGGAATCGCAGCCTGGCAATAGAATCCACGTGCTTCACACATTAACATATGCTAGTTGTTGTTGTTGTGGGGTTTAACGCCATTTTTCAGCACACGATAGGCTATGCATGGCGACCAGTATTAATGGTGGAGGAAGAACCCAGGAAAAGCCCGGGAAGAACCACCGACTCACGAGAAGCTACTGGCAAGCTTTCTCACATACCCACATTAGCCGAATCCTAGACTCGAACCCACGCAGACAGAGGTGAGATGGCAGTGATCCGTAACGGAGAGCGCTTTAGACCACTCGGCCCCCACTCGGGGCCCCTAACATATGCTAGTAAATAACTTTTAAAAAAATACTTCATTTTTGTCTAAATCCGATTTTCCCCCCAAAAGTAGCACTTGACCCGCATAAAACACAGATGCACACACACAAACACACACAAACACACACACACATACATACATACATACATACATACATACATACATACATACATACATACATACATACATACATACATATATGCAAGGACTGCGTTATCCAGGAATCTAACCATCTACCAGTGTGTATCAATGATCAGTCTGAAAATATAATAAAACCCAGAAATATTTATTTGAACATATCCCCAGCGTAACCTATTGACCGTATTCCAAACGTAACCTATTGACCGTATTCCCAGCGTAACCTATTTTACGTATTTCAACGCAGCCTATGAACAGTATAAACCAGCGTTTCATATTAAACGAACTGGTATTATCGGCATAACCTATGAACCGCATTCCCAGCGTACGTTATGGATCGTATCACCCAGCGTAACCAATGTTATGCATTACCCAGATTAGCCTAAGGCGCGTATTCTCAGCATAATTTATGGAGCATATTACCAAGCATAACCTATGCAACATATTTCCCAGCGTAACTTATGGACCGTATTACCCAGCGTAATCTATGAACCATATTACATAGCGTAACATATTGAGGATATTACCCAGCGTAATTCTAACAAATTGGACCATTTCATTAGTAAATTGCAACTAATCTTCTAGAAAACACCACAAATATTCTTTACCGGTCTAATATACAATGAAAAGTCATGACACTCAATTAGTTGAGTCCTTTAATGGAGAAATTGATAAAAGGATGTATCCAAGTTACATTCTTGCCGAACCTAGATATACATGTAAATTGCTGGCGTAATTGCAAAACACAACGTACTTGTCAGACGTCGTTGATATTTGAAGACAGACTATAGCGTTCTGTAGGCTACAATGTATCTTGAAAGTTTATAGTTTAAAGAAGAAACTAGTAAACATTTATCTTCGTTAAGTATAACATAACCGATGCCGATTCGTTATGGACAAGCATATATACAAAAGATATGACTAAACAAGAAACACAATTTCCTAAAAGAATGCTAAATGTATTTAATTTAAAAAATGTTGGTTTTTTTTTTATTTGTAATGCAATAACAATTGCAGTAGAGCGGCATGCAAAGTCGGCTATACAACTTACCTTATAGAGAAGAAATAAAAGACCCACAAGGTCATGATATTTTGATGGGGCTGCTGTGAGCACCTTGAAATAACGTCTTGGACAACGATGCTAGTAGATAAACTTTGAAAAAGGTGGTCCTACTATGCTTATTCTGATTATTATACTTGTAATTTATTCTTTTTAATTCAATTTTAATTAAATGATATGCCCATTGCTTTACATAGCTGCTAATTATACAATAAAAGATGTCCTAGTAGATAAATGTACGTAAAAGATGCCTATTTACAAACGATAGTATTTAACTGTCCTTTTAGTTACTTTTATATCATTTTACCTCTAAACAAAGTGCATCTTTCCATAATGGGCATAGTTATTATTTCTTTGTATCTTTACTATACGTATTTCATTTTGAATTTTGCGTACATCACAAAAAACTATGTATTTGGAACATATGTAATTACTTTGCAATCAAAATATATCAAGCCATTCTTCTTGGGGTGAGGGTGTTCTCATTGAAAAAATTGACGGATTTTTCGCCCTAATTATGTTGTATTACACAGAAGCCAAGCACATAATTCTAAAATCTCCATTTCTCAATAACTGCAGCATTCAGCGGTGCCTGTCAATCATTTTGTCCTGACTTACGAGGGACCGTTAACATGACACTGTACAATTAAGCTAGTCAAACGAAACCGATGCCGTCTCCCGCTGTACATCACGTTCAAGTTTCTTGTGCTCCCACGTGTTGCTTCATGAACCCCAACATAATTTCATAAACTAAGTATTCCGATGGGTAGCAGCGTATATTGTTATCAGATTATTTACCAACCCTGTCGAACTATTTTAAATGCACTGCGTCACTCCTCTAGTACACAGCCAAGAACTATTGGAATCATCCTTTGACGCTATTGGAGTCATCCTTGACGCTTCTATTACATTTGCTCGTAATTTTATTTTCTTAGATAATAAATATCTGAAACAAACTTACATCGGATATCTCTCTGTCCAACAATTGTACATCGGGTATTTCTCTGTCCAAAAATCTTACATCTATGTCTCTCTGCCCAATAATCTTTCATCAGACGTCTCTCTAACTTACGAAACATTTTTTTCTTATCGGTGAACACTTGTCGTTCTAATCAAAAGGTAACCGACTTGCATTACTTGACAGTCTTGCTCGCAGTCAAGAATGTCTTCAGAAATAAAAGGTAATTTGCATTTTTAATTGCCAATAATTAAGTAAAATAACGTTTGTGTTGAGATGAAAAACTGACTTTTTTAATATGTGATAGTAAAACTAATTTTAAAAATAACATCACTTAGTACACGACAAACATCGTCAGTTTATGAAGGGAGTAATGACCCCTAGCGCCAGGCATAAGGGAACTTTATTTTTCCAGCTGAAATTTTGATATTATTTCATCTTCACATTAGTGTAACCGGCTTGCAATAATTAGCAATCAATAAGCGCCATTTACGAACATTGCTCCCAGGCGCCTAGGCCCCTCCCCATCCCACAAAAGATAACAAACCAATATCTAACTTTTTGTCTGCTTTACTATGTATGTATGTATGTATGTATGCATGTATGTATGTTTTGTTTTAAACTTACATTCAGTTTTTGAAAGAAGAAAGAAGAAAAACACGGAATATACCATGTTTTTCACAGGTCCAGATAAATCTGCATTTTAAGAAAGAAAAACGTGGGTTTTGCTGACTTTAACAACACTGTTAACACATTATTGGCTATATAATGCAGAGAAAATGGGAGATAAGTGCCGATCCCGGGCTGACTGGAATGGATATTGAACTGGTGATTCTTGGTTAGCATATATATATATATATATATATATATATATATATATATATATATATATATATATATATATATATATATATATATATATATAGTTCCTTCACTAAGTCCTATTTTGTAAAAAGTGTGTGTGTGTGAAAATTGTAACTACAGTGTTGCTTTGAAATACTGCCACCTGTCAGAAAATAATATGCACGCTGATTCAAAATCTATTTGGTACTAAAAGCAAAATAATGCGCATAGCTTAACATGGAAAGATACTTTATCTAATCGTGAAAGGAATCAAAACTCGCCGAAGACAGATCGCGTGTAAATTCCTATTAATACCTATTTAACCATAATGTAATAAGTCTTTGGACGGTATTGATTCGTATGATCTTCGCGAGTAACGATTTATTATGTATATTTACACACCAGTACTGTGTATATAGACCTGAGCGATTTACACTGTAGAGGATACTTTTCTTAATCATGCACGAACACTTAGTCAGTCCATTGAAACGGTATGACATTTTTCAGCTTAGCCTTAAAGATTGTTTAAAGAAGGGCCACTATAGGAAGTTCCAAAGACGACGCGAAAGAAGAAGAAGAAAAAAAGAAAGAAATATGCACACTTAACGGATGAATAGCTCTGATCCCTTGAAGTTGCATGCATTATATCACCTTCTCGCCAGATTCATGCTGTACATCTGACGGCCTGAAACAATCGTGAAGACGGAGACAAACGATAAAACTCGGTCATGTGTGGTAGGTGGACAGTTCTGCGTTCTTTCTCTTATCCTATGTGCATTTAGACATATAAGAATGATAAGAAATTCCCCAAACAATTAATCTTTCACTGTAGATTACTTACAATTTGTTTTCCTCATTTTGTAAATTAAGTTTGGATGAAGATATCCCTAAATGAAGTTTGGATGAAGATATTCCTAAATGAAGTTTGGATGAAGATATCCCTAAATGAAGTAGCATTTGTAATTTTTAACGCTTGCATTATGCCTCCTAAACCAATTTGTACAGTTGCTAATAATCAGGTTCGATTTTGAAACGAGTACATTCAATTTTTCCTTTCCTGACATGTATACCAATTTGTATTTATTACATTGATTAAGAAATCTGTAATGCTGTACTGTTTTGTGCAATAGGAAAAGTCGGAGTGACACATAGCAGAATACGGATGAGAGTGTGTTGGACGCAACTGAGAACGACTTCAAACTGATAGGAATGGGGAAGAAGGAAGATACATTTCCAATTTGACGTTATGCAGATGGACATCGTATCACTCAACGGACGACGCTATACGGATGGACAACACACAGCACCCAACGGACGGCGCTATACAGATGGATACTGCACCACGCCGTATGGACGACGCTATAAGGATTGACAACGCAACAAACCCTTTACAACGCTATACAGATGGACAACGTTTCACACTCAACCATAACGCAATACAGATGGACACAACACCCAACAAACGACGCCATACAAATGGACAACGTACCACACGCAACGAACGACGCTGTACAGATGGACAACACACCAAACCCTTTACAAGGACAAAGCACCACACTCTAAGGGCCACGATATAAGGACGGACAATGCATCAAACCCAACGAACGACGCTATCAAGATGAACAAAGCACCATAATAAGGTATAATTAAAGAAACTAAGATCGTGGTGCGATGGCAAACTTCCATGGCAGACACGGGCCATAACTCAGTTAAATTCCGGCGGAAAAAGGTGAAATTACAACAGAATGACTCAGCAGGTCTCCTTATTACCAATCATCACACCGAATATATATCTTTAATCAATTAATTTCTTCATGCACTTTATCGAGCAGAGACGAAATTCATCATGCAGGAAATTCTACGTCTAATCTAATCTTCACTGCTGTTTACAAAACTCTAAAGCTAATATTGTTTTGTTTAAAGAAACCTCTGACTCTTTACCGATGCGAAAAAGACCTGTGAAATTTACAACTTATTCAATTCGCTTCCTACATTTTGTATGAATTCGTAGTTTAGAGTGGTTTTATTTGGTGTATCAAACTATCGAAATCAAATAAGCTAGTCTGGAGGCTGGGTCAGGTGTGCAAATTAGTGATTAATTGGTAGAATTTAAAGAGATTGTATTTAAATCAAATAAATTGAAACTTGGTAAAAATGCTAATAAAGGTTAAATTTGTAAAAGATTTTCGTAAATGCTAATAAATTTTAGAATGAAGAAATTATAATTCTAAAGCCTTGCATATGAGGCAAAATATCAGCGAAAATATTTATCAATTAGGTTTTAATTGCGTTTAAATTTGTTTTTAAAATTAAAAGAACACAGAAGAATCTATGAGTAAGTAATGTACATAAAAAGAATGGGAGTATTTTGAGGATATGTAGCCTTCATGGACATAATTTAGATGAGATAGAAATCAGAATGTCGAATTACTCCATTTATCATGACTAAAACAAAACCGCAGTGTTCACAATGGTCTTCGTGTTCTCGATTGCCGCGTTTACGGAGTGGCGACAGTAAGAGCAAACGATCTGCATTTTAAAAAAATCGTCGAGGAAGTAGCTGGAAATAATTTGTTTTTCCTTTTCGTAATTCATACCTCATTGTGCAGTAGTTGAAACTACCAGAAATATTTTAAAGACTAAAATAACTAATGAATGCAGAAATCTCACGTTTAATAATATAATTTCGGTCATGAAAAAGTCTGGATTATCCATCCGTATATTTACGACTATACCGAAACATCCGTCTAGTCACTTTCTACAAAGAACAGCAGTCATAAACACGTTTTTAAATATGTTTTTATTTCTTAATAAAAGAAATTTAAAAACATTAAACTAATAAAGTAACCGCAAGAAGGCTTCATTTCAAACTTAAGCTTACTTAAAATCATACTTGTTTAGCTATGCAAATATCCGTCATATCTCTTTAAGGATATGGTATAAATTAAGTCATGGCAGATAAGAGACATTGTATTGACTTCATTTGATCGTTGTATTATTTAAGTGTTTCATTTGTAAAAGTTTTAACATATGATAGTTCACAATTATTAGTATCTAGCAACAATTATGCTGTGCTTCAGTTCAGTCTCTTAAGAAATTAAATATTATATATATATATATATATATATATATATATATATATATATATATATATATATATATATATATATATATATATATATATATATATATATATATATATATATATATATATATATATATCACTCGTTCAGACTTTGTGTATCACTCTGTAACTTGTTATTTTTCTCTTAAAGTTGCCTTTGCTTTCAATTATTATCTATTTACAAATCATCCTCGTGTAGACGAATCCTTCATTCTTTCTGCCAGAATGTTTGTTGTTAGACATAACGTCGACATCACAATGATGACTCATGTAAGAGTGTGTCCACGGTATTTATCAATGGCATGCGCCTATCTCCTATGCATGCAAGGTACGTGTCTTGTCTCTGCCGTTAAAACTTAAGGTAAACTCACCAGATCTGATTAATAGGAGGAATAGCAAACTGACGGCGTGGATAATGTGGGACCACAAACAAGGTGGTGGATTAGAGTTGTGGACTGCACCTTGAACACAAATTACATCCAAATTTGTAGATAAACTATTAAAATTGCTGTTTTACTTTGTAATATGTAAAGACGAACGCTTAACGAACCTTTTCTCTGATTAATCTACTTTTTCAGCTTTACGTGTTGTTGCGATTAATCGATTTATCGAGCATCGGTCTCTTTCATTGAAATGACCTATTAATCGACTACAAATAATGTGCTTGATTTTGGTCGAAATTTATTTCTGCACCATCAGGCTCGGGTATACTTGAAAAAATAGCACCATTAAGGACCTAATGTAGACAAATTAATCGATTATTATTCAATCATCAATCGTTTAGCATAGACTGATATTAAGTCATTTAAGTTTATCCAATTCCAAACACTAGTTTTAATAAATGTTATAGAATGATCTATTCAGAAACAAAAGTGAGATAGGCTGCAATAGAGATGATGAAATTGTTGTTGTTGCTGCTGTTGTTGTTGTTGTTGATGATGACGATGATGACTATGATGATGATGATGATGATGATGATGATGATGATGATGATGATGATGTTAGTAGTAGTAGTAGTTTTATAATTATCATCATCTTTATGAGCATACAAACAGCAGCGGCAGCAAATATGATTTAGAGAAAGGATGCGGAGAAGGGAGAAAGACAAGATATATGATAACAAAATGTACGAAGGAAGAAAAATGCACAATAATAGAATATACATCAAACACAACTACAACGATTATCGCTACTGCAATTATGCTGCTGCTAATACTACTACTACTGTTAAAGCTACTACTGCTACTAATTCTACTACTTCTGCTAATACTACTACTAGTTACGAAGACGATGATGATGATAAGTATCATCATCGTCATCATCACAATGTATTGATGAAATGAGCATAATATACAATAAAAGCTAATGATGACAAATCAATGAATTTTTTTACTTTTCTCTTTTCTTCATTTCAGCGGAATGATACTGACCAACATCTTCAGCCGAAGAACTGCGCGCAAATATGAAATAAACAAGATGAGATTGAATTAGTAATACAACTTGTTGTTCGCTTTCTGTGTTGTTTTGTTGTTGCTGTTTTGTTGTTGTTTTTTGTTGGTTTATTTGTTTGTGGGGGTGTTTTTTTATATTGTATGTTTGCTTGCTTGGTTTTATTTTTCATTGTTGCCTTATGAAGGTGAAGGAGGAGAGGTTCTTTGTTATCAGACTTCGGACTTCAAGTGATAAGAGACAACAGGGACATAGTCACAGAAGATGTACACGACAAGACTGCTTTGAATGTTAGTGGATGTGAATATGGAAACAAATAGGTCAGTTAAGTAATCTCTCTCTCTCTCTCTCTCTCTCTCTCTCCATGAACTTTCTACAAATAATTGACAACATAGGTTGAGAATGCATTTGATTCAAGACGGCGTGTGACAGTGTGGCCTGCATAGGTTCCTTTTTTAAACTGCTGGTGGAGACACAAAACTCCAACGGATGTATTATTCCACTCTTTTCCACTACAAAGATATGCGATAACTCATCATCTAAATCTATAGGAGCAACAAAATTCAGTATATGTACCAATGTGATTTATAGAATCTTCCCCGTGAATTAGGGAGGGTCTAGGGAAAAGTAACCCGAGGGGATACCAACATTTTCTGGGATTAGGTTACCCGCACATCACATGCTATTTTTTCTCGCGTAAACGTTACACTATTAACAAAGTGTACTTTATAATATTTTGTATTCATTACGTCAGCTTAATCTCGTAAAACTGTTTGCACGTGAACATAATTTGCATTATGGTAAGATAGATTTGTCAAACTCAGGGTAAAATACAGGATAACTCTGCCCCAATAGTTATTCCTGCAAAATCAAAATAAATTAATGTTTGGCTGTTTAATCTGTATAACTTTTTTTACAATGTGACACTGAAAAATCTTTTTTTTTTCCTTTATAAATGGAAGATTTCATCTCTCAGAATTAACATTCTCTTTGGTACGTTGTTCATTAGAATTGCTAATGCTCTTTGGTACGGTGTAAATTAGAGTTGCCAATGCTCTTTGGTACGGTGTACACTAGATTTGCCAATGCTCTTTGGTACGGTGTACACTAGAGTTGCCAATGCTCTTTGGTACGGTGTACACTAGAGTTGCCAATGCTCTTTGGTACGGTGTACATTATTGGCATGATAATTGTGAATCTTACTACATGCCTAGTTATTGAACGCATAACCAGTACTAATAGTATTTGTAAAAGCAATCAATCTAGAAAGAGTACAATTTGTCTGAAGTAGCCACATATAGGAAATAAAAACGACAGCTGAATTCTCAATACAATTTTCTTTCTTTAGTAATTCGATGTAATGGATCCTTAAGTGACAGTTTTCGGCTGGTTATCGCTAGGTAAAGGTAACCGTATAGGTCGGACTTATTTATTTATTTATTTATTTATTTATTTATTTAGTTATTTAGCAAGTTAGTTAGTTAGTTAGTTCATTTTATCTTTCATTGCGATCGTATTTAAGTTCATATGGGCATGCATATATATATATATATATATATATATATATATATATATATATATATATATATATATATATATATATATATATATATATATATATGTATGTATATGTATGTATGTATGTATGTATGTATGTATATATATATATATATATATATATATATATATATATATATATATATATATATATATATATATATATATATATATATATGACCCTGGATTTCCTCGAAAGGGTACCAGCAAAAGTCTATATGTCTATTTACTCAAAGTGCATTTAATATCCAATAAACGTGCGCATGAATAAAGCGATGGTCAAATTTAAGTGACAAGTGACTGTGTGTGTGTCTGTGTGTGTGTGTGTGTGTGTGTGTGTGTGTCTGTGTGTGTGTAGCCGGCGCTGCATGATTAGCAAAATTAGTGTCATCTTCAATCTCAGTCTTATTTCGTCCTCATCATGAATATCATACATACTAGCAGTAGTTGCGGCAGTTAACGAAAACGCATACGTACCCACAAGCCTTTTTTTGTCCATGCATGTATGTTTGAGAGACAGACAGACAGACCATACGTTCCCACAGGTCTTGTTTGTATATGCATATCTGTTTGAGAGATGGACATACAGAAAGACAGGGGCAGACAGACAGAGATAGAGAGAGAAAGAGAGCTGGGATGCACATAAAAAGTATCTTTAAGGAATGGCTTGCACAAAAATCCGCACAATTGCTGGTTAATTCTTTGCACTGTAGTTAGCCGCTGTTTTGACAGCTTTGTTAAAGGTGTTGAAAAATTCCACGGATAATTTTATCTGTCACACAAATTCTATGGTAAAAGTCGACGGGGAACCAGTGGATGTGACAACAATTACAACAACTACTATTAAATACCTGTGTTTCTATGACCGTTGTCACCCTATCAGAAGTATCAATTATACCTGTACAGTTTAAATCAACCGGAATCGTGGAGTAAATGGACCTGTTTCAGCCAGTTTCTATTTACGATTCTGCGTTTTTATTATCTTTTTCATTGAAAAAATAATTGTTCACAAACTGCGTTCTAAACGTGCCAACGAAATGCTGAAGTTTCATCTAATTCGGAACATCTTTTAATGCTTCGTATAAAATGCTGCTGCATAAACCCTCGCCACTCCCACTCTGAAAAGTATGTTTGTTTCTGTGGCTAAGAGTTAATCCGCCATGAGATAAACTACCGTCAAGTACCGTGATTGACACTTGCTTGTGTGGCGTTATTAAACAGATGAGGCATTAAGGGGTGGAGCGCTCTCAAGAACTAATAGCTAATCAAAATATGCTATATTTAATTTATTACACATTCTGCAGGTGAATCAGTGATCTTGTCAAGAACTGCTGAGATTTTTATTAAAATAAATAGATATGGATATAATTTATGCTTCATAACGTTTGGAAATACTTGTTTGGACAACGTGCAGAGTATACACTGTGCAGTTTTTGAGATCTTAGAAACTTTCGTCTTTGCGTCGGTTTGGAAAACTTAAACGTATTTAAAGTCGGCAATTTTTCGTTTATAAGGACCAATATCAAGTTGTTTTCCGGAAATACTTAATTTGGACACCTATGTGGCAAGTTGAAAATTGTTCGGAAGACATGCCATCAGATTGACCGTTGCAAGAATCAAGGAAAACAAGGACAAGGAGGGAAATATTTAAATAAAGACATCTGGTCATTGTTAAAAGAGTAATGAATTCATTCATCAATTGCCCTCCTGGTCAAATGTCTCACTTCCAAGGACATTATGGAGGAAATGGACATTTCGGACAAATGTATTCACCAAATCAACGGCCTTCATTTGCTATCCAGGAAATTCTCGGGTTAGGGCAAACCTGTCGCCAAAGCAGCAGCCCGGACATGTTGGAAAATCCCGGAAATTTTATGTACATATCCAGAGACTTTTCCGGATTTGGTCCGGGTACATTTAATAGTGTAATGCCCCCAGAGGCTGTAAACCAAAACTATCCCCGGGACCAGAATGTCCAGAACAATTCTTTACACTGTTCCTGGCGGTTTGACAACATGGGACAGCCGACAATCAACAATCCTGCACCCATCCAAACTATGAACCCGGTCACCCAAAGAGTGAATGAAAATTTCAGTTTTGGTATAAAAAGTGCGCAAGCTTTGGAAGAAGGTAAGATCTTTTCTTGTTCTTGTTCTTGCTCTTCTTCTTCTTCTTCTCATTATTATTAGTAGTAGTACTAGTAGTAGTGACAGTAATAGCAGTAGTAGTAGCAGTACGTTTGTTAGAATGTTTACGGAAATTATCAGAAAGGTATAACCTACCAAGTATAAGAAGTTATAATTGTTTTGTCAATACCTGACGTTGAGATTGGGGTAAATAATGTAATACCTTTATTTATCTGGAACAAAATCACCATGCTTCATTTTTTATCAATAAACGTGATGTCGAATTTGTTGGAATTTTATTTGGGTTGTAATTCTCAGTCAATTAAAAATCTTGAACTCAGCCAAGTCCTCCTAAAGCCAGTACAAGTTTAACGATAAGTATTTGACAGAGATTAAATTTTGTATTTAACCTTGTTCCATTTGAATGTTGAGAATGGCGGACCTTTTCAAAGTACCCTTACAGCTCACCTTACAACGTATTTATGTAGCTATTATTGAACTTATCCCAAAATACGCCAAATCAATTAAAGTATTGTGGCTGTCGCACGTTTCAGTTCTTCCTTGCAGATTAATTATAACTGCATTATTTCATAACAAAAGAAAAGAATGCAGTTTTCACACAAATATAGAATTTCAGTGTAGAAATGTGCATAGATTGCTTCATTATTATTGCATACACTTTTGCTTTACTATGTTTGCAATATGGGTTACTTTGGAAGTCATCGCGGATATTGCGTGTATTCAGAAAACTCTAAAACTTGTTGATAATTTTTATATATAAAAATATACAGCATAATAATCATGTATGGAAATAAATGCATCATGTAAAGAACCTAAACTCTTACAAAGACTATTGGAACTTATAAAGTCTAGAGATTATGAAGTACATAAAGCATATATATATATATATATATATATATATATATATATATATATATATATATATATATATATATATATATATATATATATATATATATATATATATATATATATATATATATATATATATATATATATATATATATATATATATATATATATATATATATATATATATATATATATATATATATATATATATATATATATATATATATATATATCCGATTTGTAATCCTGAGGTCGCAGGATCGGTACCGGCCCACGTCAGCGTGGATCGGCTACCATGGCATGTCCTTGGAAAAGGCGCGTAGCTCCATTTCCCTCCATTTAATATATTTCTACTTTATCTATCAATTTATTTATCCATTAGGATTTCATTCTATTTGTTTCTGTTTATCCATCTGTTTGGTTTTGTTGGGGGTGGTAGGTGGGGTGGAGTGGATGCAAACCGTGTACATGACATATATGTAACTGAACGAACTAACCTAACAAACTCTAAATGTATGCTTATAGGAGCATATGCATTCATTGTAACAAACGATCGTATCATACCAATTTTCAAAATAAGTATAGTATAGACCAACGTCTGTTAATGTGAGATTCGGAAAGTATTATCCTTATGCTTTAATGATATTTTAGAGGAATTCCCTTAAAAAGAATTGACTTGCTTTAGAGAGAGAGAGAGAGAGAGAGAGAGAGAGAGAGAGAGAGAGAGAGAGAATAGTTTGCATTGCTTCCTCCTGTAGAAATCAAAACATCCAAACAGACAGCATGCGAGAAAATTAAACTTTTTAGTGTAAATCAAAGTATAATGTGTAAACATTATATTTCATTGCTCAAAGGAAAGCAGTAAGGATAGATTAATAGCAACGTGATGGCTTTAATTAAAGTGCCATAAAATGTTATGGGTATCAATTTTAGATCTAGCTAGAAAACGGCGAGACTCACTCTAGAAGGAAGGACTGTTCACTGTTGATCTTGTTGGTTTATTGCTGTTGTTGTTTATTTTCCTTTTCATTTATTTATTTATTTATTTGTCTTCTCTATCTTTTATACCCATTTTCTTGGCTTGAAATACAACCTTTTACACATCTTAATTGACATTTTCTCATGTTAACTTCTTTCTTTCTTTCTTTATCCTCGTCTTTCACCTCCCCCTCGTTGTTCATCATCCGGCTTTAAATACCTCGGCTACATGCTAATGTTTAACCAAGAGAGTCTTCACTTTGACTATTAAAAATTTGTTTCTGGCATTAAAACTTAATATCATCCGCCATATATTCATATTCATATATATTTACAAATTTCAATCGTCAAAGGAAAAGATTATAAATCTTTGTCTTCGCTCTTATCCTTTACCTTCTATACTGTACCTCCTGTAATCTCAAATTGCAAATTTATGAAACAAATATATTTAAACTAAAACGGTGAGACTAAAGAATAAAGAAAAAAAAAACAACGATAAAATGAAAAGAGTTAAACTGTACTGGAGAATATTCACGGGATGCTGAAATCGAACAGTTTCGTGATTTACATTTTTAAGAAAAGAATTTCAGTTCGTGAGTTTGTAAAACAATTGTTAAAAAAAAGATTTAAATTTAAGCCATCAGTTTATTTGTGAAATAGCATTGTCTTCCTGAGGAATAGTCTTATCACCTTCAGCACTCACTCCAACCTGGCGTTTTTCATTGCCACTTTTGTATGTCCTTTCAATCTTCTGAAATAGGGTGTGTAACATGGAATCGGACGTGCAGCATGAAATCGGACGTATAGCATGAAATCTTACGTGTAGCTTGAAATCGGGCGTGCAATATAAAATAGGACGTAGAATTATAAATCATGCACATATCTGTATATATTGTTGTTAATAACGAGGAAAATATGTCACTCCTCGCTCAAATTAAAGCTTGTTGTACCTGTCTCCATATTGCTCACAAATTACTGGTGGTATGCTCGAAGTGTTTTAATTTTTTAATTCCTCAGACAATCAAAAAGTTTGAAGTAACACTTTAAAGAATATTTGCACGAGGTTTCAATATTCAATTTTTATTTTGATGAATAATTTCATATTTTTTATTGTAGTGGGGTTATTTATCTTTTTCCCAGATGTTTATTTTTGTTCTAACTAGATTGATTACCAGGAAAAACAAAAGAGCGGTCAGTTCTACGTAATACTTTTCAACAATATTCTCATAGAGTTTAATGCTTACTTTTGAATTTTTCTCCATAGCAATTAGTTCAATATAATTTTATGTGGTCCCTTGCTGATTCAACCGGTATCTTTCATATCCAATCTCAAGATTTGACTGTTGTCCTCGCCTGCTAATGCAGGAAAAGACTAGAAAGTATACTTAAATATTGTATATATTGCTGAACGTTTAAAATTTTGTTTATTTCTTTTTTTAGCTAAATCGTTTCTCGCAAATTAAAATTGAAATAAAATCAAGTTTAAAATATCCGCCTCTTACTATGTCAAAATAGCGAGAACTAAGTTAATTACTGCCTCCTCCCCCCAACAAAAAAAAAAACGCTGTGAGATTGAACTACAGTTAATTACTGCCCCCGCTGTAAGATTGAACTAGTGCATGAAAGATGGAATTATTGTATTAAAGATGGAATTATTGTATGAAAGATGCAACTATTGTAAGTCAAAATTGGAGCTTAATTTATTTAACATTTTTGTAAGACACTTCATGATGCGAATTGTTTTCAAATGGTCTTGACATGATTTTTGTACACAGACGCATACACACACGCACGCACGCACACACACACACACCAAGATATTTATCAAATTTAGTGAATATTTAGGTTGCAAATTTGGTTCGCATTGTATTAATACGTTTTTCAGTATTAATTTATTGTAAAGAGCTTTTTATATACAATTTTAATCAGGAATTTTTCACGATAACGTTCTTCATAATAGCCATTCTTCTTCAACATCTTCTTCAGTACATATTGTGGGGTGTTTCTTTTACTGAGGGTGTAATGTTCTATTTGGAGAAATTTTATATTCATTCTTTATGCTTTGTATGGTAGTTGTGCTATTCGGAGAGTTATTTATATATTCTTTGCTTATATTTTGTGTGGTAGTTGTGCTATTCAAATAGCTATATATATATATATTCTTTGCTTATATTTTGTATGGTAGTTGTGCTATTCAGAGAGTTATATATATTCTTTGGTTATATTTTGTGTGGCAGAAATGCTATTTGGAGAGTTATATATATTCTTTGGTTATATTTTGTGTGGTAGCAATGTTCTTCAGACAGTTATATATATTCTTTGGTTATATTTTGTGTGGTAGCAGTGCTGTTCGGAAAGTTATATATATTCTTTGGTTATATTTTGTGTGGTAGTTATGTTATTTGGAGAGTTATATATATTCTTTGGTTATATTTTGTGTGGTAGTTGTGCTATTCGGATAATTATATATTTTCTTTGGTTATATTTTGTGTGGTAGCAATGTTATTTGGAGAGTTATATATATATTCTTTGGTTATATTTTGTGTAGTAGCAATGCTATTTGGAGAGTTATATATATTCTTTGGTTATATTGTGTGTGGTAGCAATGCTATTTGGAGAGTTATATATATATATATATATATATATATATATATATATATATATATATATATATATATATATATATATATATATATATATTCTTGGGTTATATTTTTTCTATGTTTACTATGCTATTCGGAGAGTTATATATATTTTTTGGTTATATTTTGTATGGTAGCAATGCTATATATATATATATATATATATATATATATATATATATATATATATATATATATATATATATATATATATATATATATATATATATATATATATATATATATATATTCTTTGGTTATATTTTGTGTGGTAGCAATGCTATTCGGAGAGTTTCATATTCATTATTTATATTTATTGTATTATCTTGAACAGCATTTGCCTTGTACTTGGATTAATAATATTATTTTTTAAAAATTAATTCCAGTTTTATTGCTGTTTGTAACTAAATCAAATAATATTTCTGAAACCAAACAAACAAATGTGCAGCCACTCTCCTCTCAACCTACCGGCCAAGTTGACTTTACAACAGACAGTTTGTCCCGTTTTTCACACACCACATCCGACGCCACCCTCAGAAGTTATTTTGTCCGCTTTTTACTGACATACGTTATGGTTCATGTAGAAAGGACATATCCATGTGTAATTCATTTTATTTTTCCTAACTGTACATCACTGATAACCCAATAATATTACACAGGCATGAAAATGTTTCCCTATAATAAAAAAATATCTTTCACGAAAAAATACCGACAACTTGAAGACACCGAGTCCTGTTCCCTTTCAGTACCCTATGTTTTGACAATATCACATGGTATGCTACGGGCAAAAATGTCTTCATGGTTTATACACTGTTCCATCAAGTTATGGACAAAAGAATAAAACTAGTAGACATGAATATTTTGATGTATTGATTCTTTCATGAAAACACTGATAAAAAATATTCCAGTGTTTAAATAAGTAATATGAATGTATGTACGTGTATGCTATATCACTGCAATACGAATGTATGGACGTGTATACTATGTCACTGCAATACGAATGTATGGACGTGTAATAATAATAATAATAATGAAGACTTTGTATAGTGCCTAATCTTTAGAAGCTCTAAGCGCTTTACAACATTAGACAACACCTATAAGATAAGAAACATAATAATATTATTACAAAAACAAACAACATGAAATCAGAAAAACATTAAAAAATAAAAAACATGCTGAGTCTTTCAGATAGGAAACATTATTAGGTCTTTAAGTTTGTTCTTGCAGTCGAAATAAGTGAGTTTTGAGAGCCTTCTTGAATGTGATCACTGTGTCTTTGTGTCTAAGTTCTGTGGGCAATTCATTCCACGTTGCTGGGGCCTGGTATGCAAAAGAACGCTGTCCATATGACTTTGTTTTCATAGTGGGAATAATGAGTATACGATTGTCAGAAGAGGAGCGTAAGTATCTTGCTGGTGTGTACACATGGGTGAGGTCAGATAGGTATGTTGGACTAGAGTCCGACAGTGAAATGTAGCTCAGAGAACAAATTTTGTGTTTGATTCTGGATCGAATGGATAGCCAGTGTAGGGTACAGAGCAGCAGGGAGGTGTGCTCTGATCGTGGTACTCTAAGTATGATCCGAGCAGCTGTGTTTTTTAACTTTTTGAAGTTTCTGGAGTAGATTTTGAGATGAACCAGACAGAACTGAGTTACAATAGTCCAGTCTTGAAAGTACTAATGAGCACAGAAGTGTTTTAGTGGCATCAACTGAAAGATATTTGCGAATTGAGCTGATGCGTCTCAGCTCAAGATATGCAGCCTTGCATATGTTCATGACACGTTGGTGCAATGTGAGAGTACTGTCCAGAGTAACACCTAGGTTTCGTACTGATTGTATGAATTTAATGTTGGCGTTGCTGATATTTATTGTTTGAGGTAAAGGATGTGAATGAGAAAGTCTTTGTGTTGTGATCAGAATATGTTGTAATATGCTATGTCACTGCAATACAGATGTATGGACGTGTAGTATGCTATGTCACTGCAATACAGATGTATGGACGTGTATGCTATGTCACTGCTATAAAGAAAGTTCTGGTATTAGGAACCCACCAACGGTAAATTGAACTGTGACGCTAAAAGTCTTTGTATCTTTCTTATTTTTTCTTTCGTAAATAACTGATACGTCAATTTAAATGCATACGACATAACGTCTTTGTTTCGTGTTTTTACGTCCTGGTTGAAGTTAGGTATTGTTCATCGCGCTCATACTATAATAAGCATATATAGAGATTGATTCGCTGAACATTTCTATGAAAAGGACATCGTATTGTCTCTCGAAAGACTAGAGAACGTTGATTTAAAACATCACATTATTGGGCTTCCTGTAGACATGGAAATGCCAACAAAGAGGTTTAATAATAGTGTGGCAATATGTTGGGTAGCCTAATTTGCCAAAGACTGGCAATTTATGACAAAATAAGCACTTATGTTGATTCTGTTCAAATGAGCCCTACTTTATGGGTAGTTTAAATCAATTACCAAAACCTTCACCGACCCTGATATCAGCCATTTTTAAACAACTTTGCAAATTGGCAGCAAAGCTCCTACCATTTGACGAATTTCTTTAAACTGTTGTATTCAATAAATCAACCTACATAACCAGTTCGCGAGCCCGCGATTTTTACATGTTAATATCTGACTGACTTGGCCAATAATAAAGCTAGGAAGCGCACTTCAGTGATTCAAAGAATACAAACATCCTTCTGTCGAACCGATAATTAGTAATAAACTGTTATTTTTGAAAATTAATCCCTAGTGTGGAATGAAAGACAAAATAGAGGAAACACTAGTAGGCCCCGATCACTTGCATATTGGACCGCTTTCTGTAATGTAAAACAAATACGAGGAAGATGAGAAAATGGACATGCTGTCCAAACAAGCAGAGGTCACGTGGGGGCTTGGCGCAACAAAAATGCTTCTACCCATCTGACCACTGTTAAATACAGAGCTAGAGCCAGAAATGTATGTTTGATTCTGATACAGCGAAACCAGATTTATTCAGACATTACTGAAGGCAACCTATATAAAATATGTATATTTTCTTACTTTATGAAATATGTATATTTTTCTACCATATAAAATATGAATATTTTCCTACCTATCTGAAATATGTGTCCTTTTCTACCGTATGCAATATGAATATTTTCCTACCTATATGAACAATGTATATTTACCTACCATAGGAAATATTAATATTTTCCTACCTATATGAAATATGTATACTTTTCTACCTATATGAAATATGGATATTTTCTTACCTATATGTATGTTTTTCTACCATATGAAAAATGTATGTTTTCCTACCATATGAAATATATATGAGTATCTTCATTGCTAGTCTAAACAATAGCAGACAATCAGTCCCATGCTCATAAATAGGCCGGAAGTTTTTTTTTTGTTGGTACTCCATGCATACTAAGACTCCATCTGACATGATTAATTTGGTCTGGAGCAATAGCTGAAAGGTCAAACATGCGCATTGATTCTTGTTGGTATTTTTTTTATATATTTTCCTACATATATAGCTGTTCTTGAATAGTTTGCCAAATGTTACTATTTTCAAGCTCTTCTATAAATTTCTCTGACTTTTCAAACAATATGTACTAGAGCAGTACATAGTTTCGAATTTCGAAATGAAGACGCAGTCCAAGAAATTAGCAGATCTCGAGGGCCAACAAGTTAAAATTGTTATATATATATATATATATATATATATATATATATATATATATATATATATATATATATATATATATATATATATATATATATCCGTATGTAGTTATGTGTATATATGTATATATCCAAGTCTCTTTACTGACATATAAGCCAATTGTATTTTTATTTTTTTGTGCTAAAAAGCTAAATAACTACGTTAATCCAGAAATATTTAATGAAAGTAAATTCATGTGCTACTAATGTCCATAATTTTTTGGAAAAATAAATTTAATTATAGATCCATACACTTTTATGAAGGCAATTCCACACTAATAGAAAAATAAATAAAATTGCCTATTGTGAAAATTAAACATAAATGTTGCGAAATATCTGTACTAGTGTGTGACTTATGGAACTATTTAATTTACTGGTCACTTTCAAACAATTGTGTGATAAAACCAGTTGAACTTTACATCGTAAATTGAAACTCAATGAGGAACATCAAATGATACCTTCAAGTTTCTCGACCTTGTCAAATGAAGGATCTAAATTCTGTATCGAATAAATATGTATCTACCAAGACTTGTTTGCGATAATGACATCTAAGGACAATGTTTTCATTCCAATGTTCTGAGTTAAAGAAATTCCTTCTTTTTCTTCTTCCTCCTCCTTCTCCTCCTCCTTCTTCTTCCAACTTCTCCTCCTTTATTATTATTATTATTATTATTATTATTATTATTATTATTATTATTATTATTATTTGATTCATAAGACTGCTTTCACATATAAGTTCAGTTGGATACAGCTTTCATTATGTTGCAGTCTTCCGCATACTTATCGTCCTCGTCATTATTTACTTCCTTAATTCCAGTCATAAACCCAATCAGCTTACAGGTCTGATCCTTAACCGGAAATGGACGAGTCGGGATGAAAGAACTATACCGCACTTTGGCGGTGCTTGCCTCGACGTTGCACGTGGGATACATTACCCTGGTGATGCTATGAGCTAAACCCCGTTATGTAAATATTTAGCTAATTTGAAATAGGTGGGCTCATACACGATAGCTAGTAATCTTGATGAATATAACAAAATTGTATTGGAGGGCAAAAAAAAAAACAGAAAGAATGGTATCATGACACAGGCAGTTTTGGTATTTTAGACCAATTGTTGTTCTCATATCGTTATGCAGTTCTAGATACAATTTTATTCTCATTAAGTCATTCATCTGGGAGTTGAAG
Organism: Sinohyriopsis cumingii; assembly: GCA_028554795.2. Classification (NCBI taxonomy): domain Eukaryota; kingdom Metazoa; phylum Mollusca; class Bivalvia; order Unionida; family Unionidae; genus Sinohyriopsis; species Sinohyriopsis cumingii. The sequence continues at coordinate 149,913,483 of CM068824.1, forward strand.
AAAACGATAATAATAATAATACTTATTATTATTATTATTATTATTGCAATAACACATTTTTCTTGCCCAATTTGAACATGTGAGGTCATGTCAAGTTTCCTGTATTTGATTTAACATCATGCCTTTTAGACATTGTCAGTATGCTTTGATTTTTAGGATAAGGCCATCTACGCGCGATCTCATTAAAGTTAAAAACACGTGTTTGGGTAAGTTTGGAAATGCGTTCAAATAACTTTAATTAAGAAAGACGCGAATTTCAGGAATTTTTTCTACATTTTTAGATTAAATTCGTCAACGTCATCACTGCAAGGAGCCTAATTAAATCTGCAGATATCATTATTTTCGTGCTTTGGACAAATCGTTGTTATTTCATAATTTCCTCTGGTTAAAAGGCTTCATTTGACCGTTCGATAGCCCATTATTCCTCCAAACTAGGAGCCTCAAGAAGCGTAGAGAACATGTAGAGCGCTATTTAGCACGTGGCCAAATCTCCCATGATTCCATTTGTTAATGAACAATGACGCTTACTTGTTAAATGTTTGACATCTCGCCATGGTCTTGTAATAAGCCAAGAGATGTTTAAAGACTTTAAGTGGGGTTTTGTGCTACTCCACACTCATAGATGAGGGGTATCAAGCTAATTCAATACTAATTTAGTCAGATTCTTGCCCACTTTTCCACCCCAGTGAGAAACAAAATAAGTCAAGAAACAATCCTGCATGGAACACAAATGTTTAAAATCCGAAACAAAAGCTGCATTGGTCCATGATTTTAACTTTGAAAGACACTGGTCTGCTTCAGTAAAAACTTCTCACACGTAAGGTGATGAAAAGGTCTTGACATCTAACTCCACTAATATTAAAGTAAATAGCGCGGATAATATTTTGACACTGGCGTAATCCTGTATATATCCTTCAATGAAATATAAACCCATCTTATCAAACAAGGGTCATAACCATTTGTTTATGCAGTGCCAGCATTTATTAGATTTATCAAATTTGCTTCGTAATAGCAGGGGTAATATTGGTGGACGTGTTAATTGTTGTTGTTGTCGGTGATGGTGTTAGTAGTAGTAGTAGTAGTAGTAGTAGTGGAAAGACGATAACAGATAGCAACAATAATGGAAGCAGCAAAAACACACGTAATAAACACCTATCCCCAGTTATATTTCAAACCACAAGAAACCCAGTTTATACTAAATATGCAAGTTATTAAATTAGGTTCTTTCTAGAGCAACAAAAAATGAACAGCTATTACTTCACTGCGTGAAATTAAATAGTTCATCAAATCTTTTCTTCATATTAAGATACATAAAATATCATTTGCATTCCATGAAATATTACACACCGCACGCACAGACACACACAAGCACAGACACACGCACACAGACACCTCCCGCTTTCAACAAATTCAAATCCGTCTTTTTAAGAGCTTTCTTTCAATTAAAATAATGGAAATATCTTGTTGTACACATTTTGTTATAACTCGGATATTTTTAACATACTTGTGAAATTGGTTCGGATTAAGTTTAATCGTTGTTAATCTGTCTGGACTAATACCTTTTTGTACTATTTTCCAACTGAATAAAGACACTTTTGTATTAGTAAGTTGTATGTAAGAATTTTTAAACCTTAGCCCAGATATACCTTTAAGTAATTGGCGACTTTTTCGTGACATGGGGACACAATGGCCCTTATATATATACCTTATATATATATATATATAGCCAGAGAAGTGTAGTGGGTGTAAATGAATATGCCGAAACAGTAATCACTTGACTGAGTGGTTGTGATCTTTCCTTCCCAGAAAACTTGCCTGCAAATAGAGAAGAAACTCTTCATAAATTTATGATAAGGAAACTTCAGGCAAAATTGTTAATTCCGTGTCCTGAAATGGCGGCACCCCCATCCTCATACTCTCCTCGTCAATCATGCGTTAATCTACACTTTGGTTAAGGTACATTCCGAGCTGAAATCATGAATACGCCTAAATGACATGACAAGTAATCGTCCTTCACCTTCTAAAAATGTTGTCTATTTGACAAAGAAAGATTTAAGAAACACACTCATTAAATGGTTGCATAGTATCGTCTTAAGTGTGTCAACATTTGATGAAATAAGTATGTTCTGCTGAAACGTTTATGTCATTTGAATGTATAATTGAAATTATGTTCCAAATTGAGTGACATATTCACTGGCTCATAAAAGGAAACAGTTTTGAGAGCTAAATACTTCTTTTTTCATCGTTATGGAATCTTTCAGTTTTTGCTTTTCCAAGTTTGTAATTTGTATGTCTTACCCTGTAAGTCATCGCCATGGAATCTTTCATGTTTTTTTCTTCTTCTATTTTTACTCTTTTTAATTTGTGTGTGCCTAACTTGAAAGTCATCCTTAAGGAATCTTTTGCAATTTTGCTCTTCCTCGTTTTCAGTTTGTGTGTGCTACCTTGAAAGTCATCGCAAAGAAATCTTCAAATTTTGCTTTTCCTCGTTTTTAATTTGTGTGTGCTACCTTGAAAGTAACAAGAATTAAAACAGTTTAAAAGGAATAAATTATCATAAAGCTATGCAATCATTTTTTCTTCTTCACGATCAGATGACCAGCCATGGATCCATGACAGGAAGCTATGGACTTAACCCCCTCCCGTATTTTTTTATTTTGTTATTTTCCTACTATTTGAAGAATTTAATATTATGGACAAAACGCTCCATGAAATTTTCTGGCCCTCCAGCTATGTTTGTTCTGGATCTGTAACAGGTTGATATTTATTTGAACATGATCTCCAACGGAAGAAAGCATATTTAGTACGTTTTTCAAGGAATAATTTTCTAGGCAAGTACATGACAGCTGGAAACAATTATACACGAACAAAGTAAAGACCATGAATCCGCCAAGATTCTAGGAGTGGAGTGGATTGTAATAATATGTAGAAGAATGTTTTTATCACAATGGTGAAGCAAGCATTTCAAATTTATTTTTTCTTTCAACACTAATAAAACAAAATAGCCTTTAATGTAGTATATCGGAGTTAAGATTATGAATAATTGAAGTTACGTGTAATACTGTGTTCGAAAGGTGTCGGAGGCATGGCAACGTGAAACAAGTCGACGAAAAGCAAAGAATCCACAGCTGTCTCTTGTTACGTTCTATGGAGATGTAATGTTCATGTTTTGTCACGAAAGGTGAAGGACCAAAGTTTTAATACATCTGTCTAATCAAAATTAACAACAACAGCAGCGGCAGCAATACTGCTACTACTACTACTACTACTACAGGCTAGTAATACTACTACTACTACTACTACTAATAATAATAATAATAATAATGATAATAATAATAATAATAATAATAATCGATGTATTTTATTGCAATACATCAAAAATCAATGTCTGTAAATCAGTACTTGTATATTGCTGCCAAAGAGTCGATGAGTTTGCTGAAAGCTATATAAACACCCGCTCCTTATGGGACAAGACCATGCATGGGTCAATGTGAGCTATTTTGTTTTAAAACAGCATCTTAAAAGAATATCCATGATCTGACTGTGGTTAGTACACGTAATGATCTGATTGTGGTTAGTACATGTAATGATTTGATTATGATTAGCACACGCAATGATCTGATTGTGGTTAGTGCACGTAATGATCTGATTGTGATTAGTACACGTAATGATTTGATTGTGGTTAGCACATTTAATGATCTGATTGTGATTAGCACACGTAATTATTTGATTATGACTAGTACATGTAATGATCTGATTGTGATTAGCACACGTAATGATCTGACTGTGGTCAGCACACTTAACGATCTGAATGTAATTAGCACACGTAATGATCTGATTGTGATTAATAAACGTAACAGTCGGATTATGGTTAATAAACGTAATAACCTGATTGTGATTAGTACACGTAATGATTTGATTATGACATGTACATGTAATGACTTGTACATGTAATGATTTGATTATGACTGGTACATGTAATGATTTGATTATGATTAGTACACGTAATGATTTGATTGTGATTAGTACACGTAATGATTTGATTGTGATTAGTACACGTTATGATTTGATTATAACTATCACACGTAATGATTTGATTATGACTGGTACACGTAATGATTTGATTATTTCTAGTAATGAGAAAGAGAGTCTGTATGCTATTATTGCTTTAGTAATATATCACATTTATAATTTGTTTCATTTAAATTATAAATACAGCAGTTAAGTCATCTGAATCAGAAATAAAAGTATGTACAGACTGGTATATGTCCTTGTGTTCGAGGCTATTTCAAAGTGTACAGCCTGGTATATGTCATTGTGTTCGGGCTATTTCAAAGTTTAAAGCCCTGAATCCTTTTTCATCAAGATATCATAACATCAATATCAAAATTGTGGGATTAAGTTCTAGTGTTCTTAGTCAGTAGAATTTTCAAGAACAAACGTATCCAAGAACGAGAAATAAAAAATTTAAACTGCAAAGTTTTACACTAGTAAAATACATGCATTTATATGTTTAATCTGTAGGTCATACTTTGATACATTGAAAATACGATTTAAAGATTAAGATAATAAATATAGCTTTTTAAAAATATACATGCAATGTAATGAACAATACAAATCATTTTTAAAGGTTGGCATGTTTTCGGATTGATCCGCATTTTACGGATTGTTCACAATTGTTCCAGCTATAGGGCGAATAATCAGTTTTTCTTTTAGATAAAAAAGAAATTATATGATAAACTGTTTCATTAGAATTAATGTCTGTACGTACTGTTTCGTTTCTTTTTCTTCCTCAAAATATCACGTGCTTATTAAAAATATTGCAAACGTGACGAAGAATTAGAAATTACCATAAAAGCGATCGATACCTTGATTTTTATTTAATTTCTACAGATTTCATTAATAATCATTAATAATATCCCATATATCGCGGATTGTCATCCTTAGCTGTGGATGAATGTTTTTATGAGGTTTTTTTTTTCTTCTTTCTTTTGTTGTCAAGTCTGTGGGATCTACCTGTCCTTTATCTGAGAGATAAATAATGCGTTGTGCATCGAGTCATTGTCATGACAACCGCAAAAATTAATCTTACAACATAAAAGGTATGATATTAACTTTTTATAACAAAAAAATCAGAACAAATCTATCGAAGGAAAATATATTATTCCGTAAAATGATGCCACAACAAATATGTGTATATGTAACATGACACACATAGAACCCCATTATTTATCTCCTACGTCGAGGGAATAGAAATTTCAGTGTAAAGTATAATATATATTGCCAGGTAATATATACAAGTCAGCATTATAAACATTTATCTAAGAAAAGAATCAAAACTTTCATCTGCTTTTGAAAACAAAAACTGTATTAGTTCAAACATAATTTCAATCTTACTTATCCAAACTTCAGTTTAGGACTTTACAACGACAAAAAAACAAACTGAAACCAGAACAGCGCAGGACACGGGAGATATAAATATCACAGAAATTGCAAAATCGATGTTCAGTCATAAGAGAGGTGATATGCGTAATCCGAGACTAAATTATATAAGAAAAAACTCAGAGAACGGAATAATTATATTACAAATGGCCATGCAATATTTACTGTTTGAAAAACAATCGACGGACTATTGTATAAGACTCGCGTAAAAATCCATCATTACTAGATATGACTTCTATTTCTGACATGTAAAATACATCCATATTAGATACGACTTCTATTCTGACATGTAAGAACCATCATTTTGGGTACAAGTTCTATTTCTGACATGTAAGAAGCAGCTTTTTTGGGTACGAGTTCTATTCCTGACATTTAAGAACGACCCTTATTGGACAGAACGTCTACTCTTGATACGCAATAATGACCGTAGCATGCTTAAGTTCTTCTGGATTCGAAATAAGTTCTAGGAAAGTTTGCTGTAAACATTATGAAGTTTATTATAACGTCTTAGACTCAATTTAACGCCTTGGAAAGATATTTAACGCGTTGGAAGTTTAGTTAAAGATTTAACTGCATATTCCAGGGCGTTGGTTCATCAATTTTGTGACATGAAAGGTCTGTGTTCTGTCGAAGCTCGTACAATCAACAAGAGCTTTAACTGCATATTACAGGGCGCTGGTTCATCAGTTTTGTGACATGAAAGGTTTGTGTTCTGTCGAAGCTCGTACAATCAACAAGAGCTTTAACTGGGTCTTCAGACACTTAGCTTGAACAAGCATCTAAGGAAAACATGATGCCAATAATATAAAAACGAAACTGAATAAACGATTTTGGAGGTGACAACAGTGTTATTGTCAATGCTTGTTAAATCAAAGAAATGAAAGATTTAGTCTATACATATCAAGAAAGATAATTCTTTGTTGCCATTTATTTCGAATCATTATATAAATGTGTAATAAACATAAGATATATAATTTTCAGGTCGGAAATAGTATTGATTAATTCCATATGTATCGAGAATAACTACATTCTCGTGTTGTGTTCCTTGATATTTTATGATTGCCTTGCGTGATAAAAAAATGTCTCCTGATTGTTTGTTAATCCTGTTTTTGCATATCAATTACATGATAACATTCATCTATTCTAACACGTCTGCGAATGTTATGCGTTGTCTCAAGATCGAACATTACAGTCTGCACTACTAAAATCCACCATATACTGTGGAAAACTTTGACAACATTGATTTCCGTGTGACATAGCTTTGCGCAGAAAAATGTAGAGGATCTCAAATGGGTAATGATTTAATATTGAATTTATTCAACGAGTTTCATAAATTTAATATTATATCATTACCCATTTGAGATTATTTTTATCACACATTTTTTTTTTATTTCATTGGAAATTATTTAGATGGAAAGGAGGACGAATAATTTCGTTTATCCTGACAGGCGTTTCACCTTTCATTTGTTGTGCGTAAAAAATAGTCCCAACCAAAGCTGAACTAGTATTGATGTTTCAAAGTAGATTATACTTTCCTTACAAACTATAAATCAAAGAACAAACGTCCCTCCGATTAAACAGAACATTTTACACAGACAAAATCATTTTCAAAACAGAATGTGCATTACGTTTGATGTCGCATTGTTTGATGCACTACCCGTTAGATTACAGTTGAGGATCCATGTTTACGTAACTTTTTACAACTTTTACAACTTTTTGTCACTTTTACAACTAAAATTTACATTGTAGCGATATTCATTTAGAAATAAAGTTTACTGGTTGCAGAAATTACCATATCTACTGTAATGTATTTGTGATCGGATATGTGCAGTCTTTGTTTTAGAACAGTGAACTACAGAATATGCAAACAAATTTAATTTTTGACTCGGAATCGTATCACATATTTACCGCGTAAATATGCAGTGGTTGGATAAACTTCTAATAGTTTGGAGACCGGTTTATGTCCACATACTTCTATGAACAGAGGTGATTTTATTTACTTCTATAAGTATAACCAGTGAGGAAAACCTAAGAACTTCTTTTTATTAAAAAATGTAACCCTATACAAAATACGAAACTGTAGAGCGCCACCTTAAGCAATGTTACGGTAGAACTATTATTACTTTCACGGACGAAGAGCCTACAACTATGGAGACATCGTATTAATAAGAAAAATGATCGATTGCGGAAAAGAAAATGAGAAACTGTCCAAGAGTGCTTAAAAGCAGAATATTTGTTTGTGTGGATTTCTTTACATATTTTACATTTAGTAACACCGCTTGGTCACAGGCAGTTCGTTTTCCTTGAACTTTTGAATTGAATAATATAAGAAATCATTTACTTTCCACGTCTTAGCTATTCTTTGCGTTGCTATTAGCAATGACCATGATTTTACACTGACAGTGGCAAATAAGTTATCAATTAAACTAATCACCGTGTGGCAGTCTCGCTTTTCTTTCCACCTTACCTCAAGTTCATGTCTGCAACAATCCTGCTAAAATGCATGACCTTGTTTTTACTTCATTTTCCACTGTATTCGCAAAAGGTATGTGCAGAAATTCAAAATATTCAGTGATTGGTTTAGCAAGGTATAGAAAACTTTTCATTAAATATAGACCTACTCGATAAAAATGTATGCGGTCGATAGACATTGTTTTGATACGAAAAAGAAAAAGGAGAAAAATTTGCATCATGTGCTATTATAAACTAGAACATACTATGAACTTTCTTTTCCATATCATTTTCGCATTTAACACTCGACCGTGCAATTTTAGAAAACAAAAAGTTTAGCATGATTTAATGCAGTAAATTTTAAACTTCAAATTTAATCTTCTTTCGGAAGAACAGTCAGATATTTTAAGAAGACGTTTCTCTTTCGTAGTAGTTTTTAATGGTTCGTTTAAAGGAACAATGTTTACAAAAGATCACGAATACGAAACAGCGAGGACTGGTATCGATTATCGATCATTATCTGCGACCGAAAAAAAAGTTTTTTCTCATTTGACCGTCCTCAGTGTAAAAGACATCTATAACTTTAGCAGCATGAATTATCTTATAATAATACGATTTTAATGAAATAAAGACAATATGCGTGATATTTTAAGATATCCATTCTTGCATCCTTGAACTTTTTGCTTTGATAGATGCTGGTCGATATAATTGGAGAAGGATGAAGAAGACTGTTTTTTAATCAATTTAATAATAGACAATTATGGAATTATCAACAAGTTTCTGCGAGTTATCAAGCCGCGAAACGGAAGTAACGTTTTCCCTGCACGCTGTTTTGACAACAGCATCGCGTAAGTGGGAAATATGACAGGATTGACAAGCCTGGGAAAACGCAAGCTACACTAAACCCGAGATCCAATATGGCGGGCTCTCATACAGTACAGTCAATTACATCAGTACATAGTATTCTAATTTTCAATGTTACCATTATGGCAAGAAACTGCTTAAAAATAAAGTAAAAGAATTAGCTGGTCAATGAACTTCTTCTTCTTCTTCTCCTCCTCCTCCTCCTTCTTCTTCTTCTTCTTCTACTTCTTAGTATTATTATTATTATTAGTAGTAGTAGTACTAGTAGTATTTTTATTATTATTATTATTATCTTGTTGTTGTTGTTGTTCTTCTTCTTCTTCTTCTCAACTGCTCCGGTGGCCTAGTGGTTAGAGCGTCCACCTCGGATGCGGGAGGTCGTGGGTTCGATCCCCGGCCGAGTCATACCAAAGAGTTACAAAAATGGTACTAACAGCTGCCTCGCTTTACGCTTAGCATTAAGAGATGAGTGTTAGGACTGGTCGGGGGTGGGACATCATGCTACATGTCTGTTGCATGATACCCGAGTTCTAGACATCACTATAAACTGTCACACTGCAGACATCGTAGCGATTTGACTGAAAAATTGTTAAAACTACGTTAAAAATCCAAATCACACACACACACACACACACACACACACACACTTCTTCTAATTCTGCTTCTTCTTCCTCATATTCTTATCATTATTATTATTATTATTATTATTATTATTATTATTATTAAAGTTGCAGGCGAGTTACCTTTGTAGTGATATATCTTTGTAGTGCCATTACCATTTTCTCAGTTGTCATTTTGGAGAAAAAGAGATAAAATAAACTTTATTAGGACGGAAATGGATTTAGATATGAAGTGTCGCTTTTTAAATTTGTTTGGTGACTTGATATAAGGAGAGGAAAAGTCTAGCTGGGTAATTATTATTCTGTATAAAAGAGACAGATATATGTTGAATCTCTTTTACGAATCGTTTATAAAGTAATTTGAACATTTCCTTTTGAATGTAACAGAGAAAGAAATTGTCAATTTTCCAAATCATTTAATACCTTAATACAAAGCAGTATTTTAGTAATGCATGCATGCAATCTCAATGTTATACGCACGCGTCAATAAGATTATATTTACTAGTACATTAAATCACCGACGTGCTTCAATATTGACAATACTTCAAATCACTGAAATGACCTGTCCGACATTGTTTTGGTTAATTTTGTCATAACTTTTCAAGAACTTCAGACGGCCCTTAAAACTATTTGCTAGACAGCAAGTTATATATAGGCTACATTTTAAATTTACGTTACTGAGAAGCAAATTTAATATCCTATAACGTGCCATTACAACTTGCTCCATTATTTTCCATTTCAGAACACCAATAAGCCATCTACACTGGCAACAGTAAAGCGTAAATTATAAATTGCATCACAGAAAGAAGTGGTACTTAAAACTGTTAATTTCTTAGTGCGTACATTAATGTGCATTATCTAGATAAAAGGCTATAAAAAATCAAAACATTGAGTAATAGTTAATATTATATAAGTCTGCAATGTTTACAGCCATGGCCGAAACAAACAACCGCAAAATCCAATACATTTGGCGCCATTGCTTCAGAGTACTAAATTTTGATTTTAAGAATGCAAATATAACTAATTGATATAGAGCACTGATAAGAGATAATCCCAATTTGTTTCTTATATTTAAAAATAAGATTAGCGCCTCAAGGCCCTCGACTCGTGTCGAAAAGCTAGGTGTATCCCTATTTGGAACGTTCCGGACAATTAAAGAGGCGAATAAATATCACTCCTACCTCCATTACGGTACCATTAGAACACTCGAGACCGCTGAATATGCAACTCGTCCACTTAGAATAACATGTCTTAGGCGTTAAATGGGGGTAAGACATTTCGACCTGGCTAAAATCAACAGATTCTGGACAGTTAAGAAAGTAAAACATGTCTCCTGGCGCCGATGTCATACGTACTGAAACGAAGCTATCTAATTTTTAAGAAAAGTCTGCATTTCATCCTTCTACAAAATGGATAAGTCTGGTTTCCTTGAAAATCCATGTCAGTTAATATTTGTCTAAAACATCGTACATCATCAGAACTGTCTCACATACATAACTGTCTCAGAACTGTACATGATTATATTCAACTCGTAGAAGAAAAGTCATCACATGTCAGTCATAATGAGTTTCGCAAGATAAATCTGTACTGAGATAAGTCTAAGATGTGAGTAAAAAATAATCATATAAATAAGAAAATATTGCGGCTTGCCAAAGTTTTATAAATAAATAAACGTTTGATAATCGCCCCCAGATATTGATCTAGATGTAAACGAATTATATATTTAAAGCCAGAGGAAACCCTTTCCAGGATTTATTTAAATATTTTTTCTTCAGCATTACTAGTAAATTGTCGTTGGTTTGAATTAGAAATACACTTATCTTCAGAAAGAGAGAGAGAGAGAGAGAGAGAGAGATCTATCGCAAAGACGATGAACTTATGCTGTTCTTGTTGTTGTTGTATACATGGCGACCAGTATCAATGGTGGAGGAAGCACCCGGGAAAACCCCGGAAAGAACCACCGACCCACGAGAAGCTACTGGCAAGCTTTCTCGCATACCCACATTGTCCGAGCCCGAGACTCGAACCCACGCAGACAAAGGTGAGCTGGCAGTGATCCATAACGGTGAGCGCTTTAGACCACACGGCCACCAGAGGCCCCCATGAACACGTATAATAAAAAGCAAGATAGCGTCATGATATAAATAAACGATATAATTGCCATTGTTTTGTTGTTTGCTTGTTTTGTATCTTTTTCTTTTTCTGTAAATGTCGGTGAAAACGAAATGTGAAAAGGTCCAGGGATATTAGAAATTTATATTGACACATGAACAATGACGGTCAAGCATATTATTGTAAATTATAATGACAAAAATGATGAATTAAAGTAATAGTAAACTAAGAATATAAATTATTTCAATTTCTCCTTAATATTTTTCCAGACGGTGAAAGAAAAAAAAATTCAGAGCAATAAAGTGAGCAAGATCAAGAAAGGAAAAAAAAGAGCATGTTTCTATTCTGACTTTGGAAATTATTTTTTCAGAGAATTATTCTTACTACTCGATAAATTATTCAGTTTATCAATTTTGTATCCCCATACAGAACATATAAAACATACACCGAAAGAAAGAAAATAAAACTAAATAGTACAAAAATGATTTTAAGTGCAAACATATTTTTAATGATTTCATATGGCTCAGTCATTCGGTTTTATATATTTTTAATGTGATTTCATATGGCTCATGTATTTTTAATATGATTTCATATGGTCAGTCCTTCTGTTTTATATGCTTGCAATCTCTATTTCAGTGCCTGTCCGCCCACAGTGTACACAAGGGGAGAAGTTCGAACCAGCGTGTTCATCAAAGAAACAGAAGAAAAGGCGACGACATAGGTTGGTGCATCGTTATGTACCACAGTAGATTATATAAACAAAGAATTATCTTGATCAAAAACACAGCAAGCTTCACAGCTTGTTGTAGAGAGCGCCACATCGCCACACGTGGATGCATTATGGATTCCTTCGTTTGAGGGAAACGAATATTTTAACAACTCCATATAACATCAAGTATTTATGACTAATACGAGAAATACCATTTCATATTCTGATTGCTGAAGTTAGTGTCCGATACACATCTTGCATTTACGTATTAAATTGAGACAAAAGAAAGATGTTGCTTGTTTATATTGAATTGTAGCATAAAATTAAGTTTTCAATAAAAGCTGCATCATACACACGCTTTATTATTATAAATAACCATCGTAAGCATCTGAAAACTGTGTGTAATCTTAATTAGTTTTGTGGTCTCCATCTTGAACGGAGTAAGACGTGTTGTACGACACGAGGTACGCATGTGTGCAGTAAGGCTTGAAACTGCCATCCATATTGATATATCTACGTAATTTTTTATGCGATTAAACCCAAATTCTAGTCCCACAGTATGAACGGTGCCAAGTGGTTATTTTGAAATGATTTTATTAGCTTTAATTAAATGTATTTTAATTGAATTACTTTTTACTTTAATTGTACGAATTTTCTTCATCAACGCGATAAATTAAGAAAAATATGTGTAGGTGTTACAAATTATTAGGACTGCTAAAGTTTGATCAAAACAGTCTGTCATTTACGAGCTTTTTTATATATCGGCTAATAATAGTTTTCTATGAAGCAGATTTATTATCCAATCAGCTTTCACTTCCTGTTATTTTGGATGGGCTCAGGTTTCAAGCAAGCCAGAAATATGAGTTGAGCGTCATTACTGTTTTCCGATAACACACTGAGATTATATTTCTAACTAGTTTGCCTGTTTGATCATTAGTCCTTAAATGGAATAATAGTCACTTTAACCCATTGAGTTCCGCAATTGTGAGAGTCTTGAGTTACGTGTAGCTTGAATGAGGGGAATAATTAAGGATGCAAGGGAGAGTTTTCATGCACAAATTGATTGCCGCATCCACCTTTTTAATATAAAAACAAAACTCATACAAATTTGTTTTTCGAAATTGAAGTCAAAAGGTCCATATTTTTTACTAGCCATATTAAAACAAATTATAATAATATTATTCAGCTGACTTGACAAATCAATGGCAGTTCATGGCAAAGAATGTTTTTGCACTCTAACCCCCAAGTTTTATCTGTAATTTTCACGTCTGAATGGGCATTTTTGACATCAAGTGATGGTCACAGTGCAAAGTTAAGACCTTTCCCTGGGTGATAATGCTGAGAAACATTGCGTACTAAGCTGCTTGATACAATTCAAAAAGTTGTCATCCACGCAGTTTTGAGATATTCTTCTTGTTGTGAACCCATACGTCTACTGCTGTAGGTGGCTAGCTTTTCTTCCTAGCCAACTATTGGTATTTCACTGTCTACATACTGCGAAAGAACTATGGAACGTGCATGCCTCACATCAGTTTCAAGTACAACACACACCCGAAACATATAATTCACGTTTATATCCATATATTTAATTATTAAACAAAAATATCTGAACACGTCACATAATGGCATTAAGTTAAAAATTAAACAGGGATCAATTTACGAAACTATCCCCTGCCACCTAAAAGCCGTATGTGAAACAGAAAGTAGGGGAAAAAAATGTAATCTTATTTTCAGGAAGATGGATGCAGGATCAGAAATATCAGAGTCGATGCCCCAAGCGCTCCAGAACTCAAAGATGGTCTGGATCACGCTTTAGAGACATTAAAGTTAACTTTGATACACTCAACATATTCGCGAAATAAGCTACTAAGAACTTTGTTTTGGTCAGAAACATGCATGCTTCACGTTTATGTCAAAATAGTTTTTTCAAAACGCTAAATATAGCAAAATTTAATCTAGTTTAATTGTGTGATTTACACGAATGTAACTATCAGATCGGCAGTCGTCATGCGTTTCGGTAATCAGATAAATGGCTAATGATATAAATTTTCCTCTTATATTACGAGCTTATTTTGTTCTAATTTCAGACAATAACTGTCATAATTACCAACTGCCGTTCAATGTCGGCTAATTGTTTCTCCGGGTGAAGTCTTTGTATAAGCAAGTATATTAACACACAACGGATTGGTGAATTCAGTCGAATGTCCTGTATGCCCACCCTTCTTGCGACAACACTAACAAAAATATTTCAATCCGTTAGTGCCATGTAGATTGAAAATAAGATATAATATTTAAAAATGACTAATTTAAACTTTTCTCTTCTGTCTGAACATCTTGGAAAATCATTGGTTCCCCACAAACATTCAAATATAAACGTACAGTTCTAAAACTGATGTGTAAATATCGGCGAGTGAATAATGTCAACTGAAGCTTGTATATGACGTTATAATTTTCAGACTTTGAAAAAGGAAGATACTGGATGTTTACCTAGTACCGGTTTCACAAAACACCTTTCATTTTTGTGTTTTTCTAAAATATGACTTTGAGATATCTTTCGAATCGCTCTACCTGCAATTGTTACATATTTACAGTATTTATTTAGGTGCGTCAAGGGGATGAAACAATGAACTTACGTAATTTACTGAATTTGAAAATCATTTCGACAACTAGCTCTGCACAGTTTAATAATTTCTAACATACTTCTGTGGTTGAAAGATTTCTTTTATTCTTTTAACAATCGCTACATTAAAATGCCAAATACTATCGAAAGTTTCAAATAACGAATATTTTGAGACAATCTGGAAAAAAAATTAACACTGGGGCTTTACATGTCCAATAAGTTCTTCGACTTGTATAGTAAACGTGGCCCAGCTATTATAAAATCAAATTTGCTGCAATGGAAACAGCAAAGTAGTGATTCATTGCGCAAGACGTCATGAAAAAAGTCTGATTTTGTAGGTGTGTGAAACATCGTAACCTTTTGCCTCACCTTACATGCAATACTTTTAATGGAAAATATTGTACTTTATTTGCGAATGACAACAAGCATTCACTAAAAAGGTGATAATGATAAACTTGTTTTCATTGCATGACACCTTGGCACGTGCTAATCCAATTAATACGTCCTTAACTACATGAACACTACGGCAAAGCGTTGCATGTTTTTGATACGGTGGGAACAGAACCCAGTTGAAGACTTTACTTATAATTATCTCCCCTTTCCCCAAAATTGTGTTGCAATGCTGAAACCGATATGATGAAAACTATATATATATATATATATATATATATATATATATATATATATATATATATATATATATATATATTGACAAGGCCATAATGGTTACAAATTGTTTCAGTTTAACTTATTTGCATTATGATTGTATGGATGGTTTTTGAAAATTCAACTCGAATCCATTGTTTCCTTTCGTATCGGCAAAGATAAAATGAAAAGAAATCCCAGTTGGAACTAAACTTGTGCATAACTTGCAGGACAATCTTCACCAATTACCAGTTGGAGGAATTAGAATCAGCCTTTAAAGATGCTCATTACCCTGATCTGTATGCAAGAGAAGTGATGGCCTTAAAAATCGACCTTCCTGAAGACAGGATACAGGTAAGTGGGCATATTTCCTTTCTTCAAAAAAAAAAATAGTTGTGAAGATTTCCTTTCTTATTGAAACTGTCCATCGTAAACCACATTTTTGTTTCACATGCAAGTAACTAATGTATATCAGTTTGAACTGTCTGTTATAATGTGCGATTCTGGTCGACATTCTAATCCTATAGCAATAATTTACGAGGAAATGGAAATTGAAGCACCGATCACTTTTGTGGTGACTTATTTCTGTTATTGAAATGATTCAGGCAAATTTAATGAATTAGTTTTTTCTTCAGGAAACTTTAGTCTGTGATATTCGTGCAATTTTTCTTTTGATATTGCTTATACGCTTTCAAATGTGTATGTTATTTTAGTTTAATTCTCTATCACTGAACAAGTCGTTATATAAATATTCCTTCTACCTGAGATTTCTCCTGATGTTTGACTTTGTAAAGCACCTTTAAACTGAAATATATGAATATCTCAGAAATTTGAATTTCACCTTAGCACGCTGAAAGCAGCACGAGCATTCTCAGCGTTCCTTGTGCCCCCGCTGCGTTTCCCGTGTAACCTCTCATTAACCCCGCCTTTGACAGCGCTCGTGCACGCATCGAGTTACCAAACTCGAAAATCGTAACAAGATTTTAAAAAGAGAACCATGTATTGAGATAAAAATTTGAAAATCTGATACATGACGGCATGTACAAATAATTACTGCGTATCAAGAAATAATAAACCTTGTTTACCGGCTTTCCAGTGCATTGATATAATTGAGATAACTGAGTATCAAAATGACATACAATACGTGTAACGTTTCAGTTGTCAGAGGTTTTTCTGCACTGAGCGCACCTTTACGTTCGCCTTATCTCTCCACCAACACATGACGTTTGGTTGAATAAGTTGATTAATATCTCACACGACAACGTGAAGTGCTCTATCTAATACTACTGTTGAGTTTCTCAGCGGGAGTACGTCGTGAAATGTGTCAAATTCTCCGATTAATGGAGCAAAGTCGTCCTCACAACGCTTCCGCCAGGCAGTCTAACAATGGTAGTGGTAGAGAGGTTGTAATGCAAGAGAAAAGAACCGCACTAAATGGTACCTAATTACTGAGAAATATGCTTGAAACTGGATAGTTTTCTACAAAGTGGCACTTATAACGCCATTTTTAGATTAGATAGGACGGTATGAAGAGACCCGATTCCTTTAACTTTCCTCGCCTTTCGTCTGTTTAAAAAGCTATTGAGTATGCTTGTTATTTGTGATAGAAAATGATCGATATTTAATCCGGAGTAATCCCTTCTTTTATTGGAATGTGCTACTCTCTCCTTCTTCACGTAACTAGATTAACTTATCATACGTAATGCAAAGTTAAAAGGATGTTATTTTTGTTTTGTTCAAAACGCCAATTATATATATTATCTAACGCTCTCTTACCTTTCATTCCACATACAACTGACATAGCTCATTTCTTTTCCTCGCTTTGGGAATAATAATAATAATAATAATAATAATAATGACAACAACAACAATAATAATAATAATAATAACAACAATAACAACAATAATAATAACAACAACAACAACAACAATAATAATAATAATAGAAGAAGAAGAAGAAGAAGAAATGTTAGCATTGCCCCAATACCACAAGATTCATTTTTGTCATATATACAAGCTAAGTTGAAAGCATGAATGCAAATGTGAAAACTTGAGAATAATAAATGGCGTGCAATTGGCGAATCTAGTTTTGCAGAGTCTAGTCAAGTTAATTGTGCAACTTCCGGATCTTTTAGAAACGTGTGTTTTCATGGTCCGTAGGCGGGCTTTTCGTGATGTTCATTGCAATTGCTTGTTGTTTTAGTTACACGGACGGCCTCATTAGAAGCGCCGAATGACTCGGTCTTTACCGGTACATGAACCACTATTTAGCTGAAACTTAAAATCACTATTCGTAATTATTCTCCATGTGCTTAGAGAATGATTGAAAAGAAAACGGAGTAATACCTTTACAATATTAATTAAGTGTATAATACAGTCAGTAGTGCAAAACAAGGTTCTAAATGTGGTGCCTGCATGAAAGATAAAGACAGTTGTCACCTCGGCCAAATGAGAGATCACTTCATAGTATCATAATGTAAAACTCTAAGATGCCTACATATATTTTACACATTTAAGAAAGGCAACGCTGAAGGGAATCGTTCTAGGAAAAAGAAAATAATATATATCTTTTGATGTATATAATTCACGACTATATTTCACCATCTATTTGTATTATATAAGACCTTACATCCAGGGACGTCATTGGGGGGGGGGTGGCAGGGGGAGCATATCCCCCCTCCCGAATTTGCATGTGCTGTAAAATTGCTGTAGCCTATATGCGAAAATTAACAGGCCCGTCAAGTTTTGCCCCCCCCCCCCCGAAAAAGTTGAAATGACGTTCTTGCTTAAATCGTTTAGCTTTTAGAAGACCTTGTGTTACCTCTTTTGAAAATATCTTTGTCGGAATGTTATGTGAGTATATGTCCAGTAGATCTCTCGTACTTGATTAAATAACAATATCCTCTGGCGATTTAAAAAAGAGTGCGGGCAGCTAGTTTCATTTAATTTGAAGAATTCTGAATGCAATGTAACCCTAAATATTCTCTTGCTGACGACATTTCGTTTCTCCTTTTTAGGTATGGTTCCAAAACAGACGTGCCAAATGGCGAAAGACCGAGAAGACATGGGGAAAAAGCAGCATCATGGCGGAATACGGGCTGTATGGTGCAATGGTAAGACACTCGCTTCCGCTTCCAGATGCCATTTTGAAAAGCGCCGATCGTGGAATAGACAAATCGAGCGCCCCGTGGTTACTTGGTGAGTATCTAGGATATAAATACGAATTCTGTCCACTAAGCGATATCAATAAGACACTTATTCTAAGAAAAAGATGCGGATTGAATTGACCACTGCTTGTTAGATTTAACTTGTGCACGGTTGCATATTCGATCGATGGTGGAATGTATGAGATAATCAGTTCGAAATCAACTGATAAAGGCATGCTTCCCGGTGCTCAAAAAAGAGTTTGAATAGAAATATATATGGTTCTCGTTATGAAGAATTATTGTATCTGTATTTTGTTGATGGCTTGATTCCATTAAATCGCCCGAAGAGATTATATATGCCACTAAAAAAATATGCATTATTTTGTATGTAACACTTCTCTTTCAAACCCATTCAGATGTTACCATCGGAGAAGAAAATTATCTTGAAGGATTTCTAAGCAATGCTTCTTGTAATCATATACCGGAGCATTTGTCATACCTGATATCTTGAGACGAATATTTGGGCTGCATGTGGAATATATACCACTAAAACCACTCAGAGACAAGTCGGGTCATACCAGTGACAATTCATCATACTGACTTTTATAATGTAAATAACATTCAAACAAGTAAGCTACTCAGATTCTAACCATTTCCGTCCCTGTGCAGTAATTCTGATAAGTTGCATGATCCGTATTTTTATGTGACACATTTAAAAATATTTGTTTGACAGAATCATTACCTGCTTTACACGGCTGGAAATCACTCTTTCTTCTCAAGCTAAGTTTCTGTTATGCAGCTAAGAATGAAATTAATCTTTGCCTGGAAAGAAAAATGGTCGTTAGAAATGCTATTCTTTCCTCTTTGTTACCAGACTTGTTTTCACGAAATAATCACACTAAAGAATTGAAAGTTTTAATCTTTTGGAAAAGCTTTTTGACATTAGGTAACGATGTACAAATAATGAAGAAATGGACAGAATGGTATTGAAATCAAGAATAAAAAATCTGACGAATCCCGTATGAGGTCATCTCGGTTGAACCTTCCATTTACCATTCAGATTACAGCTTTCGCATGTGTGAAAGTAAAAATTTCATTCGGAATATATAATTTCTTACGATATACTTCTTTAGCACTAATTGTAACGCTTTATTTGCTATGTTACTAAAATAAATGAATTGGGAATTCCAAGGGTTCCCCAAAATTAAAGCTTTATCGGTGGTTATCCGATTTACTTACTATAAACACACCTGGAATTTAATCAAACTGAAGTTAACGTTAAACATTTGGTGGTGTCTCTTCCCTTATTATGTTTAAAGGTTCTGAAAATCAAATTCTGGACATTTGAGTCCAAGTTTAAGTCTTGTAATCAATGAGCTTCATGACCACGAAGTGCCAGACGTTAGGATGGTCACGAAGTGCCAAGAGGCTAGTATGGTTAGGAAATGCCAGCGGTTAGGGTGGTCTTGAATGACGTTTACTATTTCTTTTTTTTTCTTCTCTTTTTTTCACTCTTGCTAGGTATGCACAAGAAATCGATAGAAGCGGCCAAGAAGATGAGAGAGGAGGAAAGCAAAGAATCACCGGATGGTCGAAAGGAAAAGGATGACATTAGGTCCGAAAGCATAGCAGCTCTGCGTGCCAAAGCTCAGCAACACAGTGCCAAAATGTTCAGTGTTTTAGAGCGACAGAATTGCAAAACCATGGAGAACAAAAATGATGCGAGTTTTGAAAATTCATTCATTTCTGAATCGGAGGATGTCGAGAATGAACTCACACGCCAATGATTATATTAAAGATGTACTGTCTTGCCTAGTCAAGTTTTATAAATTTTCATTGTCTCATCTTGAATAGAAGAATAATATATATTGTCACTACCACGTCTACGCAAAAACAGCCACATATATGTATGATCGAGAAATCCGGTTTATAATTATATGGACACGTACATTATTAGATCGTGTTCAGTCATATGGAATGCTCTTTCATTTTCTAAGGTGTTTGATAGGTTTGAATTGGGAGATAGAAAATATTTGATGAAACAATATTTTGAAACAATGCATGGTTAGGTAGGGAACTATGAAATCTATTGCTGAACATCTGGTTTTCGACCTTTTTCTTTTATATATGTCAGTGTGTATTAAACCATGTTTTATTTAAGCCATGAGAATATTCAGTATGCTAGATCACACATAAAAAAATATTGGGGGGAGGGGGGTCAAAAATATATGAAAATCGATAAGCTTGTCTTTACCGATGAGCACCCTTTCGTTACAAAGGCACCAAAGACGTGTGTACAGGATGCTGCAATTGAAAAAAGTCTCAACGGACAACTTCAAAACTGATGATTAACCAAGTGAGCAACAATGTCGTGTTAACCATTTGTAGATTGTTCTGCACATCGTGGAATACTCGTTGCTTCTATTGTTTTGTTATGTAAGTGTATATTATGGTGTTCTCAAAAAAATATGGACAAAACCAATATTATGCGTTATTGTCCTTTCAGGCTTATTAAATAAATTTAATTCGTTGACATAGATACCATTAATTTCGTTCCCACAGATACCATCAAACTCGTTGCCATAGCTACCATTCATACATACTTTCTATCACTCACCGATCAGTTATAACAATTGATACATAATATATTATAAGCATAAATTTCCAGCAAATTTAATTTAAAATGTCTCCTCTTGTGCCCTTTGACCTCGTCAAAATTTAAATTCTGCTAATTCGTCCTGAATTTAATGTGGTCACCCTGCTAGGATTGTGCGTCGTCTAAATGTAGTGTATTCTAAGCGAATTGAGATAGTTGTTGAACAATCGCACCAATGTATAAATTGCAGTATTAGACAGTCTGAATGGAACGTCCCAAATAGTAGAGGGTACGAATGTGTGAACATGGTCCATCAACTTAGGACGATGTTATCTTTACATTTACTGTGAACTTAGTTTCATTACTGCGTTCATAAATTGGACTACGTCTGATTCTTCGGTAAACGACTAACCGTGAGTGGATTTCACATGATTTAAGCGAACTTTTTAAAAAAATATACATAAACGGTTGTTATGTCTCCTCTCCGATGTGTAATATACCACAAACTGACTTTACAGCCACTTTTTTACATTTCACGCGTTTTTAAAAAAAATTAAAGCTTCTTCGATGTCTTTATTGTACGCTTTTCAACATGAATGTTTTGTCATTTTATTGGCTATTATCATGTACTTTTAAGAGGGATATATCGAAGCATATGTATTGAAATACCTCATTTAATATCATCAATTGTAAAAGAATTGTCTTTTTGTATGTAAAAATTGCATTGTGTATGTATGTATGTATGTATGTATTAGGTATGTACGTATGTATATATGTATGTGTGTGTGCGTGCGTGCGTGCATGCGTGCATGCATGCATGTATGAGAGAGAGAGAGAGAGCAAAGTTGTTTTTTATGGGTTTTTTTTATATATATAACTTTGTTCGGCAGGCCGTGATCGAAAGGATTAGGCTAGAATCCTAACTTAGGATCAGCCAAAGTTAGATACTGTGGTGTGTACCTTGATTAGGTACTTACCTCCAATTGCCTTGGCACAAACTAACCTACTTGTGTTGCCGTGTCTTAAAACACCTACTTACCCCAAACCAAGCCACCCTAAACGAAAACTTATTATTCTTAAAATGTCCTACAAAACATAGATTAGTGTATCTACAGAGCAAATATATACCTACAAATTTACCTCGAGTTTGACGCGGACTCTCACTTTGTTGTAATTTGATAGAAACTCTAAGTTTACATGGAAAACAAATGTATCTTGTACAGAATTGTAATAAGCAATTATAAAAACTGTGAATTCTGAATTACATATAACTTAAACGGAAACTGACACAAACTGAATATTTTTACAAGGGGTGTCTAATAAATAATTTACCTGTGCAGAAACAGATTTTTTCTCCACATTTAACGTCTTAATACAGTTACTTCAGTTCGATTGGTTAAAGGTGGTTTTTACCGTTAAGTGTCTGAAATCTTGTATCATTTTCTGCTCTGTTTTAATCAAAGTAATATTGCTATGTAAAATTTCACGCTAAATTAGCCAAATTTTATTCAGTAAGTGCCGCTCCTCGTATTAATCGAGGCTGGTGAATGACACCAAGACAATTATTATCGTAATTACACTAACTGAGATTGCATGCATTAATTGTGTAAACCGTTCAGTTTGTAAAAAGCTACACAATCAAACAGGCACACGTAAGCACAGTTTACTTGCTACTACTTAGACCAATGCCCAGTTATACGCGGTTTGCCGTGCTTGCGTAGGCTTCGAGCCTCTCTAGCCTGGTTTTGTTTTACTTAGTTGCAACCAGGGATGATTAAGGCCTTTGGGGGTCCTGGGCACAGCCAACATAGGGGCCCATAGCTATCCTGCCTTGTCCATTGATATGGTTATAGTACTATTAACAACACTGCCTGTGAAATCAGATGATAATATATACGGGGCCTCTTGAGCCTTGGGCACCCTGCCTGTGAAATCAGACGATAATATACGGGGACCCTTAAGCATCGGGGGCCCAGGGGACGTTGCCCACTTTGCCCTATGGATAATCCAGCCCTGGTCACGAGAGTATATTTATGTAGAAAACGCAGGGTCTTGTTCCTAAGTAATATGGTGGGGAAGTGGGAGGGTGGTGGTAGTAGTTGGATATTAGTGGGTGTGTTTAAGCGGGAATATGATCTCGATATATTTCAGGTATAAGTTCCTTATCTTTCATTTCTCATATGTGATTTAAACAATCGCTTTCAACATGGAACAATTGCACCTATAAACAAACAATGGCTTTTTGTAGTGTTCCTTTTTCCTTTTAAAAAACGAAAAAAGGGTAATTGAAGAGAAATAATATAAAGAATTCATAGAACATAGTCATGACTTTAATGGTTTTCTTTTTCATATTGGCCGGCTTTTCATGTGATATTGAACAATCGATTTCCAAGATCATCATCGACAGCACCAAAATCAATTAGTTAACAAAGAACTTCTTGGCCACAACTTAGTGCAGTCTTTCTTTGTTACCTCAATGATTTGTTTTTTCTTTTGTAATTTCCATAATGAGTATTTTTTATCGAGTACAAATTCAGCGTTACGGATATGCATTGTCCATTATCAAGACGACCAACAACAAAAAACCAAGGGATTAGACATATTAGTTAATTGTGCCATTTCCAACTTTCGTCGTTCCGAAATATCTCATATATTTTCTTTCTTACACGTTGCACATGGTGGAGTTTCACATATTGACAAAATGGCGTTTTGCAGTTTTCGCAGTTTTTGTCAGTGTTGGAGGAAACGATAACCTTTGAATAATGTTAGACGCTTCGTAACGTTCGTATTATTTGCCTGTTTTTTCATCGCGGTCTATTTAACTGTTGTTAATATGCAAGACATGCTGTGTTATAATAAAATACTGTTCAACAGGACGCTCTTGGTATCTTTTGCATAGCCTTCTTACGCTCCGAATTTTGTGAGATTAAAAGTTTGAACATAAAAATGTATATAATAATAAAGGAATCAATATACATGTGAAGGTATATAATAAGCTCTATTTTGTTTTCTTCTGTATGAGTATTTTATTCGATACGGGAACGGGGGTGGGGTGGGGGCAAAATGTTAAAAATTACCAGTATTGGTTGCTAATTACAGGACTTTGTGGAAGATGTTTATAATGATGACAACGAAGACTAAATGGAAAGAGACGACTGTACCCCATGTTAATCGCATGTATTCAAGTAAACTCGTATTACCACTCACGATTGGATTTAAGAGTTTAAACTGTATTTGCTTTAGAAAGTGTTTATCAAAATTAAATCGTGCTTGCGTCCAGATATAAAGGTACCATTTTAAGTTCACGGATTTCTTATTGAGTAACACACACACACACACACACATAAATACTGAGTAAAATACATATGTTCCTCAAAATAAATGCATAAATACCTGAAAAACCGAAGTAATTTAATCAGTGCTTCTTTTGTACGGGGGGTGGGGTGGGGAATAATAATAATAATAATACTTTATTTATAGAGGGTGACTCATTAGTCAAGGACTATTCTCCCTTGAGGCCCTCTTAAGGAGAGATTAACAATGCACGTTATATGAAGATGGCAACACTTGCTGTTTATTTTAACAAGTTTAGTATTAAAATACTAAATTCCTTTATCTATTAGAAGCAAATACATGCTCATGATATCTCTTCTTAAATACTCTAATATTTTCAGCAGATTTTACATGTAGTGGAAGCTTGTTCCACGAACTGTACCAGAGTATTGGAAGCTCTTTTTTAAATTGTTCTGTTCTTAATTTTGGTGCTAGAAGGTTTCCGTGTGAAATTGATCTCTACTGGTATTGTGTTGAAAAAAGCCAGAATAAGTCCTGAAGATACTCTGGTGCCGTTCCATGTAGACATTTATATTAAAGAACTGCCTTGTGAAAATCTATCCTGTCATATATTGTAAACCATTTGAGTTCTGTAAATAATGCTTTTGAGGGATGATCAATAGATTCATCTAAAATTACGCGTGCTGCTCGTTTCTGAAGTTTATAAATCCTGTCAAGCTCAGATTAACAGTTTCCCCATACATTTGAACAATAATCTACTGTTGGAAGAATATATGACTTGTAATATAGATTTCGAGTTTCCACAGGTAAATATTTCTTGATTCTGCTGAGTAGGGCAATTTTGGATGACAGTGTTTTACAATGCCTATCAATATGGTTATTCCATAATAAATTAGTATCTATGGTCACATCTAAAAGTTTTAATGGAGTTCTGACTACTGGAACTATATTCATAAATATTATAGAACATGAACATTGGATCTTTTAATTGTAACATAAAGTATCCGCAAAATTAATTATTCATAAACTTTGCTCTGTGTTGTCAAGATAACCGTAACGTCAGATTTCCCTCTGTGATTTCCAAACAGATATCAAAATAAGGAAACAAAAGTCTATCTTCCACACTAGCTGTATACATTTTTTGCTGACTTTATTAAATTTTAATCCCAGCAGTCTCTTTAAAACAACCACAATAGCAAAAACAAAACAACAAAACCTGCATATCTTCCTAACGCTATACCACTTCACATATTTTCAAAACCTTTGCAGAGTAATTTACCACATCAAAATTATACTAACAGCTTTGTGATCGTAGTATTACAACTCCTCCACAGTTGCTACGATGACCTTCCAAGTTAACTTTGCACATTTTAACACTTTAAAATATCTCTCTCTCTCTCTCTCTCTCTCTCTCTCTATATATATATATATATATATATATATATATATATATATATATATATATATATATATATATATATATATATATCTCTTCCCAAAGTATTGTCTGACAGGGATATACGAATGAACAAAATATCAACAAAAACAGTACTACGCTGTCTTAAAAAAGTTATTGCTGCTTCATACAAACATTTCAGATATATTTTTTCGATCTGTTTCGAATACCAAAGAAACTTATGTGTGTTTTAATTGACTCTACCTTATATACCATGTGCTAGAAGCTGTGTGAACAAAACAAGATAAGGTCTCCTCGTAAAGATACATATCAAGACAAGACCACACTTCCTCTTTAGAGAGTTCATGGCGTAGTGTCAATATCTGAAATAGTGGAAAATTCGTTGGAATAGCCCAAACGTCCCTTGTTGCAGTAACTGCGAAACTTGTTTTTTTTTCCTTCGAGGTGAGATAAGGATGATTGAAAACGAATAAGTTAGAAAGAATCCGGCCCTCAAGTTTAATCTGCACGAGAGTGGCATCGTCTTCGTTAGTAGAGAACATAGGCACCTAATTTTGAGGTTTGCGAAGTGGAAAACATTGGATTAAGGCAGGCTTAAGTACTCGAGTCCCGCCAATTTGACAAGATGTGTCAGCTTGTGTTTGTCCGGCGATTAGTTTTTGCAGATGACATTTGTGTATTTACACTATACAGATACGGACTTGTTCTATGATTAGTCGCCTTAAGTAAATATAGAATGGGACGTTTGTCGTCTGCAAAACGTGCGCACTTTTACACAATAAACAAAAATTGACGAAACCCGCGTAAACATGAAAGTCTCCAAGTATTCTAAGTCACGTGCCTTTAAAAAAATACAGATTCGCTTTTATTTATCACATAATGTATCATAAATATTATGTGGAAATAAAAGTCACAAGCCAACGACTTGGCTGACCTCAAGACTTTTTTTTATATAACCATTAATGAATATTTACCGTAAATCAAAAACCGGAAGTACCCGTTGGACAGTTTCACCACCTAGTGCCTGGATATTGGATTTGACGGGTTGTATACAGTGTGACTAATAGAGGGAAATGTCGATTTCCATAGTTGTGGCTCAAAGATTTCGAGATATGTCAGTCTCGGTTTCCTCGACAGTGTAATGTGGGATTCTTGTTCAAGATACTTGAAACCGTATAATCATCTTCCATATCGGTATGCTAGGGTTATCTGTATATAAGGATAGAAATGACTGCTATATATATGACTGATCTCCAAAACTGGATCTATCGCCAGAGCAGATATAATCAGACCTAGCCATTAGCATACCACATCATATAAAAAGTTTTCTTTTATATAATAAAGTTGCCAGTTACACATATATGTAGTAATGTGCTAATATGAACGATATATATATATATATATATATATATATATATATATATATATATATATATATATATATATATATATATATATATATATATGAGAGAGATTTTCCGTCAAATTTAACATTATATATATAGTGATATGGCAGACAGGAGAATGGCCCACTATATAGACTCAATCCTTTGTCATCGTGCTTCCCAAGAAAGGAAACCTACAGCTATGACAAAACTAAAGAACCATCGGTCTGATCAGTGACCTGAGCAAAGTCATGCTGAAGATAATTCCCAACAGAATAAAGCCTCAAACAGAGAAGATTATTGCTGAAGAGCAGGCACGCTTCCGAGCAGGAAGAAGCACCACAGAACAAATCTTCAATCTCCGGCTCCTTTGCGAGAAATACCATCAGCACCAGCATAATCTATCCAACGTCTTTATAGATTTCAAAAAGACCTTTGACATGGTATGGCATGCAGCCTTATGGGCAACTATGAAGAAGTAAAACATCAGCTCAAACCTGATGCAGGTTGTTGAGCACCTCTATGACAAAGCCACCAGTGCTGTTTTCATCAATGCCAGCAGAGGAGATTGGTTTCGAACAATAGTTGGAGTCAGACAGTGATGTATACTGTCACCTGCACTCTTCAACATTTTCCTGAAAGGATCATTGAGGATGCCTTGCATGACCACAAGGGCACTGTCAGCATCGGAGGTAAAACAATCACCAACCTTCGCTTCCAGATGATATTGATGATTTAGCAGGAGATGAAAAAGAACTGGCTGACTTGGTTGAATGCAACCTCCACAGTATATGGTATGGATATTACCATGGTATGGATATTAGCGCCGAGAAAACCAAACTAATGACAAAGAACACCAATGGCATCGGTGCAGAAATAAAGGTCAGTGGACAGATGCTGGAAAGAGTAACAAGCTTTAAGTACTTATGATCAATTATCACAAATGAAGGCTCCAAACCAGAACTACTTTGCAGGATTGCCCGACAACAGCAGCAATAACAAGGTTGAGGCCAATATGGAAAGATACCATCATTGCTTTTGGTTCCAAAATAAGACTGATGCACTTGATTGTCATATCCATCTTTCTGTATGCTTGTGAAACATGGACGCTTACATCAGATCTACAAAGAAGGATTCAAACCTTCGAAATGAGATGCTACCGCAAGATCTTAGGCATCTCATTCATTGACATGTAACTAACGAAGAAGCCCACAACAGGATCCAACGAGCCATCGGATCCTATGAAAACCTCTTGACCACTGTAGAAAAGAGTAAACTGAAGTGGTACGGTTATGTCTCAAGATCATCTGAACTGGAAAAAACTCTCTTGCAAGGCACAGTGCGAGGGTGCAGAAGAAGAGGCAGACAGAAAAAGAGGCGGGAAGACATTAAGAAGTGGACAGGCATGGGATTTGGAGATTCCCAAAGGGCAGTATAGAACAGGGAAAGATGGAGAGAACTGTCTGTAAAGCCTACTGTGGTGCCCCAACGACCTCTTGGCTTGAGGGTTTGATGATGATGATGATGATGATGATGATGGAGTGCACAAGCATCCATCGAGAAGTAAATCTCCGTGATCCATTGGAAATTTCTCAAATGTTATATAGCGTTGATAAGAAATTTAACTCTGCAAGTAAATTTTCACTGATATACAACGTACTTATTTTTGCTAAAAATTGGAGTATGTTTATATATGAGTAAACCCTATATTTCTTTGAAACAATCATCATGTTCACGTTTTGTTTGCCCTAATAGCATTTGAATTCGTATGCCTACTATTTAACATTGATCATAATATAATAAAGAGTTGTAGACATACATTTATTAAATGTTTGTATGTGCGTGAGGAACACTAATCGACAGTTTTATCATTGCTCGCTTGCATCTTCAAAAGGATTCATAACATAATCAAACAAGAACATTTATTTGTAAGAAGCAAAAAAACAGGAAATGAGGAGTGTTTAAATTATCATTAGTTCGAATATTTGTCCCAATTCCCCCCAAAAAGTTTGACCTTGCTTGAGTCATAATTTGTGACAAGAATATTGTTGACAACCAGTCCCACGCCCGAGGATATATTAATGGCCACTAAGTGCAGGATTCCGAATTCTGAGCCCCGTTACAACAGTATGGGAATCTCGTCGCAATATGAATAGTCCTATCGGTCAGAAAGATTCTCTTTATCTTAATCCTTACACGTGTCAGTTTTCAAAACTGTCTGAACTCTGTCAATCTCGTTGAAGCAGACGACATTTTGATAGACACCGATTCGCTATTTGAACCCTCTCATTCAGTTTTTGATAGGTGCTGTAATACTACCAAGCCGTTGTGATTAGGCAGGGAAGACCATAACGTGCCGTAGCTGTTCAAATGTACATACATTATACAAATTCAATCCTCAAAAATCTCGTTTGTGCTAGTAGGTGTATCACACGAAGAGTTGGAAGGATACGTTTATGAAACGTATGTCATATTTATGTACATGCTATTTTGAGGATTTTTTTTCTTCAAACGTCTATCATGCCGTAATATCAGACAATAACAGACTATTGTTGTACTCTAAAAAAATGCCCATTCAATATTTACTAATTTAGACCGCAATGTTTACCACGAGATAACTTTGATTGTAGCGATATGTGTATCTGTTGTTTATATCTTACGAATCATGTTCACACGCTTACATGGAACAAGCTCTATAAAAAAGAGGCTAATATTGAAATATTTCATCAGTAATTTATTCAGGACCTCTCATTTCCTCATCAAAGACCACGTGCATCAGTCGAGACGTTGGGATTGCATGATTCACGTTGATAGAACCTGGTCGAAGGGTTTGTGGAAATGTTTAGGAAATTTTGTAATCCAGAAGAGTCATATATAGGGTAATAAATAAATAAATTATATATATATATATATATATATATATATATATATATATATATATATATATATATATATATATATATATATATATATATATATATCAGAAATTAGCCTGCTTAAGTCAATATAGTTACTTTTGGATATAAAAAAGGAAGGAATGAGCCTACGTGTTGAGTATAGTTTAAAGCATGATGTGAAACAGGTTAAAGCATTGGTGTGAAACGTGTGACCTTTATTGTAAGGTGATAAATGGAGAGCAAGCATGTTGCAGGACGAATTCAGAATGTTGGCTTCATGCAGATTCATTCACTGTATGAAGAGAACTCATGAACTTGTTAGGAAATGTAGCAATTGAAAAAGCACTTTAACAAAATCCATAACGCAAAGTATATATGACTGCGACCTTATCCAAGAGGTACAAGTTGCAAGTTTGGATGTCACTGAATTAAATTTCTTATCTTCATAACGATTCGTCAAGGGTATGAAGAAAATATATAAATTGGTTTAGGAAATATATAGATATTTAAAACTGTATCCAAAACCTTGACCAAAATGTTTTAGGACTGTGACCTTGACCAAAGGTCAAAGGGGCAAAAGTGCATGTTATCGAATGAATTGTCTTATCTTCATATTGATTCATCCAATGTATAAGAAAATCCATCAAGCAGTTTAGGAAATATAAGCAAATGCAACTGCAATCAAAACCTTCACGCAAGTTATTTATAACTTGGACCTTGACCCTAAAATGGGTGAGCAAGTATGTCGTAAAATGAAATTTCTTAGGTTTATGATGTGATGGGAATATGTTAAGTGGTTTAGAAAATGTATGCAAATGAAAAACTTTAAAGAAAACTTTAACAAGCTGTTGACGACGACACCATCTTTGTCGCAAAAGGCTGCTATGTCTCGCTCCCAACCAATGTGGCTCGACAAAAAAATTTGCTTAATAAAAACTTACCAGTGCAGCTTCTGATTGTTATGTCCCTGTTGTTATGTGGGTCGAACTGGCAACTAGATCTGTAGATCGGTTACTCCTGGTCCATGGAAAAAGATAATAGAAAATACCCTAATTCGTTCACTAGGTCTAAAATTTGATTGACATGTGATGCAGTAAAAGTTCACAAACCTCGATAATTAACTTATTTATATCTCCTATGACTTCTTTGAATGGTTTCATTTATTCACTTTCTAACATTCCTTATTTATATATCGTTCTGGCGATCTCAGTTCAACTATATTGGCAAAAATGGCATACACATTCTGTAAAACTTGTAGGTTTTTTTTTTTTTTTTTTTTTTTTTTTTTTGTTAATTTGTTTATTTATTTCTCCTAGCAGGCTGATTGGGAATTGGGGGTTGTTCGTCTTACCCAAATCTCACCAAAATCTCACACAAATCTCTCCAAAATCGGATACTCATCAGATATAGATATTTATTTATAACACATAAGAGAACATGCTTCAGCGTCAGGAGATTTAATGATTCCCTCCTTCTGAATCTTAAAGGCAGTCAGATATCTTTTTAGCTATCCGGCTTCGTACGTTTCTGTTTAAAACAAGGAAATATTTAATAAACGCGTAGGATTTGCGATACCAATATAATGAATTTACACATATAACCTAGGCTGACACCAAGACTTCCTAGAACATTTTTTTTAAATGAATTTTTTAAAAATTCTGGTTGATGCATTTCGTGTAAACCGCAATTATAACACAGAAATAATGTTTTGGTTAGGTCCTATTTTGTGATAAGTAGTTATACCTATCTGCAACATCGCAAATGCATTTCCACTTCCCTACCCCTACCGTTATTTTTAAGCACAGTCATCATTATTATTTTGTTTATGGAAAACACAGGTGTTGTAAAATAATTAGGACCGATACAATCAAGGCTTCAACAGTGTATAAACTATTTTGTGACGTGCTGCATTTACCACACGAAACTTCCTTAACACATCAATAATGACTCTAAAAGTTAACATTTAAAATAAGATGTCTTGCTAAATAGAAACATTTATAAATCTGTATGATTATCATATTACTAAGAAGTAAGATTTTTTCTTCTTCTTATTCTTATAGCCGTGAACAAATAATGAAAACAAAACCCAGGCAAAAATAGGTAATAACATAATCGCATTATGTTACAAATCATTTGAACGTGTTAAATTAATGAGAGTATACAAGGTTATGCTGGGCCCCAAGTGTCCGAGTGGTCTAAAGAGCTCACCGTTCCGGATCACTGCCATCTCACATCTGTCTGCGTGGGTTCGAGTCCAAGGCTCGGCTAGCGTGGGTACATGGGAAAGCCTGCCAGTAGCTTCTCGTGGGTCGGTGGTTTTTCCCTGGGTTTTCCAGGGTTCTTCCTCCACCAGTTATACTGGCCGCCATGTATAGCCTATCTTGTGCTGAAAAATGGCGTTAAACCCTAGAACAACAACAATGTATAGGCTACTCTCATTAATTTAACACATTCAAATGATTCCTAACATGATGCGATCATGTTATTACCTATTTTTGCCAGGGTACAAATAGTCTACATCGTGAAACGGTTCTCTGATGCATGGATGTTATTTAAGTATAACCTTTTGAGCCAATCACATTTCGCCATTGACGTGTGTGCTCCATAGTGTACACGTTTTTAAAATGAGAGTCGCTTGTATGCAATGTACGTGTAGTGAAGAAGACAGTGTCTAATTCTTTCATGGAACAGGACTCCTGAAGCTGAATCGAGCTAATGGTAAGTATAAACTTACTTTTGCAGCGACCACTGTTCTGTGATTAAAGAAGGGGTGTATCGTAGAGTTGCAAACATGGTATATGTAGCTCTTTTCACCGGTTGTCACCTGAGCGCGACGTTGTCCCGGCAGGCGAAAATCGCACGTTTTGGAGCCCTTAACTTCAGTTTGGTACAACGCAGAAAAGTCAATGATGGCTTGATGAATATAAAAATATCTCAGGAGTAAAACAAGCTGTAGAGTATGGTCTTGTGTCTTTAAAGACGGGAATACCAGAAGGAAATCGAGGATCATGGGTGGAACCAAGTATGTATTTGAAGTTACGTACCTTCTCTCTTATATAGTATGATAGAGAGGGTCATATGTCAGAACGGATCGTGAGGGTAATCTAAGGTATTTTTTTCACTCTGTGTGATTTTTTTCCCTTCAAATTTTTGTTGTGTTTTTTTGTTCTCGACATCAAGCTCGCGACAAGCACCTGTGATTATAGCAATGACCTATCTTTCTAGTATACGTCCCTGATGACATACACGTGCAAATCGAAAGACTACAATAGGTTGTTGTTGTTGTGGGCTTAACGCCATTTTGCAACATTTGATAGGTTATACATGGCTGTAAGTATATATGGTGGCGGACGAACCCGGAAGAGCCAACGACCCACGGGAAGCTGCAGGCAAGCTTTCTCACTTACCCACGATGAGCCGAAGAGACTCGCCACACTATGTGAACATCAAAGAGTGAGAGAGAGAGAGAGAGAGAGAGAGAGAGAGAGAGAGAGAGAGAGAGAGATTAATAACTTGGTGGATTGGAGAGTGTTGAACATTTAAAACCGGAGAATATGCTGAAACTACTTATGCACGGTGATGAGTGGTTTCTTCTCAAATCTTCACATGTAGAAAAATTCTTTTAAAAAATAAACAATACTCTGACAGAAAGAAACATCTATACTTTCGTATTATTCAAGAAACAGTGCGTTTCTGTCGAGACACTGCAGGTCGGATCTGTTGTTTAATCAAACATGATTAGAATGTGCATTGTACCTGATCCTCGACCTCAACGATGTAAGGAGAAAACTGAGGAGAAACCGGAGAGACCTTGAAGGAGTAGAAAAATGAGATTAACAACAGGATTAAGAAGATCTTAAAGAAAGCGAAGGAAAGCTGGTTAAAGTAACAATGTAAGGAATTGAGAAGAGTCGGGACCAGAATAACAATAAAAACGCATACCGGTTGGTAAAAGACCTGACAACAGAGAAAGAAGCGAGAAAAAACCACGATCCAGGACAAAGCTGGCAAGACTCTCAGAGAAGACCTAGAGATTCTTAACAAATGGACGGAATACTGTTCAGAGCTTAAGAAAACTTCTGAAGACAAACCGTACTAAACTTCTCACTGACCACTATAGAGGCTGACCACGATATCCTCAGGGAAAAGTAGATGCTGCAATAATGGCACTAAATAAAGGAAAGTCAGCTGGGGTAGATAATATACCAGCAGAACTTTTTCAAGCAGGAGGAAGCTTCGTGATAGGTTTCCTCACAACAATCTGCAACAAAATCTGGAAAACAGGAGAATGGCCCACCCCGTGGAGCCAGTCTCTTACCATCGTCCTTCGTAAGAAAAGGAATCTGCAGCTGTGCTAAAACTACCGAACAGCCTCATCAGTAACCCAAGAGAGGTTATGCTTAAGATCATCATCAACAGAATGAAACTCCAAGCAGAGTACATCATTGCTCAAGAACAGGCTGGTTTCAGGGCAGGACGTAGCACTATAAAACATATCTTCAACCTTAGAATCCTCTGTGAAAAATATCTGCAGCATCAACATAACCTCTATCATGTCTTCGTTGACTTCAACAAGGCTTTCGACAAGGTATGTATCCTTGTAGACCACCATGCGGATATACAACAAAAACGCAAAACTAATCAGCACCATAGAAAACCTGTATAACAAGGCGACTAGCGCAGTTCTTGTCAATGGCGATATAGGATATTGGTCCAGAACCACAGTAAGAGTCAGACAGGGGTGCCTCCAGTCACCCACTCTCTTCAACATATACCTGAAAAAGCCTAGGAAAACCAGGAGGGCAGTGTCAGTGTTGGAGGCAGAAAAATCACCAACATGCGCTTCGTTGATGATATCATTGATTTAGCAGGAGATGAGCAAGAACTTGAAATCTTAGTGAACGCCTCAACCACGCATCACTAAGTGCTGAAAAGACCAAGCTAATGAAAAACAATCCGAGTGGCATCCAAAAGGAAATAACAGTGAATAGACAGAAGCTGGGCACAGTGACAATTTTCAAGTACCTAGGCGATATTGCCTCTGATGGCGGCTCCAACTACGAGGTTCTTTTCAGGACTGCGCCAACAACAGCTGCACTGGCTAGGCTGAAGCCTATGTGGAAGGACAGCAACATTAAACTTGGTTCCAAGATCAGTCTCATGCGCTCCATATTCCCGTACGCATGTGAGACATGGACGCTGACAGCAGAACTAGAGAGAAGAATCCATGTCTTAGAAATGAGATGTTATTAAAGGATCTTGAACATCTCATACTTAGACCACGTTTCTAATGAAGTGTGCATTATAATCAAAAGTTAAATTGGATCATATGAAGATCTGATCAGCGCCGTAAAGAAACGCAAACTAAAATTGTATGGTCACGTCTCACGCTCATCTGGCCTGTCAAAGACAATCTTGCCGGGCACAGTTTGAGGAAAGAGAAAACGAAGTAGGCAGAAGAAGGTGGGAAGATAACATCAAAGAGTGGACAGGCATGGACTTTGCAAAGTCCCAAAAAAAGCAGTGTAGAACAGGGCAAAATGGAGAGATTGTCGCAAAGTCATCAGTGGCGCCCCTGCCAGCAGCCAGGTTATGGGAGAAGTGAAAAATGACCTGATCCGCGTCACTATTTTTATTCAGTTATATCTGCGTCTTCATTTGTCATAATGTGACATTAATCTATATTGCATCTTACTTCTTGTTAACATCCAACTTGCAGTTTTCGTTGTGCAAATTGTAACTTTCAGTTTGTCAACGCTTGACATGTGTAATATTTAACAATGTGTTACAAAATGAAATCTGTCAATTGCAAATAAAAAATTCGAGCTGGAAAGACAGTTAAGAATGTTACCTTGTGCAACATTAAAAATGCACATAGAATCACTCTCAGAATCTGACGACACGAACTTGCAATATTATAATATCATATCAAACAAACTCAGAAATTAATATTGGCAGATGTAAATATGCAATCTAAGATGAAAATGAAAAAGAGAACAAAACAAATTAGAATATTCAGCATAGAAGTAATAGAATAAAAAAATAGAATAATGCGAGATAGAATATGCAACATATAATATAGAAAACACATGCACATAATTAAAAACATGCAATTAAAATCTATGTCGATAATCCTCCTCGTGTGGGATTGAATTTTATGGGATTAACTTTCTAAAACTGGACAGTCCATATATTCTATGGCCACTTGAAAACTACACAAAAAGAATATTTCAGATAAAAATAAAAGGTAGCTTTCAACAATAATTTCAAACTGCTACGAAATAAGCATACACCTGTTCAGACTTAATATACCCGTTATAGCCGAAAGAAAATGACCATATTTTCATGTCCTCTAATCCAACCAGTTCTATATAAAATTATGTAACACACACACACACACACAGAGACACACACACACACACACACACACACACATACATACATATATATATATATATATATATATATATATATATATATATATATATATATATATATATATATATATATATATATATATACATTATACACATACATACCCTTTAATTTATTTATGACATAATAATTTTGTGAATTTTTCATCTAATATGACTAACTGAATAATATTCCTTTCTTAATATTTAAATACATTTTGTAAAAATTTTAAATGTGGTGTCTCAGATATGGCATCTTTGATATGTGTTTGGTGCAAAAACAAAACATTAAAAATAACAAAATAGTGATAAATTATAGGAAACACTGTGATTACTTTCCTTGAGTTGGAACTTACATTTAACTAAGTTTAACCTTTTGCAATCTGCAATGTCAATTATGCAGAAGCATCATGTTTTCTGTTTAGGCTTTGATATAGGGATTCAGATCTAATACTTGACACATCGGACAGTCAGTTTAAAGGAAGGTAACTTCAATATATCCATGAAACGCTTTAAAGCATTGCTTCCCTTGCAACATGAAAGTTGGAACCTCGCCTTTATAGAGCTATATACATGAACATTATTGTAAATGCATATCGGTTAGAGATGCAATATCGGACTTCAACCTTGACAGGACTGTAGTGATGGGAGTACCCCAGGTAAACAAACAGAAGGTCGTGTGAATCTCGTGAAGGACAGATCTTGGACACGTAAGGATCGACTCTTACACAGGTAAAAGTATCTAACGAAATAGTGTAGTTTTAGGTACACGCTCCATCAACAAGTACATATTTAAGAAAAGAAATGATTTGAATTGTCTATCGTCCTATGTGTGACTGCGTAACTTATTCAGATGATTTTCACCATGTACATGAGCAAATCCCATGTCTTATCACACGGATGCCCATATGTACGTCTTTTTTTTTTTAAATTTCTGTGAGGTATACCGAATCTAACAACACTTTTATAAGTATTTCTTGTTAACTGTCACATGATCACGTACAGAAAAAGGTAACTAGTTGAATATATATTCAGAAATGTATTAGGAAATTTGAAACTGTAGATAATTAAAACAACAAGGGAATAAATCAGGTAAGCAAACGACGTCTTCGCCCTAAATATTTTTTTTTAAATTTTCCTGCCCATAAACGTGAACCCCTATCCCAAGAGAGAGATAATGAGATGGGTGGGGTGGGAGACATCTTTCTAGTAATTATATTTTGAAGATACGTACTCTGTCATATGATATTATGCATTAGAGTACTAACGGGGAGGGGATAGGGGGTTGGGTGCGGACAGGGCTCTTACCCCAGAGGTCTTGGGGCGCCAAAAACACTTTGGGCCTTTGAGTATTATGTTAACATTTTCTTGTTATTTACTGCAAATAATTTGACGATTGTTTCATTCTACCATGTGCTAATCGAGAGTTGCGATAGCTCGGTTTGTAGAGCGTGGAACTCATAATCCAAGGGTCGCAGATTCTATACTCGCCTTGGCCAGCTCGAGTCGACTGCTTCATTCTTTCATTCCCTCAAACAAAAATATACTCAAATTGATGTTAAAAACTAATCAACAGCAATAATGTTTATACAC
The DNA here is from genome assembly GCA_028554795.2 of Sinohyriopsis cumingii. Taxonomy (NCBI): domain Eukaryota; kingdom Metazoa; phylum Mollusca; class Bivalvia; order Unionida; family Unionidae; genus Sinohyriopsis; species Sinohyriopsis cumingii. The sequence goes on from CM068824.1 coordinate 149,951,687, forward strand.
TATTATCAGCGTATCATATATTTTGCTTCTTCTTGTACATACGAAGTTGTATTGTCAGGGTGAGATATTAGCAGTATTAGGTGGCAGTAATTGGAAATTTGACTCTAAATAACCAGTCCCTTGATCAATCATTGATATTTACCATAAAGTAATGAAAAGTAACATTCCATCTTACAATGCAATACCAAGTAGTTGTGGCAGTTTTGTTTCTTGTTCTCAATTTTGTTTCTTGTTCCCAATTTTGTTTCTTCAGCTGATTCCCTCATCAAAATAATCAACAGCAAACTGAACAAGGATCTACGACGAGATCGTCAGTATGGTAAGTTGTAATATTAGTATATGTAAATATAGAATTTGATGCAATTGTAATGGTAGGCGCTGCGGCAGCGAAATCAGCTGTAGAAGTATGGTTAGTATTACACAACGTTAGTGATGGTAGTTTTACATGTTCCAGTATCGTCGACTGCAGCAGGAAACGTTTTTTGTTGCTGTTGTTGTTGCAATAACAGTAAATCTGATAGCAGCAGCAAAGCAGCAGTGGCAACAAAAACGTAGAGGAGTGCTTATGCACTCTATATTTTCCTCAATCCAAATCATACATACATACATACATACATACATACATACATACATACATACATACATAGACAGAGTAGATGACCCACATAGGAATTTGTGGAACATTCCTAATGCCAAATAGAGATCAGTTGTAATAATATACTGTTCAGCTTGTATTAGGAGAACACATCAAGATATGCATTTCTTGGTTGATTTAAAAGCTAACCTTAAAACAAGAGGCGCAAGACATCTCACCTGTGTAGTTGATAAACGAACAGACGACGCATGACGTAAGCAGGGTTGTGTAATAATCTCACTTGATCTTTTAACTGGTGAACAACCAACCCAGACATTTTAATTTTTTTTAAAAACGGGGATCGATTGTATACACAGACGCAGAGAGAGAGAGAGAGAGATGAGGAGTAGTTTTGGGGAAATTATATTCCCAAAGGATACGCACCTTTTTGGAATTTTATATGGACGGTGACTGATAATACACATACAATTAATGCCCGTTTTTGTTTGAAAAAAATATATAGTAATGTTGCATATTTTCAGAGCCAGAAGCTCACGGAGGAACAGATGAAAGGTACCGCTTGTTGCTGATCTTTCCTCATCCTATGTCCGTTGAAAGGATTGCACGTGTTTAGGACGCATTTTTTGAATTTTGCTTCATTCTTACTTGACCATTTTCGCGATAATCAGAAATAAAGTTAATATAAGACTGATACAACATATGTAAAACAACAAACTACACCGTATACCAACAAGAAAATAAATGCGGCACTGTGTATGGACCTGGTAAATTTCTCGCATCTTTGATTTTTGGTGCATATTGCAATAAAACCTCTGCATTCAAGAAATCTGCAGTGTCTATGCAGATGTCCGTCATTTAGTTTAATGTCTATATGCGTTGTAGTTGTTGTTTTACATGTGTTGTTTCACATTCTTATTTCTTAGCGCTAAGCTGTGTTACCTGGCTTGGCAAGTGCTATTTTTTACGTATGCAGTATACTAATATATGACTTTAAATTGCTGCTTCGTTCTTTCAGCCTTTATTTAGTTTATATTTCATTTCAGTAACTATTTGATTTAGAAGTGAAGTAATTGATTGAATAAATATCATACACGGTTTTCTATTAAGCACTCGAGAGAGATTCAGAACTCTCAGACCAGAACTCTTCGATAAATGCTTGCACCCAGCATATACATGACCTAGATATTTCTTGGTTAGGAAAAAAGCTTGTATTTCTTGCAGATTTATGGATAATTTATGAGTAATTGTGAAACGTTATTGTAACAGTGTTTCGAAAAATGCCTAATTTGTTTGGATTTATCAATGTCTGGTACTGCATGACGGTGTATCAATCTGATTTGCTTTAAAATGAAAAGTCAACATCAACAGTATGTTAAACAGCACCCATATCGTGTCGATAATACGATATAAAAATCGCCATGGGTTTATTACGTAGACACACTCTTGCTGGTTAAAGGTGTACGCAAGAACAGATATCATGCAGACTTTAATATACATTCACTGTACCAAGGTGTTGAACAGAACGGCCTGAGCACAAAAATATATCAAATTCCGAATCTAATTATAATAGTTATCATTGTTGCATCGCTTTTGTTCGTCCGTTTCAATAACTTTTTTTACCCAACAACGTAAGAGATCTTCAAACATTTAGGCGAAAACTATTGTAATCACATTTAATTTGTCTTTTCAGAAGTTCGGGATGCTTTCAGCCTGTTTGACAGAGACGGCAGTGGAAGGATAAGGACACGTGACATGGGTACCGTGATTCGATCATTGGGTCAGAATCCTTCTGAGGAGGAGATTCAGGAGTACATGAAAGAAGTAGACAAAAATGGTAAACCCTTTAATAAATGCACCTTTTCCATCTTGACTCAATTCTTATTAGAAAAATTATACTACACAGCAGCTGTACCACGATATGTCGACGAGACTCTCGCTAATCTCTATCGCATATATGTCTGTAGAATCTGTGATTTTCTTTTAAATCTAACACACTTAATCGGGAAGCTCTTGTGAAAATGTTTCCAAACTTTCTTGAAATTGTGCAACAAAGTTCTAGTTAAAGCGAAATGAAGAGTCAGGTTATACAGTGAACCCACTTATGTGTCAGAACATTTTCTCAATTTCATGCGATTAGTAGACCTTACACTGCATCAAACATTTAGTTACGATGGCTCCAAATATATATATATATATATATGTAACTGATGTATATCTATCTCACGGTTTCAAATCTTACTAAAGCATAGCGCGTTGTAACTTGTATACAACCGCAAGATTGATGATCTTTTAAGTTTTGCATAAGGAGAATTGTGAATGCAGGCGAAACAGCGTGCTGTCCACTCAAGACGGACATTCCTCTTTTGACGTAAAATGTTTGTTTTGTTTTTAATTAAAAAAAAGATTGAATACGTGTTTGGACACATTAATGACTTTTTATATATATATATATTATTTTATCCCTGAAGGATGTGTCTTAATGAAGATTTGACGCAGCTATTTCTAATGTGATTGAATAAGTATGGCAAGCAAGAGGCCCGTATTTATAGCACGTGACGTTTATGCACATTCTGACACTTCGTAGTTTTCTCTGTTACGATAAAAAGCGGCAGCATATCTTCATATTTAGATTTTTCTGTAGATCACTAGAGATGTGTTATGCAAGGGTAGAATCACATTCTTTGAATTTTGAAACTTGACATATAAAACAAGAACTGTCAGAAGTCAGCATAGTTGGCCTGTACACCATTGCCTATTAATACAGTTTAATGAAATCCTAGCTTGAAATACAATTACTTTTTGACTATGTTCATAATAAGGTGTCAGTATCGTAAATCCACACTGACAGCATATCTCTTTTTTGGGACATACTTAGCAAGACATTTTGTATTGGAATTTCATCAAATAACTGTAACAGGATATATAGAATCTATGTTGGGGTTTGAACCGAGACAGGGAAATCCCAGTCAAGGGGTTACATTATTTGCCTCGTGGGGAGACATAATATAACCCGGCGATTGGGATTTCCTTGTCTCGGTCCAAACCCCAACGTAGATTATTTTTCTTGCCCAATATATTCCTTTAAAGTAAAAAGAACTCTTCACTAGTGATATATAGTTCACGTCCGAATGTTTATATTCGGCTAATTAATACAAATATGTTAATGAGGGCTGTGGTGTGACCGTTGCATCCAAAGTACACAGTTATACGCGTGAGCAAAGAAAAATGGCTACATAAAACGGCTCATAGTAATGAGATATTATCACATTTAATATATGGATGTTATATGAAACTGACAATAAATAATTAATATTTATGACAAGAAAATGTTTAACTTTCATCAGTTCCAATTTTGAAAAGTTATATTGTACACACACACACACACACACATACACACACACACACCTTTATTAAAGATCGGGGTTGACTGGGGTGGGGTGGGGTGGGGTGGAAAAAGAAAAACAAACATGTAAATAAGAAGAAAAACTAGAAAGACTCACCTATATCCCCTGCCAAAATATTTGCTAGATTTGTTAAAGATGTCACAAGTTTTTATGTAGAAAGGAAATTACACGCATCGAGAGGTTTGCTTCAGAAATGAGCATATGAATGGGAGATGGATTATGAACAGTCAAATAATGGACAAAACATTAGATTCTCAAACTAAAGAATTGCAAATAAAGTATGGAGACTCGTCTAAACAACTAGTCTAATAATAGTATGAAAACGCACATCTATACCACTAGTCAAATATGGGTATCAAAAGGCACCTCTATACCACTAGTCGAATATGGGTGTCAAAAGGGACCTCTATACCAATAGTCGAATATGGGTATCAAAAGGCACCTCTATACCACTAGTCGAATATGGGTATCAAAATGCACCTCTATACCACTAGTCGAATATGGGTATCAAAATGCACCTCTATACCACTAGTCGAATATGGGTATCAAAATGCACCTCTATACCACTAGTCGAATATGGGTATCAAAAGGCATCTCTATGAAACTTGGTACACGTGTCAGAGTATAGTAGCCTAGATGTCCCTTTTGCTTTTCACAGTTATTCACTTTTACTAGTTTAACGTTTTCATTTGCTTAAATGTTCATCCGTCCACCATTCACACTTTCGTTTCCAGATCATATCTTCAAAACCCTTCAAGATATTTCTATTAAATTTGATAGACATATTAGACTAGTAGTGTAGAGGTGCCATTTGATAGACATATTAGACTAGTAGTGTAGAGGTGCCATTTTATAGACATATTAGACTAGTAGTGTAGAGGTGCCATTTGATAGACATATTAGACTAGTAGTGTAGAGGTACCATTTGATAGACATATTAGACTAGTAGTGTAGAGGTGCCATTTTATAGACATATTAGACTAGTAGTGTAGAGGTGCCATTTTATAGACATATTAGACTAGTAGTGTAGAGGTGCCATTTGATAGACATATTAGACTAGTGGTATATAGGTATCCTAAATGGTTTTGGAATTTTGCCATCGAAATAAAAGTGTGGATAATTTGCATGTATAGATGGAGAGGAAACTGTACATACAAAGCATTGAAAATGAATGTGTGCTCCAAGTTTCAAAGGCATGCCTTGAACCGTATGAGAGTTTTCCTACAGCAACAAAAATGTGTATGAATAGGTAAACAGACATATATATTCATACGGGGGAATCAATACGTAATTCCAATATTTTTCAAAATTGATTAAGTAATAATTATTATTGTGCAAAATGTGTTTTTATATGTGTGTGCTTACTTTTTTCATCTAAGTTTGATCCACGATTAGGAAATTAATTACAATTACATTCGGTTTAAAGTGGAAATGTCTTTTATTCAAGGCACTGGTTTCGTGACATTGAAGGACTTTCTTGCGCTAGTGGATTGCCATTGGGTAGAGGTAAAAGCAGACGAGATAGTTGATGCCTTTCGGGTGTTCGACAAAGAAGGAGGCGGGTATGTGAACGCGCAGGAACTCCGGCATGTGCTGACCACCCTGGGGGAGAAACTGACAGAAGAGGAGATAAATGAAATGATAAAAGAAGCAGACCCTGACGGAGATGGACAGTTCAACTATGAACGTGCGTAAAAGTGGACACATATCATCCACAGTTTGAGATTGAAACTCCATATATCATCTCAAGTTTGATTATGAAACACTACATATCATCAAATATCTCAGCATGAAACTCCACATATCATTCAAACTCTGAGAATGATACATCACATATCATTTAAAGTCTGAACATGAAACTCCACATGTCATTGAAACTCTGAGAATGAAATGTCATGTATCATTCAAAATCTGAGTATGAAACTCTACATATCATTCAAAGTCTGAGCATTAAACTCTACATATCATTCAAAGTCTGAGCATGAAACTCTACATATCATTCAAAGTCTGAGCATGAAATCCACATATCATTCAAAGTCTGAGCATGAATCTCTACATATAATTTAAAGTCTGAGCATGAAACTCTACATATCATTCAAAGTCTGAGCATGAAATTCTAAATATCATCCAAAGTCTTAGCATGAAATCCACATATCATTCAAAGTCTGAGCATGAATCTATACATATAATTCAAAGTCTGAGCATGAAACTCTACATATCATTCAAAGTCTGAGCATGAAATTCCAAATATCATTCAAAGTCTGAGCATGAAATTCCACATATCATCCAAAGTCTGAGCATGAAACTCCATATATCATCCAATGAGCATGAAACTCCACATATCATCCAAAGTCTGAGCATGAAACTCCATATATCATCCAATGAGCATGAAACTCCACATATCATCAAAAGTCTGAGCATGAAACTCCATATATCATCCAATAAGCATGAAACTCCACATATCATCAAAAGTCTGAGCAAGAACCGTAAACTTAATTTGATATTTTGTAACTTTCAGCTCAACTTTATCTTTAACATGATAGACAGAGAACTCATATTTCTCTCATTGGTCATTAAATCTTAATGATACAGCCACACTTCACTTAACATTAATGCAGAAATTGTATTCCCCTTTGTCTTGCTAGATTTTTATGGTATTGTTGCAATTTACATTTGAGAAAGAGAACATTCATTTCTCTCATTATTTTCTAGATCCTAGTGGTGTAGTTACTCTTCAGTTAACATTAGACAGAAAACATTAACTTCTGTCTTTGCTTGCTAGATCTTAATGACCTTGCCATATTTCAGTTACCATTAGAGACAAAACGTTTATTCTTCTCTTTGCTTACTATATCTCAATGGCACAGCTACACTACAGTTAACATTAGAGACAAAGAACTTATGCTCTCCTCTGCTTGCTATATATTAATGGTATATATTTAACATGCGAGACAGAGAAAGTTTATTCTTTATATGATTTCTGGATCTTAACATAGCTATACTTAGTTAACATTAGAGACATAACGTTTATTCTTCTCTTTGCTTACTATATCTCAATGGCATAGCTACACTACAGTTAACATTAGAGACTGAGAACTTTTATTTCTCTTTTTTGTTTGCTTGATCTTAATGTCGTAGCTACACTTGTGTTGACATTAAAGACAGAAAACTTTCATTTCTTTCTTTGCTTGCTAGATCTTAATGGCATAACTACACTTCAGTTAACATTAGAGAATAAGAACTTGTATTCTTCTCTGCTAGCCATTTGTTAATGACATAGCTACACTTAGTTAACCTCGCAGTCAGAACTTTTATTTCTGCATTTGCTTTCTGGATCTTAAGAGTGTAGCTATACTTAAGTTAACATCAGAGGCTGAGCACTTTTATTTCTCTCTTTGCTTGCTTGATCTCAATGATGTAATTACACTTCAGTTAACGTTAGCTACAAATAACTTTTATTTCTCTCTTTGCTTGCTTGACATTAATGACACGACAGTTAGAGACATAGAACTTTTACTTTTCATTGCTTCCTGGAGCCTATTTCATAACTACACTTAATTTAACATTCGAGAAAGAGAACCCCCATTATTCTCAGACAGCTGTGTGTAATGTCATCGTTACACTTCAGTTAACATTAAAGACAGATGACTTGTATTCTTCTTTGCTTGCTAGATCCCACTGGCATAGCTAGACTTTGCTTGACATTAGAGACAGGTAACTTTTGTTCCTAATCGAGATATGTTCTAAAAAGACTGTGTCGTAATTGAGATATATTCTGACAAGATTGTGTCCTATGTGAGAGATGTTCTAACAAGGCCGTGTCCTAACTGAGAGATGATCAAACAAAGCCTTGTCCTAACTGAGATATGCTCTAACAAGGCTGTCTCCTAATTTAGACATGTTCTAATCAGGCTGTGTCTTAATAGTGAAGTAAAACACAACAAGCAGATTCCAGACATTGATATCCTCTGCCTCTCATTGGTTTCATCTTCAAACAGACTTTCAAACATGGTTAATATCCAATGATAATTAAGGGATATATTTTATGCAAACAAAGATGGGTGGGTCTAACAATCAAGGGCTCTACGGCTGCTAAATGATTCAGAAAGATGACAGTCCAACTTGCCAATGTATTGCAAAAATCAAGCTACATGCCATATTTGGTTGAAATCCAATAAGGGAATGAAGGGAGTTAGTGTACGGAAATGAAAGTGGGCGGGTTTCATAGCTAGGCGCTGTTAACTAATCTAAATGGTACCACTGAATGCTGACAATCAAATTTAACCAAAATCACACACCAATGATAATCCGTATAGTTATTACAGGAGTTATTATGCGGAAACAATTGCCAGTAGGTCCGACAGTCTCTGGGACCATGACGCCGTTTGATGATAACACTGAATGTTGATAAGCAAACTCAGCACAAAGTCTAGTCAATACCGAAATGTGTACTAATTTTGTTGTTGAAATAGTCAAGCATTTTATTGTGTGAAGAAGAAAGTGGGAACATCTGACAATTTTGGATTATAAATCTGCTAAGCAATGACGTAGATGGGTGACAATCAAACTCAGCCAAGTTTTCATTAGGATGGAACTGCATATCAAAATTTTGCATGAAATCCAATAGCATATTCATTAATGGGATTACTATGCAGAAACAAAAATGGCTGTATCTGATAATCTATGGGACTCCATACCTCCGTGAAGAGACAATGCTGAATATTGACAATTGAATTTAGCCATGGTCCCATCAATATCAAGCTGTATACATAATTCGGTTCAAAGCTTGTAATAATTAATTGAGATATTACGTTCAAAATGAAATGGGGTGGAGTGGAGTGCAGAAATCAGGGGCTGTAACTCTGTGGAACAATAACATGGAGTGCTGACAATCAGGCTAATCCAAGGTCTCGTCAGTATCTAGCCAAATACAAAATTTCGTTGAAATCCACTTGTAGTTAAGGGAGTTGCTCTTCGGAAACGAAAGAAGGGATGGACAGATGGAAGGACATTAAAATAGATGGATGGAAATTCGGGTCCAATATAAGCTTCCATCCCTTCCCCCGTTTTGGTTCCCCTTCCCCCTCGTTTGTGAAAAGCATGGGATATATATAATATACGGTATGATGTGAAATCACATTATAATCGGTTCTCAAGAGTAAAACTAGACATAAAGTGAAATAAATTAACAATTATAAAATAAAATGTCACAATTTTAGCAGCGTCTATAGCCATAATTGCATTATAAGATGGAGTGGCAGTATAATGATGGTGTTGTATAACGAGGATGCACTTATACTATGTTTTATTTTGAGGTAATTTTAGTGCATTTTATCATAATGTAACTTAATTAACTGATGAGGGGTTTTCTTTTCAATGGGTCACTCGCTATCGATCTGTGCATGCCAATTTTGATAATGTTAGTATTACAATGTGTGTGTGTGTGTGTGTGGTTTGGATTTTTAGCGTAGCTTCAACCCAGTCACGTTATCCTGATACTGACCTCATAATGATGAGCGCCAAGGGAGGCAGCTGCTAGTACCATTTTTGTTAGTCTTTGGTATGACTCGTTCGGGATTCGAACCCACGACCGTCTAACCACTGAGACCACGGGAGCGGTAGCAAGATTAGTTATTAAAATTGACTATTATGCTGAAAGTTGAACAATTTTGAATTAGTTTGTATTACTCATAGAGATAAAATGTCAAGATAAAATTTTTATTTACGTATCTTCTTTTCCAGAATTTACAAGCATTCTACTGACGAAATGAACTGTCACTTACATATACCAGAAATACTCTACACATAGAAAAAGGAAATGAAGATTAGTTTATTTATGGGCTTCGTGAATGCTTCACACGAAAAATATAAAAAATATAATTTGGAACATTTGCTTCTGATTCGTGACAGGAAACCACTTCACTGCATATGTGTTTAGCATAATTTTAAAATGAAACTAAATGTTTTTGATTCTCATTTGTTTATAGTGGATTTTCCCCAATGATGTATTGGGTCAGTGTGACATTCACGCATCAGCTGTGTGATCAAACGGAGTTTATTATTTCATGAATTTATGCACGCTAAATGTCGATGAAAACTGAAAGGAAATTTTAAAAAATCGCAGATGGAATGTTGAACTCTTTAAAAGTTATTACTTTTTTTTTTCTTCTGTCTGGCACATACATATGAATGTATTGCATTCCGACTTGCTGAATTGATTAGAATCGTCTAGAATGTTCATGTGGTATAGTTCTTAGTGCTTTAATGTTTCATGCCCAGTGTTTAAATAAAACGATAAATAACTGTATGCAAACAATCGCCTTTTAACTGCAGTGTAGAGCATCCATAACAAGAACTTAAAGCTTAAATTTAGTATGCTATATCACTGTTACAGACGACTTTTATGGCAGAGCTGTATTTAATTAAACAAACAAATTCCAGGAACGAATGTCCTCCACTTTTCACTGGAAGTAGAAACGTGTAAGTTACAGCGCAATGAGCAAGGTGATAATGGTGATACAGGATATGAGTAAATGTACATTTGTAAAGAAAGACACTCCTGTTGATGTAGAACAGTTACAATCAAACCGGGGCAAGGTCTCATCGATACAGCGGTTTTAGGGCTGTGCGGCCCCGGTACGAATTGAGACCAATGAGCCCCCCACCCCCCAATCTAATTTCTGTATCACTGAAGAAATTCTGTGAACTATTCATAGAAAAATACAGGCTTATTTTCAAAATCAAATTTATTTAGTTTTTAAATAATCTGCTTTAATGTTAATCTGTGTTAAACAAACTCCACCCCCACCCACCCCGCTGAGCTTGCGTGCCCGGTGCCATCACATATGCTCGACGCGAGCTTAATGTTGAAAAAAAAAAGAAGCAATAACCTGTAGGAAAAGTATTTTAACGGGTGAAAAAATTACCTCAGATTACCCCCATGACCCGTTCTGACAAAAATCCTTGTCTATCATACGGATATGGGGGTAATCTTCGTTAATTTTGTCACTCGGTATGACTTTTTTTCTTCTCACTTTTAGGTTATTGCTTTATCTAACATTAAGCTCGCATCGAGCACCTGTAGGTGTCATCGCACCTTTCGCACCTCGCTAAGGGCGTTGCTGATACCAGGCTGAACACATAGTGGCAATATCGCGTCAATGTTGACACATGAATCTGATAAACTGCAGCTATATCAATATGGAGATACTCGTACATATTTCTTGAAATATAATAATAATTAAAGGAATTATTGTGTAGAAACAAACATGGGCGGGTCCAAACGTCAGGGGCTATAACTCTACTAAACGATGATACAAAAATCAAAATTAACCAATGTATCATCAGTAGATAAATTGCATAGCAAGGGTGTTATTGCAAAGAAAGGAAAATTATAAAGTCAAGCAATCAGGGGCCATAGCTCCATTAACAGATACATGCAGATCATGTAGGTAAGCAATAATAACGTTCAAACTCATGCAAAGTCTCATCAATATCAAACTGCCTACTGAATTTATTTAACTTCCAGTAAGGGAGGTATTGTGCAGAAACGAAAGTGGAGGAGGGGCAGTGACTGTTAAATTATGTAGAATCCTGACAACTGACCGCAACAGAGGCTTCATCAATATTAAGCTGCATACCAAATTTGCTTGAAATTCAATTGAAATTAGCAAAGTTTATTCTGCAGAAATTAAAGTGACCATGTCCAAGAATCGATGACTATAACATCGCAAATGCATGAAATATATTTTAAAAAATTCACTGATAATAAACATCGGCTAAGGTCCTACAAATATCAGTTTTTCTGCCAAATTTGATTAAAATTCAACCTTAGATAAAGGGGTTATTGTGCTGGAACTGACGTGGGCGAGTCCATTAATCAGGGTTTATAATTCTTATCAATCTTGTATAGAATGCTGACCATCTCAGCTAAGAACTAATCAATAACAAGCTGCCTATTAGACCTAATCAATAACAAGCTGCCTATTAGACCTAATCATTAACAAGATGCATATTATACCTAATCAATAACAAGCTGCCTATTTAATTTTGACAATAATAATGAAACAATTTCTTGTGTAGGAATAAAAGATGATCGATCTGACAATCAAGGGCTGGAGTTAACTTCACTAAATGATGCAGAACGTTGACAACATAACTCAGAAAATCGAACTGAATACCAAATATGGTTGAACCCAAATAATAAATATTAGAGTTGGGGGGGGGGGGGGCAAGCAAAAGTAGGAAAGTCTGACATTCAGGGGAATGTAACTCCGCTAAACAATGAATTTTGACTATCGAATTGAGCTGCGGTCTCTCATCAGTATGAAGCAGCGTATAAAATTGGGTTGAAGATTAATTACAGAAGGCTGACATTCTATCTTAGCCATGATTTCATTAGTATCAAGCGACATATCAAAGTTGGTTGAAATCCAAATATAATTAAGAGCGTAATTATGTGGAAATATAATTGGGATGAATGGACAGATGGAAGGACAGAAATGCAAAAGGATGGACGCGCGGGCCCAATTTCATATCCCCATTTCACCGGAAGTAGGGGACAAAACATCCACATTTGACAATTACAAAAATGGCAGAGTAGAAAACAAAATTATTGGAAAGTAGTTGCATCTGATTTCGTAAAGAGCAATCCACCAACACTTTCCCCAATCTACCTCCTAATATTGGCATTTCTGATGTGTTTCGGTACATATTTTGGTACTTTGCTGCGTGCCTTTAGTTTCTTCACGACCCTGGTATTTCATTCTTGTTTATTTGATTGTGTGAGCTTCATTCGAAATTTGTGTCCTTATTGGTGAATCATCAAGGGTGTCGTACATCTATGTAAGGTAAGGTCTTTGCTACCTAAACTCTTCATCGTGTCCAGATTCGGAATATGAATTCCACTTTAGTCTCATTATTACATCATAGCATTAGATCGTCCCTCCTTTCCCCAGGTACCTATAGTTGAAACCAAATTGTGAAAATTATTGCTCGACCTGATATTAATACACGAATCACAGCTGCTTAGAGATGTGGCAACAACGAGTGGTTAAAGAATGGTATGGTTTGGATGAAAAACTCTGTTATTCTGTTGAGTAAAATAGGTGAACAAATTTAATGTGAAAATTTGCAATAATGTCTTAAAATTTTCAGATTTATATCTATTATATCCACGATTTTATTACTATGGTATCCAAGATGTTATTAGCAGCAGAGAGGGTGAACTGACCATTTGCTGGAACGTCATTTTAAAAAAAAATAAGGCTTCCTACGAAAACGAAATAAATAAGGTCAATAATTTCAAACCGATGCCTCTTAACTTACCGAGAGTTTCTCTAATTGGGTTAGGTATTTTTGTTACTTTATCTTTGTCGTTCGTGTTTTTCTAAATTTGTATGTGCGTTCGTTTTCCCGCCGGACGTTTCAATGAGGTCGCACCCTCTCTGCTGCTATAAATGTATGAGTAATTAAATCATTATTATATCAGTCTCTCAGCCAAATATTTTATCAAGACCTATACAATATCGTGATCGAGGATCACGTAAATTTATTGTTATAAATCTGTATGGAGCAGATTGTGTTTTAGAAAAGAAGTTTTTGAACCTAATCAAATCCATATCCCCACTACACCAAGTCGGATGAATATTTCGCAGACTATGTCTATCAACTCCATTAAACACAACTAAGATATTAGTTATCTCTAATCACCAATGGTATTTGTGTGTATCGCCGAGTAACATAAATCACGTCTGTGTTTTTGTGTCTGCCTCGAGAAAATATTCTTGCTGGATTTGATTGTTTGTCCATCATTACGTCGTTATATACTACTAAATTATTAATAAATCCATCGAGATCATCTACGGATGGGGCTTCATCAATATCGGTGATAAAATTAATAATATCATTGCCGTTCTCATCCAACAATTTTGCGTTTTCATTAAAATCTTTAAGTACATCGTAACATCTCTGATCATCAACTGATGGAGCTAATAAATTTAACTTATCCCATTTGAGCCATCTCATTATTAGATTAAGCAGTAATTGAGTTTTACCAGACCCAGATGGACTATTATTATCATTCTGATGGAATTTGGTGATGCTGAATATGTTTGACTGGCTCTTGCTTTCGTGTTGCTGAGAAATCAATGACATCCATGTTATACAACTCTAATAAATAATATGGATTTATATTGTGTTCGATACAATAATAACATAACATAAAAGCGTGCACTTACAGGCAAGTGGGTAAAATGTGGTACAAATAAATATAAATTTATCTCCCTTGACAAGTCAAGGAAAATCGGCTGTGATATCGCTGCTTCATTAGGAAATTTACCAGGAGCTCCATGGGCTAAATATCCAGGAGAAAAACATCTTCCTGGATATAATTATTGCGGTCCTGGAACACGACTTGAAATTCGACTTGATAAACAAGATCAACCCAAACCTGGTGAATACCCAATAAACGCTATTGATAAAGCATGTTATGTTCATGATGTAGCTTGTAAAAGTAACGATCTGCAACAATGACATATTGCAGATGTAAAGTTGATTCATGCATTAAATTCTGTATAAAAAAAAAATTAAAAGAATCATTAGCTATTCAGTTGATAAGATCTGCGATGAAAGGTAAATTATTATTTGGAGCTGCTGGTAATTAATCAACCGATTTTTATAAAATCATGGAATCGATTTATTATAGCCCAAGAGGATATTGGAGGGGTAGAGCAGCGATTAGTAAATTCGCTGATGCAGCAAATGTTACACCATCTGTTGATGCAAAATGGTTAGCACGATAGGGAATATGGCAAATTTAACTTCCACCACCTAAAAAAATTCAACATGCACATTTTGATATCATCACTCCTAATGAAGTTCATCAAGCAGATATTTTATTTTTACCACATGATACTAAAAAATTGGAAGACGTCAATCACGTACATACAAATACGCGTTAACTGTCGTTGACGTTGCAAGTAGATATAAGGAAGCAGAGCCGTTATCAACAAAAATAGCAACGGAAGTTTCTTCTGCTTTTGAACGAATTTATCAACGAGGACCCTTACGATGGCTACAACTATTACAGGTTGATCCTGGCAAGGAATTTCTTGGTACAGTATCATCTCTGATGAAAAGACATAACGTCAGAATTAGACGAGGACATACCGCAATTCATCGTGATCAGGCAATTGTTGAACGATTTAATCCAACACTTGCTGAGCGATTATTTGGATATCAATATGCTAAGGAAGTAATTCCGAAAGATACGATCTCGCGAATGGGTTGCAAGATTACCAAGTGTGATAAATGCATTAAATATAAAATTACTCGAACAGCTGCTATGAAACCTATTAATGCAATGACAAAAAACATATACCAATACAACGACATGAATTTTCAAAACAGACGGTTTTAGGTAATGTTACTGTCAGGTATTTATATGAACCCTGTGAACCTCAAGGCGGTAAAAAAAAGAGCGACTTCATTGATTGATTACTTGGATTTACGTCGCGTTCGCCCAAATGAGCGACTAATCCTATTTGGAGCATTGCAACACATACAATTTCTAGCGTGGTAAGATCAACGGGTAGACCTGCAATATACAGATTAGATTCAATTGCTCCTCAACGTGGATTTGTACGCGAGCAATTACAAGTAATTCCTGAAGACACACAATTACCACCGCAATCACTTTTGTAAACTAGCACCTCGACGTCAATTCCATTCAAGACAGGTCAGCATTACATTTTCGCGTCTGTGACCCAAATTACTATTAATTCTATCTACGTTAAATTGTCTTCGATTATTATTTAAATACTCTCACAACATTACTGTGTTACAGCTCGCACAATGATTATTCCGTCGTTGTTTAAATGTCATGATAAATTCAGCATCGAGATCAAAGTCGCGTTTATTTTGTTTTTGGTAACATTGTTTATAATTAACTAATTTTTTTCTTACTACATCATCATCAATAGCATCGCTATTACTAGCAGTTTCTGTAAAGTCTATGACAATTCTCCTCAGCTGAGATATTCTTCTGCTCGAAACACTGCGAGATAAACTAAATTTGACCATTTGATACGATCATGGACGATGCAAACATTTGTATCAGAGATGGTTAATCCTTTTGATGAATGAATTGTCATTGCCTATTCTAGTGTCCATGTTTTTTTTTTCCACAATTAACGTGCTCTCAACCACAATAACAGAAACTAAAACATTATCATTTAATACAAGATTGTGTTTCTCTGACGATCCTGGTATATCAACGTCGATAATCTGTCGTCGCGTATCTGCTAGTCGATAACGCAACGGTACGGGTAGTTTGAAATTTGTTCTGTATGTAACATAAATAATTGTTGTTGAAGTGTATCACGAACTATCTTTCTACTTGTCACTATCAAATAATTTGGTTCCATAAATTCCAAAAATTGTTAATGGGAGTTTCTGAAATTATTTCACGCATTATTTCACATTGAATTTTATTCGGTTGTAGTCTGATTAATTTCTTAAACTCTCATAATGCTGGATGAAGTGCTCTATGATCATCAGTTATTTCTTCATAATAATCTACAAAATTCCTCAGTCATTTATGTGGAGACAATCAAACAAAGGGAGGTGGTTGACAATGATCGCCACACATTATCACAGCAGTATATTTTGTCGATAACCAATTAAGAAATATTTTTAACGTTTCTAATGAAACCGTGCATATTTCATCCCAAACAATAATCCTTGGAATATATTTATCTCCCATTCGTTCAGGAGTCCATTTGTCTCCCTTCCATTGAAAGAATTTATGATAAGTGCATGATTTAATGTTTCTTTCTCTCGTTTCTCTTGCGAGTATGTGTGTAGGTGTTAATACAACTATTTCTGAACAACTGTTTAAGAATAATTCGATCACACGAGTTGTTTTACCAGAACCTAGGGGCCCATTAAGATCAACTGTTTTATGTCTAGCTACAGGATCAAAGACAGATGGTGCAAATGATAATTTTGATATTTAATTTTTTTAGTAATAAATACCCGTAATTTCAACGTCGGCGGATTCAGAATAATTGCGTATATTTTCTTGTTTTATTCTCCATTCACCTCATGATGCATATGTAGTTGTTCTAGCAATCATGTGTTGTTTTTTTATTGATATAAAACGAATCCGTAGCGACTCTGACAACAAACTCAGAAACACTATATATCATCGATACTATATTTATCAAAACGTACGCAAGCACTGAAGATCTTAAATGAGTAAACTGCGGTGACTCACCATCAATATAACTCACAATTGTACCTAATTTAGTTCCGTCTGATAAATTAACATTACTTCGACTTATAAATGTGTTTTTATTCGTTGTATCAGCAGTTATAAAATCTAGTTCAACATCATCTATAATCAATCTTGTACAATGTCGTTAATGAGCATATGATCTTCCTTGGGTGAATTTACCTATTATTTTTCTGCCAAGATCTTTTGCGATTTTATTCTCAAAATCAGTCATATCAGGAATTTCATCATCTGAATATCTCTTTCGTTGTGGTAACCAAATTCTTTTCTGCGGACGATATTATGTAATTGCTTCACTTACTGTTAACAATAATAGTATTTTTACATCAAGCATATATCGTAATAATACTGTTGGTGTCCACAATTTTCTGAAAAATGTTTGCCAAACCAGACATAACAAATCGGATGAAAATTTTCAGCAAACTTAACTGACTCGATACAAGCGAATCCAGTCAAATCAAAATATGGTAATGGTCCATTTATCGATACTCCGGTCATCTCGTGTGTGGGATGTCCAAATCGCTATAAATACTTAGAACACTCTCCCATACCAAGAAAACGTCCGGGATAACATGAAACCATATCAACCGAAATAACATCCCTATAATCATATTTAGTATTCCATAATCCACCGTGTCCGTATTCGACACAACTCGATATTTTATCATTCAGAAAATCAAACCTCGTAGTCTTCCACGAATTTTTCTCTCTAGCAAAATGAGCTGCGACCGATGGAATCGTAAAACAAATACTGAGTAACTTTTCATATATAACATCGTCGTGGATATATTCTGACGCAAGATTTTTCATTTTTGTACGAAGAAATTATGTTCGATAAATCTCACTATTACGTCTTACGTCTGCTTTTTTCTTCGATGCAGATACTTCCATCAGATTACTATCATCTTCAGAGCTTTGAAACAGCCACACTGATACAGGATCACTTTTATTAATCTGATTAATAAAATTAGATATATCACCGTTATAAAATTTAACAGTTCGATTTCGTGGAAATATTGTTGCTGCATAAGTCAACGCATGCGCATTATGATCAATAATAACAGTCGTAGCTCCCTTCCATTTATACTTTGATTTGTATAAAACGCGCCAGTTATTGTTCTTACTCTTATTGGGAATTTCAATTTCTTTCCTGACTCAGCAACATCGTTTATTTTAGCTCCTTTATCCTTGACTAATTCAGCCCATTGTTTATGTTTTTTCACGTCGCTGATCCGTTAAACCATTACCACGCATCGCGTTTGTAACATGTTCTGTTATTCGTTCGGCTACACAATTTATTTTTGAAAATTTCACGGTTTTAGATTGTGAACGTTTGTTTTATCATTTATCGGATAATTTCCATAAATAATCGCAGTTATAGGACACGGTCTTTCATAATACGGTCTGTCAATACAAGTCAACATTCCTGGTCTGGAATTTTGACTTAATATGGCAATTTTTTCATTACGAAGAACAGAGTCACGTTTGTCACCGATACTCCAAGTAGTATTGCTTTGATTCTGCTATACAATAAACTTTACTCTGAAAAAAATATCTTCGATTTTCGAGATAATTAATGATCGTTGCCGCTCGTTGGTCGTTCATCGTAGCATAGACGACATCATCAGTGGGGCCCCGAGTGGCCGAGTGGTCTAAAGCGCTGACCGTTACGGATCACTGCCATCTCACCTCTGTCTGCGTCGGTTCGAGTCTCGGATTCGGCTAATGTGGTTATGTGAGAAAGCTTGCCAGTAGCTTCTCGTGGGTCGGTGGTTCTTTCCGGGGTTTTTCCGGGTTCTTCCTCCACCATTAATACTGGCCGCCATGTATAGCCTATCTAGTGCTGAAAAATGGCGTTAAGCCCTACAACAACAACAACAACAACAACATCATCAGTGTTGCGTACGATTTTGAACGTCGACCACACATGAGATGCACCATCTTTACTAAATTCTTCCTTGGCGTTATGAATAGTATTAATCAAACTTTTATTCGTCGGATCAAACAGAGCTTGCATCGCTAAGTCAGGGGATATTCTGTCAGGATTAAATTTATCTTTAGACGGCTCGTTTTTAATCTCTGTCAATTTATTAATATTATAAATTGAAATGTTATATATATATATATATGTATGTATATATATATATATATATATATATATATATATATATATATATATATATATATATATATATATATATATATATATATATATATATATATATATATATTCTGTATCTTTAATAAGTGTGCATTATACCTAATACAACTTTTGATAAACTGTTTATCTCTATTTAGTCATAAATTATATATATATATATATATATATATATATATATATATATATATATATATATATATATATATATATATATATATATATATATATATATATATATAATGATTAATTAGTTGTTATCTCGATTATATTGCTAATCATTTATTTAACTGTTTTGTATCATCATAATCATTCTTAGAATAATTGTGATACACAGTTATTTTAACATTCTGAGACTTTCAGCAATAACATCAGATGCCTAATATACAATTATGTCAACGACAATTATGTTCTGCGATATTGTTTATACTTTTACAGTATATTCGTCAATGATATTTTTAGTTTTTTTTGCCATTCACGTACTTGGTTGTATCTAAAACGTTGAACGTTGATTGAGGAACTCACTATATTTTAAGTAGGTGGTAGTTTAGCAACTAATTCATGACACCCATAATACACCACGGGGTTATCTTTTTCTTCGGGTTCCACCACGAATATTCCCTCGTCATTTTGATCTAGTGCTACTAACATATATCCAGAGGATCCAATTAGTGGAAACTCCGTGATATTGTAGCAGATATTGTATTTGTTGTAGTGCCGAGTATTGAAAATCTGTATAACCCGGTAACCTCAGCAAGATGTTGAATATATTTATTGAGTGGTGACCATAATGCTTGCCCAAACGCTACTATATATGCTACACTGTCGGTAAAAAAAATATTTATGTCATAGAGTTTAATATCAATAATCGCTGGACTTCCCAAAAATTTGTTAATGGCTCTATTTGTGTTTCTACAAAAAAGTTTAAACGCTTGTACATGATTAAAGTATTCAGATCTAAATTTGGCCATTCGATCATTGATTATTATTAATGAGTTCATCATCGGAATATTGCTATCATCGATATATTTCTTCGTTGCAGCATCGTGGCTTGATTTTGGTTCTCCAAGACTGGTAATTTTATTATTAGTCATATTGAGAGAACCAGTCATTGTATCACTGCGGATAATAAACGAGCATTGATCCCAGTCCTGATAATGTTGTTGTTGCTGTCTACATATCTTTTTGTTACAATAACATCATCTTATTTTGGTTCTCTCACATTAATAATTGTATTGTTACTCATATTGAGATCTCCTTACATAATATCACCAATTCTTCTGATACATCCATCAATTTCTCCTATGATTGATAGAACTGATTCCTCAATCATAATTTTAATTTTACCGTTTTTAGTAAACACCACTAAGTTAGCTTCTGTTGCATCTGGAACCCGCAGAATAATATATGTCAACGGGATACTACTCGTCTTTAATCGTCCTTGTTTATCCTGAAAAACAACGCTTCATTTTGCTTCACATTTGCAAGACTCAAAAGATTAGCGAGTCCATCCTTGACCTTATCAAGGGTTGCATATTTAGAAAAGTCGCCTTGCTGAGTTTTACTCAGGCGAGAAGATCTTCCGTAAACATCTACCATTATACTTGAAGATCTGTTTAAAACGATTAACGGCTACTTGTATACTCGTGCACGACTTATATGAGGTGGTAATGTTCATTTTGATACAGCGTCAAGTACTGAAATTACTTCACGACCACATATTGGCGGGTCTGTTATTGTTTGTGTTGGTAACGTTGAATACCAGACTGGAGTTTTTATTGTGTTTACGTAATTTAAAAATTCTCTTGGTGGAGCCAGGCCACATGAATCAAAATATATAATTAAACGTGGATCAATTGCGTATATAACCCAGTGAGTACTAGGACCAGAACTATTATCGAGATTAATAATGCCTGTTTCAAAATTGTTTGGTTGTTTTGGTAATTGATCACGCATAAAAACACATCTGAAATGTTTTTATTTAATTTTTTAACAGCATCAAGTAAATCAAAATTTGACATTAGACGGATTAACGAAGTGTTCCTGAACGTCTCAGAACTTTTCTGTATCGATAAGGAGTTCATGGTAATCATAGACCTTTCCCTCTTTTTTAAATCCTTGTCCTGTTGGTTTCTTTAATGCTAAGTCAGTAGCTTTACCAGCAGCGGCTCCAGCAGCACCAAGTGCAACTGTTTTTACAATAGCTGGAGAAAGATGAAATCGAACTCTGGTTTTTTTTATTCTAAAGCCTTATTAAAATGTTTAAGTTGAGTCGTGGTTCATGATAATTTGTTTGGACCACCATTAGAAATTTGATCGTTTTTTAACGTTATTTTTGTTCCGCAGTTCTTTGCTGAACTTGATTGAAATTTTTTTTAATTTAACCAGGAGTCAGAGTGAGATTAATGTGACCACTTGACATTATAAATATCTTGAGTGATTTAATTACATGTTTTCGACTGGAGCATCAATAATTCTTATTCGTCCGCCAACACCTTCAAGTAACATTGCTTTATCGCTGAGTATAGCAGCGATTCCTCTACTTGAAGGCAGCCGAGCTACACGAGCTCGAAAATGTATATGAACAACAGATTGCCTGAATAAATCTAAATGTTCCAACGAAAAGTAATAAATTGGATATAATATTGTGAAATCCCGCTGAGATATTTTCAAGCCAGTGTCAACATTTTGATCACGCGCCATAAAGGTCATGAACCGATGATAAGCACGTGCAACATAATTTTGTTCAAAATTTAACAAAACTTCTTCAGAAGGTTCTTGATGTCCATTTATCCTTAAAGCAACTTCAGAAACTCCAAGTGTGTCAAATACCATTGGATTTCGTTCCTGTGAATCTATTCTAGCATTTTCCTGAAATGCGATGAATATATATCCTGGTGCAGAAACTCCTTGCTGTGATGCTATCTCCCATGTGAATAACCCAGCTGCGTTACTCTGAACGCTATTTGTAGTCATTGTCAACCATGATAACAGTGATTTACCACCTGAATTCATAAAAGCAAGTACTTTTTCTTCTTCAGCAAGTGATGGAGTCATTACCGGCATTCATAGTGATAGTTTTGTTAATATTACTTTACCAGGATCAACTACATTGGGTCGCCAAATTACATCATTGTCGATGGCTTTTTTTACAAGTACCACAGTGTGTTTAGCTCCAAGTATAATTTTCTAACATTTCTACAAAATCCAAAGATATGTGATAATGGAATCACGCATGAAAAGTTTCTTTGTCATTTAACATTGATCTACGTGTGGCAAATCCTATGTTGAAATTGTCATTCATTGATGCAACGGCGTCCCCAGCTGCATTTAGTGCAGCATTTCTACTCTCGGGTTGATCAATGGTATCCTTTGCAAACATCATTGACGCACCAGCTGATCTCGAATAATCATTGCTGTATCTTGCCAGACAAAATATCGTCGTAGCAATATCAACATTTTCGAGACATGATTCAATATTTTTTCAGTCAATCGTGTATATAGCACTGTTAAAAAATGCCCTAATACCATTGTTAACAAAACCAGGTCGATCTAAATGTCTGTATGCTTATCATCTGCTTTTAAAAGTCTACCTTCTACTACTTCTATAAATGCTTCAGCAGGTAAGAACTATCTTCTTGTATCTTGAACTTGTAATTTGATTCGACCATGCTGATTTTGGTGCACGTGCGTCAAAAGAATAACATTGATAATCGCGTATAGATTCATCTTTAAGAACTGGTACTTCTATATCAAACGCTGGATCGGATACACGTTTGAACATTTTATTATAATTATTATCGTCTAACACGAAGACCACTTCCTGCCATTAAAAATTTGCATTTATATTTTATTCTTTTTCTGACTGGGGTATATCAGTTTTTTTATTTGCAGCTTGATTTATTATTTTACTAACCTTTGTAGACATAATTTCAGTGCTGGCCAGTTTCCCTGGTCGCTGACGTTTTCTTCGTATTAATCGAGCTATTCATTCTTTGATTGCTGAAAATGCTTTACCAGCAAGATTGCCAACAGCACTGATACCTTTATTGAGAATAACATCAATAGCTTTCATACCTTGCTCTTTTATAAATGATATTACGTTTGGAGCCGCTCTTTTTAAAAATCCTTGGACATAACAAATCCATCTCCGTAAATCGCTTTGTAAGTTAGCAGTCGTGAGTTTACTACCCTAACTATTACAGGTCCACGTTGAGCATAGTGTATAACCATTTTTTTAAATTACATGTTGACTAATTAATTGTTTTAGTCGCTGTAATAATCATCGACAATTTCATTAATGAGAGAATGATAAATGTTACGATCCATAACTCCTCTGGTAAATAATCTTTGAAAATGTCAGAGATTTCATTAATAATTTCTGGAGAATTATTTCCTGCGCGTTTTCCCCCAATCAGAATATCTATCGGTTAACATCGGCAAGAACACTGTCAGGACAAGTTCCTTGATTAGAAACTTGTCATGGGGAGTGCTGTATGGCTGGATTTGTTCCAGTGGAGATGGTGCCAGCATCTGTATCATACTATAATTCTTCCTCACTTGTTATATCCGTTTTTTTAATTAGTGAAGACGGCAATTTCTCCCTCATTTTAGTTTTTTCTGTTTTTGGTTTTCCCAATTGTTGTTTTATTTCTTCTTTCTTCTTTTTCCTTTCTTGCTTTACTTTTTCAATATACTCATTCACTTCCTGTTCAAAGAGGTTAAATTTATAAATATCTTCGGCAGATTTGATTTGATAATTTTATCTGTGACACGAAATAGACCCCTAACCCAATCACTAGGTTTTAGAGTTTTCACATATTCTTGTTTTACATATTTTTCTCTTTCGTAATA
This sequence comes from Sinohyriopsis cumingii, assembly GCA_028554795.2. NCBI lineage: Eukaryota > Metazoa > Mollusca > Bivalvia > Unionida > Unionidae > Sinohyriopsis > Sinohyriopsis cumingii. The sequence continues at coordinate 149,975,992 of CM068824.1, forward strand.
ACCAAATGCAGCAATATCAATTGCTTTACTTCAGTCCTCGGAAAATGTCGAAACCTTCAAGCGTAAATATATCTATAATTTTAGTTTTGACTCTTGGAAAAGGTTGTGGCTTATCTTCGGGTTGTGGCTGAGGCGGTTGCTGGAGTGGTGGTTGAGCTGCTTAAAGACGGCCAGCAATATCAACAGGTAATGTTTCAAGAACTTTTTGAGTCGCTCTGTTGCTGGAACAATTTTCTTGGTTGGTTCGACAATTGGTTTAAATAACTGTTCTGTATCTTCTGCATATTAAACTTGTGCTTCTTTGCGTTCTTGAAGTTTTTGTTTGAGAGTGTCATGAACAGGCACGTATCTTCTAATTGCATCTAATCTTTCTCTAGCTAATCTACTAGTGTAAGATTCCATTATTGATATATTAATGATTTAATTACTCATACATTTATAGCAGCAATGAAACGTCCGGCAGGTAAGCGAATGCACATACAAATTTAGAAAAACGCTAACAACAAAGATAAAGTAACAAAAAAACTAACCCAATTAGAGAAACTCTTGGTAAGTTAGAGGCTTTGGTTTGGTGTTACTGACCTTACTTTTTTTCGTTTTCGTAGGAAGCCTTTTTTACTTCAAAAAATGACGTTCCAGCAAAAGGTCTGTTCGCTCTCTCTGCTGCTTTATTACTCTTGTATCCAAGATGTTCATCTCTATGTGTTAACAAACCAACAGCTAGTGTCTACTTATGGTGAACATCAAATCAACAATTATAATGAACAAAAGATCTGATTAGGAGGTTTCAGTTCTGATTTGTCATGGGGAGTGCTGGATGGTTGGATTTTAACCAGGATGGTGATATTCATTATGATCCACCCCAGCTGTTATCATGGAAAAGGCATGACCCATCATATACTTCCCTTGTCTTTGTTTCATGGCCAACCATCATGCAGTTTTTAACTGTATTCGGTTCTTTGATTTCCAACTGTCATAAAATCGTCCTTTTACAAAACGTTTGTAACTGCATTTGAAAATATGATGGAAAGAAAAGAACAGTACTACAACCAGAGGTGAGCTTAAGTAGCATGCAAGTTACGAGTTTTGGGACACTTAACCTGTTCTGTTCAGTGTAAACCACTTAACCTGCTCTGTTCAGTGTAAACCACTTAACCTGCTCTGTTCAGAGTAAACCACTTAACCTGTTCTGTTCATTGTAAACCACTTAACCTGCTCTGTTCAGTGTAAACCACTTAACCTGCTCTGCTCAGTGTAAACCACTTAACCTGCTCTGTTCAGTGTAAACCACTTAACCTGCTCTGTTCATTGTAAACCACTTAACCTGCTCTGCTCAGTGTAAACCACTTTAATCAGTTTTCTTTTACTTTAAACCTGCTTTCCATTTTTTAAAACTATTATGTAGACATCCACTATTGTTCACTTTACGAAACCCTAGGCCACCAACCTTCCTATCCTGCAAAGTTTCACAGAACCAATGGCCTCAAAACGTTTGCAACTCCTGGGCCACTTAATCTCTACCTTGTTCTAAGTAAGCTGAATTAACTTATAATCTTTTACCTCTACCCTCGGTCAGAGGTCAGCAATTTTTTTATAAAACATCTGGGCCACTAGACTTCAACATAGTTGCTATAACAACCCAACCCTAAAAAAAGAAAAGACCCCCCCCCAAAAAAAAACAAAAAAAAACAGGACCACATAGACTCATGGCCGCCAAATTTTGATAAGAAAGAATATATACTGTTTTAAAATTTTCTGAGAAAAACCTGCACCACTAGTCTTCAAAATTGTTGTTACAAGAATCGAAAGCCATAGGCCATGGGCCTTTAAATTTAGTTGTTATAAGAACAAAACTCCAGGATTCCTACACCACTTACCTTTAAAAGTTGTTATGACAACAGCTCATCTGGCCTAGGACACTGGCATTCAAAATTGTACGACTCCTAGCTCTAGTGTGTTCTGGGCCATTTGACTCTACCCTTAAACTTTTGCCTTTGCCTGAGGTGATATCCATCCTCAAACATGTTCAGTACAACATGGGAGTTTCAACTTCTGAATAGTTGTTATAACAACAAAAAATATCCCCGGTCACCCAGACCAGTTGTCAAATTGTAATTAGAAAAACAAAACATAGGCCATGCTATCCGCCTTCAAATGTTTATGAGAACAACATGGACTTCTAGACTTTAAAACGGCTGTTGACAAACAAAAACCCTATGCAACTGACCTATAAATTTAGTCTTCAGAACAAGAAAAACCTGGGACACCTAAGCCAATAACCTTCAGAAAAGTTTGTTATAAGAAATTAGCCAACGGTACATAAAACTCTTTTAAGACATTTATTACATTCATACTTTATCGGTAAAAATAAGAATAATGAGAAAAATAATAAAAGGCTAAGTTATATGTATGGAATTGTTCTATCAGAGACTATGTTTTTTTTTCATATACACCCTGATAGTCAACTGGTCTTTGAAGGCATTCACGGTCCTTAAGATACATAACACCAACAACAACTAATGCCTTAGTAAACTAATGATTCCGGTTAAGATGTATTAGTAATACCCAAAATATGATGAAAAATATATATATTTTTAGTAACGATTTTGAAGTCGATAGATTGAAGATAGAAGTCGACAGTCCCAAGAAGGTTTTTGTGAAAAGAACAAGATTTGTAGATTGTTCTCAATTTATGGGGTAGTCACTACAGCAGTTGATTGAAAATCTGAAGGATGGTAAATGCTTAGAAAAATATTTTAAAAATATTATCTGAAAGGCACAGCGAAGACAGCGACATGGAGCCCAGATTTTTTAAGACATTTATCGACAGGAATATGTAGATTCATTTGAAGGATTTAATGAAACTAAACAACCGCCAGTCGTTAATTATTTTTGAAAAACTAACCAGATCAGGAATTTTAGCGCAGAGAAATATAAACATGTGAAAGATATTGTGAAACATTTCAAGTTCATTTTCTTTGTGATCCGAATAGAACGATTTTTTCTGTTATGTTTGATTTTCTTAAAAAGGAATTTTAGATCTGTGTTCATGAATAATTACAAACAAAACACAGAATCCGGACTAGCTCAGGATCATAGTTTGAAATGATCAAGGTAGAATTTGAATTGCAAACCGACTATGATATGTTTCTGATGACTTAGTTTGGAATCAGCGAAGGAATACGTATTTTACCTACTAGATGTGTGAAAGCAAATCATTCCAACGAAGTTCACAATTACAAAACCTTGAAAAGTAGTCCTGACGACCTAAACAATCGAAAAAATGATATCAAAATGAATGGCATCTGTTATGTAACCAGATTGCAACGGTTTTTATTGCTCGTCCATGTGCCAACTAATGCTTATTCCAAAGGTTTAATAACCTAAATACGAAGATACAAAACACTTTAAGGCAATTTGATGTCCTAAAGCAATGAATATGTATTTGAAGGAAATCTAGAAGTTGATTAAAAACAACCAGCAGATTTGCAAGCCATTTCTTTTTCTAAAGATTATTCTTTTGGCACTAAAACTAATTCCTAGCGAGGATTATATATCTCCATTACAAAAGAAATTGATATAAGATATAAAAAAGGGTACAATACCTTCAGTACCTAAATTATTTACGTTAATAAATTATATTCACTATCATAGTTTTAAGTTATGTCTTCAGTTAGGAATACAACCAAACAAGATTCATTGAGCAATTTTATTCGAACAAGAGCTCGGTTACAATCCTACATATAATTTAAGATATCTTCAAGATAAAAGACAAGTAATAAGTTTGAAAAAAGAGTTTGGGTTTTATATAAAGCTAATAAATAATAATATCTTTGGAAAACAAATAACAACTTCAAGAAAATATTTTTTCAAAATATGTACCGGAGAAATAAAATATTTTAATCTTCAAAAGTATATTTCAGTTCCAAGAAGAACACTAAGAGAAGAAGATATTGTATTAGTTAAAAGAACAAGAAAAAAGAATAAGCCAAACTTATTTATGATGGTTTTACATTGCTAAAATAAGTTACTGATGTACAACTGTTATTACAACAGACTAAAGAACTAATATGGTGACAAAATGAAATTAGTCACCAATATGGATTATCTGTGCATTAGTACTTAAACAGACAACTTCCACAATGATCTGAAACACAATATTCAGTTCTACGACAGGGCGATTACAAATCACAACAAAAATAATTCCTTTTACATTATGCCCAAGTTGGTATTAATTTTTTAAATTGTGTTTCTAAAGTTATCTTTTGTTCTGTATCTTCTTAATCGTTTCACAATTTATCTAATCTGCAAATACTTTCGGAGGTTACATTAATATTTTAAAGTATTTTCTCTATTTATACTTTAATATCGCTTAGAACCTGTTGTACTCCAGCAAGCAGTTCAACTTTGAGAGTTACTAGCCTGTCCCTTAAATCTTAATGTATCCTTTTATCTGAAATATAGAAATCGTATGCCCTTTTCATAGTTCTAATTGTAGCTTCATCTACGCGAACCTTATTCTTCATGTCCTCAGTCTCTGTGTTGACTTCTCCAGTCATCCTTCCTCTGTAATTGAGAACGTATTGACAGCTGTCACTCTTTCAGAATTTTCACACCTGCTTTAAAGTCATTAACTTTCTAATATCTTCATCATTGTCTGTCTTTTCTTTATTTAATTATTTCTGCAATGGTTCAAGTTGTGATTGTAATCTATTATAGCTTTCTAAAGACTTCTTTACCTCTCCCAAGTCACTCTCTAAGGCTGATATTTCATCATTTATCCTTTGTTCAACTGGTTCTAATAATTTCTGAATGTTTACTACAAGACATACTTTAGATTCCGCTCAAACAGTTTGTAAATCTTGTCAAGCAGCTGATAAAATTCTTAATCTCTCGGCAAATACATATTCTTCAGCAGCTAAAATGTTTTTATCATCTATTTGTTCTTGTAGGTTTAGGAGTTTATTAGTTTTTGTGATACAAGTGCATATTTGAACGGCGTTTAAACCTAACATTATGATTATTTCAAAGAATGGTTAATGTCAGAGTTTTTTTAACGAATCGTTTCCTTCCGTCCAAGCTTGGAAGAATGGAAAATTTATTAAAACGGCGCTTTAAGGAATAATACATATTAAGCTGCTGGTCACTGCAACTCCTAAACTAGCAACTGCAATAGAAATTCCACCGGAAAAACTCGCCATACCAACTTCAAAAAATTTTAAAACTTTTGTGCCGTTTTCCAATTTTTTCTTACACCTCTATAATACTCTGTCTCTTTAATTAATTTGCTTTTAATTTCATTAATTTGCATCAGCCTAAAATTAATTCCACGATCGTAAGGTAATTTATCTACCATTTAATTACTGATTTATCTTATTTGGCGGTATTCCTTGCTCTATTAGTCACCTGTAAACTGACTGAAGATATTGAAATAGCCAATTTGAGTACCTCTTCCATATCCATGTTAGTTAGTGACTCTATTTTAACAGTAAACATCCTCTTCAAAAGCATACCGTAACTTACTTAAGAGCTGCATTTAATGCTATATGGTAAATAAATATATGTTACTCATTTAACTTGCCACTAAATAATATAAATTTTATTAAATGTATTCATGACTGGAAAGGGATTTACCTGATTTGACTTTTTGGGACATGTTTGTAGGCTCCTCTCTCACTAATTCTTTCTTGGCGTTTTTTATTAGACATATATATCAGGCACACTTCTCAATAACTACACCAGTTGCCACGTATTAAATAACGTAGCCCATTTAGCCTATTTGTAGCCCCTTTAGTATATTTGTAGCCCATTCTAACTTCATCTAAGTCATGCTTGCCGGGTTCTTTAACGTTAGCTCTTCGAGTAGCCATAATGTTTTAATTATTCTTCTCTGGCTTTTTTAAATTCTTCTGTACATTTGCTAATTTCAACTTTACATGGATCTTTTGTGAAGTTACTTTCTCTGGTGATTTATTCAGCTTTAAATTTTCTTTAATTTACTTTCACCACCTTCCAAAACAATTATTCAAGTTATCTTTAAGCTATTTTCAAGTTACCTTCAAGTTATTTTAACTTATAAATATCTTAAATAGTATCTATATTTACCGACTTTCTGATGCAGTTGCGCCCTAGTTTTCTAAAACTTGTTCACCTTCATGTTTAAAATTGGTGTGCTTCAAATTTATCAAGCGAGCGCTAAATGTTAAAATTGGTAATCCAAGGAAAACACTAAAAAATGAACTAGAAAGATCTATGATTTGAGAAGGAAATGTTCAGACTATTTACAGAACAAGATTAAAGAGAATGAAAGCCCCAATGCCGATGTTTGTCATAAATTTCACCATTTTTCCAATCTTACTAAAGTTTGGAAGAAAGGAAATTATTTGTTTAAAAGCTGACATAAACCATTTTTTTTCTTTGAAATAATCAAGATGGTAGGTTAAACTCCTTTCAAATATTTAGTTTAGAATTAACAATTGCCATGCCGTAATTCAGTCACTGACTTCGCTCGTAATTTGGTTCTTTTTCGGAAGTGCTCCAAAAGTAATGATGTGACACATTCGACAAATTCAATTAGTGACTAATCTAAAAACAACATCTGAATGTGGCGCACAAACTGATTCAAGAGAGAATGAACAGATGGAAGCCCTTTTTTAAGTGCATCTGAGAAACAAGTGTGCATTAGATAAAAATAAGACTCAGATGAATATTTGTGATCAGCTGGTGCTCTAGAATACTTAGAAGGGTGAACCTGGGCTGAAGACATTCCAACATAGTTTAAAACAGTGACTTCATCAAATCTTGTATTCCTGTCTTCGGCTGAAATCGCTTAACTTGCAGACGTCGCCGATCAGGATCGGTTTAATTCGTACATATGTGAACAATGGCAGGGTTTTCAGTTCTAGGGAGAAATTGCATGGTTTCTAATGTGATGAAACATCGATATTATCTGCTTTTAATGAATACTAACGATGTTTGTGAGCAATATCTTTCAAGATTAAGTACTATTCTGATGATTGGGCATTTATGACTTGCATGTAACGACGGCATTGGGTCTTTTAGGAGGTTATGGCATGGATGACGACTTCATAAAGAAAACGAAAGATTTCATTGTTACAGAAAAAGATCCATATGAACAAGTTAAAGACAACGTGGTCTTACAAGATCATGACAGTGAAAGGGTTGGTTTTTAGTTTTGTGGGTCTAATGCCATTTTTCAGCACATGACAGGCTATACATGGCGGCCAACATATTTTGGTGCAGGAAGCCTCCAAGAAGAACCACTGACCCAAGAAAAGCTAATGACACATTTCCTCCAAATTGTATTTCAGCCTAGCTGAGAGTCAAACCCGTGTGGACTGAGATGAGATGGGCGTGATTTGCAAAGCCATGACAGATATGGAAAATAATACTTGACAAAACAGTAATAACACTGAGTAAAGAAAAATAATACTGAGTAAATATTCGATAATGGTTACCATTAAGTGCAACGTTTTAAAAGCAGCTGTTCAAAGAAATAAGTAAAACAATTGTGACTTTTTGCAGATAGTGATATTACAGCAGCAGCTCTTGACCTAAGCAAAGTCTAAAAATGAATAACAATAGAAAGTGCCAGCAGCAGCAGTGTGGTTTCATTCAATGATAAATTCAAAAAGGTAAAAAGGTATTGCTGAATATTTAACTTGGGTAAAACGAGAAGCAGCAGCATTGCCCGATATAACTTATAGTGTAATAAGCCGACTTTTAACATCAGCTGTAAACAGTTCTTCAACATCTCATAATACCATTTTGATACTTCTTGAATAAACCCCGTCTCTACAATTATTCTAAAAGGTTTATTTGTAGAGAAAATAAGGATTTACGTTTAGCCATTAACTACCTAGATAATCTATTTCAAAATGTAAATTAAGCCAGCTCCTGCAAGCATAGACATAGCAATAAATGCTTGCTTGCTTCATGATCTATATTATCAAGTATCTTTGTTATTGGTACTGTAGGCTTGTTTTGCATAATTCTTATTCTCTGATCTTCATTGTCTGTCTTTTAATGACTGTTTATCAGCTTCTGTTGTTGTTTTCTTTACCAAAAGGTATTTACATATTTACTGATTACATTTATAAATTATTATTACAACCTACTACCAGTTTTAATCAACAAATCAATGGGTATCAAAAATAGGCCATCACCTCTGTCACGTTTGCTCAGCCCCAGTTCATAAGTCATGTATAAACTATAGTATTATTACAAGCCATGCCTTGATGTCCAAACATTGCCGCAGGCTAGAGTTAATCTCTTATGCAAGGTTCCCGTGACCAGAGAGAAGACCTGACATCTTTAACCGGCACAGGCGTTAGATCGAGCGAATTCCCACCTATGTGTTACAGCTTAGTCCTAAGATCAGAGGAACCTGCAAGGAACTCGGGTATGTTCTAAATCCGTCCCCATATGGACAGACAGCAAGAAGGACATTGTCCGCTAAGTTTGATTGGATTGGGTCAAAGTGACACCCAATCGGAATTGTGATAACAATTTTGATCCAAATTATGACTTCGAACTAGCAAGCGAAAATTTAGTCTCGCCTAGGAAGACTGCTCAGCAATATAGGGTTACTGTGGGGAAGCCACTCGTAATTTGGCGGTAAAACTTAGAGAGGAGATTCTAAGGAAAGACAAAGCTTTGTAAAGGCATGGAAGTTATTTGCTCGATTTTTGCAGAATATTAAGGCATTGTAATTGTAATTATGTGTAGTATGTATACTTAATTACTAGGATCATTTAGTATGTAGAATTACCTTTGTAGAGTTTAATTTACATGCGTATTTAAGAAATGAATTTGAGTATTATGTAAAAAGTTATGTAGATTGTTAGCTTGTGGTCAGAATTAATTTTGTAACTCACTATTAGGTTACTTCTTAGTAAACTAGTTCATTTATTCAAGTGATATATTAGATTTTACACATGCTCTAATTGTGAATTTGAAAAATGGTTGAAGTGTGTAACATTAGTTACTGGTAATATGGATGTATGGATAAATCAGAGCATGGATATTTGAATATTTTTGTACTTTGTACGAGTTGTAATGTAAAGAAATGCATCTGATTGCTGTGATATTGTTTAGTACAATGGGATTAGGGATATGTACTGAAGTGATGCAATTTATTATGTATGAGAAGTAATTGATACTATGCTTTTATTACGACGTTGTTTTAACATACAAGAACGTATGAATGTGTGACCGAAGAAATTTAATAGCCGTTATCTGATGATAGGCTGGTTGTAGTGTGAGACGAGAAGGCTAAGGAAAATATTGTACCGTCCTTGTGTTTTCACAGGAAGCTTTTTATTGGGACAGAACTTCGGTTCAGTTAAGTCCCGAGTCTCTAAGAGGGGAGACGGAAGTGAGACTAGCAGAGCAATCGGAGTCGATAAAGTCTAGTCAGTGGAGAGAAGGTGGATAGAAAGTGGAGGAGGAAGAAAAGTAGTCAGAAGGAGAAACTGGAGGAGGAGTATAGAGGAGTCGTGGAGAAAGTCAGGAGGAAGAGGAAAAGGAATTGGAGGAATAGGAGAGAACAATACATAGATGAGTAGAATACAAGGACAGGTGGAAAGCTAACTCCCACTACTAATCAAATGATGCAATAGGCTATCACAGGGTTGAGTGGAAGGAGAGTACTTGGGAAATTTGAAGCACTTGACTACTGAATTATTATTAAATTGTTACTTGTTGAATTTCACTTTTTTTGTATCTTCAATCATTTAACTGTCGGCATTGCTGACTGGGGGCTTGGAGCTTTACATCTAACTTTCACTAATCTAACTTCCAACCAAAATCGAGCCTGGGTGGGACTTCTATAATTATTTAAACAGAATATTAGGAGCACCCCACCACAACCATAACACACCTACCACAGTGTGGGCATAACAACCCGTCACGTCTCAACCACCAACTCAACATTCTAGCTTAACTTCTGAATTTAAAATATATTGTTGAAACATTTTTGTAATAATTTTGACTGGATCACAACCTTCTTCAGCTAAAATTTAAATGTTCAATTAACTTTTTCAGGGTGTGATGAACGTACTATATAATACTTGTTCTCTATTGTATTGGAGCACCCAAAACAGAAATTAGGTGATCCAATAATCCAAATTGGACATACTCTATCATTGTTATATTCCATATCCAACCACTTGTCGAGTTCACATCTTTTATTTCTTCTCATATCAGTAGCAGCTATTTCAGTTTTTATTTATAATAAATTGTTGGACCATCAGTAACTTTTTAATTCTCCCTTTTTCAATATCCCCAATCAAAATGTTGTGGGATATTTAAATTATTACAATGTTGTTGTTTTTTTAAATTGTGTTATATCTCGACGCTGTTGTTTGCTGGATTAAACGCTTTATTGTATGGTCAAAGCATTTCACATTCAGACAGGTCTTCTTATGCAAAAGTATGTATCAAACCTATGGATTGGTTTTACTACATTGTTATCTGATACATGCCAAGATAATGTCGCCATCCATGCTGCCCAGTTTAACTGATTTTGCCAAATTTCATCTCACATTGTGCCACATATATTTGTTCACTAAATCATCGCGATCAGATTTAAAAAGTAAATATCAAACATGTTTAGAAGCCTGTATTCAAAACTGACATTTTCTGTGTAAGATGTCTTATCTTTTCCTTGTTAAAATTCTTGTGCCATACATTTTTGAAAATCAGATAATGTGTTAAACTTTGATGCACAAAAAGGGTAACTTTAAGAACTTTTTAGCTTTTTCCATGATTTATTTATATCAAATTTTTCATACCTAATTTCTATTCACTGCATAGTGAATTGAAATTAATAAAATTGGGGATATGCACTGGCTTTTTATTATATGTTGTTTGATGTATGTTGTTCCTGTTGTTATAACAATTATTTTAAAGATCATGGTGTCCCTGTTGATTTTAAAGATCATGGTGTCCCTTTTGATTTTAAAGATCATGGTGTTCCTGTTGTTAACAAATATTTTAAAGATCATGGTGTCCCTGTTGATTTTAAAGATCATGGTGTTCCTGTTGATTTTAAAGATCATGGTGTCCCTGTTGATTTTAAAGATCATGGTGTCCCTGTTGATTTTAAAGATCATGGTGGCTCTGTTGATTTTAAAGATCATGGTGTCCCTGTTGTTAACAACTATTTTACAGATCATGGTGGCCCTGTTGTTAACAACTATTCTGATGACTGCTGGCCTGAGTTTCTGCTGCTATAAATACTTGTTTGCATGACCACTGGCCTAGGCAGCCCAACTTTTGTATTACAACTATTCCAAGTACCAGTGGACCAAATTTGTGTTGTTATAACAACTATTTTGAGGAACAATGGCCATGGGTAAAAGTCAAAGTTTAAATGTCCCATGAGTTATAACATTCTGAATGCTAGTGGCCAAGGCTTTGGTACAATTATATTTGAATTTCAGTGGTCCCTTTTTTGAAGCTATAGCCATTTTGATGGCCATTGGCCAAAGGTTTTTAATAGAAATTTGGAAGACAGGAGATGTCCTTGGGCTCTTGGTCACAATATCTGACAAAGATTTAAACCAGTCAAAAATGGATCAAAACTAGTTCACTGGTTTAAACTGGATAAAACAGGTTAAGTTGACCAGAGCCCATAATTTACACACTACCAGCTTGTTGTATGGTTTAATTAATGAGGGGTTTTTAATGAAGTTTATACCATGCCTAGAAATTTAGAGCAATTAGTCTTCATTTGGTGCCCTCCATCTTAACAAGACTCCTAAGCACTGATACAGAAAAAGGCCATAAAATGTATCAAAACAATGATGAAATGATGGTTAAAGATTTATAGTTCTATTTAAAATAACCTAGACGGGATATAAAAAAATACAGGGATATGTGAAATTAATCATGCTTTATTGCAACAATAACGTGTCTGTGCATATTTCAGAGACATGAGATTTTTTAAAATTTAAATGATGATTCAATTTATTGAACATCTGCTACTGAAAAATATGAATTTTCATATGCAACCTGAATAAAAGAATACAGTAATTCATGTAACTGATCATACCCTTACAATTTTTGTACACAGAATCCCCATAAAAGTCATAATAACTTATTTGTACTAAACTTTTAATACAAATGAAATCTAAAATCTAAAGATAGATGCATTTGAAAATTAGAGTACATTCAAACCTTTCTTAATGATCATATTTACTTAGCCATCACCTGTTCACAAGAGCCAATGTAATTTCCCCTGGCAAATTTCCTACATAATACAGAACTGTATAAAGCAGTCACTTGCCTTCTGCATACAGCTGTCAGTTGTTCCCTTACCAAGCAATGGTTTCTCCCTGCCTTAAGCCATCACTGGCATATATCTACAGTCTATCTATATGTCTATGTGACTAAATCGTTACTTCCTGGGGAATGCATTGTTTAGATAAGGAAATATCCTTTGACTGGATGTTGAAACCTTTCTTATCTTGCTTGCTTGTACTCACTGTACTCAGTCAGAATGACAATGTAACTCAAAGGTGCCAAAATGTCAAATTAAAACACAGCAGTTTTTCTTAGCAGGGTACTGGGCAGAAGCAATTAATTTGCCAGATGGTGGGCAAATAGTCCCGTTATTGCAGCAGAAATGAAAGTTGCCTTTTGTGCCAGTGTGACAAGTATATGTCTTCATATATTTGCTGTAAATTAAAGCTATCTCTGAAGAAAGAAATTCATCTTTGAGAAATTCAATAATTAAAAACTTGTCTGTAAAGGCAGGTGAAGTTTTGGTTCATGGGACACAAAGAACAGCCATGTCCAGCTTTTGATTTTCTATTCAGCACAGGCTTCTCAAATAAACTGACTTTTTATTTTGGCAAGTTAAGCAACTAAATAATTACACAATTTGGCAGACAAAAGAGCAATCCTCTGTAGTTCAGTCATATGTACCTGTCAATCAATAGTGAAATTATTGCTTCCCCGTGTCAGATGCACAAAACAATCTAAGATCAGTGATTATTTTAAGTCGGAGATGATTTAATTTATAAAATGGACTAGAATGAGCAGGGTACAGTTTTCTTAATAAAAATAATAATAATAACAACAACAACACTAATAATATTAAGATTAATAATGATAATGATGATACTCAGCATATGGTATTTGTTCCAAAACCATTTTTTTAAAAGTGAACCTGTGTAGATGGGTCTCCTGTGCACAAAGTCCAGTATTGCCTTCTCCCATGGGTGGCTGCTATTGACAGGTTATACTGTCCAAATACGAATATTATACAAAAATGTCAAAACCAAAGCAGCTCTTTATTAACAATTTCTTGTGCATCACTTAGCTTTTTCCTGACATTTTTATAAAGATTCCCTTTCAAGATTTTCTCTCAAATACCAGTTTGTAATAAAAAGGAACTGCTTGTTTTCAACAGAACATACATTAAATTGAAATTAGGACAGTAACGTTGGCTAATATGTTCATCTAGATAACCAGATACAAATCATTGTCATATTAAAATAATAATATCCGTGTCCTTCATAGAACGCAACACTAGAAAAGAAGTGTTGACAACAAGTTATAGCAATTCAAGTCTTCTGGTGTGTAAATCTTTATGCAAATCAGAATTAAAGTTTCTATTACTACAAGTAAGACAAGTAAGAATTAAACAGTTTCCATTACTATAAGTCAGAAAGTGCCTATTTCCACAATGACATGATGGGTTTGTATGTGTTGTAGAAATAAAAGCCCCTTATAAGTGAAAACAATGCTGGAAACAATCAAAATCTAACGAAAAACCTTGTGTTTCATTTGAGAGGAGATTTTTGAGTATAGATATGCAAAGATTACATGAATTCATTGTGAAAAGAGTTTGCATCTGCAGTCACACGATTCTAGCTCAACATATTGTGTACTGTGTGGAATATATTTTAAATTTTTCCTGTGTGTGTGTGTGTTTGTGACTTGGATTTTTAATATAGCTTTAACAGTTTTAGTCTTTGTTTAGTCAAAAATGTTCATCTATCTTAATTATATGGTATGTCATAATTAACATTAACGACAAGTGCAAATCATTTAAGTAAATTGCATTCTTAACCAGTGACACCGTTATACTCAATAAGTTCAAATGCTGGAATTCAAAGCAAGAGCTATGCTTGACAAGACCGAATGCTGCCTACAACAGGAAGTGTACATACACTTATGGGTAATGAAAATGGGTAATCATTGTGGTAATGTAGATGTCATTTTACTTGCAAACAAAAATCAACAAGCAACATGATCATTTTGGAATTAAAAACTAAACTGAGTTTATAAGAATATCAATACTGCGAATATTTAGATACAAAATATATATCCAAAACTGAGGCAATAAGGAATATACTTTGTATAATTGTCATTCTTTTTATCTTATTATGGTTTCTTCTCTTACAAAGCTTCAGTTAAACAAGGACATTTAAAGTAAAATAAACTTTGTAAAATGTTATCTGAAATCCCTCAATACAGGTCATTTTAGGGGAATCACAGGGTTTAAGAATTAAAATATGATTATGGAATACTTATGATTATGTCATAGTTATCCATTTTTTAAATGAATACATATACTCACTTATAAGTCAAGTCAAACTTCAAACAACAACAATCCTGATCTGCCATAACATAAAACACCTGCTGAGCAGGGTCTATGTTGTTTGTTCAACTGATTAGTCCTAATAAACTGCACAGACCCAGATCTGTTGGCACATCACGAGATGGCAGATCTGGGTCTGTGCAGTTTTCAGGCGGATTCATATGCAAATATACATCGTATTCAAACAATATATTGTAATAGACTTGGAGATCTAAATCTTGAACATCGTGGGTTGTAAGGATGGTTTTTCCATTCATGTATTAAGCATGTTGTTAATTTTAAAGATTATATGCAGCTGAAAAGTGTAATTTGCACAATATGAAGTGATTGGAAATGTAGAAATCCTGCCTTACCTTCATATATTTATGCATCTGTTCATTTTATGGATCCTTAATAATCACCTGTCATGTTTATAGCAACTATACTTTTATCCAGTTCACTCTTAAGTCCTCACAGAATCTGTTAGAATCTTACTTCAAATTATTTTTCACACTCAGAAATGTGTTTATCACACTTAATTTCTCTTCCAAAAATCGCATTTGAATAGCACCAAGCATGATGAATTCATCAACTGAAACTAAAAATATGCCTGCATCACTGCTGGCTGACACTGGTTTCATTCATCAAATTCATTTCAATTCGTGTCTGTGTTAATTTTTACTTGTTCATTGTAAATGCTGGCCTTATTTTTATAAATACATGTTTAAAATTTTTAATTCTGTATTCTTTATTCTTCTGCTAGTTTAATATTTTCAATGTTGTAAGCATTCACTGGCACTTGACTACTCTTAAACCCATGGCAGGTGACTCTGGTTATGACTCAAAAAGCTTTGATTTTTGATGAACAAGAGATAATACAAAAAGGGTTTACTTGCTTCTGTTTGAGATCAAACTGACAATTAAAGGCAATTAAATTGTATGATAATCCCAAGTTTGCATCAATCACTGGTTGTAGGGTATCTATTTGTCATGCCCCAATTTGTTTGGCATGCAGGACAAATAATGATTGGTCCAGATTACATCACATGACTATTTTCCAAAGAGTACAAATAGGAGTGAAATATTAAAGTTGGCAGATAGCTGTCAGCAGCTGCAGCATCCATAGCTCCCATAGTGATATATCTCCCACCAAAATGTTTATTGTCTTGCATAAATTAAAACCAGAAATTTTCCAAATCACATCAACAAGATGATAATAGTTATAAAAATTCAATAAGATGATAACAGTTATAAAAATAAGTCAAACTGAGGAACTGTAATTATTTTTTTACCAATAATAAAGAACTGACACAAAATCTTTAGTACAATAATCTGAGTCAGTTCAATTCAACCAGACTCAGTTCACTACTATTTATCTTAGCAGAATGGAAAAGTAATATTGTGCCATAAGGAATTTAGGCAGCTATTTCCCACCACACTACGAGTTTAAGCTTTCAAAATACTTGAACTGTAGGCCATCCATTTCTTGCTGAATGATAACTTCAGGTTATGAAGGCCGCATGTAGTCTCTGTATTTTAACATTTTCATGTTTTAGTTTTCTTTTTTTACTTTAAAATTAGATATTTTATGGTCATTACACACCAAGTATAAAAAGGCAATGAACTGATGCACTTCTGAAATTAGTATTACAATAATATATAAATCAGCACATACCCCCCCCCATCTGTTACAATACTGTGTTAGTGTACTAGTATATGATACCCAAGTACAATCACATCTGATGCAAGTGAATTTGATACTGACAATCATGTAAATATTTTCAAGTCCTCTTCACTGTCCGGGACAATCTCTTCCTCAAAATAGTAAGTGTAGAGAGTTTAGAACCATGTTTAGGAATAGAAGATAAATACTTGATGAATGTAATTACATTTTTTATGGAAGCTAACCCAATATTTACATTTTAGCTTTCACGACTCAAATTACTGAATGCCCTTCATACAAATTCATTTATCATCAACAATTCAAAATTTTAACAATCTGGAAAACTAAGAGCTGACTTTATTTTGTGGAACACTGGCCATGATTTTGTCACTTTCTGCATGACTGGTCCCATGAACCTCCATGTATATCTTAATCAGCATTTCAGGAAGCAAAACTCTCAGCAAGTAGTCAAGATACTGAAAAAGACCCAGAACTCTAATCAAAGTTCATCAACAAAGGGGAGATCACCATAAATTAATTTTTCCAATATGGAGAAGTTGCTAAATAGTAACTAGCTAAGGGGAGATCATTATAAACATTATGTACTAAATAAAGCAAAATTACCTAATATTTCATGTATCACACTTCTGCAGTTAATATGAAGCAAAAACTGAAGAACATAATGGCATTAATGTTGAAAATGGTACACCATGCAATAATTAAATAATCTGTGCAAGAAAAGAAGTAAATCTCCTGAACATAACCAAAGATACAGCATGATCTAAAATGAATATTCCCCAAATATTCAGTTTTTGCAGCAAAGATACCCTTGAAAATTAGAAATATACTGAGAGTGACTTACTGGAATTAAGTAAAAGAAGAAGATGGAGATGCTGCTTAAATGAAAATTCTTAACTTCAGAATACATATTTAAGTTACAGTATATATTCACTTACAAGTTGAGTCCCACTGTAACTAACATAGGCCCTCATCTGCAAGCATACAATGTGCTGGCTGATCAGGTATTATGCTCTTATTTTACTGATTACTCCAAACAAACTGCATAGACCCAAAACTGCAAGCACATTATGCAACAGCAGGTCTGGGTCAATGCAGTTTACAGTTGGAACTGACTTATAAGTGAGAACAGATGGTGCCAAACTTAAATATGCCAATTACGACCAAAACATTTTGGTTTTTATTCTTTTCATGATGGCTTCCTAATTATTCAATACAGGATTTTAAACTGCATTTTAAATACTTATCTAAAAAAATTATGCAGAATCAAAATCTCAAAAACAAATTTTATACAAGTTAAATTTTACCTATAATATTACAAAAGGGTTTTATTACCTTGTGGTGTTTTTTGCAAAATATGGACATCATACTTTCCATTACAATGTCATGCTGCTCCTCAGTAAACATACCTAAATGGATCCGATAGTTTAAATCACCTGTCAAGAAATGCAATAATTAAGTAAAACTGTTTTATTCCTGGACTGATAGATTTTTTTAGGCATATGTATAGTTAATTTATGAAGGAGCTGGGTGGTTGGTATTTAATGGAAATAGAGTTCATTTCATTGTCATCTGAGCAGCCTGATAAATAAACACCTCACAGGTAAGAAAAATGTAAGACCAGCACTCACACCAGGGACCATTCTAATTATAGCACAGTACCATATATACTCACTTATAAGTTAAGTCAAACTGCAAACAACAAAGATCCTGACCTGTTGTAGCAGAACAGAGTCTATGTTGTTTGTTCTATTGATTACTCCTAACAAACTGCACAGACCCAGATCTGTCATTGCTTTATGTGACAGCAGATCTGGGTTTGTGCAGTTTGCAGTTGGACTCATCTTATAAGCAAATACAAATGGTAATTTAGCATCTGAGCAATCCAAAGCCATTTCCCTAGCCAGTTTCTACATTTCCCTTTTTCTCCAATAATCCACCATGTAGACCTACCCCTCCCCCACTGAAAACCTGGCTGTTAGCTTCCCACTGACTGAAACAATTCAACAGTGTACCAGATAGATAGCCTACTACCTGAACTATCCAAACTGATTTTCTTCACTATTTCCTGCTACAATTATGTCAATATGATCACCTTATCTCAGTTAATCATGACTGAATCTAGGTTAGTATGAGAACCAAGTGATGGACAGACACACATTCAGACACAGGCCCGGCCCTAGGATGTGAGGGCCCAAGGCAGCAAGTGATGAGCGTGGGGTCCTAAGCAAAAAATCTGCATTGCCTGAAAGTGCGGGGGCCCAAGATGGCTGCCTCATTGGCCTTGCCCTAGGGCTAGGCCTATTCAAACGCACTAGCAGTCTGAGACTTGCAGACATGACCAATTAAAATATTTCTGCAAAAGTGCAAATAAAAAAGATGCTAATAATCATACTGGGAAATCTATTGATAAATGATACACAGTTTTGTCTCCTGTTGTCAAGTTCCTTCATTTAGATCCTATAAATGAATGTTATATTAAGAAATAAATATTTCAACAAATTATATTTCTCAGACAATACTTACTTTTATAACATTAATATTATGAAATAAACTCTGCTACTTCTCAAATCCATCCCTCCTATTAAGACGAATATTTAATCTTTCTTGTCTATATATCATATAGAAAAAGGGAAGAAACTCTTACACATTTCCTCACCATGTGGCTACCCATCAACCAGATGACTTCCAGTTTAAGCTGAGTGATATATCAATGAGGATGCCCACATTTGTGGGGTGTTTGGGAGCATTTTAACAGTAATGTGATCAGGTAAGCATTTTTGGAAAAACATAATTTACCCAAAAATTTACTATGTTGAATAAATTCCTTTATCAAATAATGTTACGAAAATGGGGGAGGAAATGCATGAGCAGGTAAGTTCTATTATGGGAACCTTTTGAGGGAATAAAGGCTTGATTGTCTCTGTATGAATAACCCTTTAACTCATTCAGCCCCAATCCCGCCTGTAGGTGTGATGAGGCTGTACCCTACTTCCAAGCTCTGCAGCATCAAGGTCATTTAAGATACACAAAGTGGTTGGTATTACAAAAAAGCTGACAGACAGAGCTCTACAATGATACCAAATAATCTGGACGTTCTAGCTGCACTGCAATATACAGAGGGAATAACAAATTTTTTTGGACCCATTTGTTTCACCTAAAATTCACTCGTTGGTCGGAATCTGATTTTGTGTCTGGATTTTAGATCTTTTGGCCTCAGATCTAAGGCAGACCAGTATGAACTGCACACAGACAGGTGAACCTTTGCAAAAACTAGGATAAGGTGGGCATTTGGAATAAAGAGTGATCTCCATAAGAAAATGATGGGTTCATTAAGCAAAAAAAAAACAACCAAAAAAACCTCCAACTTTTACCCTTCTGCTCATGCGCAAGCAAAATACCCAATGGAAAACAATGTTTCTAATACAACTAGGCATTAGTCTCATGGATTTTTTTTTGAAAGTTGATGTATTACGATGTATTCAGAAATAGCCCCCGAAATATCTTTTCTTCTCTAATTTCAGGCGAAAATGACAAAAACCTCCAGGGCTCAATGAGTTAAGGGAATAAAGACTGGATTCCATATCATCTTCGCTAGTCAAGGTTTCAATAGGGGCCCAAGTGGCCGAGTGGTCTAAAGCGCTCTCCATTATGGATCACTGCATCTCACCTCTGTCTGCGTGGGTTCAAGTCTCGGATTCGGCCAATGTGGATATGTGAGAAAGCTTGCCAGTAGCTTCTCGTGGGTCGGTGGTTCTTTATGGGGTTTTCCTAGGTTCTTCCTCCACCATTAATACTGACCGCCATGTATAGCCTATCGTGTGCTGAAAAATGGCGTTAAACCAAACAACACCAACACCAAGGTTTCAATAACACTATCTACAGCTTGGCATATTGAGCAGATATTTATGCGCTTCAGATCTGTGAATTTCCTTGGATGCGGCGGCAAGCCACAGCATCCAATTAAAGCTGTTCAAATTTTAACACTGTTCCTATGTGATCAAGACAAGGGTAGCACACAACTTGAATGGACTGATAAATAAGCAATTTTCCAGTGCCGGTCTGTGTTTGCACAAATACCTGTCACTCAAATACACCCATAATGACTTCCATCTGGTACATAGTCATACTTTCAATGTTAAACTTACAAAGTATTGTTTTTAGGTCAATTGCCACCACCGTTTTCAGCTGATATAAAATGCACCACACTATTGGTTAGTTGGCATTACATACTAAGGGAGGCAACACATGAAATCCAATAGATGTTGCTAGGACAAAGCACCAATGTAGCTGTTCGATCTGCCAAGATATAGATAGGGTTATCGGAACCTTGGCTAGCGAAGATGGATTCCCTATATGAAGAATAAACTTTTCCCTAACATAAGGACTTTACAACTGACAGTCATATGATAGTGATTGTATCGAGAGAAAGCTGAAGTGGGTGTGGATCCTACTGAAGAATAGCCACCTAGCAGTGGCAAAGGGGAGGTAATGGGTAAGATTTTCTTCCCTTTCTCTACAAGGTATTTAGACAGGCAAACTAAAGTTTTGGCATTCTGGGAGCACTAGATTCAAGAGGTAGTGTAGTTTATTTCCTAACATTAATGTGTTCAGAGAATGTATTTGATGATGAAAAATTAAGAGAAATATTGCCCTTTAAAAGCATGCATTATACATACATGGAGGTGTTGTCGAAAAGACTGGTTTTACTTATCTAATTTAACATTTCAAATACAGTAGTCTCCCTCTTGAATGGCCCCCCCGACCAGCAGCCATCCGCTCCTTACGGCTAGAATCCATTAGCACAGATGAGTTTGTGTTCAAAAGTACCCCTCACGAAAGGCCACAGTTTTTAAAATACGTATCCAGAACCAGTATTTTATTCGTAACGTGTGTTAAGTAATCTGATTTCTGTTTCCCCGATGTCAGGTTTTCGTTACTGAAAGAAGTGTAGACTAAAGTACATGTACCACTAAGGTTAATATTATATCATTTACGCCTCACGAGAAGCCATTTATTCCATAAAGCCGAGAAAGACTCAAATTTTAATCCATACAAAAGGGTAAGTACATGTAATCCAATTAGCCTTACTACTGTGTTATCATAAGATGTCCAGTTTAGTCACTCTGATAATTGCTAAGATTACAATTATTGAACAGTAGTAACAGCTGAGAAGTGGCAGTATCGATGTACAATACACAAGTCAGCAGGAAAATGGTTTGATAGCCTTTATGGCTTCCCTTAGTAAGATGTTGAGCTTGTTCACTTTGATAATTAGGGGCTATTACTACTGACAATAATTGTCAAAATTACAAATCCTAACAGCCGCGGGGTCAAATATGCATGATGTTAACGGTACATATCAAAGCCGTTTTGGCTTCTCTCACTTAGTGTAAAGAAATGCATAAAAACAATAGGGTACCAGACTGCGACTAACGAATCACATGACAAGATCACTTCCTTTAAAAACACACGGCAATTTGTTTAGATGCATAAAAAATTGTTTTATCAGTATTGTAGTTGGCAACATGAATAACTTACTGCAAAAAGATCAACATGTCATCGAGGAAAAGAACAATTCTCACTTTAGAAGAGAAAGTGAAATTAATTCAACTGACGGGGGGGGGGGGGGGTCGAGGATCCTTGCAGAAAACTAATGTCGGAAAGACTCAGATAAACAATATCATGAAGGATAAGGAAACAATTCTGCAGAAGTGGGAAGGTGAAATGGACGGAGAAAGGAAGATTGTTTGAGCCAGGAGATGTTTGTATCCTGATCTGAATGACAAGAAAAAGCAACAATTTTGTCAGTTGAATTGGGATATGACGACTTTACCACAAATAACAGATGGTTACACAGATTTCAAGTGCAACACAATATTAAGTGTTCTGTCCTTAGTGGAGAATCAGCTGATGTTAATAATGAAGTTGTCGAAAATTGGAACAAAAGACTAAACGATATATGCAGGGGATATGACAGCACGGATATTTTTAATTGTGACGAGACTGGTTTGTTTTTTAGACTGTTACCAACAAAGTGACAGATGATGTGATTTGTAACATAATTATAAAGACAGTTTTAAAACTGTATCAATGGTTATTCATAACATTCTTTTGAAAATGATGAAACAGTTTGTTTTACATTTATTTCACAACATGCATGTGATTTTTTAATGAAAATATTAAATGTTTTAGAATTAAATGTACTTGTGACTTATGTATTTACTATTCGCATTTGTCATCCCCCTCTAGAAAGGCCACCCTCATTATAAGGCCACTTCCCTGCTGCAAAAGGGGTGGCCTTATAAGAGGACTATTGTAATGTACAAATCATTTAACGTTTGATTATAACAAAATACACGCATTCTGTCAATATGTAGGTGATTGTGGGATTCCATGCCAGAGTTCTTTAGATTCAAATTTACTACTGCAAGGTTTGTTAAAGTAGGGGACAAAATGTACATGCACTCACGTCGTGTTTTTCCACCTTCTTTGTAGAGTTTATGACGTTCACAACTGACCTGAAATGTACAAAAACAATATAAAAATTTTAGGCTATGTTGTCTGTGGGACATTTTCAATCCCTGTTGTACTGTTGTGAATAAATAGCCCATTGTGGTACCTTGACTAAGTGATCAGTGGGACATTTTCAATCATTTTGTTGCACTGTAGTTGATAAATTGTTCATTGTGGTACTGTGACTAAGTGATCAGTGGGACATTTTCAATCAATTTGTTGGACTGTAGTGAATAAATGGTTCAGTGTGGTACCTTGACTAAGTGGTCAGTGAGATATTTTCAATCACTCTGTTGCACTATAGTTAATAAATGGTCCACTGTGGTATCCTGACTGAGTGGTCAGTGAGACATTTTCAATAACTTTGTTCCATTGTAGTAAGTGGTTCATTGTGGTACCTTGACTGAGTGGTCAGTGGGATATTCTCAATCACTCTGTTGCATTGTAGTGAATAAATGGTCCACTGGTACATTACTAAGTGGTCAGTGGGAAATTTTTAATCGCTCTGTTGTATGGTAGTGAATAAATGGTCCATTTGGTTACCTTGACTAAGTGGGAAATTTTCAATCACTTTGTTGCATTGTAGTGACTAAGTTTTGGTACCTGGACTGAGTGGTCAGTGGGATATTCTCAATCACTCTGCTGTATGGTAGTAAATAAATGGTCCATTATGGTACCTTGACTAAGTGGTCAGTGGAACATTCTCAGTCACTCTGTTGCATTGGGGGCCCCGAGTGGCCGAGTGGTCTAAAGCGCTCTTCGTTACGGATCACTGCCATCTCACCTCTGTCTGCGGCGGTTCGAGTCTAAGATTCAGCCAATGTGGGCATGTGAGAAAGCTTGCCAGTAGCTTCTCGTGGGTCGGTGGTTCTTTCCGGGGTTTTCCAGGTTCTTCCTCCACCATTAATACTGGCCGCCATGTATAGCCCATCGTGCTGAAAAATGGCGTTAAACCCCACAACAACAACAACAACTGTTGCATTGTAGCGAATAAACTGTCCATTGTGGTATCTTGACTGAGTGGTATAGTCTCAGTAACTTTGTTGCACTGTAGTAAATAAATGGTTCATTGTGGTACCTTGTCTAAGTGGTCAGTGGGATATTCTTAATCACTTTGTTGCACTGTAGTGAATAAATTGTGGTACCTAGACTGAGTGATTAGTGTGATGTTCCCAATCACTTTGTTGCAGCACTATAGTGAATATGGTTCACTGTTGCATATTGGCTGAGTGGTTGGTGGTTGTAGATATAAACTGAGTCCAACAGCAAAAAGACAGACCCTGATCTTCCATCACATATCATGCCAGCAGATCAGGGTCTATATTATGCCAGAAGACTGACTCTGATCTTCCATTATATATCATGCCAGTAGATCAGGGTCTATATTATGCCAGCATGCCAACAGCAAAAAGACAGACCCTGATCTTCCATCACATATCATGCCAGCAGATCAGGGTCTATGTTATGTCAGCATGCCAACGGCAAAAAGACTGACTCTGCTCTTCCATCATATATCATGCCAGCAGATCAGGGTCTATGTTATGCCAGCATGCCAACAGCAAAAAGACAGACCCGGATCTTCCATTACATATCATGCCAGCAGATCAGGGTCTATGTTATGCCAGCATGCCAACAGCAAAAAGACAGACCCGGATCTTCCATTACATATCATGCCAGCAGATCAGGGTCTATGTTATGCCAGCATGCCAACAGCAACAAAACTGACTCTGATCTTCCATCACATATCATGCCAGCTGATCTTCCATCACATATCATGCCATCAGATCAGGGTCTATGTTACGCCAGCATGCCAACAGCAAAAAGACTGACTCTGATCTTCCATCATATATCATGCCAGCAAATCAGGGTCTTTGTTATGCCAGCTTGCCAACAGCAAAAAGACCAACTCTGAGCTTCCATCACCTATCATGCCAGCAAATCAGGGTCTATGTTATGCCAGCATGCCAACAGCAAAAAGACTGACTCTGATCTTCCATCACATATCATGCCAGCAGATCAGGGTCTATGTCTTTTGTTCTACTTCCTACTACTAACAACTTTCACAGACCCAGATCTGCTGATGTATGCTACAATAGATAAGGGTCTGTGCCATTTGCAGTTGGACTTGACTTATAAGCAAGTATATACCATTGTATACATTTCTGATGCATGGTGGTCACAAGTGACAAATATGATGACTTCATTTCATACTGTATAAACAGAAATGTGTTCAAGGAACATACATGTCCCACTACAGTGCCTGAAAACAGACACAAATCCATGCCTTATCTGGACATATGGACGTTAATACTATGTCCTTGTACCATAATCAAGGTAGACATAGAAGTCACATTTTTCAGACATTACATGGTAACCTACCATATACAAAAATAAATGGTTCTGAATTTCTGAATTTAAGTAATAACTAAAGAAATTAAACCTTTAGTTGCCATGAGACCATTATTTTCTTGAAAATAACAGCTACCTGTGAAAACTTTACAAGAAGCATATTTGCAATTAAAACAGAATTTAACAACCAAATTCAGTGATTATGAGTCCTTGCCTACCATCACAAAAGTTACAAAAATGAAATCTGACCATGACCTTTAAGAAAGAGTTATGGGGTTGACAAAGAAAGTTACCAAATTTCTTTCCCCTATCTATAAGGGCATCAGAGGGAAAGTGCAATAAAGGGTAAAATAAAACTGATCATTGACCTTGACCTTAAATAAAAACACCGTTATATATGATACATAAGATATCATAAGATGACACCAAATTGAGAAGCAGAAGTTTACCATGGTTCAGCTCTTTACCTCAAACAGCTTTTAAGATAGCTAAACTAAAGAAAGTTTATACATTGAACTGCGATCTCGACTTTGTGGATAAAACCTAAGTGTACAATAAAACACATCTTCTAGTGTTAATATACAAGTGTAACAAGCTTCATCCATTTATTTTACACAGCTCTTAAACAAGAAATCAGAATTGCCAATATGACCAAAACTGAAAAATATTTACTTGTGACCTTGACATTGAAGACAGAACTGTCAATAACCAAGTTATACTAAGTCTCAAATGACTCAAACACTTTCGGAAAGCATAATGGAAAAATTCAAGATATAACACCACAACTATGATCTTAACCTTGAACTTAAGATCCCAATGTGGTCCACAACTATGACCTTAACCTTGATCTTAAGATCCCAATGTGGTCCACAACTATGACCTTAACCTCAAACATAAGACCCCAATGTGGTACAAAACTATTACCTTAACCTTGAACTTAAGCCCCCAATGCGCTACACAACCACTCTTAATGATGATGTATATTCATACAAAGCTGCATTCCTTATCTCAAACAGCTCAAAATTTAAGTGTGATGACAATGTGCAAAATTCAGGTGTGACCTTGATCATGAAGATAGGACCCACAATGCTGTATGTTACATACTTTCTATGGATTATGCACAAATATACCAAATTTCATCCCTTAACCTCAAAGAGCTTTAAGGTATAGAGTGAAAACTAAGGTGTGATGGAAGATGTAAATGCTTAGCAGTGACCTTGACCTTGAACACAGAAAAACCATTATGGTATGTGACACACCTTTTGATAATGACTTATAAGCATACTAAGTCTCATTCCTTAATCTCAAATAACTTTAAAATTATAGTACAGAGAAGAAAGTTTGATAAAAACACTATATTAAGCTGTGACCTTGACCCTAAAGCTATTCCACACATTTTTATTGTATACAACACACCTTCTAGCAATGCCGTATAAGTATACCAAGCTTCATTATTCAATCTCAAACAGCTTTAAAGTTACAGAGAAGAAACGAAGGTTTGATGGATAAAAATGCAAACACCATGATATCTGCTCTTTTTTAAAATGTTGGTGAACAACAATGCATGAGCAGAGTACAATGAATAATTTTCTTTTACTGATTATTACTAATAACTATGGCTGCAATATAACTAAATTAAAAGATGAATGGAGAGAAAGAAATACAGACAGAAACAAGTGTAATTGCATAAAGTTCATAAACTGTGATAGTGAACTGCAAATAGAAAAGTTGTAAGGTTTAGAAAGAAGAAAAAAACAATACAATAAAATATTGAAGATAACAAACCTTTCCCTGAAATATATCTCTCAAATACTTCTTACTGCTCATCACCAGGAACTTAAGCTGTTCTTCATTAAGATCCCTCACATGTCTGTAAAAGTATTCATCATGTCAGGTACACACACGGTGTATGAACAAGTTAAATTAATATCGATGAAGTGTTAATACATATAATAAACTGTTGCTATGGATACATATTACTGGAATGTAAAATAGACAAAATGACTTTTGGAAATTACAAAATAATCAAATGAAAATTATCTTTTAAGAAGTTTTTCTTTTCTGCCTTTACATACAGGCACGACCTAAAAGACTGTATTGAATCATATTCTGGGTAATGTATTGTCTGTTGTCACCAGAATTAAAATATTTTATCTTAACTAAACTAGAGGAAACCTTACATTTCAAGCCCAAGAGGATATCTATGTTGAGGTCAATTTTTTCAGAGATAGTTACGAATTACGGGATATATATTTTTTGAACAAATTTTTTTAGAAGCACTATGACCGAAATATTTGCAGCAAAAAGAAATGTTGTTTTCTTGATTTCCGCCCTATTACACATACCCCTAGGTTCTAACATCCCAGCATCCAAGACGAGAGTGAGAGTAAGAGAATCAAACTTTTTGAACAATGTGCACAAAAACAAGCCATTTAAGTAATAATGAAAGGTCTTAAGTCTCGAGTGTTAATGCTGCACTACACAGCATGCAAGGGTGTATGCACTGACACATTAAGGCTGCACTACACAGCATGCAAGGGTGTATGCACTGACACATGTTAATGCTGCATTACATTGCATGCAGGAGTGTATACACTGACACATGTTAATACTGCACTACACAGCATGCAAGGGTGTATGCACTGACACATTAATGCTACACTACACAGCATGCAAGGGTGTATGCACTAAACATGTTAATGCTGCACTACACAGCATGCAAGGGTGTATGCACTGACATGTGTTAATGCTGCACTACATAACATGCAAGGATGTGTGCACTGACACATGTTCATGCTGCACTACACAGCATGCATGGGGGTATGCACTGACACATGTTAATTCTGCACTACACAGCATGCAAGGGTGTATGCACTGACACATGTTAATGATACACTACAGAGCATGCAAGGGTGTATGCACTAAACGTGTTAATGCTGCACTACATAGCATGCAAGGGTGTATGCACTGACACGTGTTAATGCTGCACTACATAACATGCAAGGATGTATGCACTGACACATATTCATGCTGCACTACACAGCATGCAAGGGTATATGCACTGACACATGTTAATGCTGCACTACATAACATGCAAGGATGTATGCACTGACACATGATCATGCTGCACTACACAGCATGCAAGGGTGTATGCACTGACACATGTTAATGCTGCACTACATAACATGCAAGGATGTATGCACTGACACATGTTCATGCTGCACTACACAGCATGCAAGGGTATATGCACTGACACATGTTAATGCTGCACTACATAACATGCAAGGATGTATGCACTGACACATGTTCATGCTGCACTACACAGCATGCAAGGGTATATGCACTGGCACATATTCATGCTGCACTACATAACATGCAAGGATGTATGCACTGACACATGTTCATGCTGCACTAGACAGCATGCAAGGGTATATGCACTGACATATGTTAATGCTGCACTACACAGCATGCAAGGGTGTATGCACTGACACGTGTTAATGCTACACTACACAGCATGCAAGGGTGTATGCACTGACATGTGTACTTATGCATTGATAGGAGAAGGATCAGATACCTGTCATGTTTGCTTCAAAAACAAAATGTGGACAAAACATGTATTACTCACTTGGCAGATTTGATTTCCCCCATTAAGGTACCCTTTATGCCCCTGAACTCATCTGCTAACTCCTCTAAAAGAACATGGTCTTGCTCCATTTCCTTGGTCTCATCCAGGTCCGTAGTATCAACCCCAAGATTTTGCTCATTCAGGAATAAAATTTTGGTTGGACTTTTGTGAACTGTTTTGGAATCTGTGAACTTCATTTGAAATATTTCATCAGACTTCTTGTCAAATGTAAGGGAAACATTTTTGAAGTTTAGTGAACATTTTTGTTCCAATTCATTGGCTGTTTTTGTTGATTCTGATTTATATTCACTTGATTCCGCTGTCAGTAAATTAGACGTATCTGCAAAGTCTGGTAGTTGTCTCTTTCTCCTTTGATGCTTATCACTCGATTCCGCTGACAAAGAAGTAGATTGATCTCCAAAATCTGATAGTTTTCTCTTTATTCTGTGTTTCTTATCACTAGAATCCTCCATTGACGAAGTAGACAGATCAACAATGTCTGGTAGTTGTCTCTTTTTTCTGTGATGCTTAGTAAGAGTTTGCAATCGACCAACAATACCTTTGGATGAATAATTTGAGGACATTTCCTCTGATTGTGATTTACGGTGACTTTCAACATTAGTGTTCCTATTTTTCAACTCCTCTATAACCTTCGTTCTAGGCACAAATGATTTGCCAACATGTGAATTATTTGAACCTTGTGTCAGAAAATTCAGAAAAACTGGATTTCTATGTAATTCTTGACTGCCAGGCAAAGATGACAAAGCATCTAAAGCAGGTTGATACATGTCATTGAAAGCATCAACGCTGACAACAGTCACGGAGCCCATGACCCCTTTCTGGGTTTGGGTCAAGCTTGCACGAGGAATGTTGACTGGCTTAATAGTGTATCCAGATGATGTAGAAAATGGTGAACTGTCTGATGATGAAATCTTTTGTGTTGAAGTACAGTTGGTTTGGGGATTGGATCTGACCTTCCTAGGTGATGATGCTGAGACTGATACTAAACATGGATCTGGTGTCACCGAGGATGAGGAAGATTTGTTAGATAATGCTGTAGTCGTATTTGAATTACGATATTCTTTATCTGGAGTCTGTAAGTCTTTTGACAGACACAATGACTTTTTCGATAAACCTGGAGATCTGTCTATCAGATGCGAAAATCTGTCAGCTATACCGGGAGATTTTTCGGAAAGAGCTGGAGACAGTTTTGTCCCTTTTGAAGGTGAGCCATTTGAACCTATTGGTGATCCATGAGAAAGAAGTGGAGATGATCCTTTAGATATGTTCACATGAGATAAAGATGATCTTGAACTATCCTGTGATGATAACTTTGGCATTAAGTGTATGCCTGATGGCAAAAGGTCAGGCAAATCCTCAGCTATATTAAAGATGCTAGTTTCTTTTGGTACATGCCTGTTTTTATTGGGCTTAACGTCTTTATCATTTTTTTTTCCCTTAGTATAAGTAATACCTTTCATATCTATCCCAGATTTTCTGTCTCTCTTAATACTGCAAAACATGTCTTCAACCCTGTCAGAATTATCATGATATTTTTTTCTTTTCCCAAGCAAACTTCTAATCTCATGAATGTTACCAGTTGGCACACTTTGTGCTGCATGTTTACAACTGTTCCTGTCTTCAACATCACCCAATTTTTCAATTTGACATTTTCTTTTATCGCGCTTACAATGTTCATCACTGTCTTTAGAATTTTTAAAAGCTTCAGTTCTGTCATAATTGCTAAGTTTTTTATCCCTTCTAGATTTGTCAGACTCTTCTTGTTTACTCTTTGGCAAAATAGTTTCCAGATGTGTTTTGTAGTAGTTCTTCTCACTGGAAGATTCCTTTGTAGGTTCCTTGGACAACCTGTCAGAAGGCTGGGTGACTTTATCACCAGTCTGAATGGACATCACCTTAACAGGTGAATTACCAACCTTTCTATGGGTAACAAAGTCGTGTCGTTCTCTGATGCATTTCTCTATATCTGATATTTCTTTGGTTTTGGGGCTTAAACACATTATGGGTGAAGTGCATGAATAACTATTAGCACCATTTTGCTGGTGTTTTTCTGGTGGTGTTTTTGGTTGACCATTGCAAATTTTTGCAGGCTCTGAAACAGAACTGGAGTTACAACTCCTCTTCCCAATTAGTGACTCTGTCCTTGCCTGATCTTTGCTAAATGTACTCCTTGACCTAACATGATCCCTACTGCTGTCCATATCAACCTTGGAATCTGGTTTCTTTCTGAATACATCTGTTTCATTATTAGCTTTGTCCTTAAACTTAAACTTGGGTAATTTTTTCTTTGCAAAGTCTTGTTTCTTTTCACATAATTCTGATTGCTTGACAGAGTCATATTTTATGCCATTTTCCTCATCATCATCACCTGGGCATGTCTCTTCAGTTTTAAACTTGCATTCTGATTCTGAGTCAATGTCAGAAGAACCTGCTTCATTTTTAATAGGTAACAGATCATTGTATATTTTCTCACTTTGATCTTTTTCCTCTGCAGATGTTACTGCTGGTGTGTCTACTCCTCTCAGTAATTTTCTTTTCCTCTTCCTTGTCATGCCAAGTTCATTTCTCTTTAATCTGCAAAAGCAAACGTAATGAATTTATGAAAAAAAAATCTCACCTCTTCCACTGAATTATAATTTTTGTTTCCACTTGATTTTAAATTTCAGTTTTTATTCTGACAGTTACACATTATTAAAACAAATGCCACAAATTAAGTGTATTTTATATAGATATTGCAAATCTAAAAAAAATTGTATCTATAGACACCCTCAAGATCTTTGACTTTGCTGTAATGCCAGAAGTGGATCTTTAAATAACACATTTTTTAGTTTCATAACAGCACTTTTAACAGAGTAACAGCTATATCATGCCATGGAAATGGGAATGAAGTGTCTTTCCCAAGGACATAATGAGGCAACCTGGTCAGGTATCAAACCCATAACCGTACAACACTCTTCTGGCTGAGATACTGCTGTTAGCACAAAGTGGAAGCCAAACATAAATTAAGGTGAACATAACTACACTAACGAAAGCAATTAGGCAGAAAATTTATGCTTTGTAAGGACAGTTTTAATTGGCCAACATGTTTTATACTAGAGGCAAAAGTGTTATACAGTATGCCAATAAAGTGCAAGATCACAAATGCACAAGAGCAAATTCCACATGTGGTGTCAAGTTTTGACAGTTCTTAAGAAATCCTTGACAACTCAGCTGACACAAGTGCTACAAGTTTTGAAAGTAATGACCAATTAAACTCCTCAACTATTCACGTGATCACAGATTCACAAGCATGTTTTTCTCCAAAGTGGAGACAATAAACAAAGTTTACCATAACAGAAATCTTCAATTGTACACTTTACAACCTCTATCCTCCAAACTCTTTGCAGGACATAAGAATGGTTTGAGTGAGTCAAATAATGACTCTCTATTGATCTATGTATTACAAATATATATGACATGGTTTTGGCTGGATGAGTCAACTAAGATCAGATGATCAAGGTTCCACCCTTGGGAACTGATCAATACTTGGCTCATCAGAACAAATCAACCGTCAATTATAATCAGCTAAGGATATTTTTTAAACCTTTTGTGAACTATGTGAATTTTAAGTTAATTAGGAATCTTACTTTTGTCACAGAAAACTGAAGAGTTTCCTGGTATATTTGTTGTCTTCCATTTTTGTAGCGATTGGGTTATACTAAACTACAGAAGTTAATGACTGTATGATTATATTTTCATATTTAACTATTCCATAGAGTTTTTGTCCCCAACAGTTGCACACTATGCTGGTTACGTCTGATATCTGTAATGTTGTTGGTGTTTAGATTCTACTGAAACGCCATAAGCTGTTATGTATGTATTTTACTTTTCCAAGATGATTTCATACTTAAATAAAACTTTAAGAACAAGGGCAAAAGTTAATACTCTGCTAATGCCTTGAAATCATTGTCGTATTATGTGATGTGATATATTAACATTGTCAACTCTGCAAAGAATGAACTAGTAATGATGAGTTCAGTGGCAACATTAATATGTGAAAAATTAATGACCTACCAATGGAGGTAAATCTGATAAATGTAACTGCACCAAGTGGGGCTCCGAGTGTCCGAGTGGTCTAAAGTGCTCACCGTTATGGATCACTACCATCACACCTCTTTCTGCGTGGGTTCAAGTCTCGGGCTCGGCCAATGCGGGTATGTGAGAAAGCTTGACAGTAGCTTCTCGTGGGTCAGTGGTTCTATCCAGGGCTTTCAAGGGTTCTTCCTCCACCATATATACTGGCTGGCATGTATAGCCTATCTTGTGCTAAAAAATGGTATAAAACTCCACAACAACAACAAAGGCACCAAGTATTTGTTATTTTATATGAGCAAACTATATTCTTTTCTATACCATCCAATTTATTCCTTACCTATTCTTGATCAGCTTTTTCAAAATTATATAGTTTCCTCCAAATTGAGAGACAGAGCTAGACAGGGAGAAAGAGAGAGTTAACACACTTTATTTCATGTGTTCCAAGACCAGTGTCAGTGCAATCTGTTTTCGCTAGGTAACAATTATCATAGCGAGAGAGGGCAAAATTTATAACTTACTGTATGTACTCACTTATAAGTCAATTAAAATTGCAAACAGCAATAACCCTGATCTGCCATAGCATAATGAGCTTGCAAACCAGAATATATGTTGTTTGTTCTACTAATTACTCCTAACAAACTGCACAGACCTAGATCTGCCAGGGCATTATGTATCAAGTGTCTTGTTAGAATAGTTACTTTATGTGAGAACAACGTGAGTGAAGTTTATGTTATTAGTATGCATATTTAAAAATGGCATTTACTTACAATATTCTGTAAAAAAATAAATGAGATCCCAGACAAAGAAATCCAAGTTATATTTTTGCACTAACTTAGTTCATACATGTGAAGACAGACTGGAAATGAGCAAAAATAACTGGTAAATAAAATTAGCAATCTTAAAATTATGTAACTGAATGCATAGTGGAATATCCACATAAATGAACATGGATATCAGCGTTAAGTCCATTGTAATAACAGGGAGTGAAGGACAAGATGCACATAATAATTTCAGATTTCTTTTTGCCAAAATCATTCTTCTGTAAGTTCCATAAATTTGTTTGTAATTGAACACTTAATATATAAAGAACAGGAATGTCATTTCAATTTAAGGACAGTGTGATTAAAAAGTTATTGCTGTAACTGTTGTAATCAATAAAGCTGTAACTCATGCATCAGGATTTGGTCCTGTGTGTGTGTGTGTGTCTGTGTGTGATTTTGATTTTTAATGTAGCTTTAAAAAAATTTCAGTCATATCACTATGATGTCTGCATTGTTACAGTTTATAGTGATATCTAGCACTGGGGCATCATGCCGCAGGCATGTAGCATGATGTCCCACCCAGTCACATTATCCTAACACCAGGTCGACCAGTTCTAACACTAACTTCTTAATATTGAGCGCCAAGCGAGGCAGCTGTTAGTACCATTTTTGTAAGTCTTTGGAATGACATGGCCAGGGATCAAACCCATGACCTCCTGCATCCGAGGCAGTCGCTCTAACCACTAGGCCACTGAAGCGGTCAGGATTTGGTCCTGTCCACTAAGGATAGTAGTCCTGTACCACTGAGAATGAATATGAAGACTGGACATGTATGTAATAACTGATATGTATGTAATAACTGACATGTATGTAACAACAGACATGTATATAATAACTGGGCATGCATGCAACAAATGGGAATGTATGTAACAACTGGAAATGTGTAACAATGCACATGTATGTAACAAGTGGGAATGTATGTAACAATAGGCATGTATACAACAACTGCACATGTAACAACTGTGAATATATGTAATAACAGGCATGTATACAACAACTGGGCATGTATGTACAATGGACATATAAATAACAAAGGGAATGTATATGCAATAGGAATGTATGTAACAACCAGGCACGTATATAACAATGGGCATGCATGCAACAATTGGGCATGCATGTAATAATTGGGCATGCATGTAACAACTGGGCAAATATGTAATAACAGAATTAATAAACTGACACTAATCCATCTTTTATAATGGACGGTATTAATTTTTGTGATCTGCAAAAATAAATGATATTTCTG
This sequence comes from Sinohyriopsis cumingii, assembly GCA_028554795.2. NCBI lineage: Eukaryota > Metazoa > Mollusca > Bivalvia > Unionida > Unionidae > Sinohyriopsis > Sinohyriopsis cumingii. The sequence continues at coordinate 150,010,936 of CM068824.1, forward strand.
TCAGTACTAAAGTTTTTGGATTTGGTAAGTGGTCCTATTGTCTCCACAGAATGATCATTGCTCAAATTTGTCATTTGCAGCAACTGAAAAATCCATGAAAATTGGTATCCTAACAAAATAGCAAATTTTTCTTGTAAATTGCGCTTGTACAAGAATGTTTATTTGAACCCATTAATATTAGGAATAAAAGCCTGCTACCACTTGAATCCAGCTATATTAAAAGATGAATTTTTTCTTTTCTGCCTATATCATATATAAACAAAGACCAATAACTCTTGCCTATTTTCTCCCCATACAAGATTGTGACTAGTTATAGATTTCATACCCAGGTGGACAAAACGTTAGGAAGGTAAAGGTCGAATTTATCCCAGATCATGAGAAAACAGATAATTCAAAAGGGATAGATCATTTCTGCCCTAAAGAATAAAAAATCCCCATGTATTTTTGGAGGATAATGTCCAGAAATGCCACCACTGCTTAAAAAAAGCTGACTGAAAACAGGGTAATGGTGCAGTCCATAATTTTGGTTAAGAATCAGGGGTTGATGTTTGGACAGAAAGGTAAGCAAACTGAGGAAATTTTGTAATGCCGGGTGAATAGGAATATGAAAGCAGGCAATGGTCAGATGAAAACTGTTGACATACATGTTGCATTGAATGGAGAGCTGTATAGCTGAAAGAGAAGTGGCTTGGATAAACAAAATCTAATGCCTCTCCAAATGACTTTGATCAACCATTTGTTTTGCAGAAACAGGTTGATCCAATGTGATTGAAAACTGCAGGTGATGAGGTGGGAAGTCAGCAGTGGAAGACAGGATGTGTTGGTGAAACTTGGTTTCTTACCTCCCCTGTAAGGTTGCATTGATGATTGGTTTCTTACCTCCCCTGCAAGGTTGCATCCAGGATTGGTTTCTTACCTTCCATGTAAGGTTGCATCCATGACTGGTTCAACTGTTGCCTCCTGGCTTAAGGCTGAAATCAGAATTGCACTTTTTGACCTAACAGATCCCTTCTCCTCAACTCCATCCTATGTGATTGGGATGGCTGGGTTTTAAATGAAGGTGTGGGTGAGGTGGCAAGGTGGAGGGGTAGTTCTTGAGCTGCCTGTCTCCGAACTTGTTCAGTTATTCCTCCTAAACAAAAAAGTAATCTTTAAAGCTAGAGCATAATGCAGCATTAGCAGTATGGAGAACAAACACGTGTCATAATGTACCAGGTCAATACTGGCAGAGGCAGTCAATTCAATTACCATAGAATGGTGAGATGCCCTGTTAATGACTCTATCAATTCCCATGTGCGATAAATGGCTGATTTTTCCACCAGTTGGAAAATAGGCCACGAGACCAAATCCAATGCTGAAGATGTGGCAACAATGTTCTGAACTATCATCAATGTGGCATGACACATATTCTTATAAATGTTAACTGTTGTTAAAGTTTTATCCAATATAAGGAGTTTACTATGGTAAGCAGTGGATGTGTTTTTTTCAGCGTGAAAAAAATACCACTGGTACTTGAATCTCAGAAAAGAAAGTCTTAGCATTTCCTGTCTCAAAGATACATCCAAACAGGCTTTCAATATCTTGGATTTTTGGCTGAGGAAACAGCTGGAAGGAAGAAGTCTGTTCCTCATTGTTTTATTTGATTGATGCTTTTACTATGTAGTCATGCATGGTGGTGATAGAGGATGTTGGCCATTCTAAATTCAGCAAAATATCTCATCAATGGCAACCTTAAAAATGAATTCTGTCCTCTCCATGGTTTTGTATCTTCACACTCACTGTGTAAAGTCTCCTGTTCATGGTATGTTTCTAAGTTCCATCTCAGGCTAAACCATTCCCGGTGGTAATGATGATGCAATGAAATCATCCCTGCATCGTTCAGGGCAAATACCTAGTGAACATAGGAAAAACCAACTCCACGGGAAGGTTCTCAGATACAGGAATGGACTGCAAGTTAGCCAGAAAAATGGTTGGCATGGTTGTCAGCCATGCAAAAATCTACCCTGGTTATCTCCAGTACCAGCATTGCTATGTGCATGGCTGGATGGACACATTTTTCACTGAAGTCTCCATCATGATAGGCACATGTAGCTGTCAGCATGGCTGGAAAGATGGAAATTTCACTAATATTCCCATCAAGGTAGACTACAATACCTATAATTATAAACATGAAGCCATAGGCATAGCTAGACAGATGGAGCTGTCACAAAAATCCCCATATTTGAGGCTGCGCTGGGATAGCTGGACAGCCAGGATGGTTCTAATGGTATCTGAAAATGAGATAAGGAAAAGGAGGCAAAATATGGCCAGAATTAAGACTGATACAGCTTTGTTGTCTCCTTACCAGTTGATACATATTTTGTTCAAAGCACAGCATGTCTAATTGTGACAGAAAAATATATGTATTTAGTTCCCCCAAATGCAATGAGGTGATAGTGGCAGGAGGTTGTGACAATCTCCTTTTGGGTGGGGATATGGGACTGAATAACATTCCCCACAAACCTCACAGTGGATTCATATTCTGATAGATACCTAAAACATCAGTGCTGCCTTGCATGATTTTTCCCTCTTCTCTTTACCTTTGTTTTTGAAGCACCATAGACCAGAAGTCCTCAGGCCATAACATACATGGTGCAAGGGAAGATGATGTACTTTCTATGCACACAAGACATTACTCATGCATGTCTTTCCTGGCTTTAAAAATCTTGCACTTGTTGCACATAGTTGACAAAATTCACTGAAGCAATACAATCATGGAAGAAAAAGAAAATTAACATAACAACATGTTAAAAAGTCACTAAAACAACACCTTTTTTTAATGGAGTGAGTTTACAATAGGCAGTGTGTGCAAAAACTTGAATCAATTGCATGCTGTACTATGTAGGTCTAAATATATGAAAAAATGAAATAGATCAAGTGTTAAGGCATGAATATTACAAAAAATTCTCTATGGATGGTTAGAATTCACCAAACATTTGGCAAGGATTCAGGGGTGGTGTCACACATTGTTGCTGTATGGAAATGAAGCTTAAAAACTAGCAACACCTGGTGTTGGCAACGAGATGTAATGGACAGGAGTTACTGCCATTTGTCAACAGAATACAGACAGAAAAGATGTATTTTCATGTTTTAGCAGGCTGACACTCCCAATATTAGTGTGACTGGGAGACATTCGAAGGAGATATAGTGAATTTACAGTGTTAAAGACATTTGACATGTAGTATAAAGATAGATAAAGGGACTAGGTTACTCTTTATTGTGCTTCGAGTTGACAGAGATTAATGGACTGGTTTACTGTTATATATTAAAGTGACTGGGTTACTCTTAAATATTGTGCTTTGAGTTGACAGAGAATAATGGACTGGTTTACTACTACAGTAGTCCCCCTCTTATAAGGCCACCCCTATTGCAGCAGGGAAGTGGCCTTATAATGAGGGTGGCCTTTCTAGAGGGAGATAACAAATGCGAATATGAAGAAAGTCACAAGTACATTTAATTCTAAAACATTTAATATTTTCATTAAAAAAATCACATGCATGTTGTGAAATAAATGTAAATCAAACTGTTTCATCATTTTCAAAAGAATGTTATGAATAACACTGATATAGTTTTAAAACTGTCTTTATAATTATGTTACAGTTCACATCATCTGTCACTTTGTTGATAACAGTCTAAAAAACAAACCAGTCTTGTCACAATTAAAAATATCCTTGCTGTCATATTACCTGCATATATCGCTTAGTCTTTTGTTCCAGTCTTCAACAACTTCACTAAGGACAGAACATTTAATATTGTATCACACTTGAAATCTGTGCAACCATCCATTACTTGCGGTAAAGTTGTCATATCCCAATTCAACTGACAAAACTGTTGCTTTTTCTTGTCATTCAAATCAGAATACAAACATCTCCTGGCTCAAATAATCTTCCTTTCTCCATCCAATGCACCTTCCCACTTCTGCAGAATTGTTTCCTTATCTTTCACAATATTGTTCATCTGAGTCTTCCTGACATTAGTTTTCTGCAAGGATCCTCGATCACCCCCACCCCCGGTCAGTTGAATTACTTTCACTTTCTCTTCTAAACTGAGAATTTTTCTTTTCCTTGACATGTTGTTCTTTTTGCAGTAAGTTATTCATGTTGCCAACTAAAATACTGAGAAAACAATTTTTTTTGTCTCTAAACAAATTGCTGTGTGTTTTTAAAGGAAGTGATCTTGTCATGTGATTCGTTAGTCGCAGTCTGGTCCCCTATTGTTTTTATACATTTGTTTACACTAAGTGAGAGAACCCAAAACAGCTTCGATATGTACCATTAACATCACGTAGATATGACCTAGCGGCCATTAGGATTTGTAATTTTGACAATTATTGTCAGTAGTAATAGCCACTAATTATCAAAGTGAACACGCTCAACATCTTACTAAGGGAAGCCATAAAGGTTATCAAACCATTTTCCTGCTGACTTGTGTATTGTACATCAATGTTGCCACTTCTCAGCTGTTACTACTGTTCAATAATTGTAATCTTAACAATTATCAGAGTGACTGAACCAGATATATTATGATAACACAGCAGTAAGGTTAATTGGACTACATGTACTTACCCTTTTGTATGAATTAAAATTTGAGTCTTTCTCAGCTTTATGGAATAAATGTGGCCTCTCATGAGGCATAAATGATATAATATTAACCTTAGTGGTACATTTACTTTTAGTCAACACTTCTTTCAGTAACGAAAACCTGACATCGGGAAACAGAAATCAGATTACTTAACACAAATTATGAATAAAATACTGGTTCTGGATACATATTAAAATAAAATGTGGCCGCTTGTGAGGGGTAAATTTTATATTATTCCACTAATATGCTGGCTGCTGGTCACGTTAGCCAGGTGGCCTTTCCTGAGGGGTACTTTTGAACACAAACTTGTCAGTGCCAATGGATTCTGGCCGTAAGGAGCGGGTGGCCACTGATCAGGGGGGCCGTTCAAGAGGGGGACTACTGTATTTAGTATGTTAAGAGTTCACATACAATGTATTGACTGGCTTACCATTTCCTAGTGTGCTTTGAGTTGACAGAGATAAAGGAACTAGCTTTCTGTAGCATAACATGCTTAGGGTTGAAAGGAAGATTAATGGACTGGCTTACCATTAATTAATATGCTAAGAATTGTCAGACATGATGGGACTGGGTTACTGTTATAGAATGCTTCACCATTTGGCTGGCATCAGAGAAGGAGATCACCAAAAAAAACAAAGCTAACATTGCTAAGGATCAAGATTGATGCCTATGATGAAATGTCTTGAAAATTAAAGTGACAGAAGCAAATGGTGAAAGTAAATCATGAAACACAATACAGTAATCCCTCAATATAAAGTCCCTCAGTAAAGCACTACCCCACTTATAATGCAGGTTTGGTCACTTACCCCATTATCTTGGTCACATTCTTTTTATCATTGCTACTTAGTTTATTTCATTTTACTTTATTTCTTGGCTAATGAAAACCAATTATTATTTAAATTCACATCATCTGAAAACTCTTTTTTTGTGGTTAGTACAAAATAAGGACATAGCCTTGTTAAAATAATCCTCAGTATTAAGTTTCCCTCACTTTTATTACTCTCCTCTTAATGAAAGAGTATTGTATGGTTAAACTACATGTAAGTCTACAAAATACAAACTAAAAGTATGTAAGGTGAAAGCCTGCTGAGTCATTACACTGCAACCCATTTTTTTCTAACATGCTTAAAATAAGTCAACATGGCATATTTTTTAAATATTTTCATAGGAGTGATTTGAACTTTACTCCCTGAATGAAATCAACATCAAAACTTTTCTAACTTACATTGTTTTTATAGCATGACGTCTGCCTTCACTTGGTGGAGCCTGAGGCAAGCTTCCATGTGGTTCCAATTTGATGTTCCGAATTATGTCTTCATGTGACTTAGACTGCTGAGTATGTATGCTCCTCTGTGACAGCGATCCCTGCTGACCCTGTGAATCAACAGACTGTCCTGCTGCATATGTGGCTTGTGATGAGGGCAGTCTGTTGAAATAACTGCTGATGCTGACAGTCTGGGAACCAGTCTGCTGTCCCATATCTCCTAGAACTTTCAGCAACTGAAAGGAAAAAAATGCATTTTTATTAAAATTACATCAGATGAAGATATTCAATTTAACACAGATCTTTCCCAGTTGCACCAATTTACATTTATTATTTTATAAGTGGTGAAGGATATACAGGGTAAGGGTAATTGGGGTGGGATGTAGTCTTGTGCAATGATCAGGGAAGCAATCAATCTATATATTTCCTATAAAAGCAATCAATCTATATATTTACTATAGAAGCAATCAATCTATATATTTCCTAAATGTCAAAAAAGGATGAACCAAAATCACCCTGTAAATCAAACAACTTTTGAGATTTTGTTTCGAGCATGCTTTATTCAGTACTTTAGGTCACCAGCCCATATTACAAATTACAAGTAAATGCAGTGTATGCCATAGTGCACTGAAATTAAATGTGTTCAACATACATATACATGCACACTTTCCTATAAAGAATCAATACATGATATTATACAGGTTTTTACTACCACTAAGTGTATCATTCACCATTTGCACGAGTTATCAAAAATTGTCTCAGATGAAAAGCTGACCTGATATAGTAAGAATTCTTATAATTAATATATCATTATGAGTCATGAGTGATACAAATTTTTAGATGAATATTTCCACCAAAAAGACATTTTTCTGGCAAAAGTCACAGTACCTATTATTTGTCTAAGTCCTACTTTGTCTCTCTGTAGCCTCTTTCTCAATGTGTGCTGAACACCTGAATTTAGCAAGTAACTTCCTAAATAAATATGATAATCCACATGATATATATTTTTCTGGTTCTAATTCAGTTTTATACATGCTATAATACACCCATTTATGTTAACTGTTTTTATCGCTTTGTTAGTTTTGGAAAGCTGAATCCTAATTCTTTGCAAAAATAGTGGGCAAAATTGCTATTTGTCTTCAACATCCTAATTAAGCCAGACATACCTAAAATTGAAACACAATACATGTAACATGTCTCCAACATCCTGATTAAGCCAGACATATCTAAAATTGAAACATAGTACATGTAACATGTCTCCAACATCCTGATTAAGCCAAACAGATCTAAAATTGAAACACAATACATGTAACATGTCTCCAACATCCTGATTTAGCCAGACATACCTAAAATTGAAACACAATACATGTAACATGTCTCCAACATCCTGATTAAGCCAGGCATAACTCAGATTGAAATATAATACATGTAACATACCTCCAACATCCTGATTAAGCCAGACATATCTAAAATTGAAACACAATACATGTAACATGTCTCCAACATCCTGATTAAGCCAGACATATCTAAAATTGAAACATAATACATGTAACATGCCTCCAACATCCTGATTTAGCCAGACATACCTAAAATTGAAACATAAACATATCTTCAACTTTGGTAGCCCAGTTGACATGTTTGGCTTCATCTAGTCTTTTCAATATTAATTAACACTGTTGTGGGTAACAAGTTGAAGGCATTCTTACAACCTTCAGCCAGTGTGTAATACATAATAAGAAATACAAGGTTAAAAGTGGATAACTTCCACACTCCCCTAATAAAATCACATTATTGGTAGTTTCAGGAACACCAAAATACCAAACATTGTACTGCACCATTTCAATATCTCTACTAAAAATCCCCAAATTCCTAACCCACAGCAAGCAAATGGTTTTTATCACAAAACAATTTTTTTTTAAAAAAAACATCCTCTTCACTACAACAGCCAAATCTTTTCTCATAATTTAAAAACCATGTACTTGCTTTCTTTACCTGAGCTGCTAGTATCTGCTTTGCTTTTGTCCAAACAAACTATGGGGTGAAAGATAGACCCATATTTTCATAGCAAGGCACACATCTAATGTCTTTCTTTGAAAAACCAAACCTCCTTTTGCTTAAGATATCTCAAATTTCTGAAACAATGATTTTAATTTGTATTGCCATTAGCCATCATACCCGTTTTAACAAAGAAATATTTAATGACATGTATTTGTTTTTGCAGGAGCCCTACTGTATCAGCACAGTTAGTAATATCATCAGCATAAAGTACTGACAAAGTAAAATCAATATTCTTTTAGATAAATGCACCTCTATTGCAGACCATGTCCACCTCGGATGCAGGAGATCCCAGGTCTGACTTATAAAAAATGGTACTAACAGCTGCCTCGCTTGGTACTCAGCATTAAGAAGTTAGTGTTAGGACTGGTCAGCCTGGTGTCAGAATAACATGACAGGGTGGGACATCATGCTGCATCTCTGCTGCATGATGCTCCAGTGCTAGACAACACAATAAACTGCCACAATGCAGACATCATAGTGATATGACTGAAAAATTGTAAAAGCTACATTAAGAATACAACACACACCCCTCCATTGCATTTGAGCTTAATCTGTTTAATCAATCGTATATGAAAAGGGAAAACATGATAGGGCTTAAAACACAATCTTGCCTTGTACATAATGTACATTTGATGTAAGCAGTTAAACCTTTTAGGTGTTCGGACACAGCTTTTCAGGTTTCTTTAAGTATCTTTTAAAAAGTTCACTAATTTACCATGCATACCCTTATGTATTAATGACACCAAAATTTATCATGTTGTACTTTATCAAAAGCTTCTAAAAATCAACCAAAAAAGACAATAAAATCAACTGCTTAGGAAAACAGCCAGATTCAAAGATTTTGTTAAACAGATCGGTAAGATTGTTTCAGTTATACGATGATAAAATAGAGTTTGGCATCATATCAGATCCAGGAATTTTGTTTCTGATTTTAAGTAAACTTCTCATATTTTCATCATTTGTAATTGGAGTATTTAAGTAATCATCTGTATGTGAAGATGTTTTTCACTAATGTATTGTCAGATTCATCTAAGTCGGAGACTGGCTTCTTCAATAATGATTTAAAGTATTCATAGCAGGGGGCGGTTAGGGTAGGGAAAGATATAATTTTGTTTCAAATATTACTTTTCCAAAGGGTCATTTCTGATTGGCTGATAAAGAAACTCAGCTCAAACTCAAACTAAAACTCTGGGATTTATGATTTCCAGGTCTCACTCTGTTGCTTATTGATATTTAAAAGAAAAATTAAAAAGTATGGTCTAGCTTATTTTATATGATGCCTCTTGATCCAACTATTACAACTGTAAAACACCAGGATGGAAATGACTTATTGTGATGACATTCAATGACATATATTTGTTGTTGAAGGAGTACTAACTGTATCAGCAGAGTTAGCAATATCATCAGCATAATGTTTTGAAAAAATACAATAAAATTTTTTATGACATAAATATTGCATTTGAGATTATGCTGTTTAATCAGTCATTAATGAAAAGGGAAAAAATGATGGGGCTCAAAACACAATCTTGCCTTGTACTTAATGTACATTTGAAGTAAGCAGATAAACCTTTAGCTTTAACACAGCTTTTCAGGTTCTTATACATATCTCTTAAAATATTTATTATATTACTATTTTTTTATTTGTACTATTTTACTATTCATACCTGTATGTATTAATGACAACCAAAACTTATCATGTTTTACTTTATCAAAAAGCTTTCTAAAATTGTCGAAATGACAATAAGATCTACCTTACCTTGCTGAGATATATATTTGAGCTCAAGCCTGAATAATAAACATATTGTTGTATATGGGGTATTCTTCCCTAAACCCTGCTTGTGCTTCATCTATCAGACCATTGTATATATGAGTATTCAGTAAAGATCTTGCATAAAGTATCAATAAAGGATATCCCTCTGTAATTGTCTGGATCACTCTTGTCACATCAATAAAGGATATCCCTCTGTAATTGTCTGGATCATTCTTGTCACATTAATAAAGGATATCCCTCTGTAACTGTCTGGATCACTCTTGTCACATCAATAAAGGATATCCCTCTGTAATTGTCTGGATCACTCTTGTCACATCAATAAAGGATATCCCCCGGTAATTGTCTGGATCACTCTTATCATATCAATAAAGGATATCCCTCTGTAATAGTCTGGATCACTCTTGTCACCATACTCATACAGAGGACCAATAACACTTTTCTACAACTGCTTATGAAAATAGCCAAATTCAAAGATTTTGTTAAATAAAGCATTAATGAAACAGTAAGACTGTTTCACTAAAGGGTCATTTCTGACTGGCTGATAGAGAAACTCAGCTCAAACTCAAACTAAAGCTCCGGGTTTTATGATCTCCAGGTCTCACTCTGCTGCTTATTGATATTTAAAAGAAAAATTAAAAAGTATGGTCTAGCTTATTTTATATGATGCCTCTTGATCCAACTATTACAACTGTACAATACCAGGATCAGAATGATTTATTGCAAATGTCAGAACCCAATTCGCTTTATATTTAAATGTCAGGTTAATCCAGCTAATTCAATTAAAGAGATTAAACTATACAGTTTGCTTGACACATACACCTAATATCCATTTGGAAGAAGCCTGGACCTCTATCTACCATCACATATTGTTCCAACTGATCAGGATCAACACAGTTTGAATGAAATCATCAATAAAACAAACAGCCAAGATCAAGGTCTGACATCCCATAATGTTCCAAGTGATCAGGATCAACACAGTCTGAATGAAATCATCAGTAAAACAAACAGCCAAGATCAAGGTCTGTCATCCCATAATGTTCCAAGTGATCAGGATCAACACAATCTGAATGAAATCATCAGTAAAACAAACAGCCAAGATCAAGGTCTGTCATCCCATAATGTTCCAAGTGATCAGGATCAACACAGTCTGAATGAAATCATCAGTAAAACAAACAACCAAAATCAAGGTCTTTCATCCCATAATGTTCCCAGTGATCAGGATCAATGAAATCATCAGTAAAGGGGGCGCTCACCAGTTAATATGTACTTTTGAGAGAGTGACGTATGTAAGGTGAAGTAGTTCGCATTTAAAACATGCACAATGGAGAGAATGTTGGTATACCTCTATGCTACATTAATGTAATGTGGATGATATTTCTTTGGATACTGTACTTTTGGAAATTTTACATGATTTAAGCACAATGCTAACTAAAATGACTGCTCCCTTGTGTTAAAATATCAGCATGAATTAGTCTAAAGTATACTATACATAGAAGCTATTAAAATAGGGAAAATGAATTTTGCCAGACTAGGCAATACCAGCTTCTGAAAGTGCAATGAATGAATTACCAAATATATAAAATGTAAAAAAAGTTATCAGCTCTTTCTTATACAATTTACCTCTGAAGTTCAGGAAGTGAAAATGACCAAGTAGAGCTAGCACTTTTTTGAAAGGTGCACATCTGAAGTAAGGCCAAGCTGTATACTCTATAACCCATAGTACACCCATCAATCATACACCAAAATAAAGGGAATTAAAGGTTCTTTGAATTATACCTAAGATATACAAGGTCTTTCTTAAATAGCCAGCATAACCAGTGAGGAAAGCCGGGGAAATTCATTTTCTTTAAAATCCTAACCCTATGCAAAATACGAAACTGTAGAGCGCCACCAAAACAAACAGCCAAGATCAAGGTCTGACATCCCATAATGTTCCAGGTGATCAGGATCAACACAGTCTGAAATCATCAGTAAAACAAACAGCCAAGATCAAGGTCTGTCATCCCATAATGTTCCAAGTGATCAGGATCAACACAGTCTGAATGAAATCATCAGTAAAACAAGCAGCCAAGATCAAGGTCTGTCATCCCGTAATGTTCCAAGTGATCAGGATCAACACAGTCTGAATGAAATCATCAGTAAAACAAACAGCCAAGATCAAGGTCTGTCATCACATAATGTTCCAAGTGATCAGGATCAACACAGTCTGAATGAAATCATCAGTAAAACAAACAGCAAAGATCAAGGTCTGACATCCTGTAATGTTCCAAGTGATCAGGATCAACACAGTTTGAATGAAATCATCAGTAAAACAAGCAGCCAAGATCAAGGTCTGTCATCCCGTAATGTTCCAAGTGATCAGGATCAACACAGTTTTAATGAAATCATCAGTAAAACAAACAGCCAAGATCAAGGTCTGTCATCCCATAATATGCTAGCTGTCCAACAGTTTGCTTTAAATCATCTGTTAACAGCCTTGACCCAGATCTGCAGTATATTATGTAATGGAAGATCTGGAACTTGCTGCTTAGAGTTGATGTCGGGTACGTGTCATAGAATAGTGTATTCTTATGTGTGTGTGTCACAGAATCATGTATTCTTATGGATATGTGTCAAAGAATCGTGTATTCTTATGGGTACGTGTCACAGAATTGTGTATTATTATGGGTATGTGTCATAGAATTTTGTATTCTTATGGGTATGTGTCATAGAATTGTGTATTCTTATTGGTATGTGTCACAGAACTGTGTCTTCTAATGGGTACGTGTCATAGAATTGTGCCTTCTCATGGGTATGTCATAGAATTGTGTCTTTTTATGGGTATGTGTCATAGAATTGTGTCTTCTTATGGGTGTGTGTCATAGAATCGTGTATTCTTATGGGTATGCATCACAGAATTGTGTATTCCTATAGGCATGTGTCATAGAATTGTGTATTCTTACGGGTATGTGTCATAGACTCATGTATTCTTATGGGTATGTGTCATAGAATTGTGTATTCTTATGGGTATGTGTCACAGAATCATGTATTATTATGGGTATGTGTCATAGAATTGTGTATTATGGGTATGTGTCATAGAATTGTATATTCCTATGGGTACGTGTCATTGAATTGTGTATTACGTTTATACCTTATACCTGTACTAAAATGTGCTTGGGTTTTATATCCACATACAGCATCACCAAAGTGGTTCATTTATATCTTACATTATTTCAAAACATTTAAGTTTGGTCCACCCCGTGCAGCAGGAGCAAAGTGCTTGCAATGAGAAAACTAATAAAGATAAGCTCTCTGGCTATGGATTCCACGATGTATTTATAGAATTGAGGTAGACAGCAAGCTGTCCACTTTACTGGAGCATCTTCAGCTATTGAGGTAAGTGAAATATAAAACTGCATTCTTTTAATGTTATCCATATTATGTGATAGAACTGTTTGATATATTAGGTGTTCTATATATATATATTAGATACACTATAGCCTATTAACAAGTTAGCCATTTTATAACTTAACAGGTGAGCTGAATTCATTTAAATGCTGCATGTATTAAAGGAGGAGAAAATGTTCGAATCCTTAAAGTTCTGTAAGATTCTTACTGTCTTATTGTCAGATACAGACTTGCATACAAACCTGGTTATTATGATAATAATCCTGTACAGTAGTTCAGAAGAAATGATTTAGTATGTAATAATCAACTCAGTGGATGCGTATGCATAACATATAACACTGCATTTGTACATGACCATGTTGCATGTATTACATGGCTTTAGCTATTATATTTTCAACTGTTTGGCCGTCTATGTTTGATGTTTGGAGGTGTGACCACGTGTCTGGATATCGAGGTATGACCATGTGTCTTGATTTGGAGGTGTGACCATTCGTCTGGATTTGGAGGTGTGACCATGTGTCTGGATTTGGAGGTATGACCATGTGTCTGGATTTATAGGTGTGACCATGTGTCTGGATTCTGAGGTGTGACTATGTGTACAGATTTGGAGGTGTGACCATGTGTATGGATTTTGAGGTGTGACCATGTGTATGGATTTGGAGGTGCGACCATGTGTATCGATTTGGACGTGTGACCATGTGTATGGATTTGGAGGTGTGACCATGTGTATGGATTCGGAGGTGTGACCATGTGTCTGGATTTGGAGGTGTGATCATGTATATAGATTTGGAGGTGTGACCATGTGTCATCTGGATTTGGAGGTATGATTTTAGAAGTAGAGCTAATAGCTCAGATGCAGGCTTGTACAACTCTGTGGTCTTTTTAATAACCTGTGTGCTGCTGTTGGTGATGACATAAGCTTGGAGGAAGAATGTGGATGTCTCAAGTTGAAGGATCAAAGCTTCAGGACCAACAGGTCTGCAACAAACAAGAGAGTTCTTGATGGATCCTTTAGCAGATGGGAGGGGTGGTGCACATATGGCAACTCCTTGATCATCTGACAGAGCAGTGGACTGAAGATACTTTGTAGGTGTCAACTGGACACCACAAGTTATGTTCCATTTTTTAAAATAAATTTAGCAGTGTCACTATTTGAGTGAAAATTATATATATATAAACGTATGTATGTTCTATATGCGGATCAAATATTATCCATATTTATACAAATTCTAAAGATCCGTAATTTGATCACACTAAGTGGTAGATTAATCAGTGTTTATTTTGATGTTAAATTTCTGAACATTGATCACTGGACTACAAAACTACAACATTTTTCGGGGGCCCCGAGTGGCCGAGTGGTCTAAAGCGCTCTTCGTTACGGATCACTGCCATCTCACCTCTGTCTGCGGCGGTTCGAGTCTAAGATTCAGCCAATGTGAGCATGTGAGAAAGCCTGCCAGTAGCTTCTCGTGGGTCGGTGGTTCTTTCCGGGGTTTTCCGGGTTCTTCCTCCACCATTAATACTGGCCACCATGTATAGCCTATCGTGCTGAAAAATGGCGTTAAACCCCACAACAACAACAACAACAACAACATTTTTCACATTCTCCATGGCAGTATGCCATTGCAAAAGTTCTGTCACAATGACATCAAATTTCTGAAACTATATCATGCATTTTACACCCACATATTTTGATGTTTGACCAACAAGAAAACACACATCATGCAAAGACAAGTTAGAACAGAACATATTCATTTAATGGTACAAAAAGTTATATATATATATATATATATATATATATATATATATATATATATATATATATATATATATATATATATATATATCCTTACATACTTGTGTCTGATAGTGCAGTGTACTAGAATTTTTTTAAAGTCTTGCATCCAGTGACATAATGAAAATTTTAAAGAAGTTTTGAGATGTTAAATGTTATATTGAATGGTGATTACCACATATACTTGCTTATCAGTCCAACTACAAACTGCACAGACCCAGATCTACTGTCACATTATGCACTGGCAGATCAAAATCTTTGTTGTTTGCAGTTTGAATCCATTTGTAAGTGAGTATAGATAGGAAGTACACTTTTAGATTTTAATTTTGATACCTTTGACATTCCATGAGGAATTCCCTGCTTTCGTTGGCAGACAAAAACAATAATTTTTTCTTGGAAAACTGTGTAATTCTTCCTGCCAGGATCTGCAACACAAGACTTACTAAGTAAATTCGATTATGATTGCTATTCATTAAAATAAAATACATAGGTGTATTTCAAAAATGATCCTAAGGAATATTTGAATTAATAATTATTTAAAAAGGTCTATTGATGCCTAAGGGCTGTTCCATTTAAATATACATAGTACCTAGGAAAGTCAGTTTTTGAAAACTATATGCTAGGATACTTTGATTTCAAAGAGTTCATATTCAAATAATAAGAAAATTCTAAATTACATCTATGGAGGAGTACACCCCATTTAAAGTGCCTTCCCTGGGTCCCATGTATGATTTACTGGAACAGCCCTAAGTATCAATTTTTAAACAACTTAACACATTACTGTAGCTGTAAAATATAAGATTAATTATTTGCGGTTTCTCTGAGCAAAGATTTTACATGAAAACTTATTAAGTTATTAGACTGGCTTTGCAGTTTAATATACAAGTACATACAGTCACATTCCATGTTCATGTATTTGGAAGGCACAATGGGGTCCACAAACACAGACCGCACTATAAGTGAGGCGTGAGTTACAGAGGGACCTCCTAAAAATTGACAAAAATTGCTTTGACATCAAGAAAACCATAGGGGGTAGCTGCGTTAGGGAACTGGGCTGTTTAATGACTAAATCCTTATTTTACAATCACATCGATAATAATTTTTAATAACACGCTTTTTCTAATGAAGTTGTTTGTTATTCTGTTTAAATAACCTTATTTTCAAAATGTCCAACATATGAAAGATTGTTCCAACTGGTTTCAACAACTATCACGTGTATGCTAAAAGTCTGTGTATTATGTCATTGCTTTGTGTTTTTCTTGATGAGTTTGGTTCCCGTAGTGGTGTTTAATAGTATCCACAGAGTAGGGAACTGGACTAACTGGACTAACTGTTGATACACCACCAAACAAGATTCCTTTTTACAAAAACACGCAACATTTATTTCGTGAGACAATCGTCTATGTCGAAACTCAATTTTCACATTGTTCAATTAGTACAATATTGATGTTGTGATTTCATTGAAGTAATAATGAAACTTCTTATCATCCTTGGGGATATCTCTAAGTGCCAGTTCAAGAATTCTCTGAAACTCACTTGCCCACAATGGTTTGTATCTGTGAAATCAAGCTCTTTATTTTACAAAGTATTCGTTTCGCTTGGCTGCCTTGTTATCTTTGATCACAGTTATGAAAGAGTCGGTCAATTTAGTTTATGTTACATACACAGTAACATTTATAACAGTGTTCGATTGATCAAAAGAAGTGAGTTCACCTGACATATGACCAGGGCCGCTAGATTTTAAGTATGTAGGATTTTCGTACCTTTTGACTTTTCTTTTATTCCACCTCCTTTATTTGATTCAAAAGACATAATTAACGTGATAATACAAAGGAGGCCAGCTTTTAATTCAGTGCAACAATACAAGAAATACTTCCGCAAGTCAGAAACACTCGCGAACATAGCTGTTACGGTAGATTGACGCATTTTACGTTTAATTATAAGAGGACACATTGCATTTATGACACTTACACTTAAAAGGAACTAAAAGATAGAACTAGAACACAAATTTCAATTGATAAAAAAATTATTTAATTTGTATTTATTTATTAAAGTACTGCCTCCACTCGGCATAAGTGGCATTTTCATTGATCAAAATTTCCTAAAATATCATTAATTGCGGTGTACTAGGAATGTCATTTGGAAAGAAAATGTACAAAAATTGTATGACCTATTTTTAAATTTGATATTTCAAAGTGTTGATTAAAATTTCCAGGTCCTATCTACCATTTTCGACAATAAAACGAGCAATACGTCAAAGTTTTCTTTACCAATTTTGATGGCGATTTTCTTCAAGTTCAACAAATAGGGATCAATTTTTGAGGTATTTTCTGGTTTAAAAAATGGGATCCAAGCCTGACCCTGCATTATAAGCAGGTTCACGAGTTATCAAGGGAGTGGTGTATTAAAGAAACTTTAAAAATTATCAGTATTGCTCTCACTATCTCCATTCTCCTCCTCCTCTTCCTCCTGTTGCCCTCTACTATCCTGGTCACTGTTAGATATCAGGCAGATCTGGTGACCTGGACGCTTGTTAAAGGTGTATACCAGTCTTAAAGAATTCCCTTAAAAAGAAAATATCTTTAATTTCGTATATTTCAAATGCTGCAAATCATCTAAAAAAATCATTTAGTGTATGTTAAGATTAATACATAAATAATGACAGCCTTTCAAAACAGCAAACAACATTACTTTGATTCATTTAAAAATGATTTCATAATAAATCTAAATATACTGAAGCTTCTCAAGACCCAATGCCCCCAAGGTCTTTAAAGATCCAATGCCCTCAAGGCCTTCAATGACCCCAAGGTCATTAAAGATCCAACATCCTCAAGGCCTTCAATGACCCAATGTCTTTAAAGATACAATGCCCTCAAGGCCTTCAATGACCCCAAAGTCATTAAAGATCCAATGCCCTCAATGACCCAATGTCTTGAAAGATCCAATGCCCTCAAAGCTTTCAATGAACCCAAAGTGTTTTAAAGATCTGATACCCTCAAGACCTTCAATGACCCCAAGGTCTTTAAAGATCCAATGCCCTCAAGGCCTTCAATGACCCCAAAGTCATTAAAGATCCAATGCCCTCAATGACCCAACGTCTTGAAAGATCCAATGCCCTCAAGGCTTTCAATGAACCCAGTGTTTTAAAGATCTGATGCCCTCAAGGCCTTCAATGACCCCAAGGTCTTTAAAGATCCAATTCCCTCAAGGCTTTCAATGACCTAATTACCCCAAAGTCTTTAAAGATCCAATGCCCTCAAGGCCTTCAATGATCAAATGACCCCAAGGTATTTAAAGATCCAATACCCTCAAGGCCCTCAATGATCAAATGACCCCAAGGTCTTTAAAGATCCAATGTCCTCAAGGCCTTTAAAGATCCAAGGCCTTCAATGATCAAATGACCCCAAGGTCTTTAAAGATCCAATGCCCTCAAGGCCTTTAAAGATCCAATGCCCTCAAGGCCTTCAATGATCAAATGACCCCAAGGTCTTTAAAGATCCAATGTCCTGAAGGCCTTTAAATATCCAATGCCCTCAAGGCCTTCAGTGATCAAATGACCCCAAGGTCTTTAAAGATCCAATGTCCTGAAGGCCTTTAAAGATCTGGTCTGGATGATAAACACAATTATTGATAATGAATTTTTCATTAAAGCTTGGTTCCCACTAATCAATTTTCAACAGCAGCCAAACTTACATTAATAATCTAAAATTTGCAGATAATCACAACTGTTTTAAAAATTATGATTGGTTGATTGAATTTTAACACATTATTGGCCATATCATTCCAACAAAACAATGGGGGAAAAATGAGTAACTAAAACAAAATGGTTATCAAAATTTGTAGCCAATGGGTAAAATTAACAGGCAGTGGCCATTTTGACTATAACTAATGGAAACATAGTGAAAGAATTAAGTAAAGAGAATGAATCAGGAGAAAGAACTTTTTTATCAAATGTAAACATGTTTATAGTTTATTTGACTTTAGTCTGAAATGCTGTGGGAATGGGAGTCTCTTACCTGTAATAATGCCTGATGGACTGGTTGCCTTGGCAACAGCTTGTTGATGTTTAGCTGTGGTTACTTGCTCCACCCTCTGTTGAATTACATCCTGTACCAGCTGTAACAATTCCTATCACAGAAGTATATAAAAAAGTGCATTTCAAGTGAAGACAGGGGGACAAGCCTAAAATACCATTTTTAATTCATCTACACAACTAATTTATGTATTCTTGTGCCACTTCTGCCAAGTTCTCTGCATTACAATGCAAAAGTTTGGACCATAGATTTCAGTCATATATTTACTAAACAGGATTGTACAGACAGTATGTCTGTGTCTTTGGACCACAGATTTCAGTCATATATTTACTACACAGGATTGTACAGACAGTATGCCTGTGTCTTTGAACCACAGATTTCAGTCATATATTTACTACACAGGATTGTACAGACAGTATGCCTGTGTATTTGGACCACAGATTTCAGTCATATATTTACTACACAGGATTGTACAGACAGTATGCCTGTGTATTTGGACCATAGATTTCAGTCGTATATTTACTACACAGGATTGTATAGACAGTATGCCTGTGTATTTGGACCACAGATTTCAGTCATATATTTACTACACAGGATTGTACAGACAGTATGTCTGTGTATTTGGACAACAGATTTCAGTCATATATTTACTACACAGGATGGTACAGACAGTATGCCTGTGTCTTTGGACCACAGATTTCAGTCATATATTTACTACACAGGATTGTACAGACAGTATGCCTGTGTCTTTGGACCACAGATTTCAGTCATATATTTACTACACAGGATTGTACAGACAGTATGCCTGTGTATTTGGACCACAGATTTCAGTCATATATTTACTACACAGGATTGTACAGACAGTATGTCTGTGTATGAGGATGATGCTTGCAAAACACATGCCCTGAACACAGACTAAACATTTAACTCCTAAAAGATGCAATGTGAAATCTTGCTCTAACAAACACTAAATGCAAATATACCTACTGAATTTCAATACTGAATTAATAGTGCTAACAGGGATTCGCTAAAAAGTTCAACACGTTTTTAATTATGTACAGAATTAAAGCAAGAACTGTTGGCAGACAGAATAGCTCAGCTATTCACAATGACTTAATATTAACAAACATCAAAATCCAAAAAACTGAGAAATAATTTGTGGAATATAAGTGTTACTTAGTTTAAGACCATAGTTGTAATATCATAGCTAAAATCATCTAACTTACAAAATGGTAACAGAAAAAGCACTATTGTTTCATATTTAAAAAGGGGGGGTGGGGGAAATATATGCAGACAAAATATATATTATACTCTTTAGCGCAAACCCTGAACCCTGCTGCAAAAATGTCATGAAGGAATCAGAAATTCCAAATCCATTACGTATACTGTGTCTTCTAAAAATATTAATGTATGTAAAACCATTAGAATTTTAATGGCCCATACATCCATACATATAACTGTTTGTAGTCTTTAGAATCCCAATAGCCACACAGCCATACATATAACTGTTTGTAGTCTTTAGAATCCCAATGGCCCATACATATAACTGTTTGTAGTCTTTAGAATCCCAATGGCCCATACAAATAACTGTTTGTAGTCTTTAGAATCCCAATGGCCCATACAAATAACTGTTTGTAGTCTTTAGAATCCCAATGGCCCATACAAATAACTGTTTAGTCATTAGAATCTCAATGGCCCATAAAACCTTTTTCAGCCAAGGGCCAGATAGCATTTTCTAAGACCTCTCAAGAGCCACAAACACTAATTTCTTTAACATAATTACTGTTCACGTGCCCAATTTGTGTTGTTTTAATTTGCCCTTAGGGCCGGACATAACAAGTTCAAGGGCTGGATCCAGCCCACAGGCCATGGGCTGTGCAGCCCTGGTGTACAGTCATTAGAATCTTTTTTTGCCGATACATCCATACATATAACTGTGTACATACTTTAGAATCTCAGTAGTACATGTATCCATATATATAAACTATCTTGCTATATCATGAGAAAAAGGCAAAATTTGTACTACATTGTGCAATATACCATACCAGCAAATGAATTTTCTGGAACCAGTCCAATTCTGAGTGTACTTGCTGCCCCTTACTATCATGTACAGAGTGCAGTTCTAATAAAACCACCAACTTCTCACCAACCTAGAAAAACCAAATAATTAAAAGTTGTCAGATATTAACACATTTGGTACAAAACTTGTGCCAGCAGATTTCCATTAGCAATACTAATGTATTTATAAGGAAAATTCGTAATTATTTCTACAGAGTGACAAGTGGGATTCTTCAAGGGTGATTGGAAATTGGGATCACTTCAAAGTAGTGCTGAAACAAATGCTAAATTTATTATACAATAATTCATAGCCTGTATTCAAGTATTATATGAATATTCATTGTGATGTCATTATACCTTATATACTCACTCATAAGTCAAGTCAAACTGCAAAACAAACAATTCATGCTCTAACTTTGACTTGCTCACCATCTTTGCATCCGGATATGTGTATGGGCAAAAAACTGCATCCAGGCAAAACCGATTGTTGAAAATCACAAAAGTCTCATCTGAGATTGGGATATCTGGTCCAACTATTAGCCAGAACAACCAGGCAAACCATAAATTGCAGAACAAGACAAAAAATAAGGAACAAACCAAAAATACCAGAACAAAAATAGATAGTCGAAAATACACACTATTTCATGTTTTCTGAATGTTAATTATAATTAATCTCTAAGTAGTCTGATGTGATGTTTTATGATTTATTTGAAAGAGGTATACATGTATAACAAAACTGTCTACAGGTCCATGAGATTTGTTTTCAAGGAAAATATAATTTTATATACTGAGCTATTGATAGAGCTTTAATTTATAAATGAAATGTGGTAAATAGCTGCTGCAACAATTCAAAGCAAGTGGTCCTTTCTGGATATTGTGAAACAAACATTTGCCATGAATCTGCTTGAGCAACAATCATTACAATGAAGTATTGTAGTTTTGTCTTCTGTATGTATCACATGAATAATAACATGGTTGATCTAAATAATCGACATTTTCTTCATCAATTTCTAGCAGCATTTTAAGTATTCTGTACATTATTGTGATTATTTGCTTCTTCATTTTATTTATTTCTTTGCAAAAGAGTGGTACTGGACATTGATTAGTTGCATCAAAGACAATACTGTATATTTAACAGGCTCTTTCTTTGTATTGGCTGACACTTTTACATAACATAAGAGCCAATGAGATATAATACAAGAAAGGAGCATTTCATTTTCAATTTTGTGTAGATCAAACAGTCTCATACCTGAATTATAATTTACCAGAGTAAAAGCAACAAAAGTAAGTTACAGTGGTTGTTTTATCAATTAGGAAACCGCTTTGCCATCCATCTGCTCTTTATTCTCTTTAAACAGCAGACAGACAGATAAACAGACAGACAGACAGATAGATGGATGGACGGACAGATAGATAGATACATAGATAGACAGACAGACAGACAGATAGATAGATAGATAGACAGAATATCACAAATATCAGTATTCAACTACTTTGGATCAGAAAAATAATAAAACGGAGTGATAGTAACTGTACAAATATGCCTTTCACAACAAAGTTTATTCATGATGGGAGATTCACATTGATGATACGAATACACTTGCATGTGATAGTTCTGAATAGCAATAAATATAAGTTAAAGGTAAACAATACGAGAATAAAAAAATTAAATACTCTGGGATAACAGGTACAAGCAAATAATAGTAATTGGTTAATTGTTACAGTACTAAATTTAATCAATTTAATGAATATTCATACAGTGTACATTGTAACAATTATTTTCTGACAGTTCAGAAATAATGCAAACAGATGAAACATTAACAAACAATATGTGCTGTGTGCACAGATGCGAGAGCATCATTTATCTTCTTTTGTCTTTTTTCTTTTTAATTTACTGGTATGAAGTAAAGATTGCTGTTAAGAAAATTTCATATCTGATATATATTACTCTTGACCAAAAGCAAAAATTTTGGCAAACTCTTTATATATGTTGTATTTGCTTAGAATCTGAGCCAGATAAAATATCAAAAATTTTAACTTCAGTAATCAAATCGCATTTTAATACTAAATTTTGATACTGAGCAATACAATAATAATCTGATCATTTTAATTGACCATGTTTTTATTCATACATGAGAAAATGAGCAGGGTGGTTAAACAATAATAACAACTTATTGGCACAGTTGCAAACAATCTTAATATAACAACTTATACCTTCTGACTACAAGCCGCTACTTGCCGAAATTTGATTCATGCAGATACCCTGCTTACAAAGTTCAATGTTTTTAAATAAACATACCTTAATATATACAGTGTAATATAATTTTGGTACCAATACATTTGAAGTACACAGAAGATATGAACTCGTAACAAAAATATCTCCCATTTACATCATAGTATCAATACCAAAAAATAACAAAAAACAAAGTTCAATAACCAACATCAGTATGAAATTAATTAAAAATAATAGAAATAAAAGTATAACAAGTTATAGATGGAAGTAGAATTTGTGATTTAACCTTTGTTCCAGTATTATCTATTTTTGTTCTAGACTGGTATTTTGTTTGTTCTGGCAGTCAGCAGCAAATGAAGCAGGATGTAACATAGAAGTAACAAAGCTGGCGACGGAAATAATTTCTGTCCAGTCCTCACAGTTGCAACATACTGGAGCTTAAGAATGAAAGCAAATAGAACTTTGATCATATTTTGGGAAAATAATGCTGTAGAACAAAAAAGAAAAGGCACAAAAGTTGGAAAGGGGGTGAAAAGCAGAGACAGGGAGCACACACAGACCCAGTCCAACAGCACACTGCCTACTACAAATCACAAAAAGTCGAGTCACCAGCAGCCTACCGAGCCAACTACTACAACTATTAGTGCCTGGTCACCAGTACTGACTGCCCCGGCACAACCAGACCACATTTTGGTACACAAACAACAGCAAGAAAAGGAGACGTATGCTAGTACTCTCGCTCATCTCCTACGAGTAGGACTCCTCCAGTAAGTCCATCTATTCCTACTCCTACTAACTGGCAAAAGGAATTGGATCTATTACAAGAATTGCTGAGGGCCATTAAGGAAGCAACTACTCCCGTCATGAAAAAAAAATGGAGGAAACTAATGACGAACAAGAGGGGTCTACAGAAGGTGAGCTGAGTCAGGCAGAGGGAGGGGAGGACAGCGACCCAGGCATGAGGAGACTTCACACCCTTGGACTGCAGGAGACTATAGAGGACACCAAAAAAGCAGGAATCTACATAAATGCAGTTACTTATGTAGCATGGAAGTCTCTAAAAACAAAGAAACCACAGCCACAACAACGGATTTTTGGCAACCGCATCATCTCCACCTACTACAAAGAAGCCTATGAAAAACACCCAATGTCGACCCTAATTGATGCTGCTGAATATCTAACAGAACTCCATGGGTTTGAGGCATTCCCAAATCAGCAGTATAGAGAGAGTTGCACAGTGGAAAAGATATTTGACCAGGAAACCAGCCGGTATACCTTCTAACCGGTTGCCTTAAACAGCCCTTTTTAGGGCTACCAAATTGCCTCTTATTTAAGGGAACCATTTTGGCTTGGTTTTCAAATTCGATAAAACCACAAAACTGATATCCTTTCGATCGCTTTGCTTCAAAATTAAAACTTTTTTACCTAATAGTGACTCAACTTTTTATATGTCGCTTAGACATTTAGCAAATTTAAATTGTTAGGGCAATTATTATGTACACATTGAAATAATTTTATTGATTTTATTTGGAGATAGGAAAATTATAAGACTTATATGGATTTGACTCAAATGCACTGGTGGCTCACACAATATTGGTTTTGTTAGGGTTCATTAAATAACGGATTAAAATTTGATTAAAAATGGGCTGGTGTTCAGTGACTATTGCAAAAAATCTTCTTGCTGGACCGTTTTCCTCCCTTGCCACTTCCAAACATTGGTACACATGAGTGAAGATGTGGAATGATTTCCACCCACTAAAAAACAGGTGTCCTGATGTGACGTCATAGTGGCCAACCAATCGCGACTGGTGTTACATACTGTATTGGTTGACACCTGGCCAGTAGTGTTTAAGTCAAGTCTTTCTTTCATCAGTGTGTTGTTGGGTCCATTCCCACTCATGTCAGCCCTCCATTCAGGCTGTTAGAGACCTGTATGGACCAACGGCCTGAAGCTAAATTAACAGTACTCTTTGAGCACATAAATGCCTGGGGGATGAGGCTCTAATTCCTTACCCCAGGATCAATTAACAGGTCGATGTGCGATCATTAACCAGTGGTACATGCACATATGTGCGCACACCTCTATAATACAACTATTGAATTGAATTAAACTTGTTATGGCTTGTTGCAATTTGTTCTGGTAAATCATCTGACCCTAGGATATCTTTTTTTGCATCATCTTTCATTTTCAAGGGTTTCCTGACAGAATTCTGGGATTATATTAAAAAGTGGCTGTTTTTTCAAGATCTGCTGCGATGCCTATGGAATTCATGGGTTTTCAAGAATCGCTACAGACTTTGTAAAATGTTTTTCTAACACCTCCAAGCTTTGACTTCTTTACATTGTTGCCACAAGTGGATCCAGAAATATCCTAATGGGGGGTGAGGGAGCATGAGACAGAACCCCTGTAGGCAAGGCCATCCTTTGAGGCGGGCGATACAGACGAACGCCTATGGCGCCTGGGCCGGGAGAGGGGCATTTCGCGTTTTTCTTTTTCCCAGAGTGAGAGGCTCTAAGTTCGGCGAGATGCAATTTCGCCCAGCGCAAACTTGCGATCCTGCCGGGAGGGGGGCCAAAGTCAAGAGCGCCAGCTACCTCCAAGAATTTAAGCGTTTTCATGGCATACATTTAACCATCTAAATCCAAATAAAACTTATTCATATAAACGTTCAGGTTTCTGGCTCTCATTTTTGGGGGGAGAGGAGGGGGTCCGTCCAAGGTTTTATGAATACAGTAGCAAATGACTTCGTAATATTTTGGTGGAAACACAAAAACACAGTTTTGTTAACAATTTTATCTAGTGCGGCATACTTCATGTCATCCTTGTTATCTTTATCATACCCTGACGTAGTAAGTTTGCCCTGTCTGTTTCATTTCTTCACGTGCATGTTGGTTGAATATTGGCCTTGCATACCGATGTTGCTAACAGCTGGCCAGCTTGCAAGTAACAAGGGCCAAATAGAGTGACTTCCCCTCAGGACTGGTCACTTTTGATTATATATGTGGAGTTCGGAATGAGCATTAATTTTTTTATTGCCGAAGCACTTACCCGCTTGGTTTTAACATCCCGTGCGACATCGGCATATCCGCCTGATTGAAAAGTTGTAAATATTCTTTGTGTGTGATCTGCATACATGGTATCTAGCATGGATTCAATGTAATCGAGAATTTTTTCAGTATTTACAAATTCTCATTAATATTTTAGGTGAAGATGAAAACAGTGAACTTAAAGAAAAAAAGACAAAAACCCTCATTATTATTCGGCAACCCTATTTTAACTGTAGAAAACAACACACAAATACTTTCAGCTGTGCAACATTATACTAGGATGACTCAGAGATTAACTTAATTTACTGAACTCACAACCATTTGAATTGCCATTAATTAGTTCTTATTATTATTATGCTTTGTGTATGCATATTTTCTGTAAAACCATTGGTACCGACAGCGAGGTTCTTGATGTTATATTTTTTTTCTTGTTACAGTGGAGGAGACAGTGCTGATAAGTTTATTCTTTCTATTGAATCCCCCAGAATCATATGTTTGTCATTATTTTGACAAAGTTTCTCAAATAAATATTGTTTAAACTAAAAATCCTCAAGTGGTACCGTTGTCAAAGTTTTGGAGACTTTTTAGCGAACCGTCTCTTCCAAAAGCTTCCAGAAATGCAATAGCATACACCGAGACGTTCTCTTTCCTTATTTGTATATTCACTTCTAGGACAATTTAGGACCAGTTTAATGAATACATGTTGTGATGTATTGTATCACTGTCTCATACGCAAGCGCCATTGTGCCCAATATGTAATTCATTTAAATTGCCAAAAATAAATCAAGGCTGATTTCTTTATTTCTTCTTTATTACTGCAATTAATGACGAGTGATTTTCTTTTAATCTTCAGCTGCATCCAGAAAACATTGTCATCTCCGTCCGCTCTTGAACGGACAAGTGAACGATTTCTTTCGACAGCATATAATATTTAGACTTACGACGAATGCGCAGGAGAATAATTCTAATTTGATTGGATGAAAACGGTCACGTGATACTCATCTGGAATTTGTTACACATCGATACATTCTAAGGACTACTTTTGGTTCCTTGTTTCCAGGTTATTTTATGTGAAGTTGTATCGATATCAACGCCTTACACCATAATAATAACAACAACAAGCCCCCACCGAGGTACCTCTAGATTTCCGATCAAAATTTACAAATTTATAAATCTATCATGCATTTTGTCACAGTGAAGATGCTAAAAAGACAAACTTTGATCTACCTAAAAGTGAATGCTTTATTAATTAAATCTTCTGATAAGATGACAGAGAGAAAGTAAAGTGGAATTACAAGGATTAAATGGTCATGGCTGGGTATTTATCGATGTGTAAATTGTTACCTAATCACTCACAAAGTTAACATAAAGTCCTTCGGACTTATTTTCTTTGTGATTGATTAGGTAAAATTTACACATCCATAAATACCCAAACATGATCATTTTATTCTTTAATAAAGAAACAGATAATACAGCTGTTGACTTATGTAATATTTTCTCTGTCTGCGGCGGTTCGAGTCTAAGATTCAGCCAATGTGGGTATGTGAGAAAGCTTGCCAGTAGCTTCTCGAGGGTCGGTGGTTCTTTCCGGGGTTTTCCCGGGTTTTTCCTCCACCATTAATACTGGCCGCCATGTATAGCCTATCGTGTGCTGAAAAATGGCGTTAAACCCCACAACAACAACAACAACAACAACATGTAATATTTTATTCATTTACCACACTCTAAATGTGTGCGTAACTCATGTTTCTATTACATCTATGAAGTTATTCCTCTAATCCCAAGCAGAAGAACTGTTTGATGTATCATATCATTAGTTTTAAGTCATTTGCTGCGCTGATTTTTTAAAATGTCCAAAGTGGCGGTTAATTTGCATCAGTGAAATAAAAAAAAAATGTGTTGTGCAGCAATAAAATGCAACTTTTACATTGTGATGCATTTCTAACTCGTGGGTGTGCTGTCACTTCTGTTGATAATTGTCTTGTCATATTGTTGACAGTATAAGTATTAGTGTTCAGTACCATATACATTTAGGCAAACATCAAATTTGTTCTCTAATTTAGTTGTATGAATGGAAATGGAGGATCGCTACATGACAGTTAGTTTTGTATCTTAGGTATTTTTTAACATTGTGAGATGTGTCCTGAGTTAAATTATATGTCATAAAAACATACTGTACGAGACTTAGTTGTAAATGCAAGTAAGATTGAGATTCTTTGTTCATTGATGTATCTACTCTGTTCATAATTCCACTGTTTGTTTTTTTATATTTTCCATTCGTAGTTACGCCATCCTCTTCTATAAGCTTGATGCCAAATGCCAAATGCATCTACGTCAAAATGCAGAAACGAAAAAGGGACGTAATGATTGAAAGGAGTAAAAGAACAACAAAGGATTACAATGATAGTATGTTCTATTCATTTTTCTTTTAAATAAGTTGAAAAATAGAAATATATATTTTATTTTGTACATTTTTTCATCATTAGCACCATTTCTACTGTTTGTACAGATCTTTATAATTATTTAATAGCGATTTTTTTTATTAAAGAAACGCTTATAGTACCCAACACTTTTTTTTCTCCAGATTTCCACGTCAATGTTCTCATAAAAACTGGATACCGTTAGTGAAATCAGCTCAGTGTTCTCCTGAAAACTTCAAATCGTTATTGAAAATCAGCTCAGTGTTCTCGTGAAAACTTCACACCGTTATTGAAATCAGCTCAGTGTTCTCATGAAAACTTCACACCGTTATTGCAAATCAGGTCAGTGTTCTCATGAAACTTCACACCGTTACTGAAAATCACCACAAGCATTTTGCTATCGTTAGGAAAATCTTGGGGGAAACCCCAAAGGCCCTGAAACAGAATGTGGTCAAGAAATACTTACAAATCTCAGCGAATCGAAATAAGAACTATAGGGCCTTTGCCAGAGGGTGAAGGAGAATGCAGAACTCTCCAAGAAGATGGTAATTTAGAGATTTTCTTCTGTGAGAAAACTGTTCGATTGTTTATAGCCCGTACTTGCTGTTTCGAACCATGCTATGCATAATACATGTGTCTTGCTACATATACACTACATTTGTAGCCATTGCGTTCAACATTGGAGTGAACGCCATTTGTAGAGTTAAGTATTCACTGTTGTATAGTTCATTTTATTACATAGACATATAAATCTGGCGTTCCTTACAACTGTTCACTCCGCACATCCGTAACACACACACACACACACACGCACACACGCGCGCGCGCGAACTACTTAGGTACGTTCTTTGATGTCTATCCGTATATATTTTTATATTTATGAATCGAACTTTTATATTTTATAAATGCCAGTTTGTTTTGAATTTTATGCATACAGTAAAGGTACAAATATCGAGATAGGGTAAAATGGGGAGGTGGTGAAATAAATACAAAACCTCATTCTTGTTTTGTCCCGAGTCTGGGGAAAGAACTTGTTTGACATGGCTTATGAAAAGAACTCGTTTGACATGGCTTATGATTTCATCTCAGCCTGACGGCCTCGACGTTTTCTTACGCTATTATAAACTTGTTCTTTCCGCCAACTCAGAATAAAAACTCGTATGCAATTTTGTGTATTTATAATTGTGGTTAGTATGTTGTATAGCATAGTTGGTGTTGTAGGTAAATTCAGTATGTTGTATAGCATAGTTGGTGTTGTAGACAAATTCAGTATGTTATATAGCATAGTTGGTGTTGTAGACAAATTCAGTATGTTGTATAGCATAGTTGGTGATGTAGGCAAAACCATGGCAAAAAACTATGTTGAATCATATTTTGTCAGCTGGATAAAGAAATTATTATTATTATTATTATTATTATTAACTGAGTTCCCTTGACTGTGTAATATCGTGGTTAGCATCCGTAGGATGACGAAGTACTTAGCGTGGTACAAACAAAATCTGGTGAGAGTAAAGTCTAAATGGCCGTAAGGGGAAAAAGCTCTCCATGAGCTTCTGTTATTCAAGTTTTTTAAAAGTAAATTGGACTTGATTTACATTGTTTATTTTTCATATGATTGGCCCCATATTTTCATACGAAGGAAAAATGTACTGTGTTTCTTCACACACATACTGCAACTACTTCCATGTAAGAGAACTTATAGCCATATTTCAAAGGATGTGTTTTGCAAATGCTTCATTTATTATTGATGACAGAAAAATTCAGTGTATCCTATGTTGTGAAACTTATTTTTAATTTTTTTTAAATCTTGCCGGAGCCTGCTTGAAAAAAACAATAGCAAGGTCAAGACTACTGAAGTGGAAAAAGCCACATCAGAGACCTTCAAGTATGCCCCAACCCAAAGTGGAAAGACAAAATACACTCCTCTTAAACTCTTACTCTTATACTCTACTCATCTTAAATTAATTGGACGATTACCATGAACTTTCACGCACGGATTTGGCTTGTGTTTTAGTTGGGTCTAAATGTAAATGGTGCCGCTCGGAAACCAATATGGCTGTCACACCTACCATCTTGAAAATCTTGCTAAATTTTAGTAGATAATTTATATCTACTTTAAGGAGTTTTACGCAGTTCTCGCGGGGTATTTCGTGGTCTAATGTGGTGAAATTGGAAAAAAATTTCACGTTTTTGCCATAATTTTGGCTTGGAATTCTAGGGTTTGCTTCTAGAAAGAATATTGAATTATTTTGGCTTTTTCTGGATGTCAGGTGTGTATGTGGTGTCAGTGTAATTTTCATTGTTGCTTGTTTAATGAAGTAGAAAATGCAGTTTCCAGAGGTATTAAATATGAGAGGTCATAGTATTGAGCCTTGTCGTACTCATTTGGAAGTAATATACCAGTTACTATATGAGGATCAGTTTAATACGCTGTTTTAGGCTATTCAAATAGTTTTCAGTTAGTTTTGATTGATTTCAGAACAATGTCATACGCTTTAATTTTTTTTCAATCATAAGGCTATGCGGAAAAATGTCAAAGGCCTTGGACTGGTCCATTAGTATTGCAGCCACATGGAAGCCATTGTCCAGGGCACCCTTCCAGTCCTCCGCCAGTTTCAGTGGAGTTTCAGATAGAGAGCTATGAAAATGAAACTGAATATACAGAAGAGTACACAGAGGGTGGCCACTGACGAAATCAAATATCGGACATTCCTTTCTACATACGCAGATATTATCGCTTTAAGAAGGGGACAAATCAGCTGAAGACAGGACTGTTATGTATAAAACCGGGTGAATGGCCAACCAACCACCAATAGGGGTCATCTTTTGTCAGTCAATTTTGCATTGAATTTCGGAGAAGAAAGGATGAAAAGTTAACAGTAACAATAATATAGCTGATGGTTATGTCTTAAAGTGTCTAATCCCTTTTTAAAATGAGCGAAACAAGCATTTCGCTAAATATTGGCTGATTACTTATGCTGGCTGTAGCGTTTTTGCATCAGTGCCTAGCAAAGGCACCACAACAAGCTATGGAATCTTTACTATGGAAAATGTGTGAATGAAACAGTTTTGGTCCATCAGTAGATATTTACGGTAATCACGAGTACACTTATGTTACGAATTATAAATTCATTTGTAATTATGATTGTTAACATGTTAAGCAACGACAGGATATTTGTGCGTGATCAACCGAGTTCACAACATCAACGGAAGAAAGTATACGTAAGAATCGAGTACAACCGTTTGTAATGTGCATGCCGAGTACAGATCCAATGTCATACCTGTAGATGGAGGTCGAATGAGTATTGTGAACGTAGAGGTAACTGTACAAAACGTTGTTGTTGTTGTTGTTGTGGGGTTTAACGGCATTTTTCAGCACACGATAGGCTATACATGGCGGCCAGTATTAATGGTGGAGGAAGAACCCGGGAAAGAACCACCGACCCACTGTACAAAACGACTTCATTGGATGACTTACCCTGAATTATATAAAGACTGTCTTTTATTGACGGTGCAGGCTGATGCGGACTGTGTGAAATATTCAGCTTGGTCTTTTATAGATGTATAATAGCCTGGAACACTGTTCAGTATCATCGGGGTATCGGTTTTGGAGCCCTTAAGAAGAATTCGCGCAGTAATTAGTAAATTTAAATTTTATTAAAGTTCATTTAGACTTTGAATCATCATCATCATGCCTGAACCAAAATTAAAAACTTTAAACTATTCATGGCTGCAGACATTTGTCCCGTGACTATTTATTTATGAGGACCATGTTTTGCTTTCCTTGTTTATAACGTCATCGTTTCGGAGCGGTTGATCACGGCGACACTCGCAGCCATCAAAGAGATGAGGAAAGAAATGTATGATCACAGGAAATGGCAACACTGTCGATTACACAGGGGTTTGTTACAAAGAAAATTGGGGGTGGGGGCGAGTGGTCTAAAGCACTATCCGTTACGGATCACTGCCATCACACCTCTGTCTGCGTGGGTTCGAGTCTCGGATTCGGCCAATGTGGGTATGTGAGAAAGCTTGCTAGTAGCTTATCGTGGGTCGGTGGTTCTTTCTAGGGTTTTCCCAGGTTCTTCCTCCACCATTAATACTGGCCGCCATGTATAGCCTATCATGTGCTGAAAAATGGCATTAAACCACACAACACCAAAGAAATTGTGGAGTATCCAGTTGGCAGGTTAGAACCCCCCCCATCCCTTGATTGTTACAGGTTAGAACCCCCATCCTTTGATTCTTGGATACTCCAAATTTCAATAAGATTAAATTTGTTCTTTTCCTTAACATTCATGTATGGTTTTATTAAAAAAATTTGGTCATAACATCAATGCAGTTTTCTACCATTCTGAAAATCATGCAAATGGCATGTAATGCATTTATGAAAGGGTTAGAAACGTTTAATACTGTTTTGTTTATTAAATTACGTAAATGTTAATGTACCAAAATATAAATATTTTTCATGTGAAAATGTATTGAGTTCCATATATTAGGTTACTTAATTCTTTATTCAGTACTGGAAGTAAGGAAAGAATGAAAATAGAAAATGTCTGACTATACCAACTTGTTTGTTTGTACCCCCCCACTGATTTCAGTAATGATCAATTTTCATCATTCATTTTACACACTTCAAATATGTATGCATCATTACATTACTAAATACCTTCCTAAATTCTGATACATTTGTATGTTCCCACCAACATACATATCGAAGTTGATGCTACCATCCAAGGTGTAGAGAGGTGCATTTCTGATGTGAAATCATGGATGACATGTAACAAGCTGCAGCTGAATGATGATAAAACTGAAGCCATTACAACACAAAGATGTTCTCATTCACATCCATTACCTCAAACAATAAATATCAGCAACACCAACATTAAATTCACACAGTCAGTACGAAACCTAGGTGTTACTCTGGGCAGTACTCTCACATTGCACCAACATGTCATGAACATATACAAGGCTGCATATCTTGAGCTGAGACGCATCAGCTCCATTCGCAAAAATATTTCAGTTGATGCCACTAAAACACTCATGTGTTCATTAGTACTTTCAAGACTGGACTACTGTAACTCAATTCTGTCTGGATCATCTCAATATCTACTCCAGAAACTTCAAAAAGTTCAAAACACAGCTTCTCTGATCATACTTAGAGTACCATGATCAGAGCACACCTCCCCACTGCTCTGTACCCTACACTGGTTATCCATTCGATCCAGAATCAAGCACAAAATTTGTTCTCTGAGCTACGTTTCACTGACGGACTCTAGTCCAACATACCTATCCGACCTCACCCATGTGTACACACCAGCAAGATACTTACGCTCCTCTTCTGACAATCGTATACTCATTATTCCCACTATGAAAACAAAGTCATATGGACAGCGTTCTTTTGCATACCAAGGCCCAGCAATGTGGAATGAATTGCCCACTGAACTTAGACACAAAGACACTGTGATCCCATTCAAGAGTGCTCTCAAAACTCATTTCAACTGCAAGAACAAACTTAAGGACCTAATAATGTTTCCTACCTTAAATATTATCAGCATGTTTATTATGTTTTTTAATTTTGTGGTGTTTGTTTTTGTAATCATATCATTATATATGTTTTTTATCTTATTGGTGTTGTCTAATGTTGTAAAGTGCTTAGAGCTTCTAAAGATTAGGCACTATACAAAGTCCTCATTATTATTGTGATTATTATTATTATTATTAATAATAATAATAAAAACCTTTAATGTGATAAAAAGTGCAAGGAACTGAGTCAATTCATTCATTGATTTATAATTTCTAACCTGACTGAGTAGAGTGGCAATAACACTGTCATCATCGGCACGTTTCGTGCCTAACAGAAGTTTTCAATATAATAGACGGACATGCTCGAGATTCATTTCCAGTTCCCAGACATGTCTGTTTTTAGCAAAGGGTTGTGTGCACGACTACAGATGTACATACATATGTCGTCTGCTTCTGATACTATTACTAAAGCGGCAGCAAATCTGCAGGTATTTCAGGATCCTTGACATGTATATATACATGTTGATATGTATGTTCGTGGGAACATACAAATGTATCAGAATTTAGGAAGGTATTTAGTAATGTAATGATGCATACATATTTGAAGTGTGTGAACTGAATGATGAAAATTGATCATTTAAAAGAACGAAGCATGATAAATTATTTTAAAATACATGTTTAAAATAGACTGCTGCCAGAATTCAATAAAAAGTGATTTATATCAATTATATAAAAATTATTTCTAATCAGATACATGCACACACACATACACACACACGCATGCATACATACATACATACATACATACATACCATATTTCAAACATTTATTGATATGAACATGAATATAGTTTCTAAGCTTTTTATTATTTTTTCATTATATGATTGATAATATCAAAATGCTTATACCATACCATCTCTCTCTTTGTCTCGGGCTTGGCCAATGTGGGTACGTGAGAAAGCTTGGCAGTAGCTTCTCATGGGTCGGTGGTTTGTTCCGGGGGTTTACTGGGTTCTTCCTCCACCAATGATACTGGCCATCATGTATAGCCTATCTTGAGCTGAAAAATGGCGTTAAACCCTGCAACAACATCAAAGACTCTCTCTCTCTCTCAAAAGCTTCAGAAATGTGGATTTTAAATAATGTATAACCAATGCAAACTTGCTTGCTATTTTACACTGTGTATATTAAATAATTGCATTGTTATACATAGCTGATGAGCAATTTGATTTTGTAATTCGTAACACCAAGGCAACCCAGTCTCAGCACTTTAATATATTTGGGGCAAAAAAGATGTCGTTAAGTTCCTCATTACATTTTATTGACTGCAGGGATTTGAGTCTCAGATTCGGCCAATGTGCGTATGTGAGAAAGCTTGCCAGTAGCTTCTCATGGGTCAGTGGTTCTTTCCAGGGTATTACCGGGTTCTTCCTCCACCATTTATACATACCGCCATGTATAGCCTATCTTGTGCTGAAAAATGGCATTAAACCCTACCACTACAACAAAAACAACAAAACTCTGTTGATGATTAGAATGAACATAGATCAGTTTATTAACAGAAACACTAACACTTTTAATTTTGGAACTTAAGAAATTATTTTCATTTTATTTGAATAGACAAAGATTGAAATGAAGTCAGTTATTGTCAATAGTTATTGATGATTTGTTTTGGAACAGTATTTCAACATTTGTGTCCATTCTCCAACATTTTTAAAGCTAATCACCAACATTTTATATATTGTGTGAATAATGTATGTACATTACAGAACAGAGTTGATTAAAGTTATTGTTTGTTTTTACAGGACCATAATACACATCCCATGTACTGGCATAATTGGAATGGCTTCATTCCGAGCTTTTTTGCATAGATTCCGATTGCCAATCACTGTTACGCTTGGTTTCATTGGCATACACTACATTTGGTTACGCATCCAGGAAATACCTTACCTTGTACCTCCTTCAGCAAAAGAAACTAAACTTCTGGGTTTTGCTGTTGTGAAAGGAGACAAACAGCAAGAGAAAGAAACTAAGCAATAATAGAAAAGAAGACAGTTGTAAGTTTGAATAGTTACAATTTTCTGACCATCTGTATTTAAAGAATTGTAGATTTGTGTAATATATTTAGTGCAGATGGAGTTGAAGTAAGAAAGGGTAATTTTTATTAATTTTTGTCTTTATGAGTTACAATATATACTCAGATTTTAAGTCAAGCAACTGCATATGCTGGCACATTAGGGTGTATGGTGCTTGATTACTCGTAGCAAACTGGTCAGACCCAGATCTGCTGATGCATTATATGATGCATGGTCTGTTAGTTTGCGGTTTGATTCTGCAAGTATGTACAATATTACAGATCTGATACATTTTGATCGTCATTTGCTGCCGGTTTAGGGTTTAAACTACTGTTTATACATGCTTACAAAAAGAGTCCAGCTGCAAACTGCACAGACCCAGATCCCAGGTATGCCATTGCATAATGTGATGGCAGATCTGTGTCTTTGTGGTTTGTTCAGAGTAATCTATAAAATAAACAGTCTAGACCCAGATCTGCCATTGTGTTATATGATGGCAGATCAGGATCTTTATTGTTTGCATTCAGATTCAACTTACAAGCAAGTGTATATGGTAGGTTTATGCCATATAAATATTTGTAATTGTTGACAAAATGAGTTAATGCACAAAATGTCTTTATGGTTAGGATTATATTTTACATTAATCTTTTATTTTATATGCCTTTTATAGAATTTACCTTTCATCTTTGATCTTGTAGTATCTTGAGACGCATCAGCTCAATTCGCAAATATCTTTCAGTTGATGCCACTAAAACACTTGTGTGTTAATTAGTACTTTCAAGACTGGACTATTGTAACTCAATTCTGTCTGGTTCATCTCAATATCTACTCCAGAAACTTCAAAAAGTTCAAAACACAGCTGCTCGGATCATACTACCACGATCAGAGCACACCTCCCTGCTGCTCTGTACCCTACACTGACTATCCATTCGATCCAGAATCAAACACAAAATTTGTTCTCTGTGCTATATTTTACTGTCAGACTCTAGTCCAACATACCTATCTGACCTAACCCATGTGTACACACCAGCAAGATACTTACGCTCCTCTTCTGACAATTGTATACTCATTATTCCCACTATGAAAACAAAGTCATATGGACAGCATTCTTTTGCATACCAGGGCCCAGCAACGTGGAATGAATAGCCCACTGAACTCTGACACAAAGACACAGTGATCACATTTAACAGGGCTCTCAAAACTCACTTATTTCAACTGCAAGAACAAACTTAAAGACCTAATAATGTTTCCTACCTGAAATATTCTCAGCATGTTTTTTATTTTTTAATGTTTTTCTAATTCCGTGTTGTTTGTTTTTGTATTAATATTATTATGTTTCTTATCTTATAGGTGTTGTCTAATGTTGTAAAGCACTTAGAGCTTCTAAAGATTAGGCGCTATACAAAGTCCTCATTATTATTATTATTAGTACTTTTGTTTGCATTTATTTGAGAAGCTTTATGATCTTTCTAAAGTTTTTGCAGTGCTTTAGTTTTACTTATTTAGAACTTCTAATTTGCACCATGTGGCCAGTATTGATCAGACATGTATGGCAGGCCATCTGTACCATAACATGGAAATACTTTGCAGTCTCAAGGGTTGATTATGTAAACCTGAGAAAGTTAATCCAGAAGATCACAGGATCTCTGTCACTCACGTAATCAAACTCTCCATTACACAGTCTGGTTCTCCACCTCATGAAATAAAAACTTCACTTCATGTATTCAGACAAAGACAACAGGGTCATAACATGACTATATCATGTTCTCATTGCTGGGATCCATGTATTTGAAACTTGAATGCATGATCTTAAAAGAGCCTGTTGGAAAAGTCATTTGATTTGCATGATGACATATTTGAGACAACATAAATGCATTTTCTGAAGGCAGACCTGCCAACTCTTATAATTTTGCTGTAAGTATTACAAAAATTACCCTTAAAATACTGACTTACGTCATACTAGCAAAAACTACGGAAAAATTATCGTTGCCGAAAAGTCCAGATAATTGGTTCATCCGTGTTTTATTTGGATCAGGTTTCATCTTAAAATTAGTAAAATTAGTCAAGGAACCAGACTAGCTTTGCAAAAACACCTTGGACGCTTTAAACTGCACCAATTTGTTCATGTGAAGTGTCTGCATGATCAAACTGTTGATTATAGAATTTTCTTAAATGGCGTACAGAAAACGATGCATGTTTAAGGGGAAAATAAGCTTCTAGAAAAGTGTTACTAATCAACACAAAAGAATAAAAAGGAGTACTTAGATTTTTGTGAATAAAAGCTGGAAAGGAAACAATTACAAAAATTGGACATCACTTGTCAGTTTGTGTATGTCTCGTGGTGGGAGATATGATTGCCGTCATCATGCGAAATGGAAAACAATTTCCAAGAATTATGTCAAGTTGAGAGATAGCAACAAGCCATTGAGCTGCATAGGGTTTGGAACTAGAGTTTGTGCAACTATACTAGTGGTAAATAAAGTCTACATGTACTTTACAAACTTTTCAGTTGAACATAATGTTTATCATCAATGCATCAAACTTTTATTCAGTTAAACATAATTTTATCATCAATGCGTCAAACTTTTATTTACGTTTTCTAGTTTCATGATAGCAGTTATTGATATTTTGTTAAACCTTACTGAAAACTGGTCAATCTTATGAAAAAAATCAACTGCCTTACTGAGACGGACTCGTCAGGGTTGGCAGGTCTATGAAGACTCAAATACACAATCTCTTTATGGAAAATTGGAAAGTTGGTTTGAATGTCTCTCTCTCTCTCTCTCTCTCTCTAGATCAGTTTTTGACACTGAATGTTGCCCGGTGTTAAAACCAGATATTGATTAAATTTCGTGCATGTGCATTCTACGTAGAGCAAAACAAATAACATTGACTTTTCAAACATTTACTGATTGTGAGCATTTTATCAACATTTAATCAACCGGAAAACAATTCAAATGAAAGCATCAGATCCTTGAAAAATGGTTTCACGGATCTGTTGCTTTCAGTTGAATTTAATCATGTCAGGTAAAGATTGTTACCAAAACAGACCCTTAATATTCCATCAACATACCTTAAGCTGTCATATAAAGCAGTCATGAACTTTAACACAGAAATTTATTTAATGTACTTTCTTCTTTTAAAATATATTACTATATTTTCAATAATAGGTCTTAAACAATAACTTTGTGTGTGTGTGCACATGTGTGTGTGTTAAATTGGGTAGATGGTGTGGACTCTAAATCTGTTAGTCCAGTGTTGAAGCCGTTCCATCACAAATGAGTCCTCGGCATGACACTTCCCATTAGCCACATAAACCGGTTTGTACTGAAATCATTTTGTTAGTATCAGCAGAGCACATTCCCATATTGCTTGTATGTCAGATGAATGTCCAGAACACCTATTCACATTGAACGAGCTATTGGGACAATTAAAGATTTTAACATTGTATCAGAACTAATGCTGATAACATTTGTAAAAGGAAAGAATGTATGCAAAAAAACTTATCTGATTGATTGGTGGAATTGTTAACATGAACTAGTCTTTGTTGTAAATTAAGCACAAATATAGTCATGTATTGATTTTATTTTATATCATGAACCTCGTTCACATGACGAGGTGATTGCTTACTAATACAGTTTTGACAGTGTCATGATTGAAACATGTAAATAATGAGGAATCATGTAAATGTCATTGCCTATCTAAAATACAATATCACAGCATATCTACAGTATACAATTAATTTCTTTAATTTGACATGTTAAATATCTTTTTTTATTGTCTTACAAAATGCATGCATCACATATTGAATTTCTCATTTTTTTCTTTTTATTTGTTAGCATTCATTCTGCTCAGGATTGTTGCATCCATGACTAAATAACTTTTTGTAGTACGTATTTATTAACTTTTTGTAGTAAGTATTTATTAACTTTTTGCAGTATGTATTTATTAACTTTTTGTAGTATGTATTTATTAACTTTTCAGCAAAGTTTTGAGATATTTGCTCATTTTAGTAGATATTTGAATTCACTATCTTTAATATTTTTGTCCTACATGAAATGTGCATTTGAGGAATTTCATTTCAATTGCTGACTGCTCCAGTGGCCTAGTGGTTAGAGCATCTGCCTTGGAAGCAGGAGGTTGTGGGTTCGAACCCTGGCCGAGTCATACCAAAGACTTTAAAAAATGGTAATAACGGCTGTCTCGCTGGGCGCTCAGCATTAAGAGGATAATGTGACTGGGTGGGACATCATGCTTCATGTCTGCAGCATGATGCCCCAGTGCTAGGCATCACTGTAAACTGCCACACTGCAGACATCGTAGTTATGTGACTGAAAAATTGTTAAAACTATGTTAAAAAATCCTAATCACACACTCACTTCAATTGCTCTGATGTGAATTGATCTATATTGTATTCGTAACTCAAAATAGATATTCAAGGCTTAAAAATATAACTCGCCTTTTTAGTACATGAATAGGAGTAGAGGTGCCAAAATTATAAAAAGAAACTTATACCAGGTACCCATTGATCCCAGTGATCAGTTATCCAGGTACCCGATCAAAAGGAAATTGTATTAAATGTTAACCTGAACTGCTTTTTGTTGTAGGTTCACACATGCCAACCCCCAAGATAGGTATAAGTGGCAAAAAAACGTCATCTGAGCATAAAATGTGCAGTCTATATGTTTCATGTAATAATTACAGAAACTATGAAAAATACACATTTCTTTTTGCTACTTACAGGATCTGCAGTAAAAAAATTGTTACAAATCAGCTAAATCCATGTGGATTAGTAGTTAGTACAAGAGTATAGACACAAAATAATTGATAAATTATTTATGCATAACACTCACTTTAACTAGTCTACAAGTCTATAGTAATTTTCGTGAATATACACAAAATCCACACATGACGACTGTTGTATTACATCATTGTCCAATTCTTATTCAGTTTTTTTAAGTGCTATTGATTTGTCATTTTCTGGTGCAACATGTTTTTAAAGTTTAACAAAATCCCTCTCCTCTAACAGTTTTCAGTCATGTAACATCTATTAGTCAAATCAATATAGCACTTTTATTGTGATCTCTGGCACCATTTATTTTCAGTTTAGATTGGTCCACTACATATGTAGCATCAAAATAGAATGACTCTATTACATGTGATTTCACAATCAAGAAACCTGTCTGTTTTCTTTTAACTGTTTGATGTATATACTATAAATATAGAAAAAAAAGGAAATTAGACAGAGGTCTCACGAAGAACACAGGGGCTCGTATTATTGTTTCCAGTTCAATGATCAGTCATATATGTACTATATAAGAAAACAAAAATAAGTTGTAATTAGGTGCAGAACGTCATTTTTCTTTGGCCAATGAGAGGGCAGTATTCCATTCAGCAAGTTGCACTTGCATATTAAGTGGGTGTGATCATGGCTTGGCAGTGTCGAGCGATAGCGTGGGAAAATTGCCTGGCTTTCCTTAAAGGTATGAAATTGAGCTAAACTTTGGACAGGCATACAAAGTTGAATACCTGAGCTAAGGGTCAGAACCAAATTTAATACGCTATGCAAATTGCAAAATCTGGCTTGAAATATCACCATTGATCTTGAATAGGTCGCATGAGAAAGGAGATAAGTCTTCTTTTTGACGTATTATTATATAGTACATGTATGACCAAGTAAATTGTAAGCAACAATATGAGTCCCTGTGATGATAAAGAAATGTGCAGACGACACGAGCTTCAAACTGTAATTGTTATTCTTTACCTCGATCTGAACTTGAAAACTTCTTTTTAAAGCAGTACCCAGTTGTCCATTTTATTACCCAGGTTATTAATCAGTGGGTGGGTGCACATGTGACTGGGTACCCATTGGCATCATTAAATAGGAGAGAAAACACGTTAAGAAATACTTCTCTTATTGGCTTTCTCAGTATCTCATAATCGAGAGTCCAGATTACAAATTCCTTCCATGTTATGGCACTAACAGTTTGCCATACAACCTTTATACCCTGTATATACATACTGTATGGTTAAGAGCAATGGAGTTTTTAAAGAAGAAAAATAGACTATGAAAATAAAATAGAAAAGATCCTTACATATCCACTCTTAAGTACATTAATTAGCCGGAAAATTGTTGGTGTCTAATCAGTAACAGTCTGGCAAAATTATCAGGTTTTAAGGAAAGCTCTTATCCATTGTTCATCCATCCATTACTGCTCTTAGTTTGCTATTAAATGTTTCTAAGAGCAGACGGCTTCAGCACAAGACTTGTTGACCCAGTTTACCACTTATTTCTGATTTTGGTTCGAATTCTGAGCTGAACATTTTGGAATTTGAGTTAGGAATAACTTAGATTGACAGTTGAAAGAAAACAATTTAAAACAGTGTTTCTCAAACTTTTTTGTCTTGCGGCACACCAAATAGAATAGATCTAAAAATGTTCACGGCACACCTGAAAAGATTTTTAAAAAATTGTGGTGAAGAACATATTTTTTACATATATATTTAATTTTAAATTTAGTGTGAAGGATGTGCCTGCTTTCGAGA
The DNA here is from genome assembly GCA_028554795.2 of Sinohyriopsis cumingii. NCBI lineage: Eukaryota > Metazoa > Mollusca > Bivalvia > Unionida > Unionidae > Sinohyriopsis > Sinohyriopsis cumingii. The sequence goes on from CM068824.1 coordinate 150,053,771, forward strand.
GCAAATCAGATCGAAGTGAGGCTCTAAAGTCGACAAAGAAGTGCACATTTCATCGTCGATTTTAAGAAGTCTTTCTCTCATTTTCGATTTGATTTCAGTCAGTGCTGAAAATCCAAACTCACAAAACCACGAAGACACAAATGGCAGAATTACTTTGATTGCTTTTGGTCTGATTTGTTTCATCGTGTATTTATTATTTTAGCGTGGAAAATACAAGAACATTGTATAGCTGCCACCCTTAGTGGCCAAATGTAGCGGTCTGATTTGTTACGTCGTGTATTTATTTTTTTAGCGTGGATAATTCGAGAACATTGTATAATGGGCTGTATGTATTTATTATTAGACTGTTATTATAATTAGAGTGATCGAGTTGTCCCGAGATCTCTCACAAGTCTCGCTTTACAAAAGGAACCAATGAATGACATACTGACAGAGATTGCGTTTTTATATATGTTACTTTTTAACTTTTGCAACATTGATTTACCATTTAATTTTTCGATATGTTCAAGGTTTCAAAACGCTAGCAATTTTAAATATTTTTCAAAACTCTCACTGCACACCTGCAAATCTCTCACGGCACACTAGTGTGCCGCGGCACATGGTTTGAGAATCACTGATTTAAAAGCAGAAATGATTTGTTCATAGCCACAAAGATCTTAGTTCTATATCACTACATTCAGTGTACATCATTGGAAATTTGAGTGCAGAGTTGGGGGCTTCCACTGTAACATATTTAAAAAAATGATGGAATAATTTTTCTTCACTATTATTAAGCCAAAACAAACATTCATTGAGATAGATATGCTATGTTTGGACAGCAAAAGAATCTAACTCAGTTCACTCTGGATTGGTTGGCTCATGTGACATTTAAAGCACCGTTGGTTAGGAAAAACCTGGCTGCTTACTGAAGTACCACAAGCAGCAGACATGTACTGTCAAACTAACCAGATGATATTTTGAGGCAAGGTGTTCATTAAACATTCCAAAACTGCTCTCAGAAATCCAATGAAATTTGAAAGACATGATTGCATTCGAGCCCAGGCAACTTTTCATAACATCCCATGCTTGTACCATAAATTTGTCATAACCATAACTATACATAGTATGCTGCTCAGTACCTCTACAATAGGAACATTTTAAATCTCCAAGTACTTATTCCAGATATGAATTTCTGTTATATTTCAACACAGAAGTGATGGATTTTATCTAATGATCCTGATTTTATTTACTCAGTTAATACCAGTTAAGGATGGAATGATTTTTGTAAAATTTAGGGTTAGTTGTCTTTTATACTATGACTGTGTACTTTACAAAAAAAAAACCTGTCCCACCCAGTCACATTATCCTGACACCAGGCCGACCAGTCCTAATACTAACTACTTAATGCTGAGCACCTAGTAAGGCAGCTGTTAGTACCATTTTTATAAGTCTCTGGTAGGACTCAGCCACAGTTTGAATCCGCGACCTCCCGTATCTGAGGCAGGTGCTCTAACCACTAGGTCACTGGAGCAGTCAGCTTGTGAAATATGGCATGTGAAATATGGCATGTTAATAAATGCTTTTGCATACTATATATAATTGCTTACAAGTTGAATCCAAGTGCAGAATGCACAGACCTAGATCTGCCATCTTATTATGCAATGGCAGATCTTGGTCCATAAATTATTTTTAGGAGTAATGAGTAGAACAAAACAAGAGATCAAGCTCTGATGGTACAGTATGCAATGGCAGCTGAAGGACCATGTTGTTTAAAGTTGGACTTGACTTATAAGTTAGTATGGATGGTAGCTAAGGAATTTAGCATGCTTCTTAATCTCTGTTGCTGTTGTATATTTCAGCCTGGCAACTTTTCAAGAATGGATAAGAAACAAATACCTGGTAGTGGATTAAGAAAGGCCGTACTAACAGGTCTTCGTTATAAACTAGATATTGTTGCCTTTGTTGTTCTGGCTGGTGTTGGATATTGGATGAGCCCAGTTTCCTTCTTCAAGAAAATAACAGTTCCTACTGCAGAAGAAAAGATAAAGAAAGGGCATGTGCCAACTGCTGAGGAAAGGGCCCAGCTAATCCAGAAGGAGAATCCAACATAAGGTAACAGCAATTAATCTGTTGGAATTTTCCAAACTGAGTGATTTAAATTTTAGCTCACTTCAACAAATGAGAGTGTGTACTACCACTAACATTAACATAATCACCTGTACAGGTAAAAGCATATACATGTGACTAACCTCATGCAGTGTCAACAGTCTTTCTTCCTAGGGCTTAGGCAATAGGTTGGAGTGGGTTTCAAAGCAGTGCAGGTGTGTGAGGTGTTAAATTTGTACATGTACCTAAGTTTTGGAGGGTTTCATTGGTGCTTTATAGCTCAGGAACACGAATAAATTGGAGTAAAGTGCCTTGCCCATGGATACACCACTTTAGCTGACCCAATCTGGTTTGATGGTAAGATCTGAATCCACACCCTTTCGGTCATTAGTTCGGCATGCTAACCACTGAGCCACATTAACTCCCATAGATGTACATTCTTGGTTTAGTTTTTGCATTCATCTCAGGTTTTCTGTACATTGTATAAACACTGTTATACCAGGAATATTGAAACTTGGTGAAGAGATGCATCTTGATGAGTACTACACCCTCATAACAAATGTAGGTCACTGACATCTTTCATTTTTTCGCTAACTTATTAGTTCTTTACATAAGCTAGATGCAGTTTTAAAACAGAGTAATAAATTGTTGAGAAAACATTCAATATAACATTTGAACTTACATACAAAGTAGTATTTCAGTGGTATTTCCATGACAGAGACTAAACATAAACAATAGACAATACTAGCTTCATATCTTGAAACTTTGCTGACCTCAGCTTTTCACCTATATGTATATTTTGAATATATCTGGTTTGATTGTACATTGACTAATATTTTATGATTAATATTAAGGTGCTTTTAATGGGTCTTACACCATCATTATCATTTAATAATGTGCTTTGAAGTGAGTTTCAATGGTTGCATACTCACTATTATCCATTATCATAAATAGTATGTTTATGGTCTCTCACCACTCATCATCAATACAGTATTGACAGTTAATATATTGTTGGTATTAAATTGTGTTAGATTGATGCCTCACACCATTCATTATCATTATCAGTATTTTTTATTTATTGTTTCCTGTTTTTCAAAAATTTCATTTTACTGGATCAAAATGTTACAGTGTGGGTAAATGTAGTCCCTTAGGATACACCCCCCAAATGCCTCTTTTGCGCTTAGTGGATGCTTGGGAACTTATAATGGGAGGAAGAAAGTACACCATTTCTCCTCAACACATATGATCTCATCTCAGTCATGCTGCACCCCTCTCCCATAAGAAAGGAGCAGTACCCTCTCTAAGATCTTAGCCCAGCAATGGCAACAAGCAGATTGAACCTCCTGGAGAGGGAAAGCAGTGATCTCACTCTGTAATTGCTGAGGAAGTCTCCTCCATCAGATCCGAGTTGCCTGACTGGTCATTAGCAGGTAATTGGGTTCCATGCATCAGTCTTTGAGTACTGGTCACCATTCATTAGAGTCCCTGTAGTACAGGGACATTGATCAGGTCGATACCTCCCCCCTCCAGCTTTTCCAGGCTGTTGATAAACCCCATTTGGGACAGGCAGTCTGCATGCACAGACTTCCTTCCCTTTGATTCCTTTTAATTTTTTCAGGGGGCATTCATTTCAGGGAAGTGAATTGACCTTCCCATTTATAGTGACATGGACATCCAGCCTTTGGCCTTGTAGCAGTACTGGTTTTGTGATTCATGTACTATATCACCTGCTTATATGGAATCAGAGAATGGAGGGTGGCTGACCTTATCCCAGATGCCCAAGGAAGGTTGAGAAGTGTTTTGACCTTCTGACTTCTTTGGATGATTTGCTGGGTCCTATATAATAAAGGAAGGATATGGGAACATCCTTCTCTGGCAATAACCCCCATGCTTTTCCACCAGTCAGATCTGGTGCTGTTAATAGCAGATGTGCACACCCTTCTTCAGAAGGGTACATTTGAGAGGGCATTAAATGACTTTTCTCCAGCTTTTTACTCCTGGATTTCCTGGTATCCAGAAAAGGCAGAAAGTTTCAGCTGATTATTGTTCTTTTTGCTGTAAAAAGTATCTTCATTAAACTCAGCAACTGGCAGTTTCCATCAGTTGTGAGGATGCATACCTTCACATCGCAGTTTTTCTCCTCATGGGAAATACCTCTGGTTTTGCCTCAACCAGGATGTTTTCCTGTTTTGTGCTCAGCCATTTGGCTTAGCATAAAGAAAATGAGAGTAGTTGCAGCCCACCTGAGGTCAGAGTGGAGTCCCTCAGAAAAGATCTGTCCAGCTGCTGGTCCATAGTGTCCTGGATGTGACTCATTCAAAGCTTGGGAAAATTGGAGCTTGCTCCCTTTCAGGATTTTGCATATGTGGGAATGAATTTCCTCACTAAAATGGGATTATTTTGTGTCCTCTTGACAGAGACAGAATTTTGGCCCTTTTGGAGATGCTTTAGGCCAAGACCTCGTTGTTGGGGGCTTTGATCATGGCAGACTAGGTTCCCGTAGTACAACTACATTTGCGCCATCTCCAGTTTGTCCAGGCAAACTGAAAACCCCTAACAAGTCTGATTTCTCCAGATCAGAATTTCACCACCATTTGAGTTTGTGGGTCAGTTGGAACCGGCTTCTGTCCAGAGTCTCCATGCATGCCCCTGAAACCCAATCCTGTCCGTTTACAGATGTGTTGGACTTGGAGCTGGAAGGACTAGTTCTTTAGGGTTCATTGTTCTGGGAAGAAACTACAAATACACTATGTAAATGAGGGCAGTATTTTTGAGTTAGTGCATGTTTTTTGAAGTCAAGCAAGTAAGAAGTCTCTGTATGTTTGTCTCCTGATAAACATCAGTCATAGCATACCTCAGAAGACAGGCTCCTTCTCTTTGTGAGAAGGTTTGGAACCTACTTTTGCTGGTCAGCTTCAAATATTCTGGCAGACAATCTGTCCAGTAGAGGCAGGTTAGTCTTTGAATGGTGTCTGCACCAATCTTGTACTGAGTCTCAGTTAGATGGGGTGGGGGGGATATACCTTTGGTGGACTTGTTCATGAAGAGGCTTAGCAAAAATATACCTATTTATGTTTCTGCACTCCAAGACCAGAGGGTCTAGGCAGTAGAAGCCTTCATTCTTAAGTGGGATTGTCTTTTCGCTTATGCCTTCCTATCATTCAGAAGATTCAGCAAAACCCAAGAGAGTTAGGATCTCCACTGTGAAGCTCATTTTGTTTGTTTTGTTTTAGTGATCTGTGGTCTTTACTACCTTGGTTTATCTTCACAATCTGTTAGTAGTCAGGCCCAGAACATTGCATCAGAGGAGGGACCTGTAGCAGCACAACAGTGCAGATTCTCCATCTTCATGCTTGGCTCATCTCAAGTGATCTTTCTGCCAGGACAAGTTTTCGAGCACAGTCCATGTCCTGGTTCAGTGATGCAGAGTGCAGAATCATTTTTAATTAGTGCATTAGCTGTCCCTCTAAGACAAACTTGTATTCATGTTTTTAAGAGAGAGAATGCTCTATTTTTTTTATTATTAAGGGCAATAGGGCAGCCCCATCCTGCCTGTTCAAATTCTCAGAGGACCTGGCCATTGGTTCAGATCCTCATATTTCTGCTCTTTAAGGTATTTTGAGCTTCAGAGATCCATTTGCCCTGCTTGTTGTGATCTTTGTTATAAAAATGCCCTTTAACTTATGTCACTTCTGTTGAGAACCTTTCCTTTAAAAATATTTTCCTGCTCTCAGCATCTGAGTTTCATGCTCTATCTATTGGAAAAGTTGTTTATGTTTGATTGTCAATTATGAGTCTAACTCTCCTCTATCAACCAGGATTCTTTACAGATAAACAGCTTCCTCTGGTTGCTGCACTCCCTATTGTGATCCCATTCTCATTTGTGTCTGTGTTGGGGATGATCAGGGTAGACTCTTATTCCTAGTTAGGGCACTGCATTTCTATTGGACCACTTCAAAAGGGAGAATTAAGTTTTGGAAGCATCTTTTCCCTTCCTCTTAATGGCTTTTGTGATATTTTGGCATTCACTATTTCTAGTTGGATTGAGCTCACATTCAAGAGAGCTTGTCAGGTCCTTACTGAGAGGGTCTTTTCTGCTGCTTCTTGGACCTCTCTAACTCATTCATCATTGGAGGATGTTGAGAGCCATGTTTTAGCAAACACTGCTTTTTCCTGCTTCTACCTTCAGTCTTTGGTGCACCAGAATGAAAACGTATTTTCTTTGGGGCCAATAGCAACATGTGATTTATTACTGAAATTAATACTGGGGACAGGGGTAAACTAATTTTAATGATGTAATACTTACCTGTCATTATTGCCAGATTCAATTCCCCCATCCCACTCTGATGTCCCATAAGAAGTCTCAGTTCCTAAGAAAGAACATGGCCATTGTGCACCGGCTTATGATGTGGTGGACAGACTGGGTCTGTGTTCTTTCTGGTTGTGAACTTTCAGGAACTTTCCATCTAATGGGAAGATGGAATTGTCTTACATGGATGAAGGTAATTGCATTCCCAGAAAGATGAGCAACACAATACGACAGGTAAGTACTGCATTGTTAAAATTAGTTTATCCCCCCCCCCATCTACATTTTTTTTTATGATTTAAATGGTTTTTCTGCATGTGAAAATGATTATCAGCATAAATACAGTTGACATATTTATTGTTTCTTTTTATTTTCAAAGAAATTTATAAATATTTATATTGTTATTACTTTACTTGAGGTGTCAAAAATATACATTTTTTATTTTCATTTTTTAAAATAAATTTCAACCTTCCCTTTAGAATATTAACTTCCCATGCATGCTTGTTTAATCTCGTTTCATCATGATTATAAAGTTCTTGTATTTCCTGTATACTTTTGATTAGAATATGTATGTTACATAAGCATTTTAGGTTCCTTGTATGATGTGATCAGTGTGTTTAGTGGCTATCCATCCATTAGCCACTGCGATATAAAGCTGTGTAAAATTATCATATTTAGCATCTAGTTTCTGATAATATAATCACAAGGCATATCTAAATCTTGATGGAAAAAAATATAAATTTACTTTTGTTTAGTTTCTTATCTCGTATAAACAGTTTTTAAGCAGCATTTACCTGAGGCCTATGTATATTTGTACCTTTAGACTTTATTAACATGTGTCCTATTTTTGTAAGCAAGGGTCAGGGAATTGGGATGTATCTAATAATTATGAAAAATATGACAGTCTGCTGCTTTGGTACACAGAAAATATTGTAACTAGATGTCTCATTTCTTATGTTTCTGACAGGTAATGAATTCTCATATGAAGAATAACCTTGTATAGGAAGTCTACAATGGAACACTGAACTATAATGAATGTTGTTTGACTTTCTAAAACAGGGATACAAAATATTAACATGAAAATCTTAACATTGCTGATACCAGTCCATCTCTAGCGGCTGAAAAGTTATTAATGTGCTATTGGCTAAAGCTGGAATCAAGAAAAATATTAGTGTTATACGAGACCAGTAAAATCCATGTTGGGGTAGACATCTGAGACGAGGATATCACAACTGAAGGGTTACGATTTTTTTACTTTGCAAGGCTTGGTAGAGCAGAAGATCATGTATCTCCAAAGCAGATTTCGTTGTCTTGATGCCAAACCCCACAGTGATTATTTTACTCACCCATTTAGTCTGAGAGGAAGTGGATTTTTATATTCTTTTTACTCCATAACATCACTTATTTTACCTGCAAGCATTGAAGTGATGTTCAACATTGTGACACATTAAATATGTCAACTATAGTGCATACAGGATGCATGAACAGCTTATATGATGACATATAAGGCATGCCAAACACTGTAAACCATGACCTGCCAACATAGTGTGTGCTGGCATATCTGGGTGTTTATTGCTTGCAGTTTCGCATTTTTTAAACAGGTAAATACTTTAAATTGCTACAAGGATGCTTGTAAGATGAGTCCAGTTGTAAACTGCACAGACCCATATCTGCTGTTGCATAATGTGCTGGCAAGTCTGGGTCTATGCAGTTAAGAGTAATCCATGGAGGAAACAGTGTGGACCTTGATCCACCTACACATTATGCAGTGGCAGACCAGGGTCTATGTTGTTTGTTGTAGGAACTGTATTATATTGATTTTTCAGTCTTGAATAATTATCTTGACTGTTTGCCTAACAGCAGTTTCCTTTCCTAGTTTTCAGGATTTAAGGCACAATTTAGAATGTCCGCATCATCTAGAATGATTCCCAAGCAAGAGTCGAGCCTTGAGTGCGAGACCCATGAGAGCCCACAACTTCGAGATGCCCTGGCTGTACTGCTAGACATCACATCTTCTGCGCAGGGTCCATGGGGAAGAATTAAAATGGTTCAAAATTCATCAGGGGGTCACATAACCATGACAACGACCTCCAAAAGGTTATTTAGCAGCATCTCGATCTCTAAACCAGTGATACGTCTAATAATAACTGCTGCTCAGGGTCACTTGGCTACCTGTGATGATGCTGGATTGTTCCTTGTAAAGTTTGCCACTCATTTAATTATTAGATCTCTGGAATCAGATATAAATAGGAAATTGTTGCCAGAGATTTATGAAAGGTTTCTTCATTTAATAACATTGTTTCTAGACCCTTCATCTTGTCCATTTATTATCAAGACTGCCATTGGAGATATTGACTTTATGTTATGTTGTGTTAGGTCAATTATACAGAGCAAGCCATTGATAAGACTTCAAGGGTCAAGGCTGAACATTGTTGCTAAACTTTTACTTGAAGTCTTTCTGAACATTTTGCCCAAAGAAGGAACTTTAACATATATTTTGGATAATATTCATATCATGTATTCTGAAGGAGTTTGTGCTGAGAAGAGTTTCTGTACAGATGGTTTGTCGATTGATTTTCCAGAAGTGTCAAGTCTGAGAGTTCGTAAACTTTCTCCGAGAACAGTGATGCATAATGGGGGAAAAAGAGTGAAAGTTGCCGTTATAATTGTATCAATGTCAGGTGATGTTGAGGAAGTTGTGGAAACAAAATATGAATGTGAATCAGATCTTCATCCTGGAATGATTCTTTTTGAAAGACACAAAGAATTTTGTACCAGTCTTGAGGAACAGGATGTTGGTTTGGTCCTTTGTCAAAAAGTGATCCATCCCAAACTGAAGAGTCAGCTAACTCAGTCTGGCATAATAGTGGTTGATAGACTTGGCCTGCAGCAAACAAAACTGGTACTCAGATTAACAGGTAAAATGTTAGTAAATTTTGCTATGTTACATATTTTGATAAAAGGGAATTTTCATGAGCCCAGTTACATTGTAATATAAGAAATGAAATTGAGATCTTGTTTAATACTCTCATATACTGGATGAAACAAACATTCTGTGTAAGTACAGGATGAACAGCTGATGTCATGTTTCATTAGAGGAACAGGGTTCCCACTCAACTGGGAAATCAGGGAAAAAGTCAAGAGAAATGATAATTTTTTTCCCAACCGTGAAAAGTCCTTGAATTTTGCAAATATTGATGAACATTGGGAAAAACCCAGGCATTTTCTGCCAGCACTTGATGTCCAAAACAATCACATAATTAAGTCATAACTAAACTGATTGTGAGTTAAATTTATGGAGTTCTAACCAGAATATTATATTATATGACTATTATAATCTGACATTATGTTTTCAATCTGCAGAAGGACAAGATAAAACTACGGCATTGGTGAAATATAAACTGGTACTAGTGATTTGCATTGCTAGTTGCATGAATACACAAATCTAACAACCCACACCTTCAGATGTTGTAGAGAAAAAAAAAGAAAATAATATTAAATGAAAGTCATATAGTGGTTGTAATAAAAATGCAAAAACGAAATAACACAAAATTTTCCATATATATATATATATATATATATATATATATATATATATATATATATATATATATATATATAATAATAATAATGGGGACCTTGTTTAGCGCCTAATCTTTAGAAGCTGTAAGCACTTTACAACTTTAGAGAACACCTATAAGATAAGAAACATAATAATATTATTAAAACAAACAACATGAAATTAGAAAAACATTATAAAAAATTATAAAAAAACATGCTGAGAATATTTCAGGTAGGAAACATTATTAGGTCTTTAAGTTTGTTCTTGCTGTCAAAATAAGTGAGATTTGAGAGCCCTCATTGAATGTGATCACTGTGTCTTTGTGTCTAAGTTCAGTGGGTAATTTATTCCACGTTGCTGGGCCCTGGTATGCAAAAGAATGCTGTCCATATGACTTTGTTTTCATACTTGGAATAATGAGTATACAATTGTCAGAAGAGTAGCGTAAGTATCTTGCTGGTGTATACACATAAGTGAGGTCGGATAGGTATGTTGGACTAGAGTCTGTCAGTGTAATGTAGCACAGAGAATAAATTTTGTGTTTCATTCTGGATCGAATGGATTGCCAGTGTCGGGTACAGAGCAGCAGGGAGGTGTGCTCTGATCATGGTACTCTAAGTATGATCTGAGCAGCTGTGTTTTGAACTTTTTGAAGTTTCTGGAGTAGATATTGAGATGAACCAGACAGAATTGAGTTACAATAGTCCAGTCTTGAAAGTACTAATGAACACACAAGTGTTTTAGTGGCATCAGCTGAAAGATATTTGCGAATTGAGCTGATGCGTCTCAGCTCGAGATATGCAGCCTTGCATATGTTCATGACATGTTGGTGCAATGTGAGAGTACTGTCCAGAGTAACACCTAGGTTTCATACTGATTGTGTGAATTTAATGTTGGTATTGCTGATATTTATTGTTTGAGGTGAAGGATGTGAATGAGAAAGTCTTTGTGTTGTGATCAGAATGGCCTCAGTTTTATCATCATTCATCTGCAGCTTGTTACATGTCATCCATGATTTCACATCAGAAATGCACCTCTCTACACCTCGGATGGTAGCGTCAACTTCAGTTGGGTGGCTAGATTTGTATATTTGGGTGTCATCAGCAAACAGTTGATGAGACACTGGATGATGATCTATGACACTTGAGAGCGACTGAGTGTACAGAATGAAGAGAACAGACCCCTGTGGAACACCACAACATAGATCAACTGGGTTTAAGTGTATTCCATTTGCAGATACAATTTGTGTCCTGTTTACCAAGTAGGACTTGAACCACAGTAAGGCTGTATCATGAATGCCAAATACATGCTGGAGACGGTGAAGTAATATATCATGGTCTATTGTGTCAAATGCTGCAGACAAATCAAGGAGGGCGAGGACTGTAATCTTTCCGCTATCCAAAGCAGAAAGAATGTCATTAACTACTTTTATAAGAGTAGTTTCAGTACTATGGAAAGGGCGACATGTAGACTGTACATTGCTAAAAAGACTGTTGGAATTCAGCTGAGATACAAGATGGGATAGAACAACTTTTTCTAAGATTTTTTTATATGAATGGGAGATTAGAATCTGGGCGGTTAGTTCTTTAAATCGTTATGGTCGTCATACCATTTAGTGTACAACCCACGTTTCAAGACCGAGTTCGCGCATGGGCAGTACTTTTATAAGAGTAGTTTCAGTACTGTGGCAAGGGCGATATACAGATTGTACATTGCTAAAAAGACTGTTTGAATTTAGTTGAGATACAAGCTGGGATAGAACAACCTTTTCTAAGATTTTTTAAATTAATGGGAGATTAGAAACTGGGCGGTAGTTCTTTAAATCGTTATGGTCTAGTGTTGGTTTCTTCAGCAGAGGCTTTACAATGGCAGTTTTGAAAAATGATGGGAATTCCCCAGATGAGAGAGAGGTATTAATAACATCAGTTAGTGAAGGCAATACTGGATCTAAGCACTTAAGCAGCAGTGATGTTGGAATTGAATCAAGTTCACATGACTTTGGTGCACTCTTCATCATGATTGTACGTACGAAATCCATAGAGACAGGTTCAAATGCTGCTAATGGTTGCCGCTCAAATTCTGTATCCCAACTGTATGGTGACGACGAGTCAGTTGAAATTGTGGTGTCAAGCTTATCTCTAATGGTTTGTACTTTGTCATGGAAAAAATTTGCAAACATGTCTGGAAGGTCAACTGGAGAAAAGGTAGTTGGAAGTGGTGTTGATTTGTTCCTTGACATTAGCTTGTTAGTAATCTCGAAGAGCTCTTTGCAGCTGGAACTTTCCATGATCTTAGTAGTGTAGTGGGCTGATTTCGCTGCATGGACTATATTTGTGACATTCTTCTTAGCGACTTCATAGATTTGCTTATGAATAGTGAGTCTGGTGGAAAGCCAGAGCCTCTCAGCTTTACGGCGGTCTCTTTTAGCAGTGCGAAGCTGGTCCCTAACACTGCTATACCATGGAGAACACTTTTTAATTGATACTCTGCACTTGGTAGCTGGGGCATGTTTGTCAAGTAATGAACGCAGACAGTTATTGAGTTGTTCTGCGGTAGGAAGTAAGCATGTTGTTAGGTTAGCTTGGATGTCGTGCATTAATTTGGTTCTATTTATCATACGGAGGTTTCTCTTAGTAGCAGATAAAGGTGGAGGGTTAGGGACTGATATGTCAAGATGGCATATAATGCAGAGGTGATCTGATGCAAGGTCATGGGATACCAGTGAGGATCGTAGAATGTTATCATCAGGTCTATGAAGAATCCAGTCTAAAATGTGACCATGTTTATGGGTGGGTTGGTTAACTGACTGTTTGAGGTTTAAAACATTAATGGAATCTATGAGTTTTAATGTATTTGGGTTTCCGGGACAGTCAAAGTGAAAGTTGAAATCTCCAAGAATAACCAGGTTGCCACCTATATATATATTCCAAGAACAACTTCGTGAGTTTTGTTGTATCACATGACTACCACATTGACATGTGCTCTCTGTTTGATAAATCAGACTGGCCAGATTGCTGGCTTTTACAAAAAGTATCAGACTTTCATTTAATATATTTGAATTTCTGTACAACAACATTAAAAAAGAGCTTGTTGTTGATATCACATGACTATTGGACTTCCAGTGTCATCGTTTGAGATTTGTGAAGTCATGTGACTAGTAAAGCAAATGGCAAGTACATGGTCAGATTTCATCTACGCTGTAGTTTTGTCTAGTCTGTCAGCAGATTAAAGACATAACGATTATAATACTTGCCATTTCTGAGAAAATAAATCATTTTCCTATAGATTTCATACAGGTTTAAGTCGATATAACATACATTTAAATTTTCTAGTCCCACTGATAAGTGACTACCATATGTTGCTGCTGCAGCAGATTCCAAATTTTCAATATGCAGTTGCAATTACCTCACACCCAAATATCCAAATATGAAAAATGGGGTGGGAATATTCTGAGGAAACCCAGATTAGAAAATGGACTGCTATTCGTTTTAAGCCAAATTTGTAGTCCAAATTGTTGAATCTCAGAACTGAAATGAGAAATGAGAAATTGTCATCCCGTGTGTTATATATTACAAACAATACGATCCTCTGTATCAGAACAGGTTTGGGGACTGGTTTACTGAATTACAAGAAGACAAGTTGATTTTACAGAAAAATCAGTCTTTGCGTATACAACAGTATATAATTTTGAAGTTTTTTTTCTTCAAAATTTCAATCAACCCATTTGAATTTTTTTTTAAATGATGTATTTTTTTAAACAGATCATTTTAAGGAGATTAGGTTGTTTGAAAAATCTTGTTAGGGATTTTATTGGCACAGATAAATTCAGGGTTAAACTCTTTGTTACAAGACAAGATTCTAATTATTTGCATTTATTGTTTTTTTATACTGTAATAGGAAATGTTTACTTTCTACAAGATGCACACACATACATATATATATTACTATAGAATTCTTTAGAATTAAAGGTTTGAAAAGAAACAAAACTAATTTATGTTTATCATGTTGTTCCCACTTAGCAACATAATGCAGGTCAGCAAAATAAAGTTAGAATTATTTTTTATTCTGTACATTGAAATGACTTTGCATGCCAATTTATAGGAATATAATCAAACTTGTTTTGTGTGATACATTTGTGGTTTTGTACATGATCATCTTTTCTGCATGTTGTATAATCTAAAATGTTCTTTAATTCCATTGAAATATGGCAACAAGGTTGAAGCTGCCATTGCAACACTTAATGGCACCATCTCAAACTAGATACTAGATACAGACTCATTTTTAGCAGGAAAATAAATAGATCCATGCTCAAATCTTTGAACTACATGAAACCTCTCAAAACAAATTTGATCTTTTAAGATTCAGTTTCCATAATGAAAGCATCCTAAATCTTAAACTTGACAACCAGTTAATATCCCACATCTTATAGAAATGTGATTTACTTGTACTGTCTGAAACCCCCCCCCCCCAACATTTTTGCTGTTTTTGGCTGCCTTTACATGTTCATATTAAGGCTAATAATTTTACAAAGTTGCACTCCTGTCATCCTTTTATGAATGGAAGATTCTGTATAATGACTTCAAATGTGATGTCATGTTCTATATATTTGGCAAAAACTGCATGAACAAGCTTCAGATCCCATGATTGTAAATGTGACTTCCTCATACAGAAAACAAAAGGCAGACACGAGATGGTATTATGCCAATCATATATAGAGCTCACATAACCTGACTCCTGCATACCACAGTAGCAGTGATGGCAGCGTATTTCAACAACATCCTCAAAAACCACATGGTGAATTTATCTTTGGTCAGGGTCAGAAATGATCTTCTTTGCTACTTGAGTCAGTTTGTGTCTCTGATCAGTTGGGATGTTAGATCATTCTATACCAGCATTTTGTCCATCTGAGCATGAATAATTTACAGATCTCAGTCTTGTTTGCCTTCCTCAGTTGTGCACATCACACTCGGCCACCTTTTCATTCACCCTTTGTGAATGGCCCTGCTACCTCAATGGCAAATTTTTCCAGGCATCAAGATAAAATGAACCAAGTATATAGAAAGGCACTCTCCATTATGTCTAACAATTCTGCGATGGTGGTCTATCTATCAAGCAAAGGGGGGGGGGGGGAGTCAGGCCGGATTTTAGCATACCAGTTTGGGATTTTCTCAGCTGGTGCACTCAGAGGAATATAACTGCCCAGATCAGACATATTTCGAGCAGGCCCAATACCCTGGCTTATTCACTGACAAGAATGGGCCAGACCCTTCATACAGAATCTTCCATCCATCCAATATTTTTCAAGAGATTTGTGTACATATGGGCTACCCGATGATAGATCTATTTGCAACCAGGTGAAATTAGTGTCCATGTTCATCTCAGCAGTCCTGAGCTGTGCATGCATTCTGTCAAATGTCAAATAGATGGGGTTTTTGGGCTATGCCTACCCATTCCCCATCATGATGAAAATAATTCAGACAGTGAGTGGTACAGAAATGCAAAGACATCCTCTCTCAGATGGAACAAGCCCTGGGTGAGCAAGCTGCTTGATCTAGTGATAGATGTACCTTGGAAAAATTCCCCTAGATCTAAGCTTCTCAAACAGCCATTATTGCAGGCAGGCCATCCATGCCCCAATAGTTTACTTCATCACGATTGGCTCTTGTCAGGAGAGTCTTGCGAACAAAAGAATTTCAGTTTTCTGACATTGAAAGAACCTTGCAAGTCTGAAGTCCCTCTTCTTTGAAGGTGTATGCAGGAAAGTGGCAAGATTTCAGGGACTGATACAACAACAACAGTGTTGACCCTTTTAGTGCCTGAATCTCAGAATTGGCTGACTTCTGGCTCTTCAAGGATACAAGCTTGCTGCCTTTTGTGATCAAAGTCTCCTGCTCCATAATCTTGGACACGTTCAGACATCATGATAGAGTGGATATAGGTCATAATAAGGATTTATTAGACCTAATATCCAATTTTGAATGTAATAGACCAAAATCTTTCACCAGTTTCCAAAGTAGAATTTACCATGGGTATTGACATGGCTCAATTCAGATCATTTGAGCTCTTAGTCAGCACCTCCTTGAAACTGTTTTCATGCAAAACATGTTTCTTGAGAGCTGTAACTTCACTGTGCAGAGTCCTCATGGTTCACTGATTTTGATAACACACCCAGGCTATATAGAAAAGAACAGAAGAAAGAAAGAATTGTCATCCCCTCTTCACCATGAGTAAGTCAAAGGAGGCAGTAATGCAAGACCCAGTGTGCATAATAAGGTGCATGGAAAAGTGCCACCTTAGCGGGGGGAGGAGCAACACCTGTTTCCTTACTTTACTTTGCTGTATTAGCAAGTTGTTGTAATTTTTAACACCATTTTTCAGCACAATATAGGCTATACATGGTGGCCAGTATAAATGATGGAGGAAGACCCCAGAAAGAACCACTGACCCACAAGAAGCTACTGGCAAGCTTTCTCATGTATCCACATTGGCTGAGCCCGAGACTTGAACCCACACAGATCGGTGAGATGGCAGTTTAATAAAATTTACAATATATGCTCAAGGTGTCACTTAAAGAGCCCCAACTGTTCCATTATTTCAGCTTTATATATATACTTAAGAGAACCAGAATTTAGCTTCTGGGTTTGGCTTGTATTGTAAGTAAATTTATTTTGTATTTAGTATCCCAAGTTGAATTATTTCTCCCTATTTGATGTCATCTCTCTCTGTCTCTCTTTCTCTCTCAAACATGATTTGTGATATATATCTTCATGTCAATGGGCAATATGCCAATGTTTTTTACCTGACATCAGTGATACAGAAATGCAGAATTTGGATAGTGGATACATTTGTGTCTGTTGCACATAAATTACTTAGGAAAAATGAAATAAATGAGAACAGAACATGGTCATTTTCTGTCAGTGTATTATCAGATAACTGTTCTATTTACTTCCTTTATTGCTTTTGCAACATCTAAATTGGAGCATATTCAACACAGTTTGCTTCAATTCTGTATGTTTTGGGACATGATCTAGGTCAAAAAAAAAAGTGGAAACATAAGTTATGGGATGGCAAAAAATTCATTCATTTTATCTTGTCCCAATATATGCAATAAAGACAGTATTTCCTGCATATAAGAGGGATTTAATGAAGAAATTAAGGCAGGGCTTGAAAATATGATGGGCAGGTGTTGGCATGAGTTTTGAGAACATTTGCATGAATCATGCAATTGTGCATGCTTGATTTGAATCATGCAATTGTGCATGCTTGATTAGACCTTGTGTAATATGTAAATTGTAAGGTATTTAAATATTTTTTCCTTTGATATAGATGATTACGGTAAATAGTTGCAACATTTTATTCACACTTATCCAATGTTCAGTACTGTAATTTTTTTTAACCTGTTACTTCAGATGCAGTTCCTGTAGTCTCTGTCATCTCTAGACCCAGTCAGGAAGGTTTTGGCTATGTTGACAGCATGGAACATGAAATTCTGTTCAACAAAAGTTACCTCAGAATGAAGAGGAATGATAAAACACTTACTACGCTTTTCTTATGTCACTCTGAAGAAGAGCAGTTACAAGAATTTAAGGTTTGCTGGCTTAAACCTTTTTTTAAGATGCATATTATTTCAAACATCTTTCCCTCATCCCAGTCCTTCCTTCCTCCTTCTGTAGAGTTAGACTGTTATATCAGATTTCACTCACACAAATCATACCTAAAGCTCTGCACAACTCTGAAAACTGCTCCATTGCGTCTTCTCAAACATCAAGATTTCCTGGAATAGCCCCTAGTTGATGAGGTTTGAAGAATGTGTGCATGATTATTTATTTGAATATAGTATGAGAAATTGACTTTTCAGCAACTTAATTCCAGCAACAACCCTTAGGTAACCAAGCCTGTCTGTTTTCTCACATGAATGCAAATTGGATTTTTTATATATATAAAAATAACTAAAAAAATGTGCTATAGTCTAAATGTACCCTCCCCATTTGTTTGTACCCTCTACTGATTTCAATAACGGAAATCTTTAATGTGATAAAAGAAATGCACAGAACTTAGTCATTCATTCGTTGATTAATAATTTCTAACCTGACTATGACCAGAATGGCCCAAACACTGGCATTCTTGAACTTTCATGCTTAATGGACTTTCCTTACTAACACGGGCCATGTTGCGTGCAATATGTGCAATTTGATTTTCTCAGACAACATTGTGACGTAGTTCATCCTATTTGGTAACTGCAGAATAATTTGTAAGTTACCATAATGTTGTGAGTTTAGAGGTATTTCCTTTTGCGTGCATGTGCATAGAAGAATTTACACCACTTGTGAAATCCATGTGAACAGCAGATTGTAGTTCATTCTTTTCCTTTGCTTGATTTGACATTGTAAATGTCGTAAGCAAACAACATAGTATTTTCTTTCTTTTTCGACATTGTAAATGTCGTAAGCAAACAACATAGTATTTTCTTTCTTTTTCGACATTGTAAATATCGGAAACAGATGACATAGTATTTTCCTTCTATGTACGTACATGTGTAGTTATGCATGTACCCCATCGCTGAAAATGGACTTGTCCAGGAACTGGAAATGACTGGTGGACAGGGTTGTCTTTTACACTGAAAATTTCCCTTTGGAATGACGTGTACAGACGATAACAATGTTAAGGCCCCCTGGACATAATCAGGTTTGAAATTATAAATCAATAAATGAACTGACTAACTTCTATGTATCTTTTATCTCATATGTGCTTTTCATTTTTTAAATTAGTAGGGGGGTACAAATGAATGGGGAGGTATATTCAGACTCTATCTCTATATGAAAGCTGCACAATTCTAATGGGTTTTAATGGAAACCCGTTCAAATTTAGAGCTGTTAAATTTCCATTGTTGTCTGACCATAAGCTAATATTGAACTTCTTGAGTGACTGCTGAAGTTTTGTGTCCGAGTTTTTGAAAATCCTATTACCTGCATCATTGTATGGTTCTCCGCTTGTCAATTCTGTAGGGCCCTCAGCGATGTAATACCAGACTCTATGATCATGCCCGTCAGAAGATACATCTGTATGTGTTTCCAGGTGTTGCATTATATCTACAATATTAAAATTGCGGCCTTACAAAAGTAGGAATGAAATTTGATCATAAATGTGCATATCCGTTTTCAAGCTTTAATCTTGAGCCAAGAAGCAGGGCCAACAGATATGGGAAGGTGAAATAGGAGCAATGAATTACTTGGAGGACAAAAAATGATCATGATAGGCTTTTTACACTGAAAATTTTGATATCATTTTTCTCATTGCAATTGGATCTTAGATGATTAAGTAACCAAAGTTGGAATTTTCAATACACATTTGTCTTGTTAAGCTTTTCTCTTTTTTTTTTCTTCTTTCCTTTCACCTTGACATTCCTGACTTGTTAATTTTGCCAGAATTTGTTTATGGAAAATTTGGTTTGCCCTCTTGAAGTTTTTGATAGTTAAATTTGTTCAGAGGAACTTTGATAATGTCACTTACATAACTTACTCTGACCAATATAAGATATGTAAAAATAAAATGTAACAAAGTATGGTATATATCTCCCTGCTTTGCCCAGAATAATTTTTATGTGTTATTTGTTCCAGATTTACAGTATTTAATCATGAATGAAATTATTCACCTACAGCACTGTTTATATCGTGTATGTTACATTTCTAGGAAGTGTGCCATACTGCACTGACCAGTCTGTACCAGTTACTTCACCACCCATATGTGCTGTGTGGAGGAGGATGTTGGCAAACCAGTCTGGCTCAGTTTATCCAATGGAAAGTATGTCACATTTTGCATTACTGTTAACTTAGGACACAAAATCACTAAATGGAAAACTGATAGACTGCCAGCACAAGCAAAGTTATGTGCACGTGCTGGGTGGATTGGCTAGTGAGCATGTAATACAGTTAGGGTCCCACTCAATGAACTTGGCAAAGCCCTATAGTAATCCCATTGTACATCCATCCATCAGCTTGTCTGTTCATCCATTAGTCAATCAGTAAAAGATAACTTTGCTGTGAATTGTTTCGTTTCCGCCCAATTTGGTATGCAGTTTTATTCTCAGCCTCAGAAGTTATGGTCTGTGATTGCCTGCCTTCAATTCTGCAGCATAACTTTATCAAGGACTGTTATATTTGTTTGTCAAATAAATTTCTTGCTCATGTTAATGTTAGAAATAAAATCCAGTACCTTTCTTATCCAACCCTCCTCTCATTAGACCATATAGACAAAGGGAAGAAACTTAACAATTACTTCTCCTTCCCACTGCTAGATGGCCTCCCATAAACTGGATGTATACCTGTTTATGTTTTTGCTGCAGTTACATCAGTTAAACACACAATGTATTGCCTTGTCATCAATCAGAAATTGTAAATTCTACCCATACATTTCAAAATTCTGTATAGTACTTATTATTAATGTATTTGCTAATAATTGGCAACATTATTTTGTACTCGTACATGGTATCATTGGTGTTTGTTTTTGGTTGTCTTATTTGCATACACAGCTTGAATTTTTTGACTTGTTTATTAGTGAGTGCATTATTTCAAAAGTGAACACTTATGTGTTGTTATTTCCCATTGTTTTTTTTAAAAATTCTTGTGATTTGAAGAGGGTTACAATCATCAAGCACCCACTCCAGTTATGCCTAGCTTGCAGTAAGTGTTCATCATCTTCACCATGCATTGATTTTTGCAAAGTTTCAGAGGGAAAATGTTCCACAATGGTGCACAGAAGGTTAAAGAAGCCAGGAGGAACGAGTGATGTTGAAGTCAGTCAATGACATTTCAAGTGTTCACCGTAAGACCATATAAAAAATTATTGTGCCAGAGAATGCCATAAAGACCTCTCCCAGGTGGGGTTGAAATAAGTCTTATGATCTCCACACTATTGGGTTTTACCTTGTCAGCAATACTTGTGTGTCCAGATAAAATATTCCCAGCAGCATGGATGAGATTGCACCATTGTCCCTATGCAGAACATGACATATATCCACTGGACATATCATAAACATCCAATCTGCCAGCTGGACTGTTTGCCATGCCAGCAGCTCAACTTGTCTTGCTGGTGCTAGTAACTTGAGAAGAAGCCAGAAAGCATTCTGTATGGGTGAATAGACAGTCAACAAATTGGAAGAACCTATTTGATGGATCCCCAGAAGATTCTGTAATGAAATAATCAGCAGGTATGTGGCACAAGCTGTCAGTATGATGGACTTGTGGCTGTTATTTGAAAAGAATAACTGGACTAGCTGGTCAGCGTCCAGATCAGTGTATGGCACAGATGACTGATTCAACATAGTGTTATACCCCGTGCAAGCATTACTTACAGGCCATGCTCTGCATGCTTGGGACTTGTGCCCACTGTACTGCCATAAATGGGAGAACAGTCTCCAGTCAACTCTAAGACTGTTTTGGAGAGACATTAAAAATACAGAGACAGAAACCCCCCTAAAGCCAGCAAACTGTCATGCCATTTCTTGCACTATTTCCACATTTGCAACTCCAGGAACTTGAGGTGAGTGCAGCATGTTTTCAGCTCAGATATTTTTATGGTCTAAATAATGGAACCAGGAATAATAGCCAAGAACAGTTTATCTAGATGCAATCGGAAGGTGGTCACTTACTTGAACTCCTCGATATATATGTCAGTAGATGTGCCTTCTCATTAGAAGAGTGGGAGTGGTTTATCAATCATAAGAGGACTCTAGCCACATCTGTCTTAAAGGGAAAGAGTAACCATGCTTGAGGTTTGATGCTTATGCATTTTCCTCACGTATCATCAAATCTCCTAACGTTGATATGATCAAGATACATATTTGATATAGAAATTAAATTTTTAGCAAGCTATGTTTCTCAGAGAATACTTGCTGGGTCACATTACTCCAAAAGCCCCTCCACACCTTGCTGCAAATCAGAGCATCCATGTCAATGTATCTCACAGCATAAACATCGGATTTATAAGTAGCCACTGCTAGGGGAGATAAATGGTGAGAGTTAAATCCGTTTGTCTATATTAGATATAAAGAACAAGATATGTGATATTCATCTTTCTGAGAAGGCTGGATTTGAGAGGTAGCAGAGTTCAATTCCAAACATAGTGGCATTGGGTAAATATTTTCAGAGAAATATAATTTACTAAACAGTTACTTTCAACCACATTTTACATGTACATTTAGGTTGTCATCAGGCTGTGAATGACATCAGTTTATTGCATTCCATGACTTCATTTGCAGTAGTTACGTCCTTAAATTACCTGGCTGTCTGATTTTAGTGTCATCAGTTAAATGTCAAAGGTCAAGGACACTTATTGAAAGAAGAAAAATGGTTGCCACACAGTAATTTACTTTAAACAAACTTTGTTGATGGGGTAAAAATAGAACCCTTCAATTTAAGGGTCAAAATGTCGGATGTCAGAGGCATTGATAGACCAAAGAAAAATATTTCTGCACAGTAATTTTAGATCTGAACCAAATATCTTAGCCAAGATTTGTGCATGGCTTACACTTGGAGTAAGAAAGACAGATTTGGGTTTAAAAGATTTTAGGTTGAGGACACTATGTTTAATAAAAAATAAGATTAGTTTGTTCAGTAATGTTTTGATTTTAGGCCATATGCCTTAACCAAACTTTGTGCATAGCTTGCACTGAGATGATGAAGATTCCTATCAGTTTTATTTTGGTTTGGTTTGGTATTTGGTGCCACAGCAACACAAGTAGGTAAAATTGCCTGCCCCATTAACTCACTATGATAGCCAACCCAGGCTGAAAAAATGGTAGAATTCTAACCTGCATCCTTTTGATCACTAGTCTGGCACACTAATTACTGAGCAAAGGCAGCTCCAGCTTACATTGCCTCTTACAACAAAAGAGATGGCATATCTGTTCTGTTTTTCATTCCTTTTGGGGGACATGGGTCAAATGGTCAAGTTCATAGAGACTTGTGGAAGAAACATGGTTTCTACATAATAACATTTGCTCTAGTTGAAGTTCCTTGACTATGATTTGTAGATGGCTTGCAATTGGGATAAGAAAGAACAGGAATATTTTGTAGGTCAGAAGGCCAAAAGTAAAATTTGTGTGAAGTTGGATAAGAACACAATGGTATCATAATGGTATAGACTACGTACATTGACTAAATTATGTGCATAACTGGCACATGGATTTAGAAAAAAAATGCTTATTGATCAGTAGTGAAAAGGTCTATGGTCAGGGTAATTATGGCATAAATAAGGGAGACAGTTTCTGTAAATTAACTTCAATCACAAACCAGATCGTGGTACCAAACTTGATGATATTGGCAGGAATTATGCTACAGGTTTCAATTAAGACAGCTTAATGGTCAAGGTCACAATGACCCTAATAAAGATGGGTTTTCTGCACAATTTCCTTTCAACATAATTCATTAAATGTTTTCCTTTCAGGTAGGAAATGAACCTATTGTCTATGGAGTTAAAGACCAAGACCCATATGTCAATACTGGTTAGATCCTTTGTACATACATACAGGGCCAAGACCCATATGTCAGTACTGGTTAGATTCTTTGTACATACATACAGGGCCAAGACCCATATGTCTATACTGGTTAGATTCTTTGTACATATATACAGGGCCAAGACCCATATGTCAATACTGGTTAGATTCTTTGTACATACATACAGGGCCAAGACCCATATGTCTATACTGGTTAGATTCTTTGTGCATACATACAGGGCCAAGACCCATATGTCAGTACTGGTTAGATTCTTTGTACTTACATACAGGGCCAAGACCCATATGTCAGTACTGGTTAGATTCTTTGTACATACATACAGGGCCAAGACCCATATGTCAGTACTGGTTAGATTCTTTGTACTTACATACAGGGCCAAGACCCATATGTCAGTACTGGTTAGATTTTTTGTACATACATACAGGGCCAAGACCCATATGTCAGTACTGGTTAGATTCTTTGTACATACATACAGGGCCAAGACCCATATGTCAGTACTGGTTAGATTCTTTGTACATACAGGGCTATTAAACTTAAGATGGGTTTATAATGTACAGTTCATTTTAAACCACTTGTAGTATGGCCAGATAACTGCTGAATCCACTTATTAGGGCAGGCATGGATTCCATTTTTATTCTTTTAAAAATACCAAATAATTGGCTCGTATTCACAAATTGCAATAGGAAATCACATAATTTATTAAATTTTATTTTTTTAAAATGTTCATTATAATGTACATACCAATATTCAATAAAATATTGAATAAATGTTAGTAATATCTACTGGTGACAACACCTTTATGAAATAAAAACTTAGTAAATAAGTTTTTTCAAGTGAAATTCATGTTTCAGTTCTATTTTTTTATTTGGTTTTAGTGTAATCATCATAAACGTGATATGCCCTCTTGTATTCAGACATGAAAGGTGTAAATCGATTGTTACTGTGATGCCTGTAAGCATTTCTACTGTGATTTGACCTCTGACTTGTGGAAGTATTTATTTTATTGTTATATTGAATCAATTCAAAGTAGATCAGTTTTGTATTGTGACATTATTTATGTCTTTGTGTCAAATCAGTTAAAGGGGTAAGAATGACAAGAGTTACAGCCGATGTGACTCTTACCTACATAAAAGCTAGCGGGCATGGTTATGTGTTAAGTCAACTAATTAAACATAATTAAAATATTGAACATTATTTAGTGGGTTATCCTACTTTTTTGCAAATATGATCAAAAATAGCAACAACAAAAAACTGAAGTCCATGCTCAGTGCTTAGTTTCACAGATAAAATTTGTTATGGAAAGACAAGTTCCAAAGTTTATAGTGAATTTATAATGCCTGAATAGTCACTCATATGCTTGCACTGTGATGAGCAAAGATTTTGCTCCTACTTGTCATGATTTTTAGCAGACTTGGGTTCAATTACAACAGAATTGGTGTAATTAAGTAATTAATTACAATTACACTGTATTTGTAATTGTAATTGAACATCACCAGGATGGTGTAATTGTAATTGAAGATCTAGATTTTCATAATTGCTCAATTGCAAGTCAGTTTCAAAAGCAAAGATAAACTTGTTTTTTCATGCCAAACAGATTATAAAAATTGAGAAACTATACAGATTTATCTTAACTGCCAGATGTTAGGCTAATAATATAGAAATTAATATAGAATAGACAATAAAGCTAAGTTTTAGCTGTGTATATAAATGATTTTACTTAATCTACTATGGGATTCAGATTTGATTCAGTTACAACATAATTGGTGTAATTGAGTAATTAATTACACTTACACTGTAATTACAATTGAACATTACCGTTATGGTGTAATTTTAATTGTAATTGAACAGTTATAACCCTGAGTAATCAAAATTTTAATTGTAATTTACATCTGCAAGCATATCGTGTGTGATTTGTGTGTGTAATTTGGATTTTGAACGTAGCTTTAACAATTTTTCAGTTATATCGCTATGATGTCTGCAGTGTGGCAGTCTAGCACTGGGGCATCATGCCGCAGACATGTAGTATGATGTCCCACCCAGTCAAATTATCCTGACACAAGGCCAACCGGTCCTAATACTAACCTGTTATTGCTGATCAGGGTCTATATTGTGTGCAGGGTGACTCAATGTATAAGCCAGTGCATATGGTATGTAATATTAATTAGCTAATACTACTCGTGTCTATCCAGTGATCTTGACAACTCATGTCCGCCAGTTGATCTTGTGAAGCTAATTTTGAGTGTGACACAAAATTTGCTTTGGTTGTTTTGTTCGAGTTATGAATAAATTAATGTACAATATCACACTTTTTTCCATCTCTTTGTTGTAGGTTCATGATGATATGGAATCTCTACAGCAAGAGCTGGAGTGTTCTTCAACTGTATTATCAGCAGCTGCTCAAATTTTCTCCAACTGCCTCCAGATGGCAGCACTTCATAGTTTCCATGGAGATGGGGATCACATGACTGATGACTGTGGCCATCTTTATACAAACCAAGGTGGTCATCATGGCAAGCATTGTTGCTGCAGACTCCGTGCAATGGTTGACAATGGCCATATTCAGTATGTTTTCCTAAAAGAGAAATTAGACTTGAGGTTCTCATTTACAAAAGTGGATAATCAAGAAATATTGGGTATCATCAAGTCAAGAGGCATGGTCCTGGATAATTTTTCAGCATGCCTTAATGCTTTAAAGACAGCTGTTTTAACAGCCAGCACAGTGCTAAAAATTGGACAGTACATTCATGATGCCAATTAGGCAAAAAGAAACACTTTTTCAGCAGGTCCTTGCATATCAGTAAAAATTAATTATGCTACATGCATTTGTAATTTTGTTGGATTTATCTTCCCTAAATAATTCACAATTAAATGAATGATATTTGTTTTAAAAAATTTAAATTTATTTTTCATTGCATTCTGCTTTTTTAAAGATTGATGTTGATTCTTTTCATTCAAGTGATCCAGTCATCTGATAATGGAATATTCATGACAGCTGAGTCCACACAAAACATAGATATTGCAATGCATTTTGGAGGGCATGCAAAGAATTTCAAAGGGACAAAGAAAATGCTAGATACATTACTACTTGATGCATTAATAGTGGTAAAATAAAAATAAAAAATAATCTTGTTTGATGCAACACTTTTGCCACCTTGACTTTGCTATGTTTCATTAGCTGTTTACATTGTTGTAATGTGTTATTAAGAACTCAGGTAATCCATACAAATGTTAGATGTTTGAATACACAATTCACTTGAAAAGAGCTACACAATGGAATTTTCTTTTCTGATTCTTGCTCTTAACTTTAGCATTCACTCATTATCTACAAGTGTTTATTATAAAAATTCACATCTTTACTGATTTTTAAAAAAATCTATTTTTACAAAATAAATACAGTTGCTTTTATCATTAATTCAACCAGGAAAAAAAAAATACACAATCAACCGTCAGTGACTTTCTTCTAGAACTTGGCAAACTATGTTAAACCTTGAATGTTTCAGTAGGCAGATGTCATTTTAAAACTGAAATTTATTGCCTTCTGAAAGGTTTCGTAACTTTTGATGACATTAGCCATTGCTAGCACCAAAATAGACATAGAACAGTGTGTACATAAGAGAATTGATGGGGATTTTTAAAAAATTCTACTTATGACAGAAAACCATCCCTAGTGAATATTTGGCAGGACATGGGGGGGAAGAAAAAAAGAGTACTATATTCAAGGTGCAACACTATAGCATGTATTTGAAGGATGCACATTGAACATGCACAATACCATTTGTAATCACATATGATTTGAGTCTGACTACAAGCTGCATAGACCCAGAACTGCAGTTACATAACATGCTTTCAGATCTGGGTATGTGCAGTTTGTTAGTAATGACAAGCAACATAGACCCTGGTCTGCTGATACATTGTACAGATTAGGATCTGTGTTATTTGCAATTGGATTTATAAGCAAGTATACATGGTTAGTGTACTAATACAAATTTTCAATGGACATGTAATTTTCTTGTCATTATGTCAATACGTGAATTGAATGATTTTATCAATACTATTTTTGTACAAAAGCATTGATTTTGTAAATATTCCAGTTTTAAGAGATCATTTAAAGTGTACAGAAATTACACCATGTAGTTTTATCAGATGTACTTTTGTTCATCTGACTCAGAATTACTTTGATTCAAGATAAAAGTATACGAATCAATAGACAACCAGTTTATTGCAAGTAACACACACAAAAACACTCTGTAACCTTCAGGTTGTTAACAGAAAGCAATTTCATACAAATGAATGAAATAATATTCACTGCTGGTAAAGGTTACACTTAGATAAGTCATTTTACAACATACAGTGAAAAAGGTCCAAAGTGAATATGGCTTTGAGACGTGTTTATTTGACACAGAAAACTGCCTTTATACAATCAGATTCAGGCAGGTTGAAAATTTTTTAGTACAAACTAATTAATTTCCAAATTAAAATGACTTGTTGATTTACTTGTATCGGGTGAAATTAGGACAATATTCTGATCTGCGTCTTGGACTGAAAGCATACTTTTATTCAGTCTGTATGAAATATTTTCTTTAGATTTATCCCAGGAATGGTGACCTTCAAATTTTATTTCTTGTTTCAAAAGTTGATTTCATTCAGATTATATCCGCACAGGATTTGAAGAAGAGGCCCAAGTGCACCGAGTATTTGCTTATTTGGGAAGCAGACATGCAGAATCACACACAGTAAGATCCCAACAAAGGGAGCTGTGGTGGTTTAGTGATCATGACAAGAAGGTACTAGGCTCAGTTCGCACTACAGATGAGCCTGGATCCTCATTAATGTGTGTGGATCCTAATCATAATGATGCTCCACAGATCTGGATGGTATAAGCTTACATACCAAAACTAATCAACATCTCATTAGATGTATGGCTTCTAGCAAGTTCACAATTACAGCCAATCAGATGCAAGGTTACTGCATTAATGTGTGAATGTTGCTTATAATCCAGATCATCTTAAATCTCAGTGATATAACCTTACATACAGAATCAAATCAAATCTGATCAGAAATATGTCCTCAATAGTGTTTCACAGGGTAAACCAGTCTGATGCAAGATTACCTTGTTAATATGTGTAGATGTCTTGTAATCAAATTTGTCTGAAATCACGATGATGTATGATGATGTTACAAGTATACATACCAGCTCTGCCTGCCATGGTGTGTCCTGCGGCAAGGCACTTATCTCGGCACAGTATAACTTTTAGGGTGTTGCTGTGCTGAAAACCCCACACACCACCCCCCACCATCACTACCATATTCTAGTAACGAATTGTTTGAGTAGTCTTCTACTACAATGCTTTATTTAGATCAGGGGTCTCAAATATGCAGACTGTGAGATGCATGTGACCCATGGAGTTATTTCCTTCAGCCTGCTATGGGGTGGCCGAGTGGTCTAAAGTGCTCCGTTACGGATCACTGCCATCTCACCTCTGTCTGCGTGGGTTCGAGTCTCGGATTCAGCCAATGTGGGTATGTGAGAAAGCTTGCCAGTAGCTTCTCATGGGTTGGTGGTTCTTTCTGGGGTTTTCCTGGGTTCTTCTTCCACCATTAATACTGGCCACCATGTCTAGCCTATCGTGTGCTGAAACATGGCGTTAAACCCTACAACATCAACATCAACAACATCAGCCTGCTATGACTAACGAAATTTTGTAAAATAATTAATAATGTTAATGTTTTCTTCACAGTCACCTAGCTTTTATGAAAATTCAGTTGTTACATTGTTTTCTTCATGTTTTCAACGTGTCAGCTGGCTATCTTTTATATGAGCTGCTTTCGATGTATGAAAAGGTTTTAGTGATGAAGCCCTCGGAACAGTGTACTAGTCTTTATGTGGCCCTCATGGTGATTTGTATTTGAGACCCCTGCATTAAAAATATGGCAGTAATTCTCTCATTGTATCAATTCTCAGACAAGTTAATCCTGTATTTTTAATGGAGCAATTTTGAGTCAGATTAAGATAGTGTAATAAAGTCTAATTAATCTGACTTTCAGTTCTTGTAAAATCACCAGTTGTTGATTTTAGTTTGCAGTTTAACCAAGAAGGAAGAGTGCTCTCAGAGTTTGAGTAATAATTAATACTGTATATACATGTTGTTTCACCTAAAGAATAGGTGGCAAGTGAATTAAATTACAATTGTGAATTATCTCATACTGTATCTGAATGCATGAATACTGTTTTTCAAGGTAATGGTATGTGATAATCATTTTTTTTTAAATCACAAAATAATGAAAATCTGATGTAAGTTAATTGTTGGTTTGATTTGCTGTTTCATCTTTATGCAAATTGATGTAATAAATACTATTATACTATACATCAGAAGCTCAGCTAGTGTTTTTTATTTTAAATCTATATCCTCCATTTCTCATTAAATTTTTGGGATGTTTCTTTTAATACACACTGCATCCCAAAATTAATATGTGTAAACTTGATATGCACAGGATGAAAGAGGAAGATCAGAAACAAAGCACAATAAATTAAAATAGTGTTATAGAAATTTGCTTGTAAGCAGAGTCCAACTGCAAGCAGCATAGACCCTAAGCTGCCATCACTTAATGTGCTTTCAGATCAGGGTCTACATTTGTTCTACTGATTACTTCAAACAAACTGCACGAGTCTAATACAAAATCTTTTCGAACTTAAGACACAAAGGATTTCAAGGTTATAGTGGGCTTTTCACCTACAAATTTGTAGTTATAACAAATTTAAGTTACTTCTGTTTATATGTCAACAAAATTGAATCATATTTGTTGAGTACAGAATTAAATTGAAAGTACATCTTATTACACAGTTTTATCCAGTTAAATATATCCGTTTTTGTTCAGTCTGGAGTGACCTAGCAGCAGCAACAAAGCCTTCCAGTCTACCTGCCTTGGTGATTTGTGAACATCAGACTCTTTGCCTGATTTTATCCATTAGACAGAAATGGAAAAATCAAACTTGGAGATATGAAAATTTCAAGCTTATAGAATCAAGTGACTATTTTTAAACTACAGGAAGACTTCCTAAAACAAACAATGGAAAGAATTCTCATGATGAAAGTCAATACAGTGGTAACATACTTGCCTGGGATATGTCATTGAGAATTCTGATAATGGACGTGTTTATGGAACTTTTAGAGAAATAGTATCAAATTATGTCACTATAAACAACACCTGTATTTTTTTTATTTTATAATTTATTTATATATTCAATACAGTTTTTCATAAAACAAGAAAATGGAACACCAATAAAGACAGTATATCAAAACAACAACAATGCTCTTGTCCATAAATATTGTTCAGCTCATTAATGATAACATAAATGAAAAGTTTAATATTTTTTTAAAATTTCAGTGGAAGCTATTTCAACAAAAATATCTGATGGCAGATTTCATTTATAAACAAAAAATACTTTTGCTGTATGTATGTATGGAAATCCACTTGGCCAGGACCTCTTGGCATTTTTTCCCCTCAAAATTTGCCTTTTTATATCTACTTTATTTTTTTTAATTTAAATTAATAATTTAACAAGAATTCACTGAAGAAAATATGAGAACATGAAAGTGGATGGTAATTGATGGAAAACTATCAATTATCTTAAACTTTGCAATACTGTAAAATGAGTATAATCATAATTGTTCTATGTATTTTTTCTATTATCTTTTCTGTCTTTCTTTTCATTTCCCATGATCAAAAAGAAGGAAAAAATAAATATCAAACCTACCCGACCATATGGGGATAAGGGACATCATTCACTTTCCACAGTTAAATATCCAGGTTGATAGTGTGGTTTTGCGCTTGTTCACTGACTCGGAACAACTGTAACCCTGCTATCTGGATTTTAGTGTGATGTCAGTATCTTTTCAGTCATTTTCTGCTTCACTTTTCAAAAAATATTAAACATCCATCTGTTTAATGGCCTTTCTGGTACCAGTGCTGCAATGAAGATATTAGTATGGATATCGTTAATGCATGAAGTTTAAAGCATTTATCATAATTCTAGGTTTAGTGGCTTAATAATAAAAAAATTTTAGGTACTATTTTCTCAGACCACTATCTGGTGGCAGGTGGTGCCTGGTGGGTGCAATGGGTGCTGAGCCCACCTCCTCCACCTCATTTTGGATATCCTTTTCTATCTTCCTGTGAACTAGTATGATTGGTTTCATTATCCTTGCATAATCCATTTTGCCAACTATGTAATGCCTTTACCTATTATTAGGAACTTCTTGGGGATTTGAATTGAGGCGTCCCATTATGACTTTGCTTCTGAGCTCCTAATGCACACACCGTCCCCTTGACCCAGCCAACAGAATTAATACCACCACCCCCATTCAAACCTTGTGGGTATGGGACTATTTCTGACAGCTATGTTTAAGGGTTATCAGGAAACCACATTGCATCAGTTGCATCATATCACAAGCACATTTGCATAATTATAGATAGGTTTACATGTAAGTTACATGATTTTTTTTACTATTTTATGATCTGAGTAACAATAGCAAAACTTGTTTAAAAAGCCCATCTCATCGTTATCCGAACCTGCTCCAAAGAGATTACCTGATTTACTTCTGTACTTGCCGTTTCAAGAAAATATTTTTTTTCATGCGTAAAAAAACTTATTAAAGATGATCTTTTAAATTTCTGAAAAGCTAATACCTGCCTATCTGTAATTTACCAATCCATTTTGTAATTCGATTACACTGCTCCAGTGGCCTAGTTGTTAGAGCGTCCGCCACAGATGCGGGAGTTCGTGGGTTTGATCCCTGGCCAAATCATACCAGAGACTTACAAAAATGGTACTAACAGCTGCCTCACTTGGTGCTCAGCATTAAGAGGTTAGTGTTAGGACTGGTCGGCCTGGTGTCAGGATAATGTGACTTGGTTTGACATCATGCTACATGTCTACAGCATGATGCCCCAGTGCTAGACATCACTATAAACTGTCACACTGCAGACATCATAGTGAAATGATTGAAAAGTTGTTAAAGCTACGTTAAAAATCCCAAGTCACACATACACACACATTGTAACTCGATTAAATGCAATAAAATTTCTATACATTGGGTACACCCATCCAAAGCATGTATAAAATAATGAAGTAAATATGAGATGAGTATATATTATAGTAAGTCCTGTCCAAAGAAGTTAAGCAAGGGTTAGTCCATTTAAAGATGATTAATTTTAGAAACAAAATTGTTTGTCTGGTATTGTTAATTTTCTTGTCCTTTTTCCTCTTCTTCGTTTTCTGATTCTTCTATCTAATTGGTCTCGTGTTTGTTGGTTTATTAGTATGAGCCGAATAATGCATATGAATAATCTTAAGTCCATTTCTCAAATTTATTCAGTAATTAATATGCATAAAACTTAACGGAATACAAGAAAAATATGCTAAATCCTGTAAGTATGTTTCTCTGTGTTAAAAGTAATGTTAATTTGATGATTTGGTACTTTGGGCTTGGGGGCAAGGGGCGATATGAGCTTTTTCCTTGAGCATCTTTGACATCATGTTACGTTAATGTCAGTTCTCTGTACTAATGACCATTTGAAAGACCGAAGAAAAAAAACTACTACTGCAACTGTTCAGTCCATTATTAACTATCCTCAAATCTTGGAGTAAAAGAACCCCAACTCCATAATCCATATAAAACTGCTTTGGTTTTGACATGATTTTCAAATAAAACTGACCTTTAACCAGTGCACACATAAAAATACCCCCATACTCTTTGCATAGTACATCATATAAAATCAAAGTGTTTTAGGTTGACACACACCCAGTGTGAATTAGTTTTGTTATTTTAGCGCATACTGAAAATTTCTTCAATTGTTGAAAAATGCTCATGTTACAAAGATTCATGGCAGTCAGATGACAGATTAAATCTGAGAGTCCATCAAGCTGCCAGCAATCGGATTAAAATCTTATCTCCACTGTCCTGGGTGAAGTAGGACAGTGGAGATCTGATTTTAATCAGATTGAACTGCTGGTGTCTGTGAATTAATGTGATTTTCATATATCACCTTTGCAGTGATAGTATTGATCAGTGGTCCATATGTATAGGTACATTAGATGTAGAAACGTTGGCAGTCTCGCCACTACTTTCTGAAGAAACTTGTGAAATAATAGCCTTGGGTTTAGCAAGTAAACATGCGTTGGATATGTTGATTTCATCTGCATATGTCAGAAGCTTTTAGGAGATAGGGAATCGTGTGCTATTTGCATTTTTATATTGTTAATCTTGTAACATAATGCAAAATACAAAAAATATAAACTTACTTAGTGGAATCATGATCTGGTTAATAAATGTGAAAATTGCATATATACTATCTGTATTTTTGCAGCAAAACAAAACAAACATCTAATCCTGAGAAAATTGTTATGCATCACCTGTTGTACAAATGCTTGCAAATTATTATATTTCAAAACCTATTTTTCGATTGATTTATTAGCAGGTCACAAGCATTGCTACATTACAAAATGATTCTAGGAAAGTTCAATCATCCAGATGGACAAATACCTCTTGTTCCATTTAACTATATAAACATGTTACTAAGTGTATAATGCCCAGATGTCCAAATTATTGTAAATTCAATTTATTTTCTTAAACATGTACTCATCCCTAATGCACTTATCTCCATGCAGATAGTCTTTTCTGTTCTGACCGCACGGTGGCCATGTGAATAGTCTTTTCAAAAGTAGCCACATGGCAGTTGTGCGAATGGATTGTTTTCACAAACATCACATTTGTGTAATCCAATACCCACAATGCAATGCATGCGAATCTTGTGCCACTATTTTGAGTACCTAACAAACCTATATGAACACTAGTCATTACATATATAGTCAACACTAGTCATTACATATAGTCAATACTAGTCATTACATATATAGTCAATACTAGTCATTACATATATAGTCAACACTAGTCATTACATATATAGTCAGCATTAGTCAATCACATATATTCAAGATAATAATCTGATTTAATTGTCGATAAGGACATTTATGTAATGATAAATAGATTATGCTTGAAATTATGTGTTACTTAATCAAAATGATAAATAGATTATACATGAAATTATGTGCCCCAATAACATGAAAATAAAAATAAAACTATGTTACCTTATATTGAAAGACAGAAGAGTGAAGTTGAACCATTATCATGCATATTGCTATCAAATAGAAATGCAGTTATTTTTTATACAGACAGACAATATTGTCTTTTTTAAAAAATATTTTGTAGGATGTCCCTAAGCTTGTCACCTTGCCAAAGACAGCTGACGAACCAATTTTGATTAGTATGGTTAAATATTGTATTTGCAGTGGAGATGAGGGACGTAGGATGATATTGAATGTAAGCGATAACCGTTCTAAGAAGTTTCATCTTCAGAGTATTAAAATGAAACATTTGCCAGATGGAACATAACTTTGTACCGAATGTCAAAACAAATTATTCTTGAAATACTTATAGAAATATGAAATTATGTATGAACAATTGGCTTTTTAACTTGAACTATAAACAAATGATTGATTTCAGTCCATATGAATTGAAAATCATTACATGTTTCTACTTGTTTGTGTATCCATTTGTTACACAGGGGCTTGTATCGCTGCTTACATTTCACCTGCCGTACATGTACAATATAATAACTACAAGCTTGTAGTTATTGTATAGTGCATGTATGACAGGTAAATTGTAAGCAATGATACAAGTCCCTGTGATTTGTTTATGCGTCTGTGTATTGATGGATCTGTTTGTTTATGAAAGAATAACAAAGATAGTTGAAGTTTCATTGTTTTACTTGAAGACAAAAGGAGAAAAGTCACGCATTTCTCTCGTGCAGTTAATATGCACAACAAAATGTGATGCATTATTATATCCTTGCACACAAAATGAGACATGTCTTCATAATTATATGGGAAGAACAACGTAGTTAGGTGCCAGCTTTGCGTGGCTAGAGAATCAAAATAGCTGATATGGAAGTACACACATTTGTGACGTCACGTGAAAACAATGGATAGACACTTCCAAAAATGAAATATGGACTGCGTTGCACAAGGTGTGCACTTTGGTGGCAATTGACTAAATGGAACAAAATTAATTTCCTGTAAAAGAAATGATGCTTGCGAGTTCATGAAAACTCTCACTGAAAATTCATATTAAGCTGTGTTTTAGCCATCAAAACAACAGGAAAATCGAAAGAAAAGAAATCATTGGAAAAACTGCATTTGGAATTGGGTCACAATTAATACTTCCAGTTCAGTATCCACGAATGTAGTTCTAGTCTATTTTTAGAGCATTGTTTCCTCTCTCATTTTGGTGGTGATAGAAGAGTTATATTTATGCATATTTGGTAGGGATTTAAAGGTAATGGTTTGGTTTTGTGTGTGTATTTCGGCAACAGTGCACAGTGAGTTTTAAGGCCTTGGTGATGATCCGTTGCTTTGTTTACAGTCCAGCCTGTCAAGAAAATGCTGGTCAACCTATGACAAGAACTTCACCATGAAGTCATCTTTGAAGGTATTTTAGATTAACATATGATTTGCACTGATTGTCACACAGTGGAAAGGTCAGTACTGATAAACAATGTAGAGATTGTATAGTAAAATTGTGTTCTGGGTCCTGTCAGGGCAGTATTGATTAAACTTTAAATTAGTAAAACATGTTTATTATTAATGATAGACACATGAAATTTTCACATCCTGTGTATATTGACTGTAAAAATTAGAAAATATAATTAAAATTTTACAAATTTAATTTTTTAAAAATTAGAATTTTTCTTTAAAATTAAAAACGATTTTTTTTCCCCATAAATTCACAGAAATGGCTTCTGTTGTAGATGACACTCATTATTATTAGCAGCAGTGTATTCCTACACCATATACAAGTTGCAATGCAGGATTTTTTCAAAGCCTGTCAGCGAAAATATCTTTAAATTCTGTGCCCAGCATATAATTAATAATGATTGTATAATATGGACAAGAAATGTAACATCCAATAGATTTATATGGCCTATTGTCATATAGGGAAGAAAAAGCATGTCCACTGACGGACATTAATACTAAAGTTGAGAAGTCTGAATATTCCAAGGAGCTTGATGCAACCCATTTATGCCATAATAGTTTGTGTAGTTTGTGTGTGAATGTTGATCGCCTGATTCTAGAACCTCATTATGTTAACAACAAGAGGCAGTGCTGCAAAGGTTATGGGCATTGCATTGAGCATGGTGACATTCCAGACTGCATGATAACGTTGAAATTGTAACATGGAATAATACAGGTATCATGATATGTCCTACACCCACACCCACATCTATATCGAATCATGTCTGGCATGCATGGATGAATGGATGGATGACTGTGTTGAGGAAGAATGAGAAAAGAAAGAGTGTGGTCTTTATTTTACTAGTTCACACTGCGGTCTTATATACATTCCTTCCTTCCTTCCTTCATTTTATTTCATTCATTCATTCATTCATTCATTCATTCATTCTGCTAAGTCATTTCATGTTATTTTATTTTAGAATTTTTTAAAGAATTATTTATTTTGCTTTTTACTTTCTTTTACTTTCTTTATTTGTGTCTTCATACTCAGAGAAAACTGTTTCGACCTTTCCATAGGTCTAATCAGGTGGTAGTACGGTAAGTAACACAACTGCACATAACATGTATTGTGTTACCTACAGATTTCCCCACTAGTTTTCCCTTCTGTACCATGTGTTCTTCATGGTGTCTTTGAGCACTGTCATTTTGCACATGGAATTAAGATAATCTTTTCTATCTGCAGTGTCCATTGGCTCCTGCTAAATCTGTGCATAGGAGTAATTGCCCTTGGAGTCTAGCAGTCCTTTGTAGTAGTCAGACTTCCTATTGTCTTGCTGAGTCCTGTACCTCAGATGGACCTATATCATATTTCCTTGTCTTGCTTGAATTTTTTTGGAAAGTTTAACAGTCAAGTTTAATTTCTAGTACTTTCCAGGTTGGTGTTAGGACTAAAAACTAATTACAGTTTATTTGAAGTGTTTATCATGATTAGCAAAATAACAATTAAACTTTAAGTTTTGTGCATTTTTGACAGCCGGCCATTTGGAATTAGCTTATGCTTCTGTTTCAGTGGTGTCAGATAAAAGCCTCTAACTGTCATATTCTTGGATTACATTCCTTGAAACTTTGCAGCAGTACTTAAGAGACATTGATTTGATTTTATCATGGATGGAGGTTTTGTCCATTCAGGTGAATTGTCTAACACTGTCAGGAATCGGGTCACAATTAGCACTTCCAGTTCAGTAACCATAAATGTAGTTCGTTTATTTTTAGAGCATTTTTTCCTCTCTCATTTTGGTGGTGATAGAAGAGTTATATTTATTCATTTTTGGTAGGGATTTAAAGGTAATTGTTTATTCTTGAGAATATGAGCTTAGGGTGTGGTTGTCTGTGTGTATTTCGGAGACAATGCACAGTGAGTAATAAGGCATTGGTTGATGATCCAGAAGTGAAATCTGTGTTCCATTGCATGTTGCTTTGTTAAGAGTCCAGCCTCTTAAGAAACTGCTGGTGAACCTATGGCAAGAACTTCGCCGTGAAGTCATCTTTGAAGGTATTTTAGATTAACATACGATTTGTATTGACTGACACACAGTGGAAAGTTCACTGCTGATAAATAAATGTAGAGAATATATAGTAAAATTGTGTTCTGGGGCCATTTTGACTGAGCACTACCCGCAGCACACCTCTGCCATATGATGCGGACTTCCAGTTATAGGCAGTCAAAAAGCATTCTTGACCCAGGCTCATGGGAACTAAACTGAAATCTTACTTTGCTACTATTTAATTTCATCTCAAACCAATAGATGCATAGGCTTGTAAAAATTCTTATTAGCGTAGGAGATATATGGATAATGTATAACCAATATATATATATATATATATATATATATATATATATATATATATATATATATATATATATATATATATATATATATATATATATATATATATAGTAGTGTTATGTCTTTCCACTTTCTGTAAGAGAGTTTTGTTTGCATCTGTTGTTGGTACTTCTGTCACAACTGTGACCAGGGTATGCACTGATCTCGTTAAATTCTAGTAACATTCACAATATTAACAAAGAAAACAGTTGCAAATGGAGAGAGAAGTTCTAAAATAAATTTATTCCAGGAGGTTACATTACTCCTTTACTGGAATTAACAGAAAAAGCATGCTGACATCTGATTACATTTTTTTCTTCATTTTCCTGCTTTAATACCTTGCCTAAAGCCAACGCTGATTTCTGAACCCAACCCGCCTCATGGACAGAATTATAGCTATTATACTTTTCAATTATTGATGAACAATTACAGAACTTTTTGTACATAAATAGTTATGACGGGCTGTTGCTTGCACTTTTGGTTAAATTACATCCAGATTTATGTTTAATAACTATTAGTAGTGGAATAATTTGGCCATTTAAATTTTTTTTTTAAATCGGCAGCCTGGTTTCAACCTAGCTAACAAAGAGGCCTGGGATGGTTCAATGAAATCTGCTTTACAGTGAAACACTAGACCAGCTGGCCAAGAAATCTTTGTCAGAAGTATGCATTGTGTAGAAATTCCTTTCAAAGGTTACAAGTGCATATGTTGTGAGAACAAAAGTTTCAAGATTTCTAAAAAAAGTTGTATCCTTGTCCATATATGAAGGCATTGTCTAATACAGAAATTCCCTAATGGCAGGATGCGTTCTGTCAAAGATGGTCAAATGGTTTGAACCTTCTTTCTTAGATACAGTTGTTCTATTTTGTTAGTAGTAGTAGCCACGTTAA
Source organism: Sinohyriopsis cumingii (assembly GCA_028554795.2). NCBI lineage: Eukaryota > Metazoa > Mollusca > Bivalvia > Unionida > Unionidae > Sinohyriopsis > Sinohyriopsis cumingii. Next base: position 150,093,084 of record CM068824.1, read on the forward strand.
GTCCTCAGCATTTGTAAAAAAAAAAAAAACTGAAAGCTCTTCATGCCAGGATGTTTTTTTGTCAAATATGGTCATATTAATACTAAGTGGTTTTTGAGAAGTCATTTCTTCAAGGTTCTTCTCTTTTAATAATGGTGGGCATATTTGATTGTGGATAGGTATCATTTGTACCAACATGAAAGGCCATCAGGTCCGAATGCTGTTTGTTAAATTTGGTTGAGGCTGGTTTAGTGTTTCCTGAAAAGTTGAAAATAGCAAGTACTGATGGATGAATGAAGCATGACAGACGCAGGACAATACCCTTCTTTGATTTAATGTAATTAAAGATTGGAATAATTAATAATATTTATATTAATAATTAATTAAATCAAGTGAAATGATTCTCTAATATATAACTCTTTTTTTCTCACAAATTTGTATGACACTGTTTCATGAGTTGTACAACTATCCTACCTAATTTGAAGATTATGCTCGCTTATAACTAGACGGTCCTTAGTTTTACTGGAAGCCGTATCAGATGTTTTATGTAGAAGAGTTGCTACCAGTGATGGCTTGAGTACAATTATTTTCTCTTGGTTCCTTATGTACAACATTTACTGCTGCATTTACATTCGGCTTACTAATTAAAGCAAAACACACAGAGAAACCTTTTTAAATTGATATTTATTTGATTAAAATGGGGATAGAGTCAAAACATTTGTTATATGAATCTGGAGATAACATTAAAATATACCTGTGTATGGCTGGCTTGTTACAAAAATATGTGTGAAATGAAATTCACAGCGACTTGACAAGCTTCATTATGCTCTCTGCTGCACAGCATCCGAATCTGAAGATGAATTAATGGACTCGTCAAAAACTTGCCTTGGATTAGATTTGGGGTCTCCAATAACAAAAGACAAAGACATGTTATTCTCAAACTGAACACCTTTGCTTTTATTTTAACCAAAAATCCACAGAAGAAACACTTTGATACAACATAAGGAGTACTGCCAGCGGCACCTGTATGCAGCCTTGACAATAGTTCGCTATGCAGGAACTTAACACGCCAGACCTAGTGCGCAGAAAGAACTATTTTCTTGTTAGCCGTACCATAACCATAATCTCTGACCTTTATATCCCATAATCTAGAGGTGTTTTTATTACTCTAAGTGTAAGAATCCACAGAATTTGGTAAAGGAACTTACTCTAGAATAAGAGTTATTCTGCAAAACCCATTTTTCTTTTGAGATATTAGGTGAACTCGATTCATTGTGCAGAAATAAAATTAGCAACACACGGATGAACAGACATTACATACTACTGTGGGCAATCTTTTGATGAGAATGTCGAATGCACAGACTAAACACAAGTAAATACCATATAAGTCAGAAATATAAATGACCAATGTTTCAGGCACTTAACATAGCAATGCTAGCAATGGTAAAAAAAAACTTCATTTCACCAAACATTGCAAACTTGCTTCCAAATATTTAAGCATTACAAATGTGGCAGAGTTTCCAGAAGTAATTCTCAGCAACTAAATTTATAAATTCTGACGTATGTTTTTCAAGAAATATGTAAGTAGTGAATAGGGATAGTATAGCGTCAATGGGACTTAGCATTAAAAACACCCTTGGGAACATATAGCGTCAAGGGAAATTTAACATGGAGAAAAATCGTGGGAACATATAGCGTCAAGGGAAATTAACATGGAGAAAAATCGTGGGACTGTTGAGCGTCAAGGGGAATTTAAACAGGGTGGGACTGTATAGCGTCAAGGGAAATTGAACATGGGATTTTTTTTTTTTTAAAAAAAAAAATTTGAAAAAGGGGTAGGCAATGGAAAGGCTATCTCTTTTCGAGAAATATGGCTGGCCCTGAAAAGGGCCTTTGGGTTTTTTCTTCTTCTTTTAACTTCTTAACTTCTTCCACCATCCTCTTATTTTGTCCATCATTCCTTTCTTCTTTTTCTTTTCTGTTTCCGGCAACCAGTCCGGGTGGCCCATGGCCCGGAACTTCTCTTGGATTTTCATCCAGTTTGTGTTAAGTTTTTCGAATTCATCCCTTTTTTTCTATTTTCTTCTTCTTTTCTTTCCTTTGACCACTTTTCTTTGATCTTCTTGACCTCTTCGGTCAGCACATTCCTCATTAGTTCTTCAGCTTTCTTAAGTTTTTCTAACTCCCACTTCGCGAAACACCAATCTGTCCATTCTACAATGTCTTCTAGAAAGCACCTTGCACTCGTCACATGATCTATCGCTTCTTTTAACTTACCCACTTTGACATACGGTGGGTTAATAAAACCTCTGATTCTCTTCTCCTCATCCTCTATCATTTCTTTTACAATATTTACGGATAAGTGGAGGCTGGTTACTTGTCTTGAGACGAAGTCTTTTGTCACTGCATACCTCCATTCCTGTTCAACCCTTTCTACTACACTCAATCCATCTACCATCCAATACCAACTTCCCATAAGATCGTTGTATAAAGCTGAAGCTGCTGGCATCTTCTTGTTTGCTTATTCCGTAGAATGGGTTCCAATGGCCAACACTGTTAGTTTTATACTGAAAGCGCGTACGTGAAGGAAAACATCCCCCTAAAACATAAAATTGATCTTACCTAGATCATGACCCAACAACGCGCGGACGTGAAGGAAAACATCCCCTACTTTCTCATTTCATATAATATAACCCTAACTATACTCTCTACATACGCTAAGAATCAATAAAGAAACCCATAATCTACTATTCTCACAAACATACCTTTACTCTTACAAACACAAACACACAAACACATACTCTCACATTTGTTAAAAAGAGTTAGTGTTTATATACACACTACTCTACCTACACGCATTGGCAAATCAATCGTTATTTCTTTTCTAGAGTATCGGGTAGCCCTGAAAAGGGCTGTTTTGTTTGGAACTTCATGGACACCTGGTTAATGGTGGCACCTTCCAGGCCTGGCGCCACATACACATCTTATCCCCCAATTACTTTTTACCTTTTGGGGGGAGAGAGCAGAGGCAGGATATGTCGCTTCAAAATCCCAATTTTCGCTCTCTGGGATTCTGAAATTTTTTCTTCTCTCCTTTTCCTCCTCCTCTTCTTTGTATCTTCTCTCCTCCTCTTTGTATCTTCTTTCCTCTTCTTCTTTATATCTTCTCTCCTCCTCTTCTTTGTTTCTTCTTTCCTCCTCTCTTATCCTTCCCTCCTCGACAATGGCTTCCGCGGCCAGTTCATTTAATATGCGCCTGGCATATTCCAGATGCACATGAAGTTCCAACAGTTTCTCCAGTCTCGTGTTCATTTTTGGTGTTGATCAATCAACAAGGGTAGCTGGACTGCCGAACGAGTTTCAATTTATACTGAAAGCGCGGACGTGAAGGAAAACATCCCCCTAAAAACATAAAATTCATCTTACCTAGATCGTGACCAAAATCAACAACAACGCGCGGACCTAAAAGAAACACTCACTCACTTTTTATGCTCCCCATCACTATTTTAAATTTTTTTATAAATCACTTCAAGCGACTATCCACATACGCAAAGCAATCCAATCTAACCCCAAATATACACCTCAAACACCAAAAAAGACATCATTTTTAATCTACTATCCATACCAACTTACTTAACCACTTACAAACACAAACACATACCCTCACATTTTTTTAAAAAAAGAGTTAGTGTTTATATTCACACTACTCTACCTACACACATTGGCAAATTGATCGTTATTTCTTTTCTAGAGTATTGGGTAGCCCTGAAAAGGGCTGTTTTTTTTTGTTTGCTATGGCATTCTTTTTTTAGTTTCTAAGAATGCGATGTCCTCTGAGGATAGACCTTCTGGCAATAGGTCTGCTTCTTCGAAAAGAGAAGAAGAACTCTTTGGTGTCGATACGGCAATCGACAAAGCCTCTGTCAGCTTCAGGTTGCTGCTGCTGTTGTTGCTGCTGTTGCTGCTGTCTCTGAAGTCTGTACTTCTCTGTCCATTCTTCTTTTTCCCTGTTCATTTCTTCTCTGAAGAGCTCTTCTATCAGGTCTTCAGTGATTTTTAACATTCTCACATTCTCTATTTCTTCTGGCTTCGGTATCAGACTGTGTCTGACCCTATGCAAATTCACGTAGGCTTCGTTGAGCTTAGCTAGTTTGGAGCACATCTTCGTAGGAGGATGAGTCGACAATGGATGGTTAGACTGGAAACAACCCCGGTTCTTAAAGTCAAAGCGCGGACGTGAAGGAAAACATCCCCACACGGTTTTCGAGCCGCAACGTTTAGTGAGTGTCATGAGATGGATAGTAAGAAATCAAAGAGCATCAATCCAACATTCTTCTAGCTAAACAAAAGACAAAGACATTTTTTTCAAAACACAACATTTTTTATTCAAAAATCACTTAACACTAAACAACAACTCTAACATTTTTTTAACAATAATCCAACACTATAACATCAAACAATTTTTTTCAAATCACAAACATTTTTTTCTCAAAAGACATTCTACTTTAAACAGGGCTGACAACGTTGTGAATGAAATTGTGATTTCCACTGTTGGAAATCATTAGGCCATTGATGGACACTACGTTTCCTAGCTTGAGACAAAAGATAAGCATAATGGTCACAAAACCATCGATCTACTTTCACATCGTTTCTAGCAGAAGAACGAGGATCAAAATGAGTCACTAAATGTTCTAAGGAATAGCCCAGGCTGCGATGATGCAGAAAATACACACAGTACTGTCCACACACCAAGGAATCTGTGCCTTGTAATTTCACATTATTGAATCGGGTGGTTTGAGCATTTCTTCTCATAAAGTCGATGATATCGTCTTCCAAAGGGGGCAATCCGTACGAACCGAAATATTCCACACATCCTTCTTGAGGAAAGTAGACGGCTACCCAGTGGGTTCCTGGGAGATGACTGTCGTCCGTGTTGATCACGTAAGCTTGATGGTCTTTAGGTTTGCGATGAGGGAGTTCATCTTTAGCACAGACGACAGGATTCCAAGAAGCCGTATACGAACTGTGGTTCAAAAGGTAATAAAGTTCCCAGGTATCCATTGTTTTGTGTTTTTTTCTTCTTCTTCTTCACAGGTAATAATAAGTCGTCAATTCGATCCTGACTTTTTGCTTGAAAATGTCTGACGAATAAACGGTTATTCGTTCTGTTTCCTCACTCTGATTCAGGAGAGCTTCGATACGATGGATCTCTTGAGTGGTTAATGGTGGACAAGAATGTTCACGCAAGTCTTTATACCACTGGTGCAACACGTCTTTGTTCGAGATGAGACTCCAAGCTTCGTCCAGATACTCGTCCAATATTTCTTCTTGACTCAACATTAGGCATTTATCGTGTTGAATTTGACTGGGATGATCGTTTTGACATCCATAGCAATTTTTCTTGATCAATTCCGTCATTTTGTGTACCAAGTGTTTGGCAAAACAGGAGACTAAATGGGCTTCTTGTTCTGGCCATCTCGATTTTATCATGATCACTTCTTCTTCTTTTTCTACGGTCTCCTTACATTCCATCTCCAAAGTTTCTCCACTAGGTAAAGAGAGATAACAGTCTTCCATGGTTTCTAGTAATCTAGGATGACTTCTCTCAAACTGTTGATTTCTATGGTATTATCAAATTCTGCATACAGGATGACGTTCACTGTATCGTCCAGTGGCTTTGCAAACTGAAGTTCCACACGAATCTGGCCTGATTTTATAGGGTGGAAATGTCCCTCGTCGCTGCCCTGGTCTGGAGTGAAATCGAAAGCCCACAAAGCATAGCCTCCTGCATAATCGTCGTACGTAATGCCGTGACTGGTGTTGGTTCCTAACTGGCCCGTGGCTTCGTACAAGGACAAGTACGATCTCAAGTAATTGTTCTTGGCAAAGTCGGGTTCGAAAGGTCTGGTACACAAGGTCTTGCCATCGCGACTGACTTCGATTTTCTTCACGTTGAAGTGCTGAAAGTTGAAAGGATTTTTAGCGAAGTGTCCGTTGAAGGTTGAATTCTCGACCATGCCAAGGATTAAACGCTTGGGTAACTGTCCTTGAAACAGATGATCTTCGATCATGGAATGATGGTTAGCGGGAATGGTGAACGTTTTCACTTCCACGCGTCGTATGGGATACTTGGCGGTTGTTCTGCTCAACGTTTGACTGATGTCGTTACCTACTTTGGGTAACACTTCCACGCGTCGTACGTAGAGTTTGGCCTCTTCGATTTTGCTTTTAGGAGCCTTAGTAGCATCAGCCAACAAATGGAAAGCGGTACTGCTGCGATTCAGTCTGAGGCGGACATTGACCCCGTTCAGCAAATACTTCTCTTGCAACCACATGTCCAAATGCAAACGATCCATCAGTTCTAAACTCCTCTTGTCTAAGATTTTGATTTCTCTTTGCTCAAAGCCGCTATTGGTTCCATCTACAAGTCGAACTTGCCCGCTTCGTCAGGTTCCCACAGCACACAGGCATTGAGATGAGTATCCTTGGCATCTATTCCGTACGTCAAGAGATTCTCCAGGTAGGCACGGTAAGGGTAAGTATCCATGCTGCTGCTGACCAGTTTGTTATTCAAGTACAAGTCCACTGAGCTGAACAAGGAATGCATGAAATTGTTGACGGGAGCTATATTCTCAGTGTCATCTATTCCACCATCATCCTTATCTAGAACTTTGACTTTTAAGTACAAATAACTGCTATTCAGATCGATGTAATCTTCGGGCTGTCCTTTGATTTCAAACTCGATGGGAGCGGAATCGGTCAATGAGGAGACTGGGTGAAATTCCACCCACTGGGATTCTTGCATCGTCATCATGGTGGGGGGCATGGTAAACAGATCCAGTTCCGTTTTGGAACAAGCGCAAGACTCTCGGTGCATCATTTTGTTCTGTTCTTTCTCAATAATCGAAAACGTCTAAGTCTCGAACGGTTCTTCTTTTCTTGGCCTTTCTCGCTTGAAGTCTGGTGAAAGGGTGTTTTCTTCGTCGTCTCTTTCTGCCTTGTCCTTGTTGAATGCCTGACTCGGTAGCGTGCAGGGCATTTATAGGTGTGTCTCGTCGACCTAAAATGTCTTTACCCGTTTGCAGCAAGACATTTTTGCCTGCCCTCATGAAGGCTTCTTTAGGGTTTTGTTTGTCGATGATGACATTTTGGAGAAATTCTTTGCCTTGCGTCAGTGCCGCATCTTTCAAGGCGTGCAATCCGCGTGTCACCATCGGTTTCAACACTGGGGCCACCGAACGAAAGGCCGATTTTAACATGTCTCCTAAACCGTGTCCTCGCTGTCGAGCAACCCCTCGGTACACTGGATACATGACTTACTTACGAGTCGTGAGAGAACCGTTTTCGAAAATGGAGTTTCACCGTGACTTTTCCTTTGGTGAATGGAATATTTTGTCCCAAATCTCCTTTTATAGTAATGTTGACCGTGTCCAAATACGACTTGCTGACCGGCAAATAGTGAGGATGGACAAATTCGCGGTGAACGTGGTAAGTGTTTCCACCTTCCTTGTCAGCGTTCGCGGCAGAATCCACTTTGAAAGGAATGACACGCAGTAACGGCACGGAGGTGTGTCCCACCACGTTGTACTCCACCACATCGGAGTACACGAACATCAAATTCAGTCCTTGGTTCAGTTCTACCGGGGTACGAAATAACTTGCTAAAAGACTCGTTGTCGTAAACGCTGGGTAATTCGTTGTTCTTGAGTATGGTCATTCTCATGTTCATGTCTCCGCCCAACATGTCATACAATTCAGGACAAAATAAAATGGACAGGATTTTAGTCCGTTCAAATTTTATTAAGAAGCGACGAGCTACTTTGTGGTACTCCATGGTGACACTTTTGTTCTTGACAATGTCAAAAGCTTTCCCAAACACGCCATTAAACTTGGTAGCTATGGTGTTGACCAAATGTTGACCACTGAAATAATAGCCTGGGAGAATGGACAAGTGGTAGGTCGACTTTTGAGTTTTCTCATTATAGGTTTTAATGTCAGATATGGTAACTCTCTTATCCAACTCCTGTTGCAATTGCTCGTCATAAACTTCCACATCAAATTTATTTTGATTGGGAAGGACATTGAGGACTTGGGTCGGGTGAATCATTTCTACTAAAGCCACTTCCCAATGGGCTTCGTGATCTAAGGGGATGGCTTGAGGTAATTTGGCCGTGTAACAGCACAACGTGTTGTGGGGAAACACCTCCATGGAACTGTCACTGGGTAAGGTTAAGTAAAATTGGTTTTGGTGACTCATAATTCCAGAGTTCTGTGGCTGTCCGAGGGGTTACTGGACGTCAGAGGCGTGTCTCCGTCCAAAATGGGGTTCTGGTTGTAGTTGTTGGAATGGTGACTGACACTGGCACTGGACACAAGGTTCCCGGGCTTCACGTTCGAGGAGAATTTCAGGGAGGGATTGGGAAGCAGGTAACCGATGCAACTGCTCAATAAAATGGTCCACAATTGTTTGTCTCCTTGTTGCAAACTCAAATTGGCAATGGCTGCCCCGATGACACAATACACCACGAAGATTTGGCAGAAAAAGACGATTTGCGTTTTAGGCACACGTTCTCCACACCACACCCACAAGGGTTGTTTTTGTAAATCTTGCACAGAAGAACTAGGTGAAGAAGGAGTGGTCGACGTAGCTGCGTCTGCTGTGTGAAAGGGCATGATGGTCACTTCTTCTTTTTATAGTCGATGACTTGCGAAGCGTCGATCCAAGAATCGAAACTGGGTGGATATCCTTTCCAACGTACTTTGACTTCTTTGACACGTCGTTTGCCCACTTTACGGGTTCTGCGTTCGAGAATGCTTTCGATGTCGTACACGTCGTCTTCTTTTTTGGTGACACGTTGTAACTCGGGCAAATAAAACGTTCCTTTGAGTACTTCTCCGTTCATGTCTTCCAATTTATAGACGGTAGGATGACGGCCATGCACTCGTCCAGTAACGCGAAACAGTTCGGTCGTCCAGTTAGGTAAGTAACCTTTGTCGAAAGTGCGTTTGGTTTTGCCAATGCGCACCCAATCTCCTACGGCCAACTCTCCACTTTTCTTGGGGACAGCCCTCGTCGGGGACGTACCGAACAGGCGCTCAAACACCAGCACTTCGTTGTCGGGAGTCACGTCTTGCGGGGCACGTCCGATGCTTCGATGGTAAGATTGGTTGTACGCTTGCACCAGGTGCGGTAAGATGTCGATGTACTTCAGAGTGTGGTGATGCGTAAAATATTTCCACATGCGTTCTTTCAAAGTGCGTTGAAAACGTTCCACGATGCTGGCTTTGGTTTCGGGATTCTCGGTGGTAAAAAAATGAATGTCACGTTTCTTTAATTCTTTTTGGAAAGCTTGGTTCAGAAATTCGGTGCCTTTGTCCGTTTGCCATCGAAGAGGGTGACGACCGCTTTGTTTCAACACCCGTTGCAGGGCTCGCACTAACTCGCTGCTCGATTTGGAAGTCAAGGGTGCGACCCAGGCAAATTTGGAAAAGACGTCGATGACACAAAACAAATATTTGTAGCCACGATTGTAGCTGGCCAAATGAGAGACATCGGCTAAATCGGCTTGCCATTGATGATCGATGCCTTCCACTCGGGTGCGACTTCTGGCAAACTTGCGTCGAATGGGTTTGTGTAAAGTGTAGGTAGCTTGTTCTTGTAACCATCGTTGCACTTGAGGTAAACGGAGACTTTTCACTCGAGTTTTGGCAGCACGATACAATTTTTGAACTCCTGCGTAACCTGCAGGATGCGAGGGATCGTAGTAAATGCTGGCTAAGACTTTTTCCATTTTTTTTTGTGTTGGTTGGTGTGTTAATAAGGCACCCACTCTTGGAAGAGGCTACTCTTTTTCTCTTGGGGTATTTTCTTGGATTGCAAGGCTTTGCGTGTGCGGCCAGCAATAGGTGTCGAAGAGGAGAAGGATGTTTGAGCGGGGAATATCGGTTCTTGTTTCACTTCTGTCTTCACTTCTGTCTTCACTTTCTTTTTCTCTTGTGATGAAGAAGGGGTGGCCATCATCTTTTTAATCCATCCAATTCTGGAGGTAGGTGGTGTTGTTAACTTGCGTACTTTTTCTGGTGGAGTTTGAAACCCTTCTTCTTCTTCTTCTTTTCCTTTTTCTGTCTTGACCACTGGTACCGGTACTGGTACTGGTGATGGTGTTGGACTTTTCATCAAGGTCTTAAAATCTTTCAAAGTGGGTAGAGCTGTTTCGTCTAAAGCTTTCTGGTGAAAGAGTTGCAGTCTTTGCAAGAGTTGACCGTACTTTTGCGATTTTTCTGTTTCGGACAAATCTTGGCGATTCATCAAGGACTGCAATTCGTGTTGTAACTGGGACATCTCGCTCAAATTGGGATTGGGAGGTAAATGCGGGGTGCGTTGTTCTTGCCACCGATGGTATTCCATCCATCGTTTGTAAGGCACTAAAGCTAGTTTTCGTCCTTCCATGGGGTTGTCAGGGGTCGATTCTGAGATCTTGGGACTTCCGAAGGCCTTTTTATCTTGCTCCCACCAGTCCTCCCAACATGGTTCCCAAGACTCCTTTCAGTATGGGGCCTAACAAGAGAGGTAAAATGCCTCCACGTTGGACCAACATCTTCTTTTTTTGACGAATGGGAATTTTCTTTTGAACCATTTTCCGAAGAACGTGACGATGTTTGCCTAAGCATTGTTTCTGATGTTTGGACAAAGGGATCGTGCCTTTCAAAACGTTCAAACAACATTCGCACACGGTATCGATGACCTCTTTGGAGGCCGTTTGAATGATTTTTTTTCGTAGGGGTGGAGAAGCTTTGGACAGGACAGATAACAGGTCCCCATGTTTGGCTAAACGTGGTGGCAGTCGTTTCCTTTTCTTTCCTTGGGGTTTTCTGGAGGGTGACATCTTTGAGTCTTTAGGAGCACCTAAAAACACTGATACCCTACTCGGTCACAGGCCTTTTTTATACTGGAACACGTCGCCACTGATTGTCTTTACGGCGTATTAGTTTGAGGACAGGCATGACACGTCGTGCAGGGGTACGTAACGGACTAAATCGAGCCAGTTCTTGCTTGGACAAATCCAGTAAACTTTGCAACATGCCCGATCTTTCATGGACTTTGATTTTGGGAGAAGGTACTTTGTGAGCAGCAGCCACTGCCGCTAAATTGGAAGGTCCTGCCACTGGGGAAGTTCTTTTGGGGGTCATCAACGGAGAAGTTCTTGGTGTGATCAACGTCTCCAAGTACTCTTCAGTTCCTGGTGACATCAACGGAGAAGTGGACAAACGTGAGGCTGCCGGAGACGCAGTCACCGCTGTGGCAGGTCGTGGTTTGCGAGTGTAAGGTTGCGTCCTGGCCGAAGTGCCTCTCTTGCGACTAGTTTTCTTCTGTGGACTTTTCTTTTTCTGAGGACTTTTTCTCTGTTTCTTTTTCTGGGGGCTTTTTTTCTTTTTCCGGGATGGTGTTTGGTAAGAGGAGGGTCCTGCCACTGGAGAAGTTATTCTTCTTGGGGACCTGGTCTTTTTCTTTTTCTTCTTGGGGCTTCGTTGGACTTTTGTCTTGGGGATAACTTTGGGGGCATTAGGATCCCATCTTAAGAGTGAGCGAATGATGACCCCTCCTAGAGTACCGCTCCCTCCAGGTTTCAAAATGATTTGTTTTTTGGTTTGAGTGTCGATGCGGGGATCGGCCAGTTGGACCAAAGCGACTTTGTTTCGATCGAAAAAACGTTGGGTTTGATGAGGAATCTGAATGATTCCTTGGAGTATTTGACGTGCCGTCACCGTGAACCATCGTAAGACTTCTTTGAGACTAGCTTCTAAGACACGAGCTCGTGTTTGTGGATTTTTTTCTCGACTGATGCCATACAAGGCACGAATCAATTTGACGGGAAGATGCGACTGAAGGGACGTCATGTTCACACTGTGTGAGACAGACGAAAAAGGGTCTGAGGTTTTATAGATTTTTTTCATGGGGAGTGAAATGAAGTCGAGGACGGAGACGTGTACAGGACAGGTCCTCCGTCTTGGCACCAGTGGTGAAACAAGTGGGTACGAAATCGCAAATCCTCGGGAGTCGTAGGTTTCAAATCGACGAGTAAATAGGCGTGTGGCGTTTGAGTGGCATCGTCGTACGCCTGAGTCAGCCAAGGCGTTCCTAACTGTTTGGCTAAGACTTGCACTTGCGATTTATCTCGAGGGCTTTTAAACAAGACTACGTAATGCGCATTGAGACTGATGGTACGATGGGCTTTACTTTGTTGAAACAAATTTTGGGTGATGTAAATGACACTGGCATTACGGTGATGCCCTTTGCGCGTGAACCACAATTTAATTTCTTCTTCGTCTTCTCCTAACATGTCGTCGAAAATGACCAAATGGGTTAGACGGGAGTCAGAGACGATGCCATCGTCTTCTTTAGGAATGCCTTCCACAAACACGATGGAATCGCCTTGACTTTCTCGCAAGAGGCTGTACGCCGAATGCCACTCTTTGTAACACCACACGATCCGTTGGGGGGCCGATCGATCAAATGATGTTTATGTTCGATCAAACGTTTGACGAATTCGGTTTTGCCAGAACCGCTAGGTCCAGCAATGAGCATGTTAAAGGGATGGCGAAGATACAAAGCCTCCCAACTGGCACGATCTAAGTGTTCGTCGATGACTTTGACAGTAGAGGAAGAGGGAGCAGAGACAGTAGAGGTAGCCATGGTGTCAGAAATGTCACTTGTGACACGAAAACAAACAAGACAAGAGTTTATATACTTTTTCAGAACACGTTTATTGAATGTTTTTTATCAAACATGAATACGAAAGACAAAAATACATAAAAGCCAAAGGCTTAAGTACAACAATAAAAGGCACATGATAACGATGAACGTGGAATAAACACAAGTGTCTGTACAACAATCACATGTTTTGGGTAATGTTCTAACCAGTTCTATAGTAGGGGGTAAGGTCACACAAGTGTCCTCCCGAAAGGGTCTTTCAGGCCTGTCCACGACAGTCCTGTCCTGGGTGACGGGTTCTTCTGGCACCGTCACTAACACGGGTTGAAAAGTAACTTTTTTCCTTGAACAACTCTCGTGCATACTGGACCACTTCTTGGGTCCAAGCCTCAAAACCCCATTCTTTCCAGGCACGGACATCTGTCCAATGGGGATGTAAGTCACAAGCTACACACACATCGTCATACACGTCTTGGGTAGCTAAAAGTTGACGAATCTTTTTTTCCTGTTGAGGTCGAGAAGTATCCAGATGAAAACGCAAGGCTTTGAGCAAAAGGAGTTTTTCGTGACCATTTAAGGCCATGGAGGTGGTAAGTACTGATCGTAAAGAGTCCACAAAGAATCGGCTGGTAAACGAAATCCCAGAAAACAAGTCACTAAGACACACACCACTTGTCGTCCCAAATTGAATGGATACAGTTCTTGTAATAATCGATGGTAATGATCCACAGTTTGAATATGGTCATTGAGTTCCTTCCACGGAATCTGTTGGATTACATACGACATAAGTCGTAGCATAGCAGCCTGTTTTTATAGTCTCTTTGTTTCGAAAAGAATACACGTACTTTCTAGCCAGAGATCTTCGTTCTCCAGTTGGGAATGTAAATCTTGCATACTGTAACCGAAACGTCAGAGTTCGATTAGAAGTTTCCTCTTCCGCTAAGTAGATTCCACGTAACAAATGTTGGTAATCCTTTACCTCGTCTTCCTCAATGGGTTGCTCTAGGTGAATCTCGAAGTAACCAAAATGATCAACACGTGAATCATCGGGGGCCTGGAAGTATTGAACAAGGTCTGACCACTGAAACAATTTCTGACGAATCAGTTCTCTTATACCATTCAGGTACCAGTGGTTAAAGATCTGGTGACGTAACGGATGCAGTTGTTCTTTACGTTTCACTTGTATTTTCACCAGCTCTCGGTAAATGCGTTCTCTCAACTCCACAGGCAAAGCACGAATGTTCTCTAGCAAAGTATCCATGAATAGGTCATACTAAATCCTCTTTGGTCTGACACAAGAAATGTACTCTTTGCACAAACATGGTTTCACTTCAGTGTCGAATTTAAATCGTTGAGTCACTAATCTACACATTACAATTCGTTCAGAAGTTTCCTCTTTCACCAAGTTGACATTGTGTTCAAGATGTTGGTAATTCGTTAACTCTTCCTCTGGAATTCGATGCAGTACGTTTACAATGATGTAACTACAATCGTCCATACCAAACCAATCCTTTTTAAAACTAGAGGATCGTTGATCAATGTCTGTCCGATGGAACACTTTCAATTGAATCAATCCTTGTATAGCCTTCAGGTACCAGTGGTTCAAACACCGGTGACGTAACGGATGCAATTGTTCTTTACGTTTCACTTGTATTTTGACCAGCTCTCGGTAAATGCGTTCTCTCAACTCCACAGGCAAAGCACGAATGTTCTCTTGTAAAGTATCCATGAACAGATTATTATGGTAAGAAGTTACTTCAATGTCTCGGTCCCACTAAGGGTAAGTAATGACAATTCGGTGACCATCGAGCATGTTCAACGTAGGCCGAATCTTGCGGTTCCCAGTGGTGAAGTGACACACCGCAACTGAAGCACTTGACTTTATCTCCTTCGCCCAAGTAGAAAAATCCGGCTCTGGCTAATTCTTCGGGGGTCGGTCCTCCCAGATACTTAGGCCATTTTCCTTTGAACGATTGAAGACGATTTTCAAAGTCGCAGTATTCCGACAAACGCACAGGGAACGAATATTCGTCTTTCACAGGTTCGTTTCGATGAGGGTTGAGTGACATGGGTAGGAGTTTGCTCAGGGCTGGATGACATCCGTAGGGGGGTAGACGTGAAGGTGAACATTCCCCTTTAAAACGAAACCCAGTAAAATGTCCAAGAGGACGAGCGGCATCACTTTCGCATCCCTCAGGTTTGACACGCACAGCATCACTTTCCATGACAGGGGTAGTGAGAACAAAGTTCCCATGATGCTTTACGGCATCGCTCAGGTCACAACGTACAGCATCGTACCCATCGCAAGGCTCACAATCGCACTCGTCTGCAAACTCCGTTACGCAATTACAATGGTAACCACATGGACAATCGCAGTTTCCTTCCGGACATTTTCCGTCGCAATGCATGGGTCTTATCCATCCAATATTAGTCACACTAGAGGAAGATACAACTTTTTTACAATCCCCAAACTGGAACGATGTCTTTTTCAAAGTATTCATCTTGTTCGCTCGGTCTTGGTAGTCACAATGAACTATCGATCTTGACCATAGCCCCCTTTTTATACTAGTCGCAATGCAGTCTCCAGCTTGTACATCTTTCCTTTTTTACGTTTTTTATGTCTTGTTTCGGAAGGTACCGTCTCTAAGGTACCGTCAACATTGTACCGTAGTGTAATGGGTGGAAAGGCCATAGAAAGGTAAGGGCAGTGCGGAGACCATCGAGTATGTTCCAGAATAGCTGAATCTTTATAGATACATAGATCCATTCGTAACTTCAGTCCACAAGCGAAACACTGTACCTCGTATCCCAATCCTGACTCAGGTCCCAAGTAGACAAATCCTGTTCTAGCTAAAACATGCGAAGAAGGTAATCCTTCCCTATCCGTAGGCCATTTCTGAAACGTGTCCAATCGACGGGCACAATCACAATAGTCAGGTAAGAAGACTGAAAAATGGTAGGGTTTGAACTTGGAGTTCTCATCGGGTTTCTCACTCGATTCTTGCTGTGGCGAAGTCATCTTTCTGGTGAGTGGCTATCCTCTTACAACCAATGTTTTATACCAACGTGTCCATACGGTAAGGTGAAATGATTGGGAAGTCGAACTCGCTTCTGGTACACGATTTGATAAACTTTTTCCAAAGGTCGACTGACGATGTGGTGAGTGGGTAAACGTACAATCTTGTTCGGTTGGTAAGTGGTCACTTTAAAGTTTCCATCCTCTCCCGATTGCAAGGCTTCTTTCAATACCCCAAAGTTGACCACTCGACTGGTACGATAATTCAGAGTCAGTCCTTTCACTTTGCACGTCGTGTGCACTTCTCCTTGTTTGTCCCGGTATTCGTAGCCGTAATTTTTGGGACCGCCACTGACGAAACTTAGAATCTTGTCGTCGGGATGCTCGTCTGTCCAGGCTCCTAAACGGTCTCCTTCGATATTAGGGTGATGTTGAATCGGGTGATGGATGTAAATGCAACTGTCCGTGTCAAAGTACAGGACGCGTTCTTCTAACAGTTCTAAAGCTTCGTACAATTTTAAGCGAGCATAAGCTGTCACGTAAGCCGCAATGATGACATTTCCAAAAGGGTCGTCTTGTACAAAGTCCAGATCTTCTTCGTAATTGACCAAGATCAAATTCTCTCGAACGACGTCCACGTGTTTCATGTATTTGGTTTTGTCGTGAATCATCTGGAAGTAGCGGGAAGGTTCTGTCAAATATTCCGTCTTAGGTAAACACGGTCGTTGTGCCATTTTACCCCACAAGCAATTTAACATCACTTTGGCAAACGATCGCCTGCCTTCGTTTTTCTCGATGTGGTCTAAAGTGATGCCTTCTTGTTCGTAGTATTTCTCTTTGAATTGTATTTGGTCTTCGGGAGTGTGACACCAGGAAGGATAGCCGCTGGCTTCTTGCTTTAGTTTCAAAAAGGCATCCACGTAGTCTGCGAAAATGCCTTTCTGCATGGGGTCACCCTTGCGGTATTGTTGTGTCTTGGGAAAGTGGCAAATTTCGTACACTTCTAACAGTTGGTATCCCATGTCCAGAGCTTTGAACAATTCCACGCTGACCCAGGTTCCCGTCAAGGCCCGTTCTTCCTGGCTGTGATGACAAGGCTGGTCTTGGTTGCACGTTTCGGCACAAGTACGGCACAAGGGAAACATCAGTTTGCCTTGACAATGGTGAGGTAAGACGGGATGGTATAGGTTCGTGGGAGGCAAAACTTTGCACTTGATCAAGCCTTCGTATTGTCGAATGTTGACCAGGTCGATGTGTTCCGTCAGCAATTGCGGGTGCCCTACAGGAAAGCGACAATATTTGCACACGTAGGGATACAGCGAACACACGTCCAAGTATTTGATTTCTTCTCCTTTCTCTTCGTCGGCTTGGTACAGCAAACAGGTGGCATTGGTCCTTCCTCCGTACAAACTATCCCTCGGGTTCAGCGGGTCCATGAACTGGTAACTTTCCACGAGGCGTTTAAACTCGGGATCGATTTTCATACGGTGATCGTACTCGTGTTCCCACATTTCCACCACTTGGTATCCTTGCTGTTCTAACTTTAGGCGTCGCTGACAAGTGTCCTGGTACAAGTCTTCCATGGTTCGTTGTAAAAACTGATTTTTAGTGCCACGGTCAGGGTAACAGACGGGACATCCGTGAAATAAGCAACCGTTAAACTCGTACACGATCTTGGGGTTTTC
This sequence comes from Sinohyriopsis cumingii, assembly GCA_028554795.2. Taxonomy (NCBI): domain Eukaryota; kingdom Metazoa; phylum Mollusca; class Bivalvia; order Unionida; family Unionidae; genus Sinohyriopsis; species Sinohyriopsis cumingii. Next base: position 150,110,475 of record CM068824.1, read on the forward strand.
TAAGTCCCAACCATCGACCGAATACGTTCCGATGGTCTTTTCGCCCCCTCCGTTGCGGGCATGCTGAATCCACTTGTCTTCCTTGTCGCACAAGTAATGTAACCAGCGTAGGGCTTTGACCGAGTATTGACGTTTGACATAGTGGGTCGTTTGAGGGCTGATGACAGCCACGTTGTTTTCAGGCATGAATCGTTGTCGATACACTAAGGAACACGCTTTGGCAATGGTGCAAGCTTCTTTCAAAGGATCGACCCCTCCGTGTTCCATGAACAGTTCTCGAAATTTTACACAGCAACGCCGTAAAATGTCCACGTCGGAACGACAATACTTTAGCATTTCTTCCTGAAAGTCGAAAGGGTCCGAGGCGTGAGCCTGGTACCAAGCGTAGAAAGCTTCTCGTTGTTCGGTACGCATGTTGTCGGGGTCGTAATAGTGAGCCTCGGGCAAATGGGGTAGAACGGTGTGTTGATTGGCTTCCGTATTGAAAAAGTGTGGAAAGTACCCTTTAGCCATTTCTGTCATTCCAAACGTTTTAGGCATTCGACTCAAAGGCATGGCCAAATAGCTCATCGAATCTTTAAACTGTACTTGTCCCACTTGCATGAAAATGATTTTGGCTCCGTTCAAAGTGACTTTAGGACGTTCGGTGCCTTGTTCCGTATAGTATCTGAGAAGAAACTGTCCATCGTATCCGGAGAAATTGTGAGCCATCACTGTGGCATGACGATGACAATCTCCGTAACGTTCGATGTCCTCTTGGCTCCACGTCTTGTCGATGGGATCTAAGACCCATTGGGCAAAATCGGCTAACGTGTTCGGTCCTCGAAAGATTTTTTCACGCCCTCCAGGAATCTTGCTGCAGTGAGGGCAATGACTGAAGATAGGTTCTTGAATGCACTTCTCGCACGCTCGATGAGCCACGCAGAAATTAGGAATGTGAATGCCAGTCTCTTGCATGCATTCGAAATCGAAAAAGATGAAATTGCCTTTCTTCTTGTGACCGTCCTCTTTCTCTGGTGTGGGTTGGTATTTTTGCACGTAGCATTCGTGTTCCAAGTCCACGATGTGGTGACAAATGTGACATTTTTTCTTTCCTGAACATACGTGTGCCTTGGCATTATTGGTACGTAGGCCTTGTCGACACGTAGGGCACAATCTCAGCAGTTGACAAGCACATTTCTGCTGTGAACCTTGCGTCTTCAGATGTTGTTGGTAACAGGCAGGGCTGACAAACGTGCGCAGACAAGCAGGACATTGTACTCTTTCTTGTCCTTCGCTCAGACAGGGTGGAGAGGCCAAACATCCTGGGCATTTCCATCCGCAATGTTTGTGTTGCTCTCGATTGTTATAGCCATAGTCACATTTCTCACAGTAATAACTGTATCCCAGGAATCCAGTGATAGTGGTAATGGTATCGAAATGGTCATCGTGATAATAGACATGAATGTATTTTCCGTCCTTAAAGTCTTTCCCTCGAAACAACAGAGGTCCGCGCATTTCTTGAGGGTGCACTTTCAAGGTGTAGAGTGGAGCTAGGACATCTTGCAATTTCTGCATCTCAGGAATACCACAGGGTGTGTCTTTGGACAGTCCGGCTTGTTGTAACAGGAGTTCTGCTTCGTTTCGTTGTTTGGCTCGGTCGGATCGTTGAATAGTTTTCCAGGTTCTTTTCCATTCTACCGTGTCGTTCTTGTTGGCATAGGTTCGTCCCACAACGATGGCTCGGGCTAAACACATCTGGTCTTGAGAATTGTGAATTTGGACGAGACTCTTTTTGGTGTTGCGAAGGTCGTTCACCAATAACACCTTATTGCGTTATCCGGTCCCTTGAGGAGTAGAGACGTGGGCCATTTTCAGTGTGGCTTTACCATCGGTGATGTCAAACTGGTCATTAGATTGTTGTACGTGTTGAATCTTGTCCATGACTTTGGAAGGGGTTAGTTCTGCGGGTCTGCTAAACTCGATCCAAACAGGGGATTTCAAGCTGTCGTGATCTATGGATAGTGTCAAGCGATCGTCTTCTTTGGGTTGACATTTTCGCTTGAGTGCGGTGAGCAACGAATCCCACATCTCGGTGATAAACCCTTCTGCTTTCTCCAATGGTACGTCGGACTTGAAATCTTTAAACTTCACCGTGTAGGTGTAAGCCGTGGTTCTAAATTTTCTAGAGGAGCGCTTTTCCGTCTCTCGAATGGAATAGTACTTTTCAGGGTTGACTAAGGGTGGTGAACTTTGTTTAGAGGGTTCGGATTCTGGTTCACTCATGTCCTCTTCAAAATCACTGGCATGAATTTGTGCCAAGACTTCAGCTCTGGTACGAGGCGATAGATCACGTTTCTGCCTCTTACTTTCTTCTTCTTCTTTCTTCTTGAATGAATAGGATCGTTTCATCTTGAGTGCAAAACGTCAAATGACTCAAGTTTAAACACCATAGACTAATTTATAGTCATGGCAAACCAGCGTATATAAAAAGGGTGTGTGTCTTATCCTTTCACTATTCATTTCACTCTCAAACCGAGCACAACGATGGAAGAGACTACCCAGATGGAACGTTTCATCAGAGCTTTGCGAGGGGTCATTAGAAAATTCTCTTCAGACCAGCCGACGGACTACTCTCCTTCCTTTCGAGATAAAAGTCAAGATACTTGCTATATCTGTCAGAAGAAAGGGCATTGGTCTTCAGAGTGTCCAGACCGTCAAAAAAGAACAAAAACAGGGGCTAGAAAAGACAAAAGTCAAGATACCTGTTATTATTGTAAAGAAAAAGGACATTGGTCTCCAGATTGCCCAAAAAAGAAACAAGGAGTCGGAAGAAAAGAGGGATTCTTCAGAAGAAGAGAGAGATTCTTCAGAGGAAGAAAGCAGCCAGGTGAAGAAAAAGAAACAGGAGAAGAAAAGAAGAAGGGAAGAAAGTGAGGAGGAAGAGGAGGAAAAGACTGTGACGGTGAAGAAATTGAAAACAAAGAGAGATTAAAAAAAGAAACAGAAGAAGTGAATGTAATTTATAAAGTGTTTTGTTGTGAATTGTGAATTGGATTGTAACTATGGAGAAAAGAATACATTAATTATATAAGGTAAGTGTCTTTGAGTTTTGATTTTAAAATAAGAAGCTACACTCACGCACTCATACACAGACATGTACTATAAGGGTAAAATGGTTTATTTTTTGTTGATTTTTGAGTTATTGGCAAATTGAAAGGCTATCTCTTTTCGAGAGAAGTGGGTGGCCCTGAAAAGGGTCTTTTTTGGTGTAGGGGTGAGTTTAAGCAATCAACTTTAACTGCCTTAAGCCTTTGCCACGGCCGAGGCCTACTTCTGATGATGATGATTGGGTTGAAATCACTAAGGGTGGTACGATAGGCTTAGTCACAGGGTTGGCGTGTTTAGCTCGGGAAGGTCGTATTCTCTTCGGTCGTGATAAAGAAGTCTGATACATTTGTTTCAGACTTCTTAACTCCGCTAAAATGTCCAACAGTACCGTGACCGTTTGATTTTCACCCTCTTGTTTCTTTGCTGCTACTTCTTCTTGTTGTTGTTTTTTTCTTACCTCTTCTTGTTGCTGTTGCTGTTGCTGTAGGAGAAAAGCTTGTTCCGCTTCCTTTTGTCGTTGCATAAATTTCTCCAATTCTTCTTTCTGTCTCTGTCTAAAATTCTCCACTTGCGGTAATGAAGAATGAGACGAAGGTTCCGGAACAAATTCTTGCGAGGTAAGAAAATCCACAAAATCCCAATGTACCTCTTCTGAAAGTAAGTCCGGGTTCCCTTGGGCGGTCTCCACTGCTGGTGCACCCCAATGGATCGTTTTCTGAGTTTCCGTCATGTTGAATCACTGTCGCATAGATTGACAGCACACAGGCGCTAGCGAATCTATATAGACCACATGACGTCACAGACTGCTCTCTTCGGATTGGATGCGGACTGACTGAATTTTGTAACGCGTGTTCGGATTGGTGAATGAACTCAATCCGTTTCAATCCTTCTTCTACCTATAAATAAGCGCAGTTCACTGCATTGATTCACCTGTTCTCGTCGCCTCACGATGTGGACCACAGTTGAATCATCCACCCTTGTGTCTTCAATGATGTTTAGGACGGACATGCTCATGTATGTCCGGTCCAAGTGGACTGTTGTTGATAGGACAGATACTAGTCTATGGATGAGAAGAGTTTACATAGAAAGACAAGGATGTCTCAAGAGGGTACTTGTGTATGGACCTGCAGTTAGAAGGAGTTTAAGAAGAAGAAGATGTGACAGATGCCGTCTATGTTAATATTAATATTAACATAAACCCAAAGGCCCTTTTCAGGGCCACCCACATTTCTCGAAAAGAGATAGCCTTTCAATTGCCTACCCCTTTATAAAAAATTTTTTTTACAAAAAAAAAAATCCCATGTTCAATTCCCCTTGTCCCTAAAGTAGTTTTTTTTCTAACATGTTCAATTCCCCTTTGTCCCTAGACAAACTCAAACTCTATTCCCATGTTCAATTCCCCTTGTCCCTAGACAGACCCAAACTCTATTCCCCATGTTCAATTGCCTTTGTCCCTAGAATCGATATTTTTTTTCCATTGTTCGAATGCCTTTGTCGCTAAAATCGATATTTCTTTTTTTTCCTTTCTCCAATGTTAAATTCCATTGTCGCTAATCTTACCCAGGGTTTTTTGCCCATGTTAAATTTCCATTGTCGCTAATCTTACCCAGGGTGGTTAATGTTAAATTTCCATTGTCGCTAATCTTACCCAGGGGGTGTTTTTAATGCTAATTCCCATTGTCGCTAATCTCACCCCTTTCACTACTGATGTTTAATCTAAATTAGCCTGTAAATATTCATATACCAATATAGATTTTTTAAAAATCGTTCATATAGTTAATGCTAATATTGTTGACGCTATTGAAACTCCTGGCTCACCCTTGAAAAACGACTTTTCTAAAAAGCCTTTATTTTTGCCACGTTAATACTCGGAGAATATTTTACAAAATTATTCAGGGCAGTAATGAGTTCAGCAACTCGAATGATATTACAGTCAGTGAAGCTTGATAGAACGATTACTAGTGAAATATCTTAATTTCGAATTTTCAACTACCGATTTGCCTTGACAGGAATAGAAGTAGGACCATATAGCATTTTTTAAAATAAATTTTTAAATGGGAATTCATTAACTGAAATGTACTGTCATCCAAGATTTGACAATTGACCCATGGTGGAATTTCTCTGTGGAATCATGGGGCACTGTAGTATACAAAAGCTGATCCAATGCGGATAAGGGCTGGTCCAACGAGAAAGTTGCGGTTTTTAATTACCTATCACCTGTCGAAAATACAGGTCTTACGTGTTGAATGAAAGTGATGGTGTTGAAAATTCCAGTTCATATTTATAGTTTTTCAGCTTCATCTGTTGAATTACACAGCAGTGCCTGAAAGTTCCATTTTCTTTTGTCGTGTTTTTAGATTTAATCTATCTAATTTCACTGCGGTGGTTGAAAGTTCAATGTTGTATGTCGAGAATTCCAGCTCAGATTCACACACTGAATCAAAGTTTTTTGCGTTGAAGCTTCCATTCATAGCTCGTATTTCAAAACTTGTGTTTGTTGATTTACACAGCGAGAGTTAAAGCTTAAATTTTGTAAGTCTAGCTTTTAGATTTTAACTTTCCAATGATGTCTAGAATTCGAAGTTCACACGTTGAATCAAATTGTTTGTGATGAAAGTTCCATTTAATACGAGGACTTCTTAGATTTTCTCTGTTGTTACTGCAGTGGCTGAAGGTTCCATTTCCCATGTCGGGAAATCTCCATAGTGTGAAAGACAATGTTTTATGGTTGCATCTGTATTTATTCTTGCACCTTTTTTTAGTCTCTTTGTTGTTGATTTCATTAAATCTATTCTTTTAATGTTGTCTTGTAATGACTATCTGATCCAAGATGGAGAGAACTGACTGGCACTCCCAACAATCATGCCTAAACATGGTTTCTAATTACTTTTACTATCTTTATTTAAAAAAATTATCTCGTTTTTTATTAAATCAAATTATACTTGAGGGAGTACCACAAATATCAACTAAAGTAGATCACTGCAATCTCATTGATACCCTTCACGATTTTGCTCAATATTTATTTTCGAGCTCATGTTAGTGGGAAGCCTTAGCGTCATGTTCACCACCATAGAAACGTTGCCTTAAGGTTTTTATTTTTTATTTGCCTACATTTCCTGAGCCACTAGACGAGTTTTCTTCATACTTGGGCTGCGTCATTTCGACGCTAAGATCAGTCTAGGTCACACTCATATAGAAAATTGGCATTAAGGCTTTTTTATTGCTTCTTTTTCTTCTTCTTTCATTTGCTTATATTTCCTATAAACCTCGACGGATTTTATTCAAACATTGGTTGAATTATTATGAAACGTTAGACAAGTAATAATGAAACATGCTCGCTCCACCTTGTGCATTGGGGGTCAAGGTCACATGGTTTATATTACTGGCTTGATTGTGGTCTCAACATGTAGGCCCTGGCCTTCTTGTTTAGTGTTCAGTTTCTCAAGGATTATATGCATCATAAGCTGTTTTGTTTTATTATTATTATTATTATTATTATTAGTAGTAGTAGTAGTAGTAGTAGTAGTATATAGTAGTAGCATTAATTAATTAATTAATTTTTTTTAAAAAAACAAAGCAACGAAACACGACAATTCAGAGGATGTAATGGAGGCATAACCCAACTCCACAACAAAATATTAGCACGATGGAACCGGAACATTTCCTATATCATATATTCTTTACAGTTAGACGCTTAAAATTATGCTCTGGAACGGATTAAATGCAGATGATGCCCTAAGCTATACTTCTCGATCCGACCATACAATTCATGATAAAATGAGGTGCCCTTTTGATCATGAGATACACATTTAAAGTGCCCTTTTTGGGATAATTAACACGCTCTTTTTAGACCGTGTTTGAAATATTTGTGAGGCATGCACAATTTATTTCTTGCTAGAAGTGTGCCGCAAAGTCTAAATGATTGTCACACACAAGCCAGAAAATGACTGATCCCTTTTTGCAACATAATTTTTCAATCAATACACAGCCAAAGGTCGTTTTGATTTTAATATAATATAAACAGGACTTACTCAATAAAAAGACCACAGTCAAGCAAAAAGAAACAACAACATTGGTTCTTCAAATTATAGTGAACAAATTAGCTCTCATGCAAGGACATACAAGATGGAACTTAAAGGTATGACAGGTTCAAAGTGTATCATCATTTATAGAACTGAATAAAATGTCTTCGCTTGAAACACTTCAGGAAGATGGAAGTAACTGTGTTTAAATCTTGCAATATACAAGTGTGCTCTGATTGTAACCAGTATTTGGAATATAATTATTTCTAATGTTGTCTAATCTTCACACTTCTGAAGAAGAAAAACATGAAGTGTCCTAAACAACATATGTTTGATGACAGAAAATATCAACAAGCATTTTGATTCAACATGTGAAATTGGAATTCTCGACGTAGGAAATGGAACTTTCAACTACTGCTGTGTAGCTTTATAGATAAAATCTAAAATCTCCCCATAGGAAAAAGAACTTTCAATTCCTCATTGATTTACTATATACTTTATAAGTTATCCTTGAGTTGTGTTGATATGGAGTGTTAGACTCCTTGTGCAATGATCATAGTCCCATATACTGTTACAAAGACTTCAACATACTGCTACAGAAACAAACTTCTGACACTTTAGAAACCACGTGTTATATATATATAACCATATATGTTCATATTATTATTATTTATTATTCATATTTAATCCTTCTTTTTTGCCCTAAATGAGTTGGCGATCTTACAGAAGAAGAAAAAAACAGAATACAACTTAATCGTTTTGACGTATGCATGTGTTTGACATTTATAATACCTTTGCAAAGCCATAACGCAATAACCTACGGCCAAGTAATTATAGCGGTATTTTATATTATATGGTCGACAAAATTGGCAATAACAGTCTAGCTCACATCCTTGGAAATATTGGAATTTATAATAGACTGTTGAAATTGTTTCAAAATTATATCAAGTATGGAACATGCAAAAGAGTCAATGTTAGAACAATAAGAATCAGGACCGGTGTTCCGCGTGGATCTTTACTTTGACCGCTGCTGTTTATCATTTATTTTAGCGATATTATTCGCGAGGTACGGTCCGGTATTAGCATGTCAGCTGACGACACCTCCATATCAATTATGGCAGAAAACCAAGCCTTGGCTCGCTGTGTCTTGAATGGGCATCTGCAAAGTAATATTTTTTAAAAAATCACGGGATGATCAATTGCTTATGGATTTTAGCTCAGATAAAGTATACTCTATTACTATTTTATGTTAACAAAATTATCTTCAACCAATATTCTGCATGAACAAGATTCTGTCAAGATAATCAAATCTCACAAACACTAAGGCTTCATTCAGTACGAAAATCTAACTTGGCATTGGACGATTTACATTTTACGGAGCCTCAAATTCGGGATCTATATGCAGTCGTTGGAAATTCTATTTTTTCTTTCATACGGTCTCTTGGTATAAAAAAAGGAGTTCTAATTTATCACTATTCTATCTGTGGGTCGACACAGTTCACTCCATGTTCCAAATATTGGAAGATAATAAATGGAGAAAACCTCCCCACCAGCCGGTACAAACTTAAAATACTGCCCTTTTCCAAAATAGCCAATGACAGTGCTCCCTACTACTTGCAGACTTTGGTTCCACAAAGAGTCCAGCAGGTAAACAATAGACGACTCCATGATGGTATACACTTAAAAACACCGGTTTTTTTTTTTGTTTTTTTTTTTTGTTTTTTTTTTTTGTTTTTTTTTATGAACAACTTGTATCAAAACTCGCTTAATACCAAAATGTTTGACTGAACCATCTGCCAACAAAGATTATGATCTCTACTTTGCACTGTTCCAAAACATATTTTGAAAGAGCCTCAGTAAATGTTTCAGTTTATTACTACCATGGAGAAAGAACTGTCTGGAGTTTACGGACTAAGATTAGGTTGCAACATTTGTGTGGTGAAATAGAAACTCCCGAAACAATTCCCCTCGAATTTCCCAACAATGTACTGTTTTGAGAAATCGCCCAACAGAAAATGTGCCAACCGATACAAATTTATTCTTACCCTTACTCACACAAAAGGAAATTGCGATGTTTAATGATGTCCGAAAATGTATCATCAGCAATAAAAGTCGTATAAAAAACAGGTTCTTCCTATGCATTTTTCAATGCTATGCTTTTTCTATACTTATTTTTTTAATGCAAACTCATAAATTTCCATTTACCACCTCCTTGATAACACCACAAGCGCTTTTCGTTTCTCTCTTTGTCCACTTTAACTCATTCATTTTCTACCATTTTGACAACACCGTTTTCTTACAATCTTTATTTTTTCAGTAGCTTCTAATTTATATTTTGTCTAGGGTCTGGTATATTACCTTTATATTATTCATTCGTATTTTCCATTCTTCGAATGTTGTCAATCAAAATGATAATACACCAATATAATAATTTGAAACAGAATTCGCTTCGGTAACTTGAATAAAAATTAACTGAGTTTTTCAAAACATTTCCTTGACCAAAGGAAAATTTTGCCTAATCTGTCGTTTCGTGTCAGAAACGATAATCACAATTTCAATTGTTATTCGTATAAAGCAAATTAACTGACTGTATTTCTCCAATGATAAGATTCAAGGCAATGAAAAGCCTACATAACTGGCGCAAAAACAGCGTTGCTACTCTACAAGTCTACAGGACTGGGACTAAGGCAGCATTGCTAATCTTCGAGTCTACATGACTGGGACAGAACTAGCACTGCTACTCTTTAAATATACAGGGCTGTGACAAAAACAGCATTGCTAATCTTTAAGTCTACATGACTGGGACAAACACAGCATTGCTAATCTTTAAGTCTACATGACTGGGACAAACACAGCATTGCTAATCTTCAAGCCTATAGGACTGGGACAAAAACAGTATTGCTGCTCATCAAGTATAAGTAGTGAATAGGGATAGTATAGGGTCTATGGGACTTATCATTAAAAACACCCCTGGGACAATATAGGGTCTATGTAAATTTAACATGGAGAAAAATCGTGGGACAATATAGGGTCTATGGGAATTAACATGGCCAAAAACCCCTGGGACTGTATAGGGTCTATGTAAATTTAACATGGCCAAAAAAACCCTGGGACTGTATAGGGTCTATGTAAAATTGAAACAGGGAGGGTCTCTATTTTTTTAAAAAAAATAAATAAAAACAAAATAAAAAAGGGGTAGGCAATGGAAAGGCTATCTCTTTTCGAGAAATATGGCTGGCCCTGAAAAGGGCCTTTGGGTTTTTTTCTTCTTCTTTTAACTTCTTAACTTTTTCCACCATCCTCTTATTTTGTCCATCATTCCTTTCTTCTTTTTCTTTTCTGTTTCCGGCATCCAGTCCGGGTGACCCATGGCTCGGAACTTGGCCTGTATTTTCATCCAGTTGTTATTCAGTTGGTCGAATTCTAATTTCTTCTTCTTATTCTGTTCTTCCTTTCTTTCTTTAGTCCACCTTTCCTTTATGTTCTCTACTTCTTGGGTCAGCACTCTTTTCATGAGTTCCTCGGCTTTTATAAGTTGGTCAACACCCCATTTCACAAAAGACCACTCACTCCAAACTAAGATATCTTGTAGGAAGCATCTTACTAATGTTGTATTATCTAGAGCTTCCTTCAAGCTACCTACTCTTACATAGGGAGGGTTAATTAATCCTCTTATTTTCTTCACTTCTTCTTGTAACATACCGTCAAGGAGATCCATAGCTAGTTTCAGACTCCTCACTTGTCTGGTCACAAAATCCCTTGTAACTGGATATTTCCATTCCTTTTCTACTCTTTCTACAACATATACTCCATCTACTATCCAGTAATAACAGTGTCTCAAGTTGTTGAACAGGTCAGATACAGCTACCATTTTCTTTCCGTTATTCCGTAGAATGGTGCGAACGACCAACACTGTGGGTTCTTATAGTGAAAGCGCGGACGTGATGGAAAACATCCCCTAAAAACATAAAATTGATCTTACCTAGATCATGACCGAACAACGCGCGGACGTGAAGGAAAACATCCCCTACTTTTTCATTTCATATAATAAAACCCTAACTATACTCTTCACATACGCTAAGAAACAATAAAGAAACCCATAATCTACTATTCACACAAACATACCTCAGCTCTTATAAACACTAACACACCAACACATACCCTCACACAATTAAAAAAGAGTTAGTGTTTATATTCACACTACTCTACCTACACACATTGGCAAATTAATAGTTATTTCTTTTCTAGAGTATTGGGTAGCCCTGAAAAGGGCTGTTGGTTTTTTTTTTTTGAACTCCAGATGCACCTATCTAATGGTTGCACCTTCCTGGCCTTGCGCCACACACGCATCTTCTTCCCCAGTCTTCTTTCACCTTTCTTCTGGGGAGCGCAGAGGGAGGATGATTCGCTTCAGCACCCCAATCCTCTGTCTCGGGAATATTGAACGACATCATCTCTTCTCTTTTCTTTTCCTCCTCTTCCCTCTGTCTTCTCTCCTCTTCTTCCTTCTTTATTCTTGCTTCTTCTACGATAGCCTCCGCTGATAGTTCATTTACTATGCGCCTGGCATATTCCAGGTGCATCTGGAGTTCTAACAGTTTCACTATTCTGCTATTCATTCTTGTGTTGATCAATCAACAAGGGTAGCTAGACTGCCCAGCGAGTTTCAATTTATAGTGAAAGCGCGGACGTGAAGGAAAACATCCCCTAAAAACATAAAATTGATCTTACCTAGATCATAACCAAAAAAACAGCAACGCGCGGACCTAAAAGAAACACTCACTCACTTTTTATGCTACCCATCACTATTTTAAATTTTTTTATAAATCACTTCAATAGACTATCCACATACGCAAAGCAATCCAATCTAACTCCAAATATACACCTCTAACAGCCAAAAAAACAAACAAACATCATTTTAATCTACTATCCACACCATCGTACTTGATCACTTACAAACACACAAACACATACCCTCACACAATTAAAAAATAGTTAGTGTTTATTTTCACACTACTCTACCTACACACATTGGCAAATTAATAGTTATTTCTTTTCTAGAGTATTGAGTAGCCCTGAAAAGGGCTGTTTTTTTTTGTTTGCTATGGCATTCTTTTTTTAGTTTCTAAGAATGCGATGTCCTCTGAGGATAGACTTTCTGGCGATAGGTCTGCTTCTTCGGAAAGAGAAGAACTCTTTAGTGTCGATACGGCAATCGACAAAGCCTCTGTCAGCTTCAGGTTGTTGCTGCTGCTGCTGTTGCTGCTGTTGCTGCTGTCTCTGAAGTCTGTACTTCTCTGTCCATTCTTCTTTTTCCCTGTTCATTTCTTCTCTGAAGAGTTCTTCTATCAGGTCTTCAGTGATTTTTAACATTCTCACATTCTCTATTTCTTCTGGCTTCGGTATCAGACTGTGTCTGACCCTATGCAGATTCACGTAGGCTTCGTTGAGCTTAGCTAGTTTGGAGCACATCTTCTTAGGAGGATGAGTCGACAATGGATGGTTAGACTGGAAACAACCCCGGTTCTTAAAGTCAAAGCGCGGACGTGAAGGAAAACATCCCCCACACGGTTTTCTAGTCGCAACGTTCAGTGAGTGTCATGAGAGGGATAGTAAGAAATGAAAGAGCATCAATCCAACATTCTTATAGCTAAACAAACCACAAAGGCATTTTTTTCAAAACACAACATTTTTTATTCAAAAATCACTTAACACTAAACAACAACTCTAACATTTTAACAATAATCCAACAATATAACATCAAACAATTTTTTTTCAAATCACAAACATTTTTCTCAATGGACAATCTACTTTAAACAAGGCTGACAACGTTGTGAATGAAATTGTGATTTCCACTGTTGGAAATCATTAGGCCATTGATGGACACTACGTTTCCTAGCTTGAGACAAAAGATAAGCATAATGGTCACAAAACCATCGATCTACTTTCACATCATTTCTAGCAGAAGAACGAGGATCGAAATGAGTCACTAAATGTTCTAAGGAATAGCCCAGGCTGCGATGATGCAGAAAATACACACAGTACTGTCCACACACCAAAGAATCTGTGCCTTGTAATTTCACATTATTGAATCGGGTGGTTTGAGCATTTCTTCTCATAAAGTCAATGATATCGTCTTCCAAAGGGGGCAATCCGTACGAATCGAAATATTCCACACATCCTTCTTGAGGAAAGTAGACGGCTACCCAGTGGGTTCCTGGGAGATGACTGTCGTCCGTGTTGATCACGTAAGCTTAATGGTCTTTAGGTTTGCGATGAGGGAGTTCATCTTTAGCACAGACGACAGGATTCCAAGAAGCCGTATACGAACTGTGGTTCAAAAGGTAATAAAGTTCCCAGGTATCCATTGTTTTGTGTTTTTTCTTCACAGGTAATAATAAGTCGTCAATTCGATCCTGACTTTTTGCTTGAAAATGTCTGACGAATAAACGGTTATTCGTTCTGTTTCCTCACTCTGATTCAGGAGAGCTTCGATACGATGGATCTCTTGAATGGTTAATGGTGGACAAGAATGTTCACGCAAGTCTTTATACCACTGGTGCAACACGTCTTTGTTCGAGATGAGACTCCAAGCTTCGTCCAGATACTCGTCCAATTTTTCTTCTTGACTTAACATCAGGCATTTATCGTGTTGAATTTGACTGGGATGATCGTTTTGACATCCATAACAATTTTTCTTGATCAATTCCGTCATTTTTTCGACCAAGTGTTTGGCAAAACAGGAGACTAAATGGGCTTCTTGTTCTGGCCATCTCGACTTCATCATGATCACTTCTTCTTTTTCCACGGGCTCCTCACATTCCATGTCCAAAGTTTCTCCACTAGGTAAAGAGGGATAACAGTCTTCCATGGCTTCTAATAATCTAGAATGACTTCTCTCAAACTGTTGATTTCTATCGTATTGTCGAATTCTGCATACAGGATGACGTTCACCGTGTTTTCTGCGGGTAGTGGACTCGCAAACTGAATTTCCACACGAATCTGGCCAGATTTTATAGGGTGGAAATGTCCCTCGTCGCTGCCTTGGTCTGGAGTGAAATCAAAAGCCCACAAAGCATAGCCTCCTGCATAATCCTCGTACGTAATACCGTGACTGGTGTTGGTTCCTAACTGTCCCGTGGCTTCGTACAGGGACAAGTACGATCTCAAGTAATTCTTCTCGGGCTCAAATTTAGGCTCGAAAGGTCGGGTACACAAGGTCTTGCCGTCGCGACTGACTTCAATCTTGGACACTTTGTAATGTTGAAACTCAAAAGGATTTTCGTGGTAGGCTCCGTTGAAGGCTGAATTCTTGACGATACCAACAATCAAACGTTTGGGTAACTGTCCTTGGAACAGATGATCTTCGATCATGGATCGCTGTCCAGCAGGAATGGTGAAGGTTTTCACTTCCACGCGTCGTATGGGATACTTGGCGGTCGTTCTGCTCAACGTCTGACTGATGTCGTTTCCCACTTTAGGTAACACTTCCACACGACGCACGTAGAGTCTGGCTTCTTGGATGACGGTTTTGTAAGTGGCATCACGAGCAGCCATCAAATGGAAAGCGGTACTGCTGCGATTCAGTCTCAGGCGGACATTCACCCCGTTCAACAAATACTTTTCTTGCAACCACATGTCCAAATGCAAACGATCCATCAGTTCTAAACTACGACTTCCAGCAATTTTCTTTCGTCGTTCTACAAATCCCGTTGAATGTGAAGCATCCGTAGCAAGTACAATAGTGTTGAACTTAGTCGCTGGGTCAGGTTTCCATACCACGCAAGCATCTAGATGAGTATTCTTGGCTTCTTTTCCGTACGTCAAGAGATTTTCCAGGTACGCTCGATAAGGGTAAGTATCCATGTTGCTGCTGACCAGTTTGTTATTCAAGTACAAGTCCACTTCGCTAAACAAGGAATGCATGAAATTGTTGACGGGAGCTACTGCATCATCATCGCCTAGGATAGCGTTGGGTGGTTGGATCACTTGCACTTTCAAGTACAAGTAACTGCTATTCAGATCGATGTAATCTTCGGGCTGTCCTTTGATTTCAAACTCGATGGGAGCGGAATCGGTCAATGAGGAGACGGGATGAAATTCCACCCACTGGGATTCTTGCATCGTCATCATGGTGGGGGGCATGGCAAACATATCCAGTTCCGTCTTGGAACAAGCGCAAGACTCTCGGTGCATCATTTTTTTTGTTGCTGTGTCTCAATAATCGAAAACGTCTAAGTCTCGAACGGTTCTTCTTTTCTTGGCCTTTCTCGCTTGAAGTCTGGTGAAAGGGTGTTTTCTTCGTCGTCTCTTTCTGCCTTGTCCTTGCTGAATGCCTGACTCGGTAGCGTGCAGGACATTTATAGGTGTGTCTCGTCGGCCTAAAATGTCTTTGCCTGTTTGTAGCAAGACATTTTTACCAGCCCTCATGAAGGCTTCTTTAGGGTTTTGTTTGTCGATGATGACATTTTGGAGAAATTCTTTGCCTTGCGTCAGTGCCGCATCTTTCAAGGCGTGCAATCCGCGTGTCACCATCGGTTTCAACACTGGGGCCACCGAACGAAAGGCCGATTTTAACATATCTCCTAAACCGTGTCCTTGCTGTCGTGCAACCCCTCGGTACACTGGATACATGACTTACGAATCGTGAGAAAACCGTTTTCGAAAATGGAGTTTCACCGTGACTTTTCCTTTGGTGAATGGAATATTTTGTCCCAGATCTCCTTTTATAGCAATGTTGACCGTGTCCAAATACGACTTGCTGACGGGCAAATAATGAGGATGTACAAATTCCCGGTGGACGTGATAGGTGTTTCCACCTTCCTGGTCATTGGTTGTGGTACTATCCACTTTGAAAGGAATGACACGCAGTAACGGTACGGAGGTGTGTCCCACCACGTTGTACTCCACCACATCGGAGTACACAAACATCAAATTCAGTCCTTGGTTCAGTTCTACCGGTTTTCCAAAAGCTCTGTAAAAATCCATATTACTGTTGATCTTGGGGCTCCAATTGTTTGCGACCATTGTTGGATGTCCACCCAAAATTTCAAACAAACTACCATTGAACCTGAAGGACAACAGTTGATTATCCTGAAATTTCATCAGTAAGCGACGAGCCACTTTATGGTAGTCCAGGGTGACACGTTTAGTAGGTTTGTTCACGGCTTTGCCAAAGGCCAACTCAAACCTGTCCGCAATAGTGTCCACCAAATGTTGGCCACTAAAATAAAACCCTGCCGGAATTTTCAAGGTGTGGATACTGAAGGCTGGACTGCTGGCTGGTCTTGTGTCCCTGAAAACCCGATTTTGTTGATTTCTTCCTCCAATTGGGCATTCAGGATTTCCACCTCAAAAAAGTTTTTCTTTTCAGTGATGTTTTTGATTTGTGTAGGGTAAATTATTTCTGCTAAAGCCACTTCCCAATGGGCTTCGTGATCTAAGGGGATGGCTTGAGGTAATTTGGCCGTGTAACAGCACAACGTGTTGTTGGGAAACACCTCCATGGAACTGTCACTGGGTAAGGTTAAGTAAAATTCGTTTTCGTGACTCATAATTCCAGAGTTCTGTGGCTGTCCGAGGGGTTAGTGGACGTCAGAGGCGTGTCTCCGCCCAAAATGGGGTTCTGATTGTGGTTGGAGTGGTGACTGACACTGGCACTGGACACAAGGTTCCCGTGGTTCCCGTTCGAGGAGAATTTCAGGGAGGGATTGGGAAGCAGGTAACCGATGCAACTGCTCAATAAAATGGTCCACAATTGTTTGTCTCCTTGTTGCAGACTCAAATTGGCAATGGCTGCCCCGATGACACAATACACCACGAAGATTTGGCAGAAAAAGACGATTTGCGTTTTAGGCACACGTTCTCCACACCACACCCACAAGGGTTGTTTTTGTAAATCTTGCACAGAAGAACTAGGTGAAGGAGGAGTGGTCGACGTAGCTGCGTCTGTTGTGTGAAAGGGCATGATGGTCACTTCTTTTTATAGTCGATGACTTGCGAAGCGTCGATCCAAGAATCGAAACTGGGTGGATATCCTTTCCAACGTACTTTGACTTCTTTGACACGTCGTTTGCCCACTTTACGGGTTCTGCGTTCGAGAATGCTTTCGATGTCGTACACGTCGTCTTCTTTTTTGGTGACACGTTGTAACTCGGGCAAATAAAACGTTCCTTTGAGCACTTCTCCGTTCATGTCTTCCAATTTATAGACGGCAGGATGACGGCCATGCACTCGTCCAGTGACGCGAAACAATTCGGTCGTCCAGTTAGGTAAGTAACCTTTGTCGAAAGTGCGTTTGGTTTTGCCAATGCGCACCCAATCTCCTACGGTCAACTCTCCACTTTTCTTGGGGACAGCCCTCGTCGGGGACGTACCAAACAGGCGCTCAAACACCAGCACTTCGTTGTCGGGAGTCACGTCTTGCGGGGCACGTCCGATGCTTCGATGGTGAGATTGGTTGTACGCTTGCACCAGGTGCGGTAAGATGTCGATGTACTTCAGAGTGTGGTGATGCGTAAAATATTTCCACATGCGTTCTTTCAAAGTGCGTTGAAAACGTTCCACGATGCTGGCTTTGGTTTCGGGATTCTCGGTGGTAAAAAAATGAATGTCACGTTTCTTTAATTCTTTTTGGAAAGCTTGGTTCAGAAATTCGGTGCCTTTGTCCGTTTGCCATCGAAGAGGGTGACGACCGCTTTGTTTCAACACCCGTTGCAGGGCTCGCACTAACTCGCTGCTGGATTTGGAAGTCAAGGGCACGACCCAGGCAAATTTGGAAAAGACGTCGATGACACAAAACAAATATTTGTAACCACGATTGTAGCTGGCCAAATGAGAGACATCGGCTAAATCGGCTTGCCATTGATGATCGATGCCTTCCACTCGGGTGCGACTTCTGGCAAACTTGCGTCGAATGGGTTTGTGTAAAGTGTAGGTAGCTTGTTCTTGTAACCATCGATGCACTTGAGGTAAACGGAGACTTTCAGTCGCGTTTTGGCAGCACGATACAATTTTTGAACTCCTGCGTAACCTGCAGGATGCGAGGGATCGTAGTAAATGCTGGCTAAGACCTTTTCCATTTTTTTGTGTGTTAATAAGTCACCCACTCTTCGGTGATGCTACTTTGGGTGGGTCGAAAGGGTGGTTTGGAAACGGATTTACGTGTCCGATGGGCTACGGGAGTAGAAGTCGAAGGTAGTGGTGGTGGAGGTGGAGGTGGCAATGGAATGGCTTTGGTTTTCTTTTCTTTTTTCGCTTCTGGTTTCCCTTCTTTCTTTTTCACTTCTGTCGAAGGAGGCGTGGACATCATCTTTTTAACCCAAGCTTTCATTTCTTCTCGTTGGGGTGTGGGGGACGGGGTCAACAAGGATGCTGCAATCTTACTCGAAATGGGAGCTGCTGACGGTGTTTGAAACACTTCGCGCATCTCTTCTTCCTCAGGTCTTCGTGGGGTAGCATCTCTGGTGACCGTTGGGGATGACAGTAGTGGTGGTGGTGGTGGTAATGATGATGATGGTGCTGGACTTTTCATCAAGGTCTTAAAATCTTTTAGAGTGGGTAAAGCTGTTTCGTCTAAAGCTTTCTGGTGAAAGAGTTGCAGTCTTTGCAAGAGTTGACCGTACTTTTGCGATTTTTCTGTTTCGGACAAATCTTGGCGATCCATCAAGGATTGCAATTCGTGTTGTAACTGGGACATCTCGCTCAAATTGGGATTGGGAGGTAAATGCGGGGTGCGTTGTTCTTGCCACCGATGGTATTCCATCCATCGTTTGTAAGGCACTAAAGCTAGTTTTCGTCCTTCCATGGGGTTGTCAGGGGTGAATTCTGAGATCTTGGGACTTCCGAGGACCTTTTTATCTTGCTCCCACCAGTCCTCCCAACATGGTTCCCAAGACTCCTTTCAGTATGGGGCCTAACAAGAGAGGTAAAATGCCTCGTTGGACCAACATCTTCTTTTTTTGACGAATGGGAATTTTCTTTTGAACCATTTTCCGAAGAACGTGACGATGTTTGCCTAAGCATTGTTTCTGGTGTTTGGACAAAGGGATCGTGCCTTACAAAACGTTCAAACAACATTCGCACACGGTATCGATGACCTCTTTGGAGGCCGTTTGAATGAGTTTTTTTCGTAGGGGTGGAGAAGCTTTGGACAGGACAGATAACATGTCCCCATGTTTGGCTAAACGTGGTGGTAGTCCTTTTCTTTTCTTTCCTTGGGGTTTTCTGGAGGGTGACATCTTTGCTTGTGGGTTTCGGGACATTCACCAAACAGACACTAACGTCGATGACTTAACACACACCCTTTTATCTTTTTTTGGGACTATCGCTTTGTCATAAAGGTGACAATGTTTTTCCCAAAATCGCCAAGGAATCCTCCCCTTTGTTGACGCCTCTTTTTCTTGGAACGACTGTGTCTTTTCTTAGGGTAACGTCGATGCTTGGCTAAGCGCTTTGTCGGATGACGCGTCTGCCTTTGTCTCTTTCTTTTGTGGCTTCTTGGAGGTGACATCTTTTACAAGTTCACTGATACCCCGAGTTGGTCACAGGTCTTTTTATACTGGAACGCGTCGCCACTGATTGTCTTTACGTCGTATCAGTTTGAGGACAGGCATGACACGTCGTGCAGGGGTACGCAACGGACTAAATCGAGCCAGTTCTTGCTTGGACAAATCCAGTAAACTTTGTAACATACCCGATCTTTCATGGACTTTGATTTTGGGAGAAGGTACTTTGTGAGCAGCAGCCACTGCCGCTAAATTGGAGGGTCCTGCCACTGGGGAAGTTCTTTTGGGGGTCATCAACGGAGAAGTTCTTGGTGTGATCAACGTCTCCAAGTACTCTTCAGTTCCTGGTGACATCAACGGAGAAGTGGACAAACGTGAGGCTGTCGGAGACGCAGTCACCGCTGTGGCAGGTCGTGGTTTGCGAGTGTAAGGTTGCGTCCTGGCCGAAGTGCCTCTCTTGCGACTAGTTTTCTTCTGTGGACTTTTCTTTTTCTGAGGACTTTTTCTCTGTTTCTTTTTCTGGGGGCTTCTTTTCTTTTTTCGGGGTGGTGTCTGGTAAGAGGAGGGTCCTGCCACTGGAGAAGTTATTCTTCTTGGGGACATGGTCTTTTTCTTTTTCTTCTTGGGGCTTCGTTGGACTTTTGTCTTGGGGATAACTTTGGGGGCATTAGGATCCCATCTTAAGAGAGAGCGAATGATGACCCCTCCTAGAGTACCGCTCCCTCCAGGTTTCAAAATGATTTGTTTTTTGGTTTGAGTGTTGATGCGGGGATCGGCCAGTTGGACCAAAGCAACTTTGTTTCGATCGAAAAAGCGTTGGGTTTGATGAGGAATCTGAATGATTCCTTGGAGTATTTGACGTGCTGTCACCGTGAACCATCGTAAGACTTCTTTAAGACTAGCTTCTAAGACACGAGCTCGTGTTTGTGGATTTTTTTCTCGACTGATGCCATACAAGGCACGAATCAATTTGACGGGAAGATGCGACTGAAGGGACGTCATGTTCACACTGTGTGAGACAGACGAGAAAGGGTCTGAGGTGTTTATAGATTTTTTTATGGGGAGTGAAATGAAGTCGAGGACGGAGACGTGTACAGGACAGGCCCTCCGTCTTGGCACCAGTGGTGAAACAAGTGGGTACGAAATCGCAAATCCTCGGGGGTCGTAGGTTTCAAATCGACGAGTAAATAGGCGTGTGGCGTTTGAGTGGCATCGTCGTACGCCTGAGTCAGCCAAGGCGTTCCTAACTGTTTGGCTAAGACTTGCACTTGCGATTTATCTCGAGGGCTTTTAAACAAGACCACGTAATGCGCATTGAGACTGATGGTGCGATGGGCTTTACCTTGTTGAAACAAATTTTGGGTGATGTAAACGACACTGGCATTACGGTGATGCCCTTTGCGCGTGAACCACAATTTAATTTCTTCTTCGTCTTCTCCTAACATGTCGTCGAAAATGACCAAATGGGTTTGACGGGAGTCAGAGACGATGCCGTCGTCTTCTTTAGGAATGCCTTCCACAAACACGATGGAGTCGCCTTGACTTTCTCGCAAGAGGCTGTACGCCGATTGCCACTCTTTGTAACACCACACGATCCGCTGAGGTGGCCGATCGATCAAATGATGTTTATGTTCGATCAAACGTTTGACGAATTCGGTTTTGCCTGAACCGCTAGGTCCGGCAATGAGCATGTTAAAGGGATGGCGAAGATACAAAGCCTCCCAACTGGCACGATCTAAGTGTTCGTCGATGACTTTGACAGTAGAGGAAGAGGGAGCAGAGACAGCAGAGGTAGCCATGGTGTGAGAAATGTCACTTGTGACACGAAAAACAAACAAGACGAGAATTTATATACTTTTTCAGAACACGTTTATTGAATGTTTTTTTTCAAACATGAATACGAAAGACAAAAGTACATAAAAGCCAAAGGCCTAAGTACAAGGATAAAAGGCACATGATAACTATGAACGTGGAATAAACACAAGTGTCTGTACAACAACCACATGTTTTGGGTAATGTTCAAACCAGTTCTATAGTAGGGGGTAAGGTCACACAAGTGTCCTCCCGAAAGGGTCTTTCAGGCCTGTCCACGACAGTACTGTCCTGGGTGACGGGTTCTTCTGGCACCGTCACTAACACGGGTTGAAAAGTAACTTTTTTCCTTGAACAACTCTCGTGCATACTGGGCCACTTCTTGGGTCCAAGCCTCAAAACCCCATTCTTTCCAGGCACGGACATCTGTCCAATGGGGATGTAAGTCACAAGCTACACACACATCGTCATACACGTCTTGGGTAGCTAAAAGTTGACGAATCTTTTTTTCCTGTTGAGGTCGAGAAGCATCCAGATGAAATCGCAAGGCTTTGAGCAAAAGGAGTTTTTCGTGACCATTTAAGGCCATTGAGGTGGTAAGTACTGATCGTAAAGAGTCCACAAAGAATCGGCTGGTAAACGAAATCCCAGAAAACAAGTCACTAAGACACACACCACTTGTCGTCCCAAATTGAATGGATACAGTTCTTGTAATAATCGATGGTAATGATCCACGGTTTGAATATGGTCATTGAGTTCCTTCCACGGAATCTGTTCAATGACATGTGACATAAGCCGTGGCATGGCAGCATGTTTTTATATTCTCTTTTTTTCGGATGCAATACACGTACTTTCTAGCCAGAGATCTTGGTTCTCCAGTAGGGAATCTAAATCTTGCATACTGTAGCCGAAACGTCAGAGATCGTTTAGAAGTTTCCTCTTCCGCTAAGTAGATTCCACGTAACAAATGTTGGTAATCCTTTAACTTGTCTTCCTCAATGCGTTGCACTAGGTGAATCTCGAAGTAACCATAATTATGAACATGTCGATCATTAGCGACCTCAAAGTTTTGAACAATGTCTGACCATTGAAAGAATTTCTGACGAATCAGTTCTCTTATACCATTCAGGTACCAGTGGTTAAAGATCTGGTGACGTAACGGATGCAATTGTTCTTTACGTTTCACTTGTATTTTGACCAGCTCTCGGTAAATCCTTTCTCTCAACTCCACAGGCAAAGCACGAATGTTCTCTTGTAAAGTATTCATGAATAGGTCAGTCCGTACAATTCACAAAAGTAATCCACATAGTGAGTAATTTCTGACCACTGCCATTCAGGGTAACGTCCAAGAATGTCACTGAACTCTTTTGATGTAAACGGTCTAAAGCGATACAATAGAAGAAATGCACCCTTGACCCAAAGAAATCTAACACACTGGTTGACTTTTTTCACTTTCCTCTTATGAATTTCTCGACACAAAATTTCTACAGTTCCCCACTGAGATTTCACTCTGGCAAACCCCTGCCAAACTTCCTTGTAAATCTTCTCTTGTAGTTCTTTAGGTAATGATTCAATATCGTTTTTGAAATGAAGTTTAAATACTGGTCTCGGTGATGTCCAACATTTGACTCCTAGCCAATATGGTTTCTTCTTCGTCAACGACATGGTAAGTTACTTCAATGTCTCGGTCCAACTAAGGGTAAGTAATGACATTTCGGTGACCATCGAGCATGTTCTACGTAGGCCGAATCTTGCGGTTCCCAGTGGTGAAGTGACACACCGCAACTGAAGCACTTGACTTTATCTCCTTCGCCCAAGTAGAAAAATCCGGCTCTGGCTAATTCTTCGGGGGTCGGTCCTCCCAGATACTTAGGCCATTTTCCTTTGAACGATTGAAAACAATTTTCAAAGTCGCAGTATTCCGACAAACGCACAGGAAACGAATATTCGTTTTTCACAGGTTCGTTACGATGAGGGTTGAGTGACATGGGCAGGAGTTTGCTCAAGGCTGGATGACATCCGTAGGGGGGTAGACGTGAAGGTGAACATTCCCCTTTAAAACGAAACCCAGTAAAATGTCCAAGAGGACGAGCGGCATCACTTTCGCATCCCTCAGGTTTGACACGCACAGCATCACTTTCCATGATAGGGGTAGGGACACTAAAGTTCCCATGATGCTTTACGGCATCGCTCAGGTCACAACGTACAGCATCGTACCCATCGCAAGGCTCACAATCGCACTCGTCTGCAAACTCCGTTACGCAATTACAATGGTAACCACATGGACAATCGCAGTTTCCTTCCGGACATTTTCCGTCGCAATGCATGGGTCTTATCCATCCAATATTAGTCACACTAGAGGAAGATACAACTTTTTTACAATCCCCAAACTGGAACGATGTCTCTTTCAAAGTATTCATCTTGTTCGCTCGGTCTTGGTAGTCACAATGAACTATCGATCTTGACCATAGCCCCTTTTTATACTAGTCGCAATGCAGTCTCCAGCTTGTACATCTTTCCTTTTTTACGTTTTTTATGTCTTGTTCTGGAAGGTACCGTCTCTAAGGTACCGTCAACATTGTACCGTAGTGTGATGGGTGGAAAGGCCATAGAAAGGTAAGGGCAATGCGGAGACCATCGAGTATGCTCCAGAATAGCTGAATCTTTATAGATACATAGATCCATTCGTAATTTCAGTCCGCAAGCGAAACACTGTACCTCGTATCCCAATCCTGACTCAGGTCCCAAGTAGACAAATCCTGTTCAAGCTAAAACATGCGAAGAAGGTAATCCTTCCCTATCCGTAGGCCATTTCTGAAACGTGTCCAATCGACGGGCACAATCACAATAGTCAGGTAAGAAGACTGGAAAATGGTAGGGTTTGAACTTGGAGTTCTCATCGGATTTCTCACTCGATTCTTGCTGTGGCGAAGTCATCTTTCTGGTGGGGTAACTATCCTCTTACAACCAATGTTTTATACCAACGTGTCCATACGGTAAGGTGAAATGATTGGGAAGTCGCACTCGCTTCTGGTACACGATTTGATAGACTTTTTCCAAGGGTCGACTGACGATGTGGTGAGTGGGTAAACGTACAATCTTGTTCGGTTGATAGGTGGTCACTTTAAAGTTTCCATCCTCTCCCGATTGCAAGGCTTCTTTCAATACCCCAAAGTTGACCACTCGACTGGTGCGATAATTCAGAGTCAGTCCTTTCACTTTGCACGTCGTGTGCACTTCTCCTTGTTTGTCCCGGTATTCGTAGCCGTAATTTTTGGGACCGCCACTGACGAAACTTAGAATCTTGTCGTCGGGATGCTCGTCTGTCCAGGCTCCTAAACGGTCTCCTTCGATGTTAGGGTGATGTTGAATCGGGTGATGGATGTAAATGCAACTGTCCGTGTCAAAGTACAGGACGCGTTCTTCTAACAGTTCTAAAGCTTCGTACAATTTTAAGCGAGCATGGGCTGTCACGTAAGCCGCAATGATGACATTTCCAAAAGGGTCGTCTTGTACAAAGTCCAGATCTTCTTCGTAATTGACCAAGATCAAATTCTCTCGAACGACGTCCACGTGTTTCATGTATTTGGTTTTGTCGTGAATCATCTGAAAGTAGCGGGAAGGTTCTGTCAAATATTCCGTCTTGGGTAAACACGGTCGTTGTGCCATTTTATCCCACAAGCAATTTAACATCACTTTGGCAAACGATCGCCTGCCTTCGTTTTTCTCGATGCGGTCTAAAGTGATGCCTTCTTGTTCGTAGTATTTCTCTTTGAATTGTATTTGGTCTTCGGGAGTGTGACACCAGGAAGGATAGCCGCTGGCTTCTTGCTTCAGTTTCAAAAAGGCATCCACGAAGTCTGCGAAAATGCCTTTCTGAGTAGGGTCACCCTTGCGGTATTGTTGTGTCTTGGGAAAGTGGCAAATTTCGTACACTTCTAACAGTTGGTATCCCATGTCCAGAGCTTTGAACAATTCTACGCTGACCCAGGTTCCCGTCAAGGCTCGTTCTTCCTGGCTGTGATGGCAAGGTTGGTCTTGGTTGCACGTTTCGGCACAAGTACGGCACAAGGGAAACATCAGTTTGCCTTGACAATGGTGAGGTAAGACGGGATGGTATAGGTTCGTGGGAGGCAAAACTTTGCACTTGATCAAGCCTTCGTATTGTCGAATGTTGACCAGGTCGATGTGTTCCGTCAGCAATTGCGGGTGCCCTACAGGAAAGCGACAATATTTGCACACGTAGGGATACAGCGAACACACGTCCAAGTATTTGATTTCTTCTCCTTTCTCTTCGTCGGCTTGGTACAGCAAACAGGTGGCATTGGTCCTTCCTCCGTACAAACTATCCCTCGGGTTCAGCGGGTCCATGAACTGGTAACTTTCCACGAGGCGTTTAAACTCGGGATCGGTTTTCATACGGTGATCGTACTCGTGTTCCCACATTTCCACCACTTGGTATCCTTGCTGTTCTAACTTTAGGCGCCGCTGACAAGTGTCCTGGTACAAGTCTTCCATGGTTCGTTGCAAAAACTGATTTTTAGTGCCACGGTCAGGGTAACAGACGGGACATCCGTGAAATAAGCAACCGTTAAACTCGTACACGATCTTGGGGTTTTCTAAGTCCCAGCCATCAACCGAATACATTCCGATGGTCTTTTCGCCCCCTCCGTTGCGGGCATGCTGAATCCACTTGTCTTCCTTGTCGCACAAGTAATGTAACCAACGTAGGGCTTTGACCGAGTATTGACGTTTGACATAGTGGGTCGTTTGAGGACTGATGACAGCCACGGTGTTTTCAGGCATGAATCGTTGTCGATACACTAAGGAACACGCTTTGGCAATGGTGCAGGCTTCTTTCAAAGGATCGACCCCTCCGTGTTCCATGAACAGTTCTCGAAATTTTCCACAGCAACGCCGTAAAATGTCCACGTCGGAACGACAATACTTTAGCATTTCTTCCTGAAAGTCGAAAGGGTCCGAGGCGTGAGCCTGGTACCAAGCGTAGAAAGCTTCTCGTTGTTCGGTACGCATGTTGTCGGGGTCGTAATAGTGAGCCTCAGGTAAATGGGGTAGAACGGCGTGTTGATTGGCTTCCGTATTGAAAAAGTGTGGAAAGTACCCTTTAGCCATTTCTGTCATTCCAAACGTTTTAGGCATTCGACTCAAAGGCATGGCCAAATAGCTCATCGAATCTTTAAACTGTACTTGTCCCACTTGCATGAAAATGATTTTGGCTCCGTTCAAAGTCACTTTAGGACGCTCGGTGCCTTGTTCCGTATAGTACCTCAAAAGAAACTGTCCATCGTATCCGGAGAAATTGTGAGCCATCACCGTGGCATGACGATGACAATCTCCGTAACGTTCGATGTCCTCTTGGCTCCACGTCTTGTCGACGGGGTCTAAGACCCATTGGGCAAAATCGGCTAACGTGTTCGGTCCCCGAAAGATTTTTTCACGCCCTCCAGGAATCTTGCTGCAGTGAGGGCAATGACTGAAGATAGGTTCTTGAATGCACTTCTCGCACGCTCGATGAGCCACGCAGAAATTAGGAATGTGAATGCCGGTTTCTTGCATGCATTCGAAATCGAAAAAGATGAAATTGCCTTTCTTCTTGTGACCGTCCTCTTTCTCTGGTGGGGGTTGGTATTTTTGCACGTAACATTGGTGTTCCAAGTCCACGATGTGGTGACAAATGTGACATTTTTTCTTTCCTCGACATACGTGTGCCTTGGCAGCATTGGTACATATGACTTGTTCACACGTAGGGCACAATCTCAGGAGTTGACAAGCACATTTCTTCTGTGAACCTTGCGTTTTCAGATGTTGTTGGTAACAGGTAGGGCTGACAAACGTGCGCAGACAAGTTGAACAAGGCACTGGTTCTTCGCTCAGACAGGGTGAAGAGGCCAAACATCCTGAGCATTTCAATCCACAATGCTTGTGTTGCTCTCGATTATTATAACCATGGTCACATTTCTCACAGTAATAACCGTATCCCAGGAATCCGGTGATACTGGTAATGGTATCGAAATGGTCATCGTGATGATAAACATGAATGTATTTTCCGTCCTTAAAATCTTGCCCTCGAAACAACAAAGACCCGCGCACTTCTTGAGGGTGCACTTTCAAAGAGTATCGTGGAGCTAGGGCATCTTGCAATTTTTGCATCTCAGGAATGCCACAGGGTGTATCTTTGGACATGCCAGCTTGTCGTAACAGGAGTTCTGCTTCACTTCGTTGTTTGGCTCGGTCCGATTGTCGAATGTTCTCCCAGTCTCTTTTCCATTCTACCGTGTCGTTCTTGTTGGCATAGGTTCGTCCCACCACGATGGCACGGGCTAAACAC
The DNA here is from genome assembly GCA_028554795.2 of Sinohyriopsis cumingii. Classification (NCBI taxonomy): domain Eukaryota; kingdom Metazoa; phylum Mollusca; class Bivalvia; order Unionida; family Unionidae; genus Sinohyriopsis; species Sinohyriopsis cumingii. The sequence continues at coordinate 150,138,254 of CM068824.1, forward strand.
ATCTGGTCATGAGGATTGTGAATTTGGACAAGGCTACGCTTAATGCTGCGAAGGTCGTTCACCAATAACATCTTTTTGCGTCCGGTCCCTTGAGGAGGAGAGACGTGGGTCATGTCCAATGTGGCTTTTCCATCGGTGATGTCAAACTGGTCATTAGATTGTTGCACGTGTTGAATCTTGTCCATGACTTTGGAAGCGGTCAATTCTGCAGGGGTGCTAAACTCGATCCAAACAGGGGATTTCAAACCGACGTGTTGTATGGAAAGTCTCAAGCGATCGTCTTCTTTGGGTTGACATTGTCGCTTGAGTGAAGTGAGCAGAGAATCCCACACTCCGGTGATGAACCCTTCTGCTTTCTCTAACGGTACTTCGGACTTGAAATCTTTAAACTTCACCATGTATTTGTAAGCCGTGGTTCTAAATTTTCTAGAGGAGCGCTTTTCTGTCTCTCGAATGGAATATTATTTTTCAGGGTTGACTAAGGGTGGTGAACTTGGTTTAGAGGTTTCAAATTCTGGTTCACTCATGTCCTCTTCAAAATCACTGGCATGAATTTGTGCCAAGACTTCAGCCCTGGTTCGAGGCGATAGATCACGTTTCTGCCTCTTACTTTCTTCTTCTTCTTTCTTCTCGAATGAATAGGATCGTTTCATCTTGAAAGCAAAAAGTCAAATGACTCAAGTTCAAACACCATGAGCTACTTTATAGTCATAGCAGACCAGCGTATATAAAAGGGTGTGTGTCTTATCCTTTCACTATTCATTTCACTCTCAAGCCGAGCACAACGATGGAAGAGACTAACCAGATGGAACGTTTCGTCAGAGCTTTGCGAGGGGTCATTAGAAAATTCTCTTCAGACCAGCCTACGGACTACTCTCCTTCCTTTCGAGATAAAAGTCAAGATACTTGCTATATCTGTCAGAAGAAAGGGCATTGGTCTTCAGAGTGTCCAGACCGTCAAAAAAGAACAAAAACAGGGACTAAAAAAGACAAAAGTCAAGATACCTGTTATTATTGTAAAGAAAAAGGACATTGGTCTCCAGATTGCCCAAAAAAGAAACAAGAGGAGTCAGAAGAAAAGAAGGATTCTTCAGAAGAAGAGAGGGATTCTTCGGAAGAAGAGAGGGATTCTTCAGAGGAAGAAGAGGAAGAAAAAAGACAATTCTATTTACAAGAGGCAAAGAAACAGGAGAAGAAGAAAAGAAGAAGGGAAGAAAATGAGGAAAAGACGGTGAAGAAATTCAAAAAACAGAGAGACTAAACAAGGAGAAAGAAGAAGTTAATGAACTTTTTATTAAAGTGTTGTGTTGTGAATTGTGAATTGGATTGTAAAAAATGGATAAAAGAATAAATTAATGATATAAGGTAAGAGTCTTTTAGTTCTGATTTTAAAATAAGAACGTACACTCACGCACTCATACACAGACACGTACTATAAGGGTAAAATGGGTGGGGTTTTTTTTGAGTTATTGGCAAATTGAAACTGTATTTCTTTTCGAGAAATGTGGGTGGCCCTGAAAAGGGCCTTTTTCTCTTTATGATGTAGGGGTGAGTTTAAGCAATCAACTTTAACTGCCTTATGCCTTTGCCACGGCCAAGGCCTACTTCTGGACTGCGTAATGTTGATGATGATAATGATTGGGTTGAAATCACTAAGGGTGGTACGGTAGGCTTAGTCACAGGGTTGACGTGTTTAGCTCGGGAAGGTCGTATTCTCTTCGGTCGTGATAAAGAAGTCTGATACATTTGTTTCAGACTTCTTAACTCCGCTAAAATGTCCAACAGTACCGTGACCGTTTGATTTTCACCCTCTTGTTTCTTTGCTGCTACTTCTTCTTGCTGTTGTTGCTGTTGTTTTTTTCTTACCTCTTCTTCTTGTTGCTGTTGCTGTAGGAGAAAAGCCTGTTCCGCTTCCTTTTGTCGTTGTATAAATTTCTCCAATTCTTCTTTCTGTCTCTGTCTAAAATTCTCCACTTGCGGTAATGAAGAAGGTAACGAAGGTTCCGGAACAAATTCTTGCGAGGAGAGAAAATCCACAAAATCCCAATTCACCTCTTCTGAAAGTAAGTCCGGGTTCCCTTGGGCGGTCTCCCCTGCTGGTGCACCCCATTGGATCGTTTTCTGAGTTTCCGTCATGTTGAATCACTGTCGCATAGATTGACTGCACACAAGCGCTAGCGAATCTATATAGACTACGTGACGTCACAGACTGCTCTCTTCGGATTGGATGCGGGCTGACTGAATTCTGTAACGCGTGTTCGGATTGGTGAATGAACTCAATCCGTTTCAATCCTACCTCTGCCTATAAATAAGCGCAGTTCAGTGCATTGATTCACCTGTTCTCGTCGCTTCAAGATGTGGACCACAGTTGAGTCATCCACCCTTGTGTCTTCCATGATGTTTAGGACAGACATGCTCATGTATGTCCGATCCAAGTGGACCGTTGTCCACAGGACAAACACCAGCCTGTGGATACGTAGGATCTACGTTTGAAAGACAAGGATGCCTGAAAAGAGTGCTAATTTACGGGCCAACAGTGAGACGCAGCCTAAGGACAAGAAGAAGACCAATGCGGTGCCCTTTATGTTAATGAATACATTAACATAAACCCAAAGGCCCTTTTCAGTGCCAGCCATATTTCTCGAAAAGAGATAGCCTTTCCATTGCCTACCCCTTTTTTATTTTTTTTAAAAATAGAGACCCTCCCTGTTTCAATTTTACATAGACCCTATACAGTCCCAGGGTTTTTTTGGCCATGTTAAATTTACATAGACCCTATACAGTCCCAGGGGTTTTTGGCCATGTTAATTCCCATAGACCCTATATTGTCCCACGATTTTTCTCCATGTTAAATTTACATAGACCCTATATTGTCCCAGGGGTGTTTTTAATGATAAGTCCCATAGACCCTATACTATCCCTATTCACTACTAGTATACAGGACTGGGATAAAACAGCATTGTTACTCGTTGAGTCTACATGACTAGGACAAAAATAGCACTGCTACCAGTCGAGTTTACAGGACTGGGACTAAGGCAGCATTGCTACACCACAAGTATACAGGAGTGGGACAAACACAGCATTGCTACTCTTCAAGTCTACCGTGCTGGGACAAAAACAGCATTGCTAATCGTCAAGTCTACAGTACTGGGACAAACTCAGTATTACAACTCTTCAAGTCTACATGACTGGGACAAAACAACATTGCTCCTCTTCAAGTCTACATGATCTGGGCAAAAATAGCATTGTTACTCGTCTAGTCTACTGGACTGGGACAAAAACAGCATTGCTACTCTTCAAGTCTACTGAACTGGGACAAAAATAACATTACTACTCGTCGAGTCTACTGGACTGGGACAAACAAAATCATTGCTACTCTTCATGTATACAGGACTGGGACAACAGCAGCATTAATACTCATCAAATCTACAGGACTGGTACAGGCAGCATTATTATTCTTCGAGTCTACAGAATTGGGATAAAGGCAGCATTACAAATCTTCATACGTTCAGTGGTTTCTCCGAACATTTTGCACTGAAGTAACTTTGAAATCCTTGGTAAGAAAAGTACTTTAGTTATGAAAATTGCATAAGACATTTCATCGTGCGCTTACCCATATTAAAATCTGAGTAAGAATACAACATTTCTTGACTTGCACCTGATTTCTTCACTTAAATGTTTGTTTTCCATGACTTAAGGTAGAAGTCCCTGTTTGAGTCACTTATTTAAAATGTCCACAAATACGCGTCTTCTTCATGACTTTGTAGTAAGTGTATATTATATATCTAAAAAAAACCAAAACATTTAAGCTAGAGTCCAATGCAATATTTGGACCACAAAAAAGAGCTAGTACATATCATGTAGTTAGGTGAAATGTTTCCGTTAATTCTTTAAACCTTTCATTTCTTCATCTCTCTAAGCATGTGCACCTCATCCATTTTGACAAAAGCTGGTTTGTTCTTATAAATCTACATATTAACGCTGCCGCGCGGAAAGGTTATTATCCAGGAATCAATGACCCTTATTTGCCATCTGGACCTTGAACTGCATCAGCTATGGGTTGGACGGTCGCCTTGAGAGCAAAAATTATTTAATAGGTCAAATACGTATATGCCTATATAATACGCGACAACAGTCTCGATGCGACGATATATGAGAGTCTACTCTTATCGCAAAACGAAGGAAATTTTATCTTTGGCTGAATCAGTACTCTAGTCATTACACCCCGATAAATATTTTGTGGCTGCTTGAGCTCTGGTCAGTATACACTGCGGTTAGTACACTGCAGTAGCTGCCTTTATATCCAGTTATTTGACTATAACAAAAAGTAGAATTTTAAACTGTTATGTGTGAAATCATGGCTTATTAACTGACGCCTCTTTACAAAAGACAAAAACAAAGAAAAAAGTCTTGATGCCAGTAAAACCACAAGACCAAAAGACCAAAGTTACCAACTTTAAATCGGTAATCTGTACATGTGTGCATATATAAAAGAAATGGACAAACCAGTAACCATAGATACTGCTATAATAATTATTAGCAATACCATCGAATATGTAACCATATTCAACGCTTTAAAAGAGGCATCCGAGTGTCAGTGTCACGCCAATGCATTAAATGACATGTCCAAATTGCTCAAATGCATTTTACCAAACTTCACTTAAATCATGAAATGATTTTCACACACACACACACACACACACACACACACACCAACGTTCAACAGAAGTTTATTACATTTTACAAAAAGCATCCTGGTTTGAAGGAATTTCTCTTTGATACAAATTATGCTGATCAGACGACAAACGTAACTGACTATAACTTATTAAACAAGAAAACTTTACGTAATTTTTGTTCAAAATCAATCTACTCCCTTTAATAAAGTTTTGACGGAAAGCATTGTATTAATCTACATATATTTCCTTGCATGTGGCCATTAAATGACGAATAGGTAACTAATCTTGTCATATTAGCATTAAAATGTTTTCAACTGCATTTTTATTTGTTTAAAATATAATCTTTTCGTGTGTAGCAAAGCTGTGTACGTCTGTAATTTATCTTTTTAATATTTTATTTGATTCTTAAAAGGGGGGTGGGGTGATACTCATTGCACTCTGGGATACAAATTATATTTTAATCAGGAAAACCCCACTATAAAAAGAAAATGCAGCACCAAGACGTATTTCATGCCTTGAGCACAAATGAAAGCTGAAATATCATCTTCCGGCATATTTCGAAAAATTTGAAACATTGTCTTTTAAAAATATTTACAAAAAGGTTTGTCTTCACCATATTACGAGCATGGTTTTAAAATCTTATGCCAACACCCCCCAAATGTAATGATTTCCCAGCCGTACCAAATGTTAAGCTTCGTTGGCAGCTACTAACTTCAATACTAATCGTTTCTTTTCAAGTTAAGCATCATTTACCTAACCCAACAAAAATGTAATGGTTTTTATAGACGGAGTAATCTGCGACCATAATTGTATTCAAAAGTCAGCCATCAGGTATTTGCAATAAGCACATGAATGTATGACAAGATCAAGATGCCAAATCCATCTATCTAATACGTTAATTATACTGAAAATGTGCGCTTAGCAAGAATGATAGTGCACTGCATTACAGAGGTAAAGATGGATGAAATCAGATCATCCTTTATTAACTTGGTTATAAAAAAATATTTTAGATGGTAGTGAATAATAAATAATTTAGATCCAGACAAACTGGAATATATCGTCCGCATGTTTGTCATGCATAAATATGAATAAATGTATATTTATCTACGTTTTCAGTAGATATATGTAATCATTTATTCATACATTTATTGGAAATGTACCAGCATTATTTTGTAACTTGTTTTCTATTTAATTATTATTTTTCTGATAAAATCATATGTGAAAACATTGTGTGACGTTCTGTCGTATTGGGGTGGGGTTCTCCCAATATAATTTAATTAAATTAAATTGAAAGTTCCACCCTGGCTCGTTAGGTTAGAAAGTTAAATTAGTGATGATGTAGATTTACAGCTCTGAGCCCCCAGTCAGCGATGCCGACGGTTAAATTATAGAGAACACGAAGATGAAATTCAATCAATAACAATTTAATAAATGTGATAATTTAAAACCGATAACTTCCAATCACTCGTCTTTCCCTCGACCAAGTGACAGCCTAATTCATCCCGTGATTTACAGTGTGAGTTCGATTTTCCCCCTGTCCTTGCATCTACTCATCTATTTCTTCCCGCTGATTCTTCCTTCTTTCCGTTCCTCTAACTCCCCCTTTGTCTCTGTTTCCCTCTCTACTATCTCCTCCAGCTTCGCTCCAGACTTCAACCTCTCCTTTCTTCTCCTTTCCCTCTCTATTATCTCCTCCTCCAATTCCGCTCCCAGACTTCAACTCCACCCTCTTCTCCTTCCCTCCTTTCCTCCGTCTCTCTATCCGAGACAACGGGACCAAACTTTAACTGGTCTGTCCCTCAAAGCTTCCTGTGAAAAACCACAAGGCGTTAATAAATGTTTTATCGAACCTCACCTCACACTATAACGACAATTAACCATCAGACAGCTGTCACTGTTTCGGCCACGCATGCATACACATCGAAATTCCCACACACTTCTTGCAGGGTAAACAATGGCGTAATAACACAGTATCAGCGAATTGTTATACAGACATCAATACATTGCGTCACGTCGGTATATACACATATATATTTAATCTCATCGTACTACAATCTGACAAAATCAGACGCATGTCTGTACATTACAAATATTCAACAATGGCAAAATCCATAATCATATGAACATATGTGTTAGTCTACTATAAAACACCCACATAGCAAAGTACAATATTAACTCTTACGACGGCTGGCAAGCTATATAATTCTTTACAAATATCAACTCATTTCTTCAAAATATGCAAACATATTAACAAAACAAAGTAATTCTTCGTACTACGATTCTAGTACTAATAAAGTATACATACGACCTACAATTAAAATGCAGTCGCATTCCACAAAGACCGAACAAATATCTACTGACCTTTTGAAGCTTTCTGTACTTAGAATTTCCCGCTCTAAGATTTTCCCGCCAATAACGAATGGCTATTCGGAGTTACGCTAACCTCTTCTCTGGGTAATTTCTCTCAGCGAACTAACTTTTGCCGGAAAACGCAGGGATATCATTCTACCCAAATCAAGGTCTCCCCCCTATCTCGATTCTGATTGGGTGGCGCTGTGCCCCTGTCCAATTGTCTTAGCGGACAGTTCAACCTGTCTGTCTGTTTGCAGGGGAAAGAAGTTAGGACACTCCCACTTCTTCATGCAATTTCTTTTGATCTTGGAAACATTTCGACACCTATGTGATAATTGGCTGTCTGTGACTTTGCAACTCCGATGTCCGGTTCTTCTATTCTAGCCACAACAATCTTACGTAACGGATTAGTGCTAGCCTTCGGCATTGTTCGACATCAAACAATGACCCGTCAGAATTACCTGATTATACATGTTACAAACTGGGCTACTCTGGGTCGGGGTAAACATGACACATTGTCACAAAAACAAAGCTACAGGCGACGCTCTACGCGCTTGAATACCACAAGCTGACGATTGTCTTCGTTGACGATTACTGGTCCGATGCATCTTCCCTAGCCAATGTTCCGATGCGTCAAACCCATCAACACTTTGACGAATCGATCAGATATTTCAGTGCTTCGGGTCTGTGAATTTCATTGGAAGCGGTCGCAGCCACCGCTTCCAGTTAAAATTAAAGTCGTTCAAATCAGAAAACTGTTCCTACATGATCTAGAGAAGGGGAGTACACAACTGGAATGGACTCATAAATAATCATTTTTCCACTGCTGGCCCTTGTTTGTGCAAATACACTCTTTCCGTCTACCATTTCCGGCTGATACAGGTGACGTTCACCAGTTTCGTATTTTGCAAGGGTTAGAATTTTAAAGCGGAGATAGCAGTTTTTTGAGAGGGCACATTTGAAGTATGGGCAAGCTGTATACTCTATAATCCATACCAATTTCAGCAACAGTACAAGAAAGTAACATAGAGGTATATCAATATTCTCTCCACTGTACATGTTGCTAATGTAAACAACTTCACCTTACACCCGTCACTTTCTCAGAAGTTCATAATGTCTGTAGAGCGCCCCATATAAAACACCCCTGTTACACGCTTTTGGTTGGTTGGCATTGCATACTAAGGAAGGCAACAATAAAATCCATTTGATGTCGCTAGGACAACGTACTGAAATATCTGATCGATCCGCCAAAGTACTTGTCGGATGAATATGATTTTTAATTACAAAATTTTACAAAGCACAAATAGATTTTCCTCTGATCGGTATTGCCAAGTTACCCAAATGACGAAATAGGTACTGGATATACACTTATTCTTCTAGTCGTGTAAGGAAAGACTTTTACAGTTTTGCCACTGTCCTGTGATATTATAATCTCTCCTACAGGACACGGTAAACAGCAAAACTACAATTGTTCGTCTGCTGGATCGTGGATGTAGAATATGCCTAAGGCACCCTCTTGCATGTCACAAGACACGGCCAATGGAGGAAACTTGGTATGCATCGAGTGATGATAATCATTATAAGAAGAAAATAAAACTGACTTTGAAGTTTACGAATTTTACCGTTATCTTTGTTTTGTACCCATTTGTTTGATATGTCTAAATTTACTCCGCACCAAATAGCCAGAACGTTGTTGCTGTGCCGTTCAACACACACACACACACACACACACACACATACATACATACATACGTACGTACATACATACATACATGCTTCGTTTCATAATTATTCAATATATCTTCTCTCTCTGTCACCTTTCATTGAATATTTTCACTGGGGACCGGGATGTATTATGCTAATTGAAAAAAAAGCCTTCTGCACAAAATCCGTTGTTATAAAAATAAAATTGTCCAGTTGCCATTAACGTAAGCAGAATATGTTTGCGATAAAAAATAAAACTTTAATTTCCCCATAGAATGAGAAATGTTATGTAGTTCATTTTTAAAAATCTACACTATAAACATATTGCGTCAGTGACAAAGTAAATAATTGAATCATCTGATTGTATCTATGGACGATTCCAAGTTAACAGATGTCTTTCCCAAGGGTAAACTTCAATAGATGATGATACCGTACGTTGTTGATCCAGATTAAAGCATCGCGTAGAATAATACCTATTTTAGAACAGTTTAATAGACTAAACAGTTTAATAGACTAAACAGTTTAATAGACTAAAAGGGAAAAATTGTATATTGACCGATTATCTCTGTATCACTTTTATGACTCTCTCTCTCTCTCTCTCTCTCTCTCTCCTTGTACAGGGCCATTCAAGTGTCTGAATTAGAACAGCTCAATCTTATTTTTAATAAAACATTGCAGTTATAAATGTCTGTTTTACAGTTGTAACTCTACAATTTAAAAAAAAACAAAACACAATTACTGAAACTTCCAAGGCAAAGTTGGGTGGCTGTGGAATAGTTCCGTGTTATTCTCATCTTTTACCAGAGGTCCAGAATTTGTATTCAGAGATAAAATATAGAATTAAAAATCAAATTCACATAAATAAATAAACTCCATTCTGCATTCTCACAATACATGTTAGCAGAAATATTTATAACAAGAAAATATTCATGTCAACCATTACGACATTATTATAAACTTAGTTTCTATGGTAACTGCATTTACTAAATATTCAGATATACATTCCAAAATGTATTCATTATTTAATCTTTTGTTGTTTTTTTTTCATATAAAAGTTGGTAAATATTTAGTGCATACAACAGAGAGAGAGAGAGAGAGAGAGAGAGAGAGAGCAGGACGAATTGCAATAAAATGATCACGTCTTCAATACTTTCATGGCATATTTGACACAGTCTAAAATAATATTATGTAAGCTCATATCTGTCAGTGTTAGCTTGCAAATCCGATAACCCGCCTAGCAATCTACGTATTAGGTTTATTTTGTACTGATATCAATATATGTATTATTCAAAGCTGAAATTCAATCTCGAATCAATCCTCTTGACAGTCTTGATACAAATCAAAACAATACTATTCATTTCAGCGGTAGTTTAGTTTGCTCCATCTAGCTATAATAGATTATCCTCAGTTGTCACCACAGTTAAATAGTGACACTGGTATGAATTCGAGTTTGTGCTTGGTGGGCTGCTTTATTTTTCATGTTGCAGATTTTTTTTTTTTAAATTTGGCTGATTGGACACATCTTGCTGTTTTAGATTGATATTCCATGGTGAAATAAAAGAGATGTACATTGAAAGTACTTGTGATCATGAATACATGTAACTACAGGTGCACGTTGTTAGGGGTATACCGCTGTATCATTTTCCGGAGATAAGAATCACGAACTTTCTCACTGTACCGGTACTTCAGTAGTTTCTGTCAATAAGGAATGCACGAATTAATAATATTAACAGCAGGTTTTCAGTTTTCATGACAAAGCAATTCAATTTTTTTTTCTTTATGAATGTACAAAACAGTTTAATTTATCACAATATAATTTTTAATATTATAACTATCCTTATATTTTTAGTCCTTATATCACATGCTTGACATGTGTCACGTATGCCAAAGTGGTGGGGAAATGAGATGCTGTGAAAGATATTCGGGCCAAATACAACTGTTGGAAAAGTTTGGATTAAAACGTGTAATTTTTAGTCAATTACTAGCATATGTTAATGTGTTAAGATTTATACTTTGTAACACTGCGCTGCGTATCATCCTAAGATTTCCAGGGGAGCAGTTGGTTTCCTTTTGAATTTGACATAATTTCTCTAGTTTACTATATATTTTCTCGCTTAATAAGTAAGCGTGTTTTATGTTTACAGACACTCTCTCATAAATATCTTGCCCAGGTGTTAGTATCTCACTCGAGGATTTTCAGCCTACTGTATGGTGTAGCCAGCAAATTGTGGGCGTCATTGTTAACACTTCTTTTTTTATAAACAAGCTCTCAAATGTCAGAACACCTTCTTCCAGTGTGTCAGCCATAGTGTGTGCTTAATTATCCCACTTTAGTTACAGCTTTTAGATTACAACTTATAGAACAATTAACAACATATAGCAAATTCATCTACTATAACGTACTGACAATTTTTTTTTAAAAATCGGAGGGAGGGGCTGCGATTTCTTTTGAGCTGAGATATAAAAAAAATGTAACTGAGTGTATTTTTTTTCTTCTTTCAAATAACGTAATAGATATAGGACGGTGATATGTTGCTATAAATTAGAACGCGATTTTTTTGCAGCTATCGACATATGGATTTTTCTTTTTTTAATTTCACTGCCCTGCCCCAGAACATTAAACTGTCGGTTCCTAACATAATTGCGGTTTACAGTGGCACATGTCGCTGTATGTCCAGAAATACCGCGACATACGGCGGTACAATATTTTTCATGGTACCCATATCTACATTATTGAATCACACACACACACACACCTTATTGTAAACTACTTTTATTCGTACACTTGCTCAGTTTTGGTAGGGAGTGTGTACAGTACACTTTTAAATTTTTTTTATTTAGAATGGCAAGAAATCCGGACAACTGGAGAGTCATGTTTACATTTATAAAGCATCATTTTTTTTATACCAAAGTACATATAAATTATACATGTTTCATCCCACCATCACCAGATCCGTATAAAAACAGAACATTGAAGATGGTGCATATGATGAACTCCACCTCTAACTGAAACATTATTTTCGAAAGAATAACTCTGCCTTCTTTGGCCTAATGGTTTACGTTTTGCCTCTTTTTTGTTTTCTGTCTTAAATAATTCTTTGTTATTTTGACTACCTTCCTTAAAATTAAAACCATGGAAAATTTAATTGACAAGTAAATATATGATAAATGGTACTAAATGTTCTGATAAGTCTCTGCTTGCTTTAAATTTGTATCCTACGAACAAAAATAGAGACAACTGTTTTAAACTGACTTCCTGTTTCAGCCACTATGATTTAGTGTTGGCGCCAAACATGTACTTACGAATCATATGATGCGTCTCAGATACAAGGGTCACTGTACAAATCAATTTACTTAGACATACCAAGAACAATGCAGGTTATGTCCGATATATTGTGTACTTATGACTGAGATAAAGCTATTATCGTGCTGCATAAGGTGGTTTGTTTTCTTTTGTTTTAATCGTGCACCCTGTTGCATAAGGAAGAGAAAGAATTCCTACGACAGAGGATAGGTAGACGACAGCGGAAATGCGCCATTCATTTCAGTTATTGGAAGATACATAGTTTCGATGCATGTTGACCCACAGATGTACAGATTATGAACATTTCCCTATCTGGTAGTAAAGATAACACAGATATCGTTTTCACTATACAAGTAAATGCTCAGCCCAGTTAATCTCAAGGATGCACGTGCAGCTTATCGATCTTGGTATTATTTTGTTCATACGTCATCAATTACATTCGTCAAAGATGAGACAAATGTTGTTTTGTTTTTCTGTCCGAACAAGTACATTTTTTAAAAAATCTTCCCAATAAATTAAAAAATGTTTGTAAACGTATATCTTTATAGCACCTGTGTAAGAATAACACGTTTTTCATTTAACTTTGAATTTCAAATTCATTTATATAAAAAAAAATCCCTTTAAGTATCACGTGCTTATCTGGCATCAGCTCTGACAAACATCATGCATCAGTTACTAGGCAGCTTTCAATCACATGGATTGCATGCGAAACCGAGAACTCTTTACGACTGCATGTACGTGGGTGCGTATTAGAAAGGAGATAAGATATGTTTTACATGTGAGTTTATCTACCCTGTGAGATTCAACAGCTAAGGTATTTGTGCTTTTCGCGTAGGAATATGACGCTGTGTTTCATATAACAATTGGTGTCGGTTTCTAAATATCCTACCGTACATTTTAAAGTAAGTTTTCCAAACAGCGTGTTCTAACAGGCTTGGAATACCTTGAAAAATAAAAGATTTTATAGTGCCTTGAAAGGAACACGTTTTGCTAGCATCTTCCATCGTTGAAGTATATGCACCTTGACACAATTACGAATTATTTCCATAACGCATTTGTGATACGATAGCGAAGTGGCCTTGAATTCGTAAATCTTGAGAGTGTGAGATTGAGCATTAAATACGATTAGCTACTAAAACGGATTGTATACAAGTGTTAGCTTTTGTCACCAAAACTTCCAGTATATTTTTCTAGACTTAAACACAAGAGAAGCTATCGTTTCTAAAATCTGAGGGTTTTATGACTGGCATTTTCTTTATACCACGTAACTTCCAAACTTTATTAGAAGCGTTGCATAATTAAATGGGAGGTGGGTGATCACATGCCTTCACATACAAGTCCGCAACTGACCTGGTGCGTCACCACCCGCACCCGATACGTCCATTTCACAAGGGGCAAATAATTCAGACGTAACAAAGATGCATTTGGATCCTCAAATTGAATGCGTGCAATGCTCGCTAGGGTATCCATCTGAGTAATCTTTGCATAAACATGTTAAAATGTTAATAGCTTGGAGTCTGTACAATGCTCACTGTGCAATAAATTGTTAAAATAAAAAATAAAAAAATATCTGAATCATCTCAAACGTAACAAAGAACAGTCCGAATAACGTTTTCTTTTTACCTTTCATAAAATATTTGTCTGGCATTGTCGATATTATAGCATTTAAAAATAACACACACGCATTCCTATTATCATACATAACCCATCTCTTCCGGTACTGTATGAACTTCATCTCGTTTTTTCCGTTCTGGTATCGTTGCCACCTTTTGTGTGAAGTGAACAATTTTCCACATACATTACAAACAAGCAAGTTTTCCGCCCGTATCATCAAAAATTTCAGAGGTAGTTTCTAGCACATTTTTTTTTCAACATTTGTTAAATTTAACGGGGTCCATTTTGATCCATGTGGAAGGGTTCTCCAAAGCTTTTGCAAATAGTATGTTAATAGTTGGCGGTTTGATAGCTTGTACTATCATGGATACAGTGAATACCGAGGTCCTCTCTTTATTTTTTTTTCCAGGCTAAGATCGTTTGTGAATCGAGAAATTTTCCACCGTTAGAGTGTTAACTTATTGTCCTTTTAACTTATTGATGATGTACAGTCCCTACCCACCCTTGTACAAGTCAGCATCAACGATCTCAATTACCATGGACATTGACATGATCCATTTTGCTAGGCGATCAAACTATTGTGATGAATTCCTTATTTCACGTGTTTTTACAGAAATGTATCACGGATGCATCTGAAGTGTACTATTAGGATTTAGTTCTAAGTGGGCTCAAGCAGGCATGTGAGAGGTTTATATATATATATATATATATATATATATATATATATATATATATATATATATGGCATAAGTTACATTATTTCACACCGCTCCGGTGGCCTAGTGGTTAGATAGAGCGCTCAATCCCCGGCCGAGTCATACCAAAGACTTACAAAAATGGTACTAACAGCTGCCTCGCTTGGCGCTCAGCATTAAGAGGTTAGTGTTATGACTGGTCGGGGTCGGCCTGGTGTCAGGATAATGTGACTGGGTGGGACATCATGCTACATGTCTGCGGCATGATGCCCCAGTGCTAGACATCACTATAAACAGGCCACACTGCAGACATCGTAGCGATATGACTGAAAAATTATTACAGCTACGTTAAAAATCCAAATCACACACACACACACGCACACACACACATTATTTCATACTTCTTAAACAAACGTTAGAGTTTTGTCCCTTTATTCTTGTAACGGTCACGTATCTCATTAGCACTATAGCACCATTGGCTTCCATAAAAGCTCAAACCAGACAAATACAATATGTTGGCTTGATTGTCATTTTATACAGATGAATCTACAGTATCATCATTTACATTGTACGACCACAACCAAATTTAAAATATTATTTTGTAGCGACACTTAAACTAGTTAAACGATGTCTATCTAATACATCGGTGAAGTAATTATAACATAATTTTAGTCTATACAAAAATCTGACTATACATCCCCGTTTGTTTGTACCCCCTAATATTTCAATAACGAAAACGTTTAATGTGATGAAAAGTGCTCAGAACTCAGTCAATTGAATCAATCATTTATAATTTCTAACTTAACTGTGACCAGAATGACACTAATAATGGCACTGCACCTTTCATGCTTAACGGACTTTCCATACTAACACGGCGCCATATTGCAATCGCTCTAGACTAGTTTATTTCCATCAGACAACATAACGAAGTAGTTCAACCTATTCGGTAACTGCCGGATAATTCCGTAAATTAACATAACGTTGAGAGTTTGGAATAATATCCCCTTGCACACATGACCATAGAAATTAAACCGCTTGTTAAATCCAAGTGAAAGGCAACTTTGTTGTTGTCATTCTTTTCCTTTGCTTGATTCGACATTGTAAATATCGGAAGCTGACGACATATGTACGTACATCTGTAGTTGTACACACCCCTTTGCTGAAAATGAACTTGTCCAAAAACTGGAAATGGATCTCGAGCGAGTCCGTCTATTATATTGAAAACTTCCGTTAAGCATGAAACGCGCATAAGATGACGGTGTTAGGGTCACTCGACTCTCAGTCAGTTAGAAATTATAAATCAGTAAATGAATTGACTACGTTACTTGCACTTTTTATCGGGGAAGTATAGTCAGACTATAATAAGATACTTCTGTTTCCATGCTATAGTCTCATTATACATCCCCGTTTGTTTGTAACCCCCTACCGATTTCAATAATGAAAACGTTTTATGCGATAAAAATTGCACAGAACTAAGTAAACTGAATCACTGATTTATAATTTCTAACTGACTCTGACCAGAATGGCACTAATACTGGCAACCCCTTCACCTTTCAAGCTTAATGGACTTTCCATATTAACACGACGCCATATTGCGTACACTATGGGTTAGTTTATTTCCATCTGACAACATAATGACGTAGTTCACATGTGATTTTGATTTTTAACGTAGCTTTAACGATTTTTCAGTCATATCGCTACGATGTCTGCAATGTGCCAGTTTATATTGATGTCTAGCATTGGGACATCATGCCGCAGACATGTAGCATGATGTCCCACCCAGTCACATTATCCTGACACCAGGCCGACCACTCCTAACACTAACCTCTTAATGCTGAACGCCAAGCGAGGCAGCTGTTAGTACCATTTTTGTAAGTCTCTGGTATGACTCGGCCGGGGATCGAACCCGAGGCGGACGATCTAACCACTAGGCCACCAGAGTGGTAATCCTATTTGGTAACTGCCGGATAATTCCGTAAATTACCAGAACGTTGAGAGTTTGGAATTTGTACACATGAACATAAAAGTTAAACCGCTTGTTAAATCCACGTGAAAGGCAAATTTTTTGTTGTCATTCTATTCAACATTGTAACTATCGGAAGCAGACGACATATGTATGTAGTCGCAAACACACTCGTTTGCTGAAAATGAACTTGTTCAGGAATGTGGGGGTGTAGTGGTTGTCTAGGGGTGGGGTTCTTCTTATAGACTTTAACGAATTATGAGAAGTTCCCCTGGTCCTTATTCAGAAGGTTAATTCTGGACACTATATTATTTATTGACTAAATATATTTATGGCTACGAGCCCCCAGTCAGCAATGCCGACAGTTAAATTAAAGAAATACAAAGATGAAATTTAAACAATAACAATTTAATAAATGAAATTTAAAAGAATTTAAAGTAATCAATGTCTCTCTTTCACCCAATGATCCCTTTGATCATCATTTGAGTTCACAGTGTGAGGAGATTTTTCCCTTCTTGAGTGCTACTCATCTAATCTCTCCTTTCGTGATCTCCACTTCCGCTTCCTCTTCTATAATCCTTGTTCCTTGCCGTTATCTTGACTTCCGGTTCCTCTTCTAGTATCCGGAACCCTTGACGATATCCCTTGAGGTCACCCGAAATTCACTCGGTATCTCTCACCGTCACCCGAAATTCTCTGAACTTCTCTCGTCCCCCGAAATTCTCTGAAATTCTTTCGTCCCCCGAAATTCTCTGAAATTCTTTCGTCCCCCGAAAGCTTCCTGTTGAAAGGTATAATGCATTAGCATAGGGTTATAAAAATCTTCCCTCACACTACGTCACTGAACTGAACCATCAGTTTAAGGCGGGACATTTGGGTCGCGCATGCGCACACATCGAAATTCCCATACACTTCCGCCGCTTACAAAAATGGCGCCATAACACAATCACACAAAGGATTCAAATATCTACATACTGAGCCCTATCAGTATATACATACAAAATATTTCAAACATGATTGTACTAAAATATTACTACGATTAGTAATATGACTATCTATATATTTATATATATTTATATATATTTCCTACACAAGCGTACCAAATCCACAATATTCACATTCAAATGGTGATAAACGGCAATCCGTTACTCAATGGCAAAATCTATCATTACGTAAACAAATTTCTTGTCTACCAAAATATAACTACGCAAAGAATTACAATATTAATTCTTATAGCGGCTAGCGAGCAATACAATTCTTCACAAATACAAATCGTCCTTTCAAAAGGGCGTAAACGTAATAATCCACGAAATAATATGCACACATATTACTAGCGAAAGAAGAGAACATTTTCGCCTCACAAATCAGGTGTACATGGTAACATTATGAATAATGAGGCAACGAATCAACATCGTAATCAATCGTAAACAAAAGTACTAGCTAAAGTCATGAAAAAAATGCAAAATATTAAGGTCATAATTAACTATTCATACTTCAATACAAGTAAAATGTATACATACGACAAAATTCTCTTCAATTAACAGCAGTCGTATCAAGCAGAATCAACGTAACATCAAACTTACCTGATCGAAGCTATTTCATGAATTTCCTAAATTCCGCCAATTTTTACGAATGGCTAACGGAGTGTGTGTCACTGCGACTCTTAAACACCAACTGACGAATTTCAGGCTTGTACCAGTCTTATGTCAGTTTCTCGAATCAAGTCCCACCTACAACGCATCCCGATTGGATGGCGACGGACTCTGGTCATTTGATCGAACTGTCAATCATAAAAATGTCAGTCTGTGTGTCCCCATGTACTGTCCAGCCTACCATTGTCGGCTTCCGGCTCTTTGAAGTTGTCTACGTCACGTGTTCCCATGTACAAAGATTCCCGCCAGATTTCCACTCAAGAGCTCAAACAAAGACTGGGTTACGTAAGAGGATTAGCCAACTTAGGCACTTGGAAAAACAAAGCTTACCTGGCTCCACTTACAGACTTATAAATACATGTATAATACAAGGGGTTGGGGTAAAACATCACATCCCCCCACGCTTGAGAATAAAATCAGGATTTTATTCACTCAAACTAAAAAAGCAAAAGTGTTACACGATATAAGAACAAAATCAGCAAAATGAACTAAATGCTAAACTGAGTATGAACACGAAAATATAACAAATGATCTATATCATTTCGGCGCTTCTACTCATGAAATCTGCGCCTACGTTTTCAGATCCTGTCACGTATCTGATCTGCATCTGGTACTGCTGTAAAAACAGCGACCATCGCATCAATCGACCATTGGACAACTTTGCCTGCGCCAGATAGGCGAGTGGTTGGTGGTCGGTCTCCAATATGAACTTACGTCCATATAGGTATCGCTCGAACCGTGATATGCCGAACACGATTCCAAGACATTCCCATGTGTCCACCCATGAGACTCTCGTGTGCAAGTTTCAGTACTTCGCAACGCTTTTCCTTTGGCACGACGACTTGCTTGAAGTGTTCGTTGTGTTTCCTGGCGTGGCGATACAAGATTCCCTTCTTGTAGACAAACTTCACCGCGCCGTTCGGAGTTTCCCTTTCTGTTCCCGCTTCTGCGTGTTTGTGCAACTGCGCCAGAGTTGCGTCCTCCTGTTGCAGCTTCCTTAACTCCGCTGGAATAACATTACTAACCGGTGTCGATGTAACTTGGATTGGCTTTTGTTTCGGCTGTCGACTCATGGCCCTGGTTTCAACAGCACTCACTGGCATAGGTGTGCAGGTTTCGGGGTTCGGCTGGGGTAACACATAACGGCAACCCAATATGACGTCATGTGATAGCCCCTCCAAGCAAGCAGCTTCAATTTTCCCCTTCACGTATGGTGAATCGAGGTCAATGACAGCTACTGGTAATGAGTCACGCGCGCAGTTCGCGTACTGAACTTCTATTACCTCCCCTGTATAGTCCTCCGGCTTGACATATTTCTTGTCGACAAGCGCGGGGACGCTGCACCCAGTGTCATACAAGATGGTGGCGCCTTCACCATTGACAGTTGCGGCCGCAAGGTTGGCTGGGTTGCGACTCGCTTCCGGCACACCTTCCTTCTTAGCTACGACATTCACCTGGGTCTGCCTGCCCTTGGGACAGTCCCTGGCAAAATGCCCCAGGCGCTTGCAATTAAAACATGTCGGCGGCCCTCGCCGACTTGCAAGTCCTGGTTTCGTGGGTGAGGCCTGTCCAGGTCGATAGGCGGCAGCCCTACCTGTAGGTGCCCCTCCGACCTTCCCGTCGCCCTGACGGTTACGGACAGCCGGCTCAACCTCCCCCATACGACGCGACTCAGAGGGTCGGGGTCGGTCAGCAACCCCGGAACCTCCACTCTTCGAGTGCGCCTGCTCGTATCGCTCCGCCATGTTAGCGATCTCTTCGAGCGTCCGGTGTTCTCTTTCTGCTAAGAAAACTGTCAACTCGCGACGGTAAGTACCCAGGACATGTTCCTTGAGTATTACCTCGCGTAGCCCTTCGTACGTGCGTTCGACTTCGGCCATTTTCATCCACTTCTCAAATAAACCTCGAACACGGTTGTGGAATTGAGAGTGGGTCTCTGTTACCTTTTTCACCGAGTCCCGGAAAAGTTTCCGGTAAGTCTCGGCGGTCAGCCGATAATGGCAGAGAAGCGCCTTCTTGAGGGCAGTGTAGTCATCAGCCTCTTCTGCAGTTAAGCCGTGGTAGACTTCCCGAGCTGCACCTTGCAAAAAGGCTGAGACATTAATGGCCCAGTGCTGTTCAGGGACCTGATGAGCGCGTGCGAGTTTCTCAAACTGGACGAGAAAATCGTCAATAGCCTCCTCCCTATCATTGAAGCGTGACATGTTGATCTGGACTATCCGGTGGTCGATGGAAGGTCGGCCGGTTGTTCCAGAGCTTGTACTGGCGTCGTCCCGTCCGTTGGTCCTAGCTTCAACTCTGACCTTTTCCATCTCCAGAGTGTGAGCGAGTCTGGCTAGCTCCAGCTCTTTCTGGGCGTCTCGGTCCGCTGCTATCTTGGCTAACTCTTGGTCCGCTGCTATCTTGGCTAGTTCTCTCTGGGCTTCTCTTTCCGCTGCTTTTTCGGCCTTCCATTCCTTGATCCTTTCTTCTATAAAGGTTGCCAGGCGATCTCCCTCGTATCCAAGATCTTCCGACCCCATGGCGCGGTATTCCTTTATCATTTGTCGTTCGGTAGCCATTATACTAATGTAAAGTGATACCTTGTCTCAAAATTCAAACAATATACAGATATTTGTAATACCAGTTTAAATACTTACCTGTCGACAACAACTAGTTTCGTTCAGGTAAGATATTTGTTCGATATCTGCTTCACACGTACTGCTATGAATGGAAGATCTACAAAGCCTGCACATATGACAATAAAAATACAAGATGAGAAAATCACAAAATTTCAAATACAAAGAATGGAAAATATCTCACACTGTTCACTAATACTTCTACCAATAACTTTAAGTCCCAAAATAATATATATGTCTAATTCATATCCCGGACGAAGCGCCCACTGTGGGGGTGTAGTGGTTGTCTAGGGGTGGGGTTCTTCTTATAGACTTTAACGAATTATGAGAAGTTCCCCTGGTCCTTATTCAGAAGGTTAATTCTGGACACTATATTATTTATTGACTAAATATATTTATGGCTACGAGCCCCCAGTCAGCAATGCCGACAGTTAAATTAAAGAAATACAAAGATGAAATTTAAACAATAACAATTTAATAAATGAAATTTAAAAGAATTTAAAGTAATCAATGTCTCTCTTTCACCCAATGATCCCTTTGATCATCATTTGAGTTCACAGTGTGAGGAGATTTTTCCCTTCTTGAGTGCTACTCATCTAATCTCTCCTTTCGTGATCTCCACTTCCGCTTCCTCTTCTATAATCCTTGTTCCTTGCCGTTATCTTGACTTCCGGTTCCTCTTCTAGTATCCGGAACCCTTGACGATATCCCTTGAGGTCACCCGAAATTCACTCGGTATCTCTCACCGTCACCCGAAATTCTCTGAACTTCTCTCGTCCCCCGAAATTCTCTGAAATTCTTTCGTCCCCCGAAATTCTCTGAAATTCTTTCGTCCCCCGAAAGCTTCCTGTTGAAAGGTATAATGCATTAGCATAGGGTTATAAAAATCTTCCCTCACACTACGTCACTGAACTGAACCATCAGTTTAAGGCGGGACATTTGGGTCGCGCATGCGCACACATCGAAATTCCCATACACTTCCGCCGCTTACAAAAATGGCGCCATAACACAATCACACAAAGGATTCAAATATCTACATACTGAGCCCTATCAGTATATACATACAAAATATTTCAAACATGATTGTACTAAAATATTACTACGATTAGTAATATGACTATCTATATATTTATATATATTTATATATATTTCCTACACAAGCGTACCAAATCCACAATATTCACATTCAAATGGTGATAAACGGCAATCCGTTACTCAATGGCAAAATCTATCATTACGTAAACAAATTTCTTGTCTACCAAAATATAACTACGCAAAGAATTACAATATTAATTCTTATAGCGGCTAGCGAGCAATACAATTCTTCACAAATACAAATCGTCCTTTCAAAAGGGCGTAAACGTAATAATCCACGAAATAATATGCACACATATTACTAGCGAAAGAAGAGAACATTTTCGCCTCACAAATCAGGTGTACATGGTAACATTATGAATAATGAGGCAACGAATCAACATCGTAATCAATCGTAAACAAAAGTACTAGCTAAAGTCATGAAAAAAATGCAAAATATTAAGGTCATAATTAACTATTCATACTTCAATACAAGTAAAATGTATACATACGACAAAATTCTCTTCAATTAACAGCAGTCGTATCAAGCAGAATCAACGTAACATCAAACTTACCTGATCGAAGCTATTTCATGAATTTCCTAAATTCCGCCAATTTTTACGAATGGCTAACGGAGTGTGTGTCACTGCGACTCTTAAACACCAACTGACGAATTTCAGGCTTGTACCAGTCTTATGTCAGTTTCTCGAATCAAGTCCCACCTACAACGCATCCCGATTGGATGGCGACGGACTCTGGTCATTTGATCGAACTGTCAATCATAAAAATGTCAGTCTGTGTGTCCCCATGTACTGTCCAGCCTACCATTGTCGGCTTCCGGCTCTTTGAAGTTGTCTACGTCACGTGTTCCCATGTACAAAGATTCCCGCCAGATTTCCACTCAAGAGCTCAAACAAAGACTGGGTTACGTAAGAGGATTAGCCAACTTAGGCACTTGGAAAAACAAAGCTTACCTGGCTCCACTTACAGACTTATAAATACATGTATAATACAAGGGGTTGGGGTAAAACATCACAAGGAACTGGAAATGAATCTCAAGCATGCCCGTCTATTATATTGAAAACTTCCGTTAAACATGAAACGCGTATATGATGACGGTGTTACGGCCACTCTACTCACAGTCAGGTTAGAAATTATAAAACAATGAATGAGTTAACTAAGTTCCTTGCACTTTTTTTTATCACTTTGAAGTTTTCCATTATTGAAATCGGTGGGGGGGGGGGGGTACAAACAAACGGGGATGTATAGTCAGACTATACAGTATTCTTACACAATCCCGTTTGTTTTGTAACTCCCTTTTCCGATTTTAAAAACAGAAGGCATCAAGGATATAAAAAATGGACAAAACTTATTTTTTCAATCATTGATTCAGAACTTCTAACCTGAATGTCGCCATAGGGTCTCATTGACTGTCAACTTGTTGGCTTTTCGAATCAATCAGGGGTTTCTTTAGCAACACGGTCGCCATAAATGCTTGGGCCAGTATGTGTTTTCAAGCAACAAATTTGATATAGTTCACAGTCTTTAAAAATCTCAATAATTCCGTAAATTTTGGATTTACCTCCCTTCGAACACATGTGTACAAGAGTTTCTCCTACTTTGCAATTGGTTTTAGAAATATTAAAACGTAACATTGCAAATATTGGACGCACACAACACAGTTTTTAATGAACTATACTAGAAACCTGAAAATGATCAGGGAGCAGTCTGTTTGCTTGTTTATATCGGGAGCTTCTGTTTGCGTTGATACGCCAATAATAATACAGTGTTTGGGATCCCTTGGCGACAATCAGGTTAGAAATTATAAATCAGTGAATGAATGACTAAGTTTTGTGCATGTTTGTATCCATGTAAACAAACGGGAGGGTGTGCGAATACTATGGTACTTTGCTCCCATCCCCGCCATATAGTTCGGGGGACATATCATTTTACGTACATTTAAAGGCTTTTTTTTTTTTTAAATTCCCTGACTTTGGCACTAAAAGCCATGAACAGGAATCACAAAAGGTGCAAAGAGTTTCTTAATACTATCAGACTAATAGCCATGTAGCAAATACCACCTGTGGAGCGACGATGATGCCCACGAGTGTATCTTTACAAGTAAATGAATTATATGAAGTCGCTTTACCAGCAGTTTCAACATTTAATGAATCCAATAAATTTAATTATATAATCCAATGAAATCCGCTTGAGTTGTTTACTCATCGAGTAACGAATACACATCTGTTGTGCTTGCAAAATGACGCTCCCAAACAATGGATAGTTCTAACTTACGGCCAGTACTGATAACATTCTCTGAGTGTTACATTCGCCAAACCGTTCACATTTTTTATTTTTTAGTTTATTGCAAGTAATTTTTGTAAACCCCGAGCCATTCGAGGTAGGGTAGGTGCTTGTCAAGTAGTAAATACGGCGCTCGTCACGCACGGCTTCCATCCTAATACTTGACTTATACAGGAATCGTGCGAGCACTTAAACACCGAGGACAACTAACTTGCCTGAGTGGTCCTATCACTCTTCCACTCAGGCGCGACACCGGCAAGATGGAGTCTATACTGGATCTTTATGATAAGCATATCACACGAAATGCCGGTAAGCTCTCTCTCTCTCTCTCCCTCTCTCTCACACACACACGCAAACACAGAATATACTCCCGCACATATACACATAAGTAACACTAATTATGATGATGGGGATGGTGGTCGTTCTAAATGGTCGTTAGTGTTGTATCAAGGTGCTAACACAGCTAATACTACTGCTAAAGCCACAATTTAAGGCAAAAGCGCGAACGGAAGTTGTCAACTAAAATGTTGCAGTGATGGGACGATTACCACGCATTGTATCCATGGGCGTTGTTGATCTAAAGATGAATTTTGGGTGTCCATTATGGACCAACCGTTTAATTTTCGGGAAGGGGGTGGTGGCGGTGAAACAAATATCAGGCCACCTACTGGGTATCGAAAATAATAAACGTGCTATTATATTTAGAGATGAAACTCATTAGTATCATAATAACAAGTATCAAAACTATCTTCAAGCAAAAGAAAAAAGTATATTGGTTGCAGTCATAATCTCAGCCCCTCCCCCGGAACTAGATGGTCGGTTCTTTAGTATCCGATGGACATCATTCGCTTAGAGTAAAGTTCTTGTAAGTTTTGGGGAGCCCAGAGACATAGATGCTGTTCATTAAACCATCTAGAACAATAAAAATGTTTCTTGTGTTCAAGCGACAAAATTCAGTAAGAGAAGGGCGTGAAGTACAGAAAAGACACTTGATTTAAAAATCGTATTGGTCACAGCAGCTATTGGAACGTATATAAATAAATAATACAGAATTTTTGTGCCGTGGTATCATTACACTGATCACGGATCAAGTTGCACGAAGAGTGCACACACACACACACACACACACGATAATCAATTAACGTTTTTTATTCCGATATGAGCGTGTGTGTGTTTATAACGTTATGCAATATGTTACCTAGATACCTGTGCTGGGACCCGGTTTTATCGACTCATTTATTAAGGCTTCCATAGCTTACAGTCAGCTTTGTAAACCACAGCTTGGTTCAGTTGTATGTGGACACTTTCTTATCTTTAATAAGATACATGTATTATTTCATTTACTAGGACGCATGTATCAAATAAATCCCATTTTCTCTTTAACCATCGGACTTATCCACGATCATACCATAGTCAGGCGTTCTTAATCATTTGTCACATGATATTCTTGTGGTTATTGCCAAAACTTGGGTGTATGTTGCAGTGAATTGATAAAGGCTTTGCGATACAGCGAGTCTTCGGCGGATGTACTTGACAACTTCTGTTTCATAGCTTGATTAAGAGAAGCTGAAGATATTTTTTATAGTTCACCTCTCTGAAGTAGATGAGAGCTCGTGCGCTAAGCCCAAAGTCAGCAGCGTCCGCACACATAAAAGCATGAAAAAAAAATTGTGTTGCCTCACTGCATCTCTAATTATTTTCTTGTGACTTATTTGTTAAGATGTTACATTTAGCTGAAGTTTTTTTGCACCTTGCATATAGTTGTAGTTGTTGTAGGGTTTAACGCCATTTTTCAGCACACGATAGGCTATACATGGCGGCCAGTATTAATGGTGGAGGAAGAACCCGGGAAAACCCCAGAAAGAACCACCGACCCACGAGAAGCTACTGGCAAGCTTTCTCACATACCTACATTGGCTGAATCCGAGACTCGAACCTACGCAGACAGAGGTGAGATGGCAGTGATCCGTAACGGAGAGCGCTTTAGACCACTCGGCCATTCGGGGCCCCCCTTGCATATAGACTGTTATACCTGTAATCACGAAACACGGTGAAGGGATGCGTGTCGACAAGTACCACACATAGAAGGCCACTGTGATATATTCACACTTCACTTACTTGGGTTAAATGTTGTGTTTTAAGTTTATTTCTCAAGCGCAGTTCATGTTAGATTCATTAACTAAATACTTGCTTGCATCTATTATTGTCTCATGTGTACAACAGAAAGTCACTGTGACCTACATTTCACATTTACTGGATTAGTATTTGCGTTAACTCCTAAAAAACGTTTTCTCACCTTGTATAGATACTATGATATCGGAAATGATGAAACTTGGTGAGGAGACGCGTTTTGTTTTCTGTGGTACCATAATCACAAAAGGAGGGCATTGTGACCATATTTCACATTTCACTGAAATGATTTCATTTGTGTTTTTAAGTTGTCTTTTCAGGCATTGTTCGTGCTAGAATCATTAAATTAGATCATTGTATGCATTTCTATTCGGGCCACACCCATACATTGAAAGATCACTTTGTATTAGCTTATGTTAATAATGTGGACTCAATACAGCGCCTAAACTTTAGAAGCTCAAAGCGCTTTACAGATAACGTATAAAAGTATATACAACGACAAGATTACAAAAACAAACACAAATTACAAAACTAAATGAAGATATTAGATTTGCTTGGATGTCATGCATTAGTTGGGTTCTATTTTTCATAGTGAGGTTTCTCTTGGTAGCAAACCGCTGGAGGGTTTAGAGCAGAGGTGGGCAAACTTTCCAGTGCAAGTGCCGCATACAGAAATTTACCCCTTGTCGCGGGCCGCATAGTTAATTAAGTAAAATAATTAATATTTGAAATAGCAAAAACAAAAGGTTTTTCTAAATAACATCTAATTAATTTTCAGTTGTTAATATGTTGTTAATATCTGAAAACTTAAACGTAAACTTCAAAAGAAGCACATTTATTTGATAAACAGAGTAACATAAACAGAGTCAGTGCGAATGATGACTTGTTCCTAGTCCGCATGAAAACCCTTGGCGGGCCGCATGAAAGGCCTTGGCGGGCCACATGCGGCCCGCGGGCCGTAGTTTGCCCACCCCTGGTTTAGAGACTTATACAATGAGATGGCATATAACGCAGAGGTGATCTGATGCAAGTTCTTGGGACACCAATGAAGACATCTGGGCATCAGATCTCTGAAAAATTCAATCTAACATGTGACCATGTTTGCGGGTGGGTTGTTTGAGGTCGAAAATATGAATATAATCTATGAGTTTTGATGTGAATGATTTCCAGGACAGTCAAAGTGAAAACTGAAATCTCTAAAAATAATCCAATTGCCGCCTATCGAATTTTCATAACTCAGGAGGCTAGGAAACTGCTCTAAAAAGAGAGATTCAGTCAGCTTGTTGTTTCGACTAGGAGGAGGTCGGTAGAGGCGGAAAAAATGGACTGACCTTTACTTCATTGAAATTGAGGTTTAGGCCTTTTCAAACGACGTGGGTTCGAAATTGATAGTTTTTGTGTAGTTAAAACGGTGAATTGTGGAGTTCTTTGCAATTACATCAATTATGTCTCCGCAAAAGTGGCGTGGGAACGACTTGATGAAGTAACGGGAGGGTGTTAGGTCTACACAGTTTGGCTCATCGCCTGACAACGTTTCTTTTTTTCACTGCCGCTTATATTTAAGGAAAGATGAATGAAGTCCCAGGTTATTAAGTCTAGTGCACAATGTAGTATCGAACACCA
The DNA here is from genome assembly GCA_028554795.2 of Sinohyriopsis cumingii. Classification (NCBI taxonomy): domain Eukaryota; kingdom Metazoa; phylum Mollusca; class Bivalvia; order Unionida; family Unionidae; genus Sinohyriopsis; species Sinohyriopsis cumingii. The sequence continues at coordinate 150,165,963 of CM068824.1, forward strand.
AGGAGTTATTTAATGCAGTTAAAGAGGGCCCGTCAAAGCATAAACGGGTCGACTGACGAGTATGACATTGATGATGTCATGTTCATAACAAAAGACGGTTGTAGTATAAGTGGGGCAAACGACTGGAAAAAAAATCTAACAGTTCTTCCCCACCCCCGAAAAATGAAGAAGCACACTTCAACAGAACAGCCAATGCACGACGAAACCACCAATGTAGATGAACACAGTCAACAAACACATACAGCATAAGAAAAGGCAAAAAATCCAGAGCAGCAACGTCAAGCATGTTAAGTGATAGCTGCCATTTTGAATTCCCATTTGTGTTTAAAGTTCTCCTCTCAGGCACTGTTCATGCTAGAATCATTAAATTAGAGGGTTGTATACCTCTCTATTAGGGCCACACCCGTACATGTTCGGCTTTTTGTGTTAGCTTTTAAATGCACGCTTTGTATATGCTATCCTGTCTAGAATCACGAAAGTTAGTGAGAGCGGATGCATCTTGATGAGCACTATCTCCACCCTGAAAAAGTAGGCCATTATTTCTAATTTGCTACGTTTCAATGAGTACCATTACATTTTATATCTAGCGTTCATGTCTAGGCACTGTTCATGCTACAGTCTTGAAGTTGACGATGATATACATCTCAGTTGGATTCACACTCGTACAACAAAAGAAGCTCTGTTGAAATTACGGGCTCAGACACGTACGAATTGCGCGAAATTTGCCTGCCGGGACAAAGTTACGCTCCAGTGCAACGAAATCTATTTACTGAGAGATACGGTGCTTGCGATACATTTTTTCATTAACAGTGGTAGTTGCAAAAGTAAGTTTCTACTTGCTATTAATTTGATTCAACTTTAGGAATACTGTTCCATGGCAGAATGATACATTTGTCATCTTAAGTCAACACAGATCGAATATACGTTACACTCATTTTCAAAGAATCCCGATTGTGTGGCACACACGTTAACGGCAAAATATGATTAGCTCAAAGGGTAATACTTAAATGACACCCATTCATTTGGTTGATGATGTTACCTTTTGAGCCAGTCATATTTCGTAGAGTCGCAAACACGGTATTTCGGTAAACAGCACGTTACATATCAGCGTAAGTTTGACACCACTGCAGGCAAAAACCCCGCAATTCGTACGTTTCGTAGCCCGTAACTTCATTTTGATGTAAAAACAGAAAAGTCAATGATGGCTTGATGAATAGAAAATATATATTGAAATTGATGCGGCCAAAATACGCGGATCGACCAAAGTGTCGGCCCAAACCATGATCTTTGAACCATACAACACGTAACATTTCTGGTAACAAGATCAAGAGTAAAACCAGCCATAGATTAAGGTCATGTACCTTCTAAAATGGAAATAGCAGAAGGAGATTGAGGGTCAGGCGTGGAACGAAGATTTTGGTAGTTACTTATCTTGTCTCTTTTATAAAATGATATACAGGGTCCTATGTCAGAACGGGTTGTGGGGGTAATTTCAGGTAATTTTGTCACTCGGTATGATTTTTTCCCCCTTCAGATTATTGTTTTTTTTTGTTTTTTTCAACATCAAGCTCGCATCGAGCACCTGTGACTTTTTTCAGCATGCTGCGACAACGTAAATTTCTGATCATTGTTGTTTGGATAAAAATGTATAGAAAAGTGTGTCCTTTCTTTTTTGGCTTTTGTTTTTCGGTTGATTTTTTGTGTGTACAACGACATTGGAAGGAGCATTTTTTTTTGTTGGTATCACGTGACTATTGGATCTCCAATGACATGGACATGTAGGCTGCGATTTGGGTTGCCATATGACTAGCAACGCGGGTCAAATTTGTCAGCATTGTAGTTCGTTTTGTGTGTCAAAGAATTAAAGACAAAGCCAAAATAAGTCATCTTCCGACGGATTTCATTCAGGTAGAGCTCGTATTAAGGTCGTTTAAGTTTTTGAGCTCAGAGGTAAGCGGCTACCCTATGCCGACACGGTGCTGGCGGCGAATTCCAACTTCTCAACCCGAAATACGCTCCGACTCCACACAACATTTTGAATGTCTAAAATGAGACTGCAAGGATCAGAGGAAACTCAAGGCACAAAAATATGTCAGTCGAAGGGGACCAAGTCACAATGACCACCATTGGCCTTTCCTGTCGCAACATATGTGGAGCATTCTGCCAGCGTTAAATTTTTTTGTGAAGTTCTAGAAAATATTTTTTTTAAAATTAGTTTTATTTATTAAATACTTTACCAGTAGGTATTATCAATGTGTAATTACGTTCCAATAAGCGGTCAGAATTAATTAATTACAATAAAGCTTTTGCTGCGATCATTTGAAATTGATACGGCCAAAATACGCGGATCGACCAAAGTGTCGGCCCAAACCATGATCTTTGAACCATACAACACGTAACAGTTCTGGTAACAAGATCAGTCGGATGTCTACAGACATGTTTGGCGCGAACTTATAAAGCATTCCTTTTTTTTTTCTTCTTACGACGATAAACAAGTTTTTGTTCTTAAATTGGACGGAACTAAGCGTCCCTATTTGGTACATTGTATCATTGTATAAAACGTAATTTGAGTGTGCAGAAGACTAGTACCCTGTCTTGATACTAATACATATTACACTTGTTTCGTCTTACTGAACGCAACAATGCATTCAGTTATCTGTATAGATTTTTGGGTAGTACACAGGTTGAGAGGCAGGCTTGTATGTTTGTATGCATGAACACAAACTGGTAGGTTAGGGGTAAGTAGATAGGTATTTGCACGTAAACTGGACACAGTAGACAACGACCAGTACAAAATAGTTGAATCGTCAGAACTGTGGCCGATACTCTCTATTCAAAGATAGATTCAAGGTCACGCGCTAGTGTCGCTACATATACTCGTACGATGTGGATCAGGTGATTCATTCAATGAATCTGGAGTTCATATATACCCTCTAGGCAACAACGTTAGTAACTGAAATACCTGCATTAGGGCTGTCTACATAATTAGTGTCGTAGCTACCTGCACGCAAATAGGCAGCTGCATATGAGGATAAACAAGAAATATGAGAAATTATCAACTTTTTTTATTATCTCCTGCATAAACATCCAAAGTATTATTGACTTCGCTACTGATTACACATATATACGCTTTAGATTATGTTTTTTTTTAAATAAAAAAATAACAGAATATACACGATTGAAGTTTCCTTTTGCTTTAAATGTTCGACTCGTTTAAATGGGTGTGATATACAACTGTACACTTTCCGTACAGATTTGCCGACTAGTTTTATGGTCAACTGGCTGTGAATATAGTGCAAGGACGTCCATTTTGAAAAATACTGTACCCAACCCCTCACACTTAAATGAGTCTTACTTTGGTTACGGCGAAGTTTGAGTGGGGTTCTGTGGAGTCATAACACTCAAGAGATCACACGATATTAGTACTGCCTATGCGCAAACTCGGTCTTGAAACGTGGGTTGTACACTAAATGGTATGACGACCATAACGATTTAAAGAACTAACCGCCCAGATTCTAATCTCCCATTCATATAAAAAAAATCTTAGAAAAAGTTGTTCTATCCCATCTTGCATCTCAGCTGAATTCCAAGTCTTTTTAGCAATGTACAGTCTGCATGTCGCCCTTTCCATAGTACTGAAACTACTCTTATAAAAGTAGTTAATGACATTCTTTCTGCTTTGGATAGCGGAAAGATTACGGTCCTCGCCCTCCTTGATTTGTCTGCAGCATTTGGCACAATAGACCATGATATATTACTTCACCGTCTCCAGCATGCATTTGGCATTCATGATACAGCCTTACAGTGGTTCAAGTCCTACTTGGTCAACAGGACACAAATTGTGTCCTCAAAGGGAATACACTCCAGCCCATTTGATATATGTCGTGGTGTTACACATGGGTCTGTTCTTGGATCTGTTGTCTTCATTCTATACACTCAGTCGCTCTCAAGTGTCATATATCATCAGCCAGTGTCTCACCAGTTGTACGCTGACGGCACCCAAATATACAAATCTAGCCACCCAACTGAAGTTGATGCTACTGTCCAAGGTGTAGAGATGTGCATTTCTGATGTGAAATCATGGATGACTTGTAACAAGCTGCAGATGAATGATGATAAAACTGAGGCCATTGTGATCACAACACAACTCTCTGATTCACATCCTTTATCTCAAACAATAAATATCAGCAATACCAACATTAAATTCACACAGTCAGTACGAAACCTAGGCGTTACTCTGGACAGTAGTCTCACATTGCACCAACATGACATAAACATATGCAAGGCTGCATATCTTGAGGTGAGACGCATCAGCTTCATTCGCAAATATCTTTCAGCTGATTCGACTAAAACACGTGTGTTCATTAGTACTTTCAAGACTGGACTATTGCAACTCAATTATGTTTGGTTCGTCTCAATATTTACTCCATAAACTTCAAAAAGTTCAAAACACAGCTGCTTGGATCATACTTAGAGTACCACGATCAGAGCACACCTCCCCACTGCTCTGTACCCTATAATGGCTATCCATTCAATCCAGAATCAAACACAAAATTTGTTTTATGTACTACGTTTAACTGACTGACTCCAGTCCAACATTCCTATCCGACCTCACCCATGTGTATACACCAGCAAGATACTTATGCTCCTCTACTGACAATCGTATACTCATTATTCCCACTATGAAAATGAAGTCATATGGACAACTTTCTTTTGCATATCAGGGCCCAGCGACGTTAAATGAATTGCCCACTGAACTTAGACACAAAGACACAGTGATCCCATTCAAGAGTGTTCTTAGAACTCACCTATTTCGACTGCAAGAACTAACTTAAAGACCTAATAATGTTTCCTACCTTAAATATTGTCAGCATGTGTTTTTGTTTTCTAATTTCATGGTGTTTGTTTTTTGTAATCATATCATTATATTTTTTTATGTTATAGGTAATGTCTAATGTTGTAAAGCGCTTAGAGCTTCTAAAGATTAGGCGCTATATAAAGTCATTATTATTATTATTATTATTATTATTATTATAACATCACTGACTTAACGGGGGGGGGGGCATCACCTACGTTGACTGTCGTGTAATCTCGTCATTGTTATATGACACCACAGACTTTGCCTTAACTTGACTCGTTTACAAAGGGTGTTTTTTTCTTTCTTTCTCATTGTATATTTCTTGGATCACATGAGACTTTAAAGCAGGTGCACAAACACGGAATTACTAAACTCAAATTTATTTCCTAACATGTACGCATTAGCATGTAGAAATTTACATTTAGATCAAAATATCCAATCGTATGAACCATAGTTAAATGCCCGTGAAACATTCACGGTTTTAGCTCTGCATTCTAATACTTGTCATGTGTAAAGTGTCGAATTTTGAATTGTATTGAAGCTTAAGGTTTAATGCATTGAGCATTAAAATTTTATCACATTTAAGCCAGAAAAGTCGTTGTGAAGGGTCACTTCGATCTTTCTTCTTTTCTACCCCCATGTCAATGTTAAAACTTGAAAGGCTAGAATTTATGACTCATTGAGATTGTACAGGGCATTGCTACGCTGTCCTGAGAAAGTAAACATTTGAGCTTCCAAGCATCACCGCTTCATAGGAACCCATGTCAAATTATCATTTTCAAAGAGAAATTTATATGCCCTTACTTCACAGATTCGATGCTGTGTGAGATCTGACAAAAGAAATGTTTATCTTGGGATAATTTATGAACCGCTGCTACCGATTGGGCAGAGTAAATTTTAGCTTACACTTTGAAAATAATGTGAATTTAAAGTGACGACCTTAGTCGAAATTCTTTAGTCCAAAAGTCAAAGAGGAGAAGTGGCTCCGAGGACGCCTAAAAAGAATGGTGCTTTCCTCGTTAAACAAGAAAAGGGGACCAGGTGGCTGTCTTATAAGAAAAGACAGGATTTTGTGCGCGAAAGCACGCTTTCTGAAAGAAAACAGCATTAAGGTACGCAATTTTAAATTTCCCACGTAATTTTCTATTTTTGATTGTTTTATACAAATGTGTTTGATATGACTAGGATTCATATTAATTATCGTTTATTCAGTTTCATGGAAATCGTTTGATGCTAGAGTTGTTATGCAGTTTATCTCTTTAATTTTACAGTTACTAGTTCATTGATAGTATTGACGATTGCATGCTTTCCTTGTTTTCATATGTGTAGGATTTCATAGGGTTATGTGAAATAATTTCCTTTCTCTGTTAGGACGATACTGATAATCGTGATTTAATTATAATCACATATTTATATCTGATTTTGTAATGTTTAAATAATCTTGTAAGTTAGGGATTGCTGTGAGCTAGACTTTTGTGATTTTTTTTTCCAAAAGTAATCGAGCATGTGGTAGCATAGGTAAAGAGATACGGTAACTTTCGATATACCGCTAACGTGGTAATTATGGCCTGTCGCCATAATTAGTTCAGAATTTATGCAGTGTGGATAGCTAGTATGCTTCTCAGTAACGTAAATGAAAGAATTTATGTACGTGTAAAAAAATGGTGTATACAAAGATTTAGGGGAAATTTTGTCCTTTAAGGAACAGCTTTCTGGGGAGAGACGGGACAGTCCGAAGACGGAAGTCCGAGAAAAGAAGTGACGAGTTCAGAATAAAGGACTAGGAAGTCCATGAAGGGGTGAGAATAGGAAGGCTTGTTGAAACAGGTAGAAGACGTTGATACACGGTCAAGGGAGGAAGGAGATGCAATCAGTCGTGGACGTGGACATTACGCTCTTTTCACTACTCGTTATTATGATGAAATAAATCCAAATTAGACACTGCTATTAAATTATGTTGACATAACATAATTTTGATTGAATTGGAATAGCCGCTATTAATTTGTTTTTATTAAATTTGTTATTTTTCTTGTCTAAGGGGGCTTGTATTATTTCTTCCCAATATCCTTGCTGAGTTCCCTGTTGAAATTCTATCGTCCACTCTCACCGGACTATAATATCGAGGGAGGTCATCCTCTAGATAACGCCAGCCAAATCCAATTAACCACCCGTTTTACTAAGAGGGCGACGTTACATCATGCTTATCGAACGTATGTTTATTGTACACATGTGCAAATGTCTTTGCATTAAACCATGGAGCTATCCTAAGAATTATATCCCATAGCAAAACATTAACACTGGCTTTCGACTCTGCATCACCTGTGTGGTGTATTGAGATTACAGTCAATGCCAGCTTGTGTCATTGCAATCCACCACCATCTAAAAGTCCGTTTTTGTTGTTGTAAAGCTTAACGCCATTTTTCAGCACAAGATAGGCTATCCATGGCGGCCAATATAAATGGTGGAGGAAAGAACCCGGGAAAACCCAGAAAAGAACCGCCGACTCACGAGAACCTACTGATAAACTTTCTCACATAGCAACATTGTCCGAAACCGAGACTCGAATCCACGCAGACAGAGGTGGGATGGCAGTGATCTGTAACGGTGAGCGCTTTAAACCATGTGGCCACTTGGGGCCCCCGTGACAAGTTCGTATGTCATCTCATAATTGATGAATAACTGTATTCTTCTTACGAGTTAATAATTTTCTTCTGGGATATTTACGCAAAACATACACAATACAGACTCCTATTTGGAGGATGAGCCCTTAAATCAACAACGGGATAAGGCCGAAATGGACTTCTGTCTTTTAACGAGTCACTATTGTCAGTCACTATTATAGGGTATATAACCAGATTGTTAAACCACTGTGTCAGCATTATTTAGTAAACACGGTTGCTGACTTCTAAGTTCTATATGTTTTAAAGTCAAATCGTTAAGTGTAAGATAACTTTATGAGAACAACTAAAACTAGTAGCACAGTAGTGTTGCCTACTTGGCCCTTCAACAACAACAAAAAACTCTTTTAAGGAATCTTATTGCAAGAGAGTGTGCTCTAGCGCTAGGGTACCACGAAAGATTTTGTACTGCGGTATACCACGCTATTTCTGAACGTAAGCTCAATACGTACCACGATATACCGCAGTTATATTAGGGACCAACAGTTTGATGTTCTGGGGCAAGGGCCTACTAATTATTTTTTTAAAAAAGGCTGGCAAAATATTGTGCACTGATTGATAGCAAACAGCACCATATTATATCTGGTATATTTTAAATAAAAATGAATTATCTTGAGATAAAGAACAAAAATCGGCTCTAAAGAAACTCGCTTCACTATTCCCGATAATTAAATGATCTGCACCTTAAAGTCGATGGATGCATTTGTCTGTGTTAAGTTTTGTATATTTTGTCATCTTAAAACTGACTAAAATGGAATGATTAAGCTTACACTGTAGCCGACACCCTATAAAAAAAACTACTGACATTAAAGACTTTTCGATGACAAATAGGAAACGTTGACATTGAAACTTACAATTTACTAACTACATTATTAGTTATAATAGGCAGGGAATCGTTGAGTGGGATGCCAACACCCGGGCAAGATATTTAACAGAGAGGATCAGTAAACTTAAAAACACTTAATAAAACGAGAAAATATTTAGGGATTACATAAAAATTCTAGCAGAAAACTATTGCTTTCCTGACAATCTTACGCTGATTGACAGACTTGCAAAATAAATAAATGTGTTTAACATATTAACATACGCTAGAACATTATTACAAAAATAATTTGTACCCCCCCCAAAAAAAAAAAAAAAGTTTCTAAAGTCTGGATTTGGCACCGATATCTTTCGCAACATCCCACCACTTTGGCATACGTGACATGTATCAAACATGTGATTAAATAATCATAAATATAATTATATTTGTAATATTCATAATCAATCTATGACAAAATACAACTGTTTGATTAAAAAAAAATTTTAAAAATTATTTTTTCATGTAAAATGAAAACATGCGGTTTGTATAATAAAATTCGTAAAAAAGATTACTCGGGAATTACGTATATACCTTTCTGACAGAAACTACCTCAGTACCGATACATTGAAAAAGCACCGTGGTACGCACCATTGAAAAATTATCACAGTAAACCGGTATAACCGCAGTACCGTGCACCACAAGTGTTCTCCCACAGGTTCACTATCTTTTTCTATACCTATGAAAGGGCATTTCAGCGTGTATTGATAACGTTATACCCTTAACCAGTCTCAACCTTTTTAGTAATACAATCCGGCACTGTGCTTCTGATTGAACTTAACGAACTGTCATCATATTTCTCTATATAATCCATCTGTGTGTGAATGTTGAGTATTGTTTTTAGTTCTCTGTCTCCAAGATGAAAGAATGGGTATCGGTAGGTTTCACTGAAGCATGTCTGTTTCTAATAGCTTGCCGATAATCGACTCGCAATTACTACTAATTTTGTCAGCCTCTCTGCAGTAGATGTATTTTCTTTGAACATAGAATGGTCTTCTCTTTGGAAGAATCACTGGAATATCTAAAAGCATTTCTACTACGGTGGGATAATACCTCTGTTTATGCCACAGAAGAGTCACCATCAAGCATTTCACCTTCGTTTTCTCTCAGCTTCAGAACGCATCTGCCTATAAACTGTACTACAGTTGTAATATGTGTTTAAGTTTTATTACAAGGCGACTCACATTCCTGTCTGATATGCTATACTTTCCTTTCTGTCAAGGTTACTATAATCATTTATAGAATCTAACAAATTCCAGGAAAAAAAAATCTTGTTGATATCATGGGGGTATATACCGGTTCATCGAAATGAGGTAATAATCATAATTTTACTGTATTTTTAACATTCATAATACCGTCTATATACCCTACATTTGTGTCACCTGTATACCTCAAATTTGTATAAACTGGTTGGAACAGGCTGGTGAGCAATCTCGGGCACAAGCAATCCTATTTTGGTAAGCACCTATACTGGAACAACATATTGCGTATTTCTTGATCTGTAATACATATTTCATGTTCACTGAAGCTGATTTGCATTTTTGACATTATCACGAGTATGTGGTCTTAAAATAAGTATTAGAAAAAGAGTGAGAAGCAAGTTTTGTAGATTCGTCAAATAATTTATTTCCCTTGAAAACAAAGTGAAAATATACTTACGGTATTGCGAATTAAATCCCAAATAATCATACATTTACTAAAATAAGTCATAATGAATAAAATTCTGAATAGTCTTTAATGGCATTCCAAATAGTTTCCAACTCTGAAGGTGTTGATGTGCCTGTAGTGGCGTGTATTCTCTAATGAACTAATATACCAATGTCCCTAGTTGTAATGATGTGCCAACAGTCTTCTCTTGAATCACAGTAATATAATCCGAGGTTGCCTTGTTTGAATTCATTATAATTCCAAGTTAATATCTCTTTCCAAGAATATTATAGAGCACCTTGTATTTCCAGAGAAGAATATTTTGAGCTAAATAATTTCTCCCAGAATCAGAATCTGAATACAATAATAGAAATGATTTCTGCCTAGGTGTTATCGCAGGAATAAATAATGTTTCCAGTAAACAAGATTATAAAGCCCTCTACTTGACCTGCGACACAGTTAGCATTTTCTATATTTTAAAAAAACAAAACATTTTTGATGGAAAATTCCATGCTTGAAGATTCTGTTACTAAAAGTTTAATAAAGAGCATGGTAAACACGGTGTCCTTGACTGAGGAAAAGATAATGTTAACTTGTTTTGATAATGATCCCAATACTAAACCCACGCTCATCGAGAAAACATTAGCTTTGTATTAGTTGTTTACAGAATAAACTGATCAATGATTCTGGTCAGGTAGACAATGAACTTGATTTTGAACAAGGTCAGCTGCAAAATACAATTTTACATAACGAATAGCATATAATGATTTTTTTTTAAAAACGTAACGAATAATGCAAATTCAGTAATCATAAAAATATTTTCCTGAACAGTTTGAAATACCAGTTTTGAAATCTATATAACAGTTGTGAAACTTTATATGAACTTTTTTCATGACATTTTATTTCTTCCCATGTTTTGTTTAGATGTTTGAATCTGCTTGCCTTACAAATGGCCATGCTTTTATCTTTACATACCTGATCTGTTTGTTTTGTCAGTGCCAGACTTTGCAGGTAATTTTATGTGCTAACATTTGGGTTAGACAAATCTTCACAGAAGCTCTTCCATGGCTTCACTCTCTGAGGGGCGCTGTACTTTTCTTTTTACCTCTACTGCCATGGGGATATGGTGATCTTTCCGTCCTCTCTATCCAACGCCAGGACATCTACAACGGCTTCACTCTTTGAGGGGCACTGAACCTGTCTTTTCTTCTCTACTCACTGCTCCGGTGGCCTAGTGGTTAGAGCGTCCGCCTCGGATGCGGGAGGTCGTGGGTTCGATCCCCGGCCGAGTCATACCAAAGACTTTAAAAAAATGGTACTAACAGATGCCTCGCTTGGCGCTCAGCATTAAGAGGTTAGTGTTAGGACTGGTCGGCCCGGTGTCAGGATAATGTGACTGTGTGGGACATCATGCTACATGTCTGCGGCATGATGCCCCAGTGCTAGACATCACTATAAACTGCCTCACTGCAGACATCGTAGTGATATGACTGAAAAATTGTTAAAGTTACGTTTTAAACAAATCCAAACCAAATCTTCTCTACTGCGACGAGTATATTATCTTTTTGTATCTCTCTGTCCAATGTGAAACCCTCTACATGGTCCAGTAGGTTTTCCTGCTCTATTTTTCGTCTCCTATTCAGCGAGTATAAGCACCACGTATGTTATTCTACAGTTTATGTTAGCTTAGAGAGAGAGAGAGAGAGAGAGAGAGGGAGGGGGTAGGGGGTATCGTGATTTATGCATAATTGTTCTTGGACTAGCTGAGTGAAAACATTTATTCTAAAGTAGGCAGTACCTTTAGGATTAGGAAAAATTATTCAAGGACTTGAAAATTTAAGTAATTTAGTCGGATGAAGGTCTTTAGTGATATTCTAGTGTCATGGGATTACCTTGAAGTAAAACTTTTGGATTTAGAACTGAATGTTAAGTAGTACAAGCATGTTAGCGCATATGCATATTATAACCTTCATTCGTAATGCCTTTGGACAGTTTCTGGATTTGTGTGAAATTGATAGTACAATTTAAGATAGTCTAAGACTTTTCATACACTATAATTTATTTGTAATTCTTTCACTTTGCTTGATTTTATATTTTAGGGAAATAAATTGATATTTTAGAAAATTGAATGCTTGTTTGTTTTACCTTGTCCAGTTATTTAAATTTAAGCCCCTAGTCGTAACATTGGCTGATCGTCGCAAGCCACTCGTGACAATTCGCTACGCTCCTGTATCAGCCGTAGTTACCTGTGCTGAGATTTCTTCGTTTTCTTTTCATTAGTACACATAAACAAAATTATGTCATCAACAACACCGTGTAAGAATCTTTTACACACCAGTGAAAGTGTCTGTTTCATTGATCAATAAGTGGCTGTGTTTAAAAGAGAAACTTTGATTAGGTAATTTAAACAGCGTGAAATGGCACGTGTGGTCACAGTGCAAGACAATTTTTCCTTTGCTCGAGGCAAACTTCACACGTTCATATGTTTTACAACCCGATTATTTCCATGCAGGCATAATGGAGATGCTGACTACATGCACGCCCTACTTACCTCCGAAACTGAAGAGCTTGACAACATGCAAAAACTACGCCGATCCAAAACTGAAGATTTGACAACGGACGGAAGTGCTCCAACGAACATGGGCACATGTTCACACTATGAAGAATTTTGCATATAATTACGTTTAAGACATATATTACACTGAGCTTACAAAATCATTACAAAAAGGGGCCATCTATTTGGAATTGTTTTACTAAGATTTTAACATATTTGTGAACCGCAATTAGGTTGGCGTAGGGAACTATACCCAAACTTAGTAAATCGTCAGATGGCAGAGTTCATGCTTAGTTGTGTAAAATACATTCGTAGCGATTGGTTAAGGTTTATGTAGATTTATCAGCACTGGTGGCCACGGGTAATTAAGGAGCATGTCGGATTTTCGCCCGCGGCGATGTTTTTTGTTGTTGTTGTCATTGGATCTCTTATCTACTAATTTGCTGTTTATGTTGAGACTGACTTTCTCTTGTTTCTTTAATTTTTGTAAAATAATCACAAAGATTTAATTTTGACTCATCTTTTTAATGTGACTTGGTCATTTTCAGGGTTGAGGATGGGGTGAGGGGCTTGTTATAATCTGCACTAACAATCGTATTCTCATTACCTTGTCTACTTGCACTCTCAAAAACACACGGGTTTATTTGCCAGTAGGTATCCCGTTCATTCCATATTCGTATACATTGTCATTCAATCTTCCTGTCACCTTTTGATTGACTGCTTACTCTGAATGCTAAATAAGACCGCCAAGACACCAGTATCCGTTCTTTGGTACCCTGTCTTGTGCTGCTATGACGACTATCTGGGTCTGTATCAATAACATTCGATCTCGTCAAATTCTCAAAATAGACTTTTGTTACCATTATTGGAGGTCAGGTGGGTGTCTTTCACTTGATGAAGATGGCTTTGGACCCATACTGCCTTCCACGCTGGCCTTCGCTGCGATCTAGGCAAGCAGCCTCCTGCCGTATAAATCTTCAAATATTACAATGTACGGGACAGGATACATTCATAAATATATTGTTTTCGATTTTTACTTTTAAAAATGATGCAACCGACATGAACTGTTGGTTCTTTTGGTGACTATGGAGGTAAATTTAGTTCGAAAGGTACCCCATATATTTAAACAATGCCTGCCCCGCTGTTAAAAGAACGAAACAAAAACAAACAAACAAAACATTCAATAAAAAATTTAAAACTCTACTTGACAAATCATATTATGTATCAGTGTGTTTAAAAAAACTTGCATTAACAGTGATGTATTGAGTTAGTAAAGAATGCATCAGTACAGTAAGCGTCATTTACAGTCAGATGGTTCAAATTATGCCCTACAAACGCATAAAATGAAGGAGCTTCCGGGGACATTTCCGTTTAGGACACCACCCGGAATTCCATCCCAGATACTTTCAGTCTCATTAAAATCAGATCTCCACTATCCTATCGGACAGCGACCTCTTAGGGGTTGTGTTTTGGTGATCATTGAATTAGCCAATGGCAGTGCAGCATTAACAAATCTGAAATTGAATTAGATCGTTTGACACACATTGGTACTCTTCACCGCACTGCTCATACTCCCAAACGCGAAGATGTAAGACTTCATCTGATTGACTGATAAAATTAGCGATTGTGATAATAACACAGGTCACCAGAACATGACTCCTAGGCGGTAGCTGTCATATCTTCACGTAGGACAATTGAGATCGGATTTTAATGAGAGTGAGAGTCCTTTTACCTACTTCCCACCCCACCCACAGTTCATAGCAACATTTCTGGATCAGCTACTGTCCATTGCCGCCTTCACAACAGCCACTTCGTGATCAAGAGCCACACACAGCGGTTGTCCACAACGTGGTCATCATCCAATTTCCACGGATTCGTGGCCATCTTTTAAAACGATCAAAACAACCTCAATTGTATGTTACGACAAAGAAGTATATCCGTAAATTTTATCCAAATCGGTCTTGACATCAGTCCGAGAGTGTCCTGATTTTGAAGAATGTTCTTGCACAGTTGCAGATTGTTTTCCGACATTTTGTACGTAGCTGTCATTTAGCCATATTACGTCATACGCATATTCAGCTGCAGAATATTGTATTCATCGTTAATTTGTCTATCGATCGGCATTACATTTCTTTGCTGATTTGAAGGAAGCATATGAAACATTTGTTGAAAGAAACATCATTTGGATAGAATGTGTGGTGTATATCGACCTTTACGTTTGTGAAGTATAGAATTACCAACAAACCACAATACCTTATACCTCAGTGCTAGCCAAGAACATTAAATAAAACAGGTCCAGAACACAAGTCATAGTTCCTGGATACCAATACAACATTGGCGCCGGCAGGTGTGTGTGTGTGTGGGGGGGGCACTTGCCCCACCTCCGCCCTGGATTTCACCTTTAAACATGTTTTGGGCAACATCCGTAAAACTTAATTCTACGGGCGCCACTGCAATACAAACTGATTAATTGCACTTCGCTAGCCCATATGAAATACATGGTAATTGACTTAGTTTTGTGGGATATTTTTCCGTGGATATACATGTGCATCCGTGCGAATAACAAACAAATTGGTGTTTAGGTTCAGTTGACCTGTCGCCAGAGATGTAACAGAGCCTACCTCATTATAGCAGTACACTATATCAGTGTCAGTATTTTATGTTGACACTTACCCCATGTGAATTGGTATTAATTTTACTGCATTTACTAATTTTGAAGTTAATCGTAGAAGCTATTAAGAACTGATTTTGTACATGATGTATAGTGACAGTCGGCAAGTTACGGTCTCAGTCCTATCAACTTCAGAAGCACATATAAATCGCTTGAGGCACCACGCCTTTGTCAGCGATGGTATTTGTCAGAGGTCGTTTGATACTGCCACGTTTTAGGAATTGACTGAGATACGGAGATACGTTAAATGCCTCTTAGCCTAGCGTGGCTGAAGTTGCACATAACACAAATTCCTACAGTATATAATGGCCTATAAGATGAGTCCAACTGCGAACTGCAGAGACCCAGATCTGCCGGCTCTGGCAGATCTGGGTCTGTGCAGTTGTTTGGAGAAATCAGTAGAACAAACGACATAGGCCCTGACCTGCGGGTGCATTATGCTATATCAGAATCTTTGTTTGCAGTTTGACTCGACTTATAAGCGAGTATACAGGGTATGTCCTGCTTACCAACATAGACTGCTAAGCTTGTCGTTTAGCTAACATTTCTATCTCATATGTGGTTCGGTCATTGAGGGGGGAGCAATCTCCCAGAGCCTCCTGCATTTGAAATGTTTCAGGGGCATACCTTTAATTAGTCCTACCTGTAAGACCCGACGCTGATATTTATATTGTGGGCGTCAGCACCTCAACAAAATCAAAATGTGCTATGTCTTACATGTAGGACTAACCTTTAATGATCTACCTGTAAAGAAAAAATACCCTTGGAAACGTTTTGGTTGTTTTCGCGCTCACTTTTCTGTTAAGGAGGGGGTGTCTGCTCCCCAACCCCACAGTATTCGCTCCAGAAATTTCAACTCTTTAAAGCATCAACATTTAAAGGTTATCTGTCTGTCTACACAATAATGACTGTAATGATGCTTAATGTGTACTACATGCATGTATGGTTTACTCAGATATACTTAGTTTTATGAGGGCTTTTGAGAGGTATGATCTTTTGGATAAAAATATCTCAGAAAAAAATCGTATTACAAGAAATCTCTTATTCGTTAAGAAAGTGATCTCCAAGAATAATTCAGTGAGATGGTCCAACATGTTGTGAGCTTTTTCATTACACTATTAAGCGTCACATATTTCAGCAAGATAAAAAATATGTCTTAGATGTATTCCGGGCAGTAATTTACAGAAAGAAGTCTTGCATTTTGTTCGCCAGAAATTGAACCAAAAACAAAACTGAAACCCAATCTGTTCGTTTGATATCGGCCATTTCTACGATTGGATTGGCTGCAGGAGTGTCCAAGTCAACGAACGAAGGGGGGAAAACGGTTTGCTCGTTGTTAACAGTTAAATCCACGTTTCGTAAATAGCCAAAGTTATCTGAATGGAAGCTGTATGAAATTCGAGATTCGATTGATTTCAAAGTTGTTATTGGTCACAAATCTTTAACAAAATCTCGAACGGGTCTGATTGCAATATTTATAATTCATATATTAACACACTGACAGTAATAATTCTTGTCATATCATGAAAACTACTTGTGATTAAAACGGAATACTTTCCTGAAGATGATTAAAATGACGATTATGATCAACACCGATGACCACATTTTCAGCGTTGATTATTTTAAATACGATGAAACCGTTGAAACAGATATTACGTTACTGTGGGTTTTTTGGTCATTGTGGTGTAAGAGTGTTGTTATTTTTGTGGTATCGAACAGGAGAAGGCAGACATTCAAGAATATGAGAACAATAACAGTGATACAGCGGAATAGGGTGCTATTGACAGCTCAGGTGACTATTATGACGACGAAAAGATTATTATTGTTATTATTATTATTATTATTATTATTATTATTATTATATCTTGTGTCTTTCAGATCCACGCATCAGGGATTGGCCCCTAATGCCTTCCATAGTTCCGTCCGTTTTAATAACTGCCCTATATTTGGTGTTTGTCCTCGTTATGCCGAGGGTAATGCAGAACAAGCCAGCACTGAACCTTCAGATTCCTATTGTTCTTTATAACTTTGGAATGGTTTTCTTTTCCTTCTACATTTTTGTAGAGGTAACGTATATCTATCTGTCTTTCTGATTGCCAGTTTGTTTGCCAGTCTGTCTTTCTGTCTTTTCATTTGCAAGAATTGATTTCATTAGAAGGAAAACCCCATTCACTTGCACGGAGATTCAGAATGTATGTCCAGTTAATAAGAATTCAAACACATTTCGACATCCTCATTAGAAAATATTTCCAAAATTTTATATTTACCTGAGACCAAGTGGACCATTTATGTTGCAGTTGTCTTTAGAACATATTTTCTTTCCGACACATATAAGTTTAAAAGAGGCTGATTGTTTCCTGTACACAGAGTCTGCGACCGAGGGCAGAATATATACTGTATACAAATAAAAATTTGCGTCATTTTAGTTAGAGGACTTCCATTTCTGTTTGAATTTTTGTCATAATATTCTTGAGTTTGCTTTCTTATCGTCAGAATAATTGATGATGAATGTACATAACATTGCCTATCAGAAATTTTCGGTGTAATATAGCTAAATGTGCATAGTTTGCAAAATTTACCGCTGTTGTTTGTTTGTTTTTTTTTGTTTTTTTTTAGTTTTTGGGGTTTTTTTTGTAATCCTTATACGTTTTGCTCGAATAAATGGAGTTTTCTGTATTGCCTTTGTCCAGTCATCGTTTTGTTCTTTGTAGTATGAAATCAAAGTTAACAAGTTAACATGGAACTTGTAAACAAGCAAAAACCCCGATGCAAGAGAAACTGGCTCAGAAATTATTCTGTGCTGCTGAAAATCAAATATTGTTTATTTTAAAACTTATCGTCATATGACCATTTGATAACATCTGCTGTTCATCATCAATCTACAGTTTTCTTATGCAACGCACTTTACTTTTTCGCGAACTTACTCGTGCCCTCGATATGAATAAATGCTATTTTGGGATGAGGAAATTAGGGGTATATTGCTTAAACTTGTGAATGAGAGAAATTTAAATTGTCATCAACCCCCATCCTTTAAGACAACTGCACACTATAAATGGGGAAACTTTTGAATGAACAAAATTGCTAACAATGCAAAAATAGTCGTTTCGTCAGGCCAAATAAAATGTGTAAAGAATTAAGTGGCGTCAAGTAGCGGCTACAGCTAAACATTGATATTTGCATCTTTTCATTCGTCTGAAAAGAAAGAAATTCCTCGAGACATAGAATATGTTTTTATACACATTTGACCTCATTGTAATGTCCACATTGCTCCATAACGTAAGATCGCTCCGGTGGCCTAGTGGTTAGAGCGTCCGCCTCAGATGCCGGAGGTCGTTGGTTTGATCCCCGGCCGAGTCATACCAAACATTTACATAAATGGTACTGACAGCTGCCTCGCTTGGCGCTCAGCATTAAGAGGTTAATGTTAGGACTGGTCGGCCTGGTGTCAGGATAATGTGACTGGGTGGGACATCATGCTACATGTCTGCGGCATAATGCCCCAGTGCTAGGCATCACTATAAACTCACACTGCATACATCGTAGCGATATGACTGAAAAATTGTTAAAGCTACGTTAAAAATCCAAATCACACACACACACACACACACACACATGACGTAATCGCGTATCCCTATAAATACAGAGAATCGTCGTTTTTTTCTTTTCTATAATAATATATACTTTAAATTGAATTAGACTCAAACTTTGTAGCGTCGTCCTCTTAGTAAGAAGGATGGTTAATTGGATTCGGCTGGCGTTATCTAGAGGATGGTCTCCCTCGATTTTATAGCCCGGTGGGAGTGGATAGATAGAATATCAACGGAGAACTGGGAAAGACTATTGGGAAGAAATAATGCAATACAATCCCCCTTAGACAACAAAATAATTTTTTTAAACCAATAATAATTAATAGCGGCAACTCCAATTCAATCTAAGTTATGTCAACAGAATTTAATAGCAGTGTCTAATTTGGATTTATTTCATCATAATAACGAGTGGCGAAAAGTGCGCAATGTACACGACTAATTGCTTCACCTTCCTCTCGTGACCCGTGTATCACGTCTTCCCATTCTCTACTCTTACTATTTGAACGCTTCATCTCTTCCTGGACCTCCTAGTCCTTTATTCTGAACACGTCATCTTTTTCCGGACTTCCGACATCCGTCTTCGGACTGTCCTGTCTCTCCCAGAAAGCTGTTTCCTTAAAGAACAAAATTACCCCTAAATCTCAATACGTATCGCTTTCTATACGTACATAAAATTTCCTCACTTACGTTACTCATAAGCATAACTAGCTATCCAAATACTGCAGAAATTCTGACCTAATTCGATAGATCATCACTCTCGCTTCACAGCGACCGACCATAAATTAACAAGTGAGCGGTGTATCTGACATTACCTTATCTCTTTACCTACGCTACCACATGCTCGATTACTATCGCATAAAAGTCACATAATTTTAGCTCACAGCAATCCCTAACCTACAAGCTTATTTAAACATAACAAAATCAGATTTAACATGCGATTATTGTTAGCTCACGATAATCAGTATCGTCCTAACAGACAAAGGAAATTATTTGATATAACGTTATGAAATACTACACATATGAAAATTTGGATCGCATGCAATCCGTCAGTTCTATCAATGAACTAGTAACTGTACAATTAAAGAGATAAATTGCATAACAACTCTAGCATCAACAGATTTCCATAAAATTGAATACACGGTACATAATATGGATCCTAGATATATCAAACACATTAAACAATCAATCAGAAATAGAAAATTTCGTAAAAAATTAAACTTGCGTACCGTAAAACATGTCTTCTCTTACAAGACAGCCACCTGGTCCCCTTTTCTTGTTTAACGAGGAAAGCACTATTCTTTTTAGACGTCCTCGGAGCCAAACTTCTCCTCTCAGGAAATTTCGGACTAAAGAGTTTTGACCAAGGTTGTCACTTTAAATTCACATTACTTCCGTACGCCTTACTTTGCTCTGACCAATCGCTTATAGCAGTTCCTAAATTTTTCCTAAGATAATTATTTCTTTTGTCAGATTTTGAATAGCATAGAATCTCTGACCTATGTTGCAATCAATTTCCCTTTGAAAATGACTATTTGACATGGATTCCTATCAAACGGCTATGGTTGGTAGCTCAGATGTTTACTTTCCCGGCGATGGCCGGGTCAAGTCTCAAAGAATCATAGATGTTGGCCTTTCAAGTTTAACACTGACATGGGGGGGTGGGGAGAAAAGAAGAAAGGTCAAAGTGACCCTTCACAAAGTCTTTTCTGGCTTAAATGTGATACAATTTTAATGCTCAATGCATTCAACGTTATGGCTGAATACTATTCAAAATTTGTCACTGTACAAACTTAATTATTACATCCTTTGGCTGGAGGTACAGGACAGCGGATTAAACCTAAAGACTTCGAGCATTAAAAACATTTTCTGTTTTGTTGTCTGAAATTTTAATTTTTTTATTATCTATCCTAATGATTTTTAGTGCAAGGATATTTTCACAGAGACAGAGAAGTGTCATTTTATTCTGTTTACGGTCACCTGCCGTAAGGTCCAGTGAGCTTATAGTTTGGCTCTATGTCCGTCTGACAGTCAGAATTTGCTTGTTACTATTCTGGAGGCCATGTTTTCGATCGATTTTTATCCAACTTTACATCATAAACATTTCTGTTGAGTTCGAGTTTGGTTGAGATCGAATCAGAATATTGAGGTGATCTTGTACCAAATTGGCTGTAATTCACGATTTTGACAATTGAAAATCAGAGGTTTTGGTAACAACAAAAGTTCTTCCCCTGACCCAAACATTAAAAGCACATAAAAATAATACAATTTGAATACAAAATGCATCCATTTAAATTTTATACTTAGCATAATAATGCACTTTGGGAATTAAAGAGCATAACATACAAATATAACAAGTAACACTGTAAGTAGATGAAGTAACATGTTTTGAATTAAGTATGTACAACTGATGAATTGTTACAATATTGAGACAATATTATTATAATCTGTTTTGAGTGGATGAAGAAAATGTAATAAGAGCTGGTGTGGTGCTGGATTCCTATGGAAGCATACCAGGTTCATTTCCCAGGACAAACCATGTTGGTCACCACTTTGTGTTCTTAGGCAAGACACATTATGCTCCTTATCCAACAAAGCAAATGAAAGCCTCCTGGCAAAGCATAATGTGAAAAAAGAGGGGTCAGAATATTGTAAGTGATGATGGTAGAGCTCAGAAATGACCTTTAGGGACAGAAATGTTAAAGTAACCTCGACCCAGCCAAACTGACAAATTATTGTTCATTTCATGGACACCAATAAAGAAGAGATAGTAAAGGAAGAAACACTAGAAAAATGAGTATTATTATTATTATTATATTATTATTATATATATATATATATGTATGTGTGTGTGTGTGTGTGTGTGTGTGTTATTCTACTTTATGCATTTACTTTTCCTGATTGATTGATTTTTCTTCAGTAGAAACATACTTGTAAAATAAATGTGTATTTTTATTTATGCAAAATAAATTTGTATCTTTTCATATTTATTTGAAGAGAATAAATTCAAAAATTTTACTAGATATGAAATTCTTATATGTTTGGAAGCAAGTTTTGTACGTTTGGTGAAACCAAGTTTGACAGTTGCTAATTTAAAGTGCCAGAAACATTTGTGATTTATATGTTATCACATAATTTTGTTCATTATTTTATAGCATTTCAAACATTATTAATCACATATAAGTTGAAATTTATATTTTGAAGTTAAAACTTTTAATTAAAAAGCTCTAATATGTTTTTCTCCTAAAAATAAATTCCAAATTAATTACCAAGTGTAAAAAAATGCATTGCCAAAGCAGAATTTTGAAAACCTCCTGTGCATTATAGTTTCAGTGAAAGCCATTTATAGTTTCATTGTAAACGTATCTGCTAAAGCTCTTGGATGACTTTGATTCTGAGCACAAGACTATGGATATTAATTAATTGGAAAGACTATTTATATATCTATTACAAACCACTACTTCATCTCCAACAATATACATACTCTAGGACAGGGGTGGGCAAACTATGGCCTGCTGGCCGCATGCGGCCCGCCAAGGGCTTTCATGCGGCCTGCCAAGGGTTTTTATGTGGCCTAGGAACAAGTCATCATTCGCACTGACTCTGTTTATGTTACTCTATCAAATAAATGTGCTTCTTTTGAATTTTAAGTTTAAGTTTTCAAATATTAAAAACATATTAACAACTGAAAATTAATTATGATGTTATTTAGAAAAACCTAAAATTATTTTACTTAATGAACTATGCAACAAGGTGTAAATTTGTGTATTCGGCTTTTGCACTGGAAAGTTTGCCCACTTCTGCTCATGGAGTACATGTATAATCAAGATTCCAACCATATCAGTTAAAGTTGTTTGTTCAATTTTGTCCTTTAGCACAAAATTTAGACAGATGAAGAGTGGAGTAGAGCAGAATCTGAAAATGTAAAATGTCTTGAAATGCTTCCACACTGTTAAATATTTACAGATAAAAGCATTGCCATCACTAGTCACTGCAAATACCAGCAACATGTTAAGGCATGATTGTTAACAATTCAGTAAATCTTAACCAAATATAGTCATATCAACCTAATACGAAGTTTGGGAGAGAGTTTACATGGGTTTGTTCCAAAGTAATATACAAGTCTGATAATGAAATGGTCAACTCTTATATTAGCCAAATGAGTGTTATCTTGTTATAATTCTTATTTTTATTGAATAATTTAGCTGAAATGTATGCAATTTTCATTTACAAGATACTGATGGCTGGATGGCTGACAGACTACTCTGTATTTGGTTGTCAGCCGGTAGATTACTCTGACTCAGCCAATGGTTTCAGGGTGAGTACAAGTTTTTTCTTCTTTAGATTTGGTCCATCTGGAATCTCAAGTTCCCTTATAGCATATATCTATCAATAGATGTAATGTTTTTTTCTATGATATTGGTCTGTTATTCTTAGCTAGGCAAAAGCATGTATTGTTAAAATGGCAGTACTAGAATAATAAAATCAGTCAAATTCAGACAGCAAGGGCAATTTGATATTGTACAGCATTATATTATACGTGCTGCTTATCATATTTTTTCATGTTTAATGTGCTCCTTTTTTTTTAAAGGTTTGTAGCATTTTCAGGATTATAGATTTTTTAATTCATGTATTTGCATATTTTTTCAATTGAAATACTGAAGATATAGAAAGTAAAAAAACATGTAAGATTGAATAATTTAGGGAAATAAGTAATTAATGATGCAGTATTTTCTTTTCAGATGGCGAGAGCATGTTGGTTGTTTTTCATTTCAAAATATGTAGAGCTTTCAGACACTGTGAGTATGAAACAGACAATTTTTTTTAATGTATCATTATGGAATTCACAGAAATGAGTAATATTACGGAACTGTTAGTAAACCCAGACGTTTAGATATCATTGAAATAATGACCACTATGAACTATCCATTATGGCTGCCATAGAAACCATGATGGAAATGATGTTATTACAAATAAGGCTGCAATGAAAGCAGCTTAGTGTTGTTCCTGCCAATAAACATTTACAAAATTGGTAATGTGTAAATGAATATGCATGTGGTTAACATTGACACTGGAACAGCCATTTCCAGTTCAACTACTGGTATATATTAAAACATTTTTGGTTAAAAGGATTGTTTAGTAGGATTCTTGTGTTAATTTAGTATTTATAGCATGTATCTATTATTTTCACATTGAGTGTGGCATTGCTAGAAAAGAGCAGTTAATGAGAATTGGTTACAGAGAATTATATCTCTGTTTGTTTTATCAATTGCAAGTATTGAAATATATCTATATTCGCTAAATATACAGCAGGTTCTTTTACTGATAAAGCTAATTAGAAATTTCTGTAATCAACATTATTTGCCTTTAAATAACATGGTTGTTAATACAACCTTTGATTAATATTTAAGAAAAAAAGGTGAACAGTTTTATGTTTTTTTAAGCCACTGCATAGTTTCATGGTCATTGTTGATCCTACACCAGGATCTCATGCATATGTCTAGGAAGTACATCCAAATTCATTAACAATTCTTGTAATCCTGTACTTCTATGTGACAGAAGGAAACAAAATCACTACAATCCAAGGGATGTTACACTGAAATTGTTAGATGTAGTCAACAAGGGCATGTCTTACAAACTGACTTGCCATAATACAAGGTGAAGAAATTACAGCAAGCTAAACAGCTGCAAGTTGAGCGAGGTACAGCATGTACATTATAATAGCTGTTAACTGTTCAGTAAGATTACTGGGTAGATAGATGGACAGTCGAGTTTCTAATTATTTCGATTAAGTGGCATCGTCTTAGGCATTGAAAACTGTTTGAACATTTTGGTAAATTTTGCAACCTTAATCACTATTCATCCATAATGGGTGGTCATATCAACATGGGGGCAGGTACTGAAAGACGTCTAATAATGTCTTGTGGTCTTAAATAAAAACAGTGCCATTTTGACATGCAGTATTTTTGCCACACCAGCCATCTTGTTATCGCTGCTTCTCAGGAATAGGTGGTCATATCAACATGGAGTTTTCACTTATAAACTGCTTATGATGTCTAGTTGGTGTTTTCACTTACAAACTGCTTATGATGTCTAGTTGGGGTTTTCACTTAAAAACTGCTTATGATGTCTAGTTGGAGTTTTCACTTACAAACTGCTTATGATGTCTAGTTGGGGTTTTCACTTACAAACTGCTTAAGATGTCTAGTTGGGGTTTTCACTTACAAACTGCTTATGAGGTCTAGTTGGAGTTTTCACTTACAAACTGCTGATGATATCTAGTTGGTGTTTTCACTTACAAACTGCTTATGAAGTCTAGTTGGAGTTTTCACTTGCAAACTGCTTATGATGTCTAGTTGGTGTTTTCACTTACAAACTGCTTATGATGTCTAGTTGGTGTTTTCACTTACAAACTGCTTATGATGTCTAGTTGGTGTTTTCACTTACAAACTGCTTATGATGTCTAGTTGGTGTTAAATGAAAATGGTGCTGATCTTATGCTTACTATGTTCACCATAGCAGTCATCTTGAAAAAATACTGCGTCACTAATCATTCTGAATGGATGGTCATATCAACATTGGGGTTTTTCTTAAGTATAGTTAGTTCTAAATAATATTTATGGTACTGATCTTACATGCATTATAGTTGCAATGGCAGCCATCTTGAAAATATTATCATTTTTAATCCTGAGTATCAAGTAATGTTGACAAAGAGTTTTCACCAGAAGACTTCTTATGATGTTTAGTTGATTTGGAATTTAAAAGATTATGCTTAGAATGCCAATACAGCCTGTTGAAAATCTTATTATCACTGCCTCTTATAAATAGGAAATCATACCAAGATGGGTTTTTTTACTAAAAGACGTTTCTTCAAAAAAATACCAGAATATCCAATATTATATCATTGATCACATCTCCGCATCTTTGAAAAATTCTCAAGAATCCAGACAACTACTAATTATTTCATTTATTGCTGAGTATTTTCTGTCATTTTGAATCTTTAATAAATGTCTACAGTTCATATTTAAAAGTCTTTGTGTTACAACTCTATTGTCTTAAACTAGGTAACTGAAGGAAGCAAAGATCAACAAATTTATTAAATCAATTAATAATTTATTTTTCTAAAGTTACAAAGTGAAAATTTAAAAGGTCTTACAGTATTGTGAATTAAATCACAGAAATTCCTAAATATTCTATCACAAGTCCAAAATTATAGAAGGTTCAGAAAGAATTCCAATAATCCTGAATGTGCTGATGTACGAGTAGTCTTGATGTATCACAGTGCTATAATCCAGAATGTCTTTGAATGAGTCACCATAACGCTAAATTAATGTTTTAGTACAGAAAGTAAATGAGCACTTTGTAATTCCAATGAGAAATTTAAATAATTCCTCTCAAATTATATCTGATCACCTCAAAAAGTGATTCCACAAGCTGATAGTTACATAGGAAAACATAAATCCCCATCTAGTCCCTTATATACAGACTGTCACCTGACCTATGACATAACAAAATGCCCAGGATATTGGTCATTTTTCTGTCAATTTTTAAACAAGTTCTCCTCATGAAAATACCAAAATGGGTACACAAGGTCAGGTCTTGACTTAAATTTATGTAAACATCACAGCAAAACTCCGGTATACAATATAATTTCCAATGGAAAAACCAAGATCCTGAACTCAAAGTCAAGTAAGCATGTTTTTAAAAATGTCTTTAGTCAGGTAGGCCCAAACTCTTACCATCAGTTGTGGACAAAGGTTAAGTACACAATACAAATTGAATATACATAACACTGAATGAAATTTTATCTAGTTTATTACAATAGAAATTGTACAAATAAAGTGCCAGTAATGTCCAGTACTGTTGTATTAAAAGGTTTCAGATAAATGAAGTAACTTACATACATACATATTTTTAAGTTGATAACTGTATTTTTGTTGGGTTTTTAATGCCATATGAGATTGCTTTTTGTTATTTGTCCAATTATATTCATGTTGTTTAGTCCAAGTTAAAATAAAAATTGTAGTATATTTTAGAAGCTATTTAATTCAAAATTGTTGACCACTCTGGTGGCCTAAGTGAACAGAGCATCTGCCTCTGATGTGGTAGGTCACAGGTTCAAACCCTGACGGAGTCATACCAAAGACTTGTAAAAATGGTACTAACAACCGCCTTGCTAAGTGCTCAGCATTAAGAGGTTAGTGTTAGGACTAGTCAGTCAAGTGCCAGGATAATGTGACTGTTATGACGCCCCAGTGCTGGACATCACTATAAACTGCCACACTGCAGACATTGTAGTGATATGACTGAAAAATTGTTTAAGCTATATTAATAAAGCAAATCATGCACACATCATACACATTAGTCATAATTGTATACTTTTGTAATTAATTGTTTCCATATTTCTTTGCATTTAACATCTGCCTAATAGTGAACAGAGTAGACTTCGATTTGCCAGTGCATAATGCATCCATAGATCAATCACATAATGTACACCCATAGTCCAATCACACAATGCACACCCATAGACCAATCATATAATGCACACCCATAGACCAATCACATAATGCACCCATAGACCAATCACATAATGCACACCAATAGACCAATCACATAATGCACCCATAGACCAATCACATGATGAACACCCATAGACCAATCACATAATGCACACCCATAGACCAATCACATAATGCACCCATAGACCAATCATGTAATATGCTGACAGCCACTATTCATCCTACTTGTGATTTAAAGTGTAGAGCCAGTTATACCAGCGCATTATGAGAGAGAGAGAGAGAGTTAGAGAGTTTTTAATCAGCACTGGGCCAGATATTCCAGCACATTATATGAGAGAGAGAGAGATATTTAACTGGGCCAGATATACCATCACATTATGAGAGACAGAGAGAGAGAGAGAGTTTGTTTTAATCAAAACTGGGCCAGAGAGAGAGAGAGAGAGAGAGAGAGATTTAATCAGCACAGGGCCAGATATATCATCACATTATGAGAGAGAGAGATAGAGAGAGTTTGTTGTAATCAGCACTGGGCCAGATATGCCAGCACATTATGAGAGAGAGAGTTTGTTTTAATCAGCGCTGGGCCAGATATACCAGCACATTATGAGAGAGAGAGAGAGAGAGAGAGAGAGAGAGAGAGAGAGAGAGAGAGAGAGAGAGAGTTTTAATCAGCACTGGGCCAGATATACCAGCACATTATGAGAGAGAAAGAGAGAGAGAGAGAGAGAGAGAGTTTTAATCAGCACTGGGCCAGATATACCAGCACACTATGAGAGAGAGAGAGAGAGTTTTAATCAGCACTGGGCCAGATATGCCAGCACATTATGAAAGAGAGAGAGTTTTAATCAGCACTGGGCCAGATATACCAGCACATTATGAGAGAGAGAGAGAGAGAGTTTTAATCAGCACTAGGCCAGATATGCCAGCACATTATGAGAGAGAGAGAGAGAGATGAGAGAGAGAGAGAGAGTTTTAGGCAGCACTGGGCCAGATATGCCAGTACATTATGAGAGAGAGAGAGAGTTTTAATCAGCACTGGGCCAGATATGCCAGCACATTATGAGAGAGAGAGAGAGAGAGAGAGAGAGAGAGAGAGAGAGAGAGAGTTTTAATCAGCACTGGGCCAGATATACCAGCACATTATGAGAGAGAGAGAGAGTTTTAATCAGCACTGGGCCAGATATACCAGCACATTATGAGAGAGAGAGAGAGTTTTAATCAGTACTGGGCCAGATATGCCAGTACATTATGAGAGAGAGAGAGTTTTAATCAGCACTGGGCCAGATATGCCAGCACATTATGAGAGAGAGAGAGTTTTAATCGGCACTGGGCCAGATATACCAGCACATTATGACAGAGAGAGAGAGAGAGTTTTAATCAGCACTGGGCCAGATATGCCAGCACATTATGACAGAGAGAGAGAGAGTTTTAATCAGCACTGGGCCAGATATGCCAGCACATTATGAGAGAGAGAGAGTTTTAATCAGCACTGGGACAGATATACCAGCACATTATGACAGAGAGAGAGAGAGTTTTAATCAGCACTGGGACAGATCAGTTCCGTAATAAGATTATAGAACATATATAGCATTTTGACTTTTTTTCTTCAGGTATTCTTCATACTTAGAAGGAAAAATAGTCAAGTTACATTCCTCCATGTATTCCATCATGGGGCACTGCCAATCTTCTGGTGGTTTGGAGTTAAGATTGTACCAGGTAACACTGCATGCATATTTGCAAAATAATGTGATCTCGCTCTCTCTCTCTCTCTCTCCGGAAGCATATATATCAAAAGATAATATTCAAATGTTAAACATGGTATTATCATCACAATGGTATCAATGCATGCATTATAATTCTGTATTTTTTATATAGATATATTGTATTACTTTCTGAGATGAATTGGTTTTGTTTTCATAGGGAAAATTCTGAATTTAAGCCCAGTGAGAAAGATAAATCTTTATGTTCATTCAAATTTTATTTTATCATATCTATACTTATTGTTGTTGTTGTTGTTGTTTTTGGGTTTTACGCCATTTTTCAGCACAAGACAGGCTATACATGGCGGCCAGTATTAATGGTGGAGGAAGAAACCGGGAAACCCCGGAAAGAACCACCGACCCACGAGAAGCTACTGGCAAGCTTTCTCCCATGTCCACATTGGCCGAGCCCGAGACTCGAACCTACGCAGACAGCGCATATCTATACTTAAGCATACATTGTATTTTTTTAAAATTCTAACAAACAGGATGAGAAATCAGTTAAACATTGCACATTCTTGAAGGTAGTTCTGGAAGAAATATCATTTTGATAAAAACTTTTTTTGTCTGCAAACTATTGACTCTACATTAAATCATATCTCTATTTGTCTTACGTAGGAGGGTTCGGCACTTTTCATACGATGGTGAATGCCTTTGTCCATACAGTAATGTATTTCTATTATGGAGTGTCAGCCTTGGGTCCCAGATATAGAAAGTATCTATGGTGGAAGAGATATATAACCATTTTACAGCTAGTGAGTATGAATCATATTGTATGACCACCAATCATTTCATCATACTGTATATGTAAGTCTTAGTAATTTTGGAACTATTTGAAACAAAGCTTATAAAAGCAGGCAAGTAGTTTATTATAATTTTTTTCAGCTCAAATTTTTCTTTCAGCAATTTTTTGGACACCTAAAATACTGACAGCTATTTATTTCAGAGGGTTTTAATGTTCCAAGTTTTTTAGACTAAATGATTCACTCAGAAGACAGATTTGAAGCCAGCTTTCTACACTGCAATGGTGAAACCATTGATGTAGGATATAGCTTTATACTTAATTTTCCCTATTGTATATACTCACTTATAAGTCAAGTCAAACTGCAAACAACAAAGATCCAGATCAAACGTAGTACAGTATAATGCATCTGCAGATCAGGGTCTGTGTTCTTTGTTCTACTGGTTACTCCTAGCAAAGTGCATAGATTGGTTACTCCTAACAAAGTGCACAGACCCAGATCTGCCGTCACATTATGAAAAAGATTCCACTCGAGCTTGTGGATATTATTTAAGAAATGGAAGAATGTGGAACATGGACAACATCAGAAATGTCTGATTTGATGGTTTGAATATGCAGGGGGATGAGTGTTAAAATATTCATTGTGACCTGGCCAATGTAATTATGCCATGAGGGAAAAATCTAATTCTGTCATGTGACATGCATGTGATATAGTACATTTTACCATGTGCATCAACATAAGCAGTGATGATTACCTTGTCTTTAGCTGTGTACAATTTTTCTATATGCCTTTGTTGATACTCTGTTCATTTAGATTTAGTATCAAACACAAGATGCTATGTGAAAGATCATGTCCAGTATTTATTCTTATATGGATTATCATGACATTTCTACAATGTATCACTATGTCCTAGCTAGAATTTACCCAGACAGTGCATTGCAATTATGTTTAACACATCAAAGATTTATCCAGCACTCATTTTTACCTTAAAAAACACCATGCTGAGTCAATTAACTCAATTTTGGACAAGGTCAAGTCCAACATACAATGTTACATTACAGTAGCATAAAAAGAAACATAATTATTTTTAAAAAATTAACAAACAAACAATGCAAATTAAATATACATAACAAGAGTTACAACAATGGTAAAACAGACATTTGTAACTGTAATGTGTTATTAAAAATAAGATTGAACTGTTCCAATTCAGACTGTTGATTGGCTCAGTACAGAGAGAGAGAGAGAGAGTAATAAAAGTGATACAGAGATAATTGTTTTTTTTTTCTTTTTGTCAGTTAAACTATGTTCTATGTGACAGTTCTAAAATAGGTATTATTCTGTGTGATGCTTTTGACTGGATCAACAATGGACGGTGTCATCATCTATTGAATTTTACCCTTGGAAAAGATATTTGTTAATTTGGAATTGTCCATAGATACAGTCAGATGATATTATTAAATTTATTTACTTTGTCACTAGTGCAGTATATTTATTTTGTAGATTTTTTAAAATGAACTACATAATATTTTTCATTTTAAGAGGGAATTAAAGTGTTATTTTTATCACAAAAGAACCCTGCGTACTCCAGTGGCAACTGGGAATGTTTTGATAATAACGTTTGTTTTGCAAGCAGCTTTTTTATTAGCATATTGCATCTGAGTCCTCTATGAACATATTCAATAAAAGCTGATGGAGAGAGAAGAAATATTGAATAATTATGAAACGAAATCTTATGTATATATGTATGGATGTATGTCTATATGGATGTATGTATGGATGGATGTATGTATCCATGCATGTATGTATGTTTGCAACTCGTTATAAAAGTGTTATTAATCATTATTTTTATTGTTACTGTTATTGAAATATACATTTACTAGTCTTTTCTTTGTTTTCAGACCCAGTTTTTCATTGTCACTCTTCATAACAGCCAGCTACTCTTTGTCCGTTGTGACAATTATCCAGTAATATTTGCCATAGCTATTCAAGGATTTACCAGTAGTGTAGCAGTCCTCTTTCTGAATTTCTATATTAAAACTTACATAACCAATCGGCAACATGGAAAAGTTGAACAGAATGGACTTGCTCAAAATGGACACATCACCCAAAATGGTGAAGTACATTCAAAGATGAAATATCACTAATAAATCCACATCTGTATTTAGTCAGGCAGCACGTATATTCAAAAATGTACAGAAATATATGGCAGTTTGACATATATATCATAGTTACATTACAACCATTAAACACACATTCCATATATGTACACATAAAACAGAATGCTGCGCTGATTATATATGAAAACACCAATATTTCTGGATATAGGCATCTAAAAGACAGCATAAAGGTTGTCAAACACATTGCAAACAAGTGACATGGACTGCATAGCTAAGAATAATAACCAATTTGTTCCTCCACAGCTTAGCTTTAAATTCAGTTTTGTTATGTTTTCAGTGGAGAAGGATCAACATTGGTTTGCCTTTGTAGATTATCAGTCCTCACAAATCTGTGACAACTTTTCTACTGACAAGAACTTCAGTATTCTGTAACAGTTGTCAGTTTTTCTGTTGACAAGAACTATAATATACTGTAACAATTGTCTTTTTTAAATGACAAGAATTATAGTATTCTGTAACAGTTGTCAGTTTTTCTGTTGACAAAAACTATAATATCCTGTAACAATTGTCTTTTTTAAATGACAAGAACTGTAGTATTCTGTAACAGTTGTCAGTTTTTCTATTGACAAGAACTATAGTATTGTCAGATTTTCTATTGACAAGAACTATATATCCTGTAATAATTGTATTTTTCAAATGACAAGAACTATAGTATTCTGTAACAGTTGTCAGTTTTTCTATTGACAAGAACTATAGTATTGTCAGCTTTTCTATTGACAAGAACTATAATATCCTGTAACAAATGTGTTTTTCAAATGACAAAAACTATAGTATTCTGAAACAGTTGTCAGTTTTCTATTGACAAGAACTATAGTATTGTCAGATTTTCTATTGACAAGAACTATATATCCTGTAATAATTGTATTTTTCAAATGACAAGAGCTATAGTATTCTGTAACAGTTGTCAGTTTTTCTATTGACAAGAACTATAGTATTGTCAGCTTTTCTATTGACAAGAACTATAATATCCTGTAACAAATGTGTTTTTCAAATGACAAAAACTATAGTATTCTGAAACAGTTGTCAGTTTTCTATTGACAAGAACTATAGTATTGTCAGCTTTTCTATTGACAAGAACTATAATATCCTGTAACAATTGTGTTTTTCAAATGACAAGAACTATAGTATTGTCAGCTTTTCTATTGACAAGAACTATAGTATTCTGTAACAGTTGTCAGTTTTTCTGTTGACAAGAACTATAATATCCTGTAACAATTGTGTTTTCAAATGACAAGAACTATAGTATTCTGTAACAGTTGTCAGTTTTTCTGTTGACAAGAACTATAGTATTATCAGCTTTTCTATTGACAAGAACTATAATATCCTGTAACAACTGTGTTTTTCAAATGACAAGAACTATAGTATTCTGTTACAGATGTCAGTTTTTCTGTTGACAAGAACTATAATAGTCTGTAACAATTGTGTTTTTCAAATGACAAGAACTATAGTATTCTGTTACAGATGTCAGTTTTTCTATTGACAAGAACTATAATATCCTGTAACAACTGTGTTTTTCAAATGACAAGAACTATAGTATTCTGTTACAGATGTCAGTTTTTCTGTTGACAAGAACTATAATAGTCTGTAACAATTGTGTTTTTCAAATGACAAGAACTATAGTATTCTGTAACAGATGTCAGTTTTTCTGTTGACAAGAACTAAAATAGTCTGTAACAATTGTGTTTTTCAAATGACAAGAACTATAGTATTCTGTAACAGTTGTCAGTTTTTCTATTGACAAGAACTATAGTATTGTCAGCTTTTCTTTAGACAAGTACTGTAGTATTCTGTAACAGATGTCAGTTTTTCTGTTGACAAGAACTAAAGTATTGTGTAACAATTGTCAGCATTTCTATTGACAAGAACTATACTATCCTGTAACAATTGTCAGTTTTTCTATTGACAAGAACTATACTGGTAAGTATTCTTTAACAGACATCAGTGTTCATATGACAAGAACTATAGTATTCTGTAACAGTTGTCAACTTTTCAAATGACAAGAACTGTAGTATTCTGTAACAATTGTCAGCTTTTCTATTGACAAGAACTATAGTATTCTGTAACAATTGTCAGTTTTTCATATGAAAAGAGCTTTAACATCCTGTAGCATTTGTCAGTTTTTCAGATAGGCAAGAACTAGAGTATTCTGCAACAATTGCTTGGTATGCAATTATTTAGTATATATTCAATACCGATATTGTTATTTTCACCATTACAATTTTTGTGTAAATTTGGTTACAAAATATAGACGCAGGCTGTATAAAGGTACTGGTTACAAAACAAACATTTGAGTATTTCCCCTTTATACTGTATAGGAGTTGTTAATGGTTTTGAAAGATAAAAAAGTATCATATCCACTAAAATGTGTCAATAACTCTGCAGAAAATCATTTTTGCTAGCCAAGGTTCCAGTATGTTAACCCTCTCTACACCTTGGTAGATTGAGCAGACATTTCTGTGCTTTGGGTCTATTTCATTGGATGAAGCAGCAAGCCATCACATCCAATCAAATTAAGTTGTTCAAACTTGAACACTATTCCTACATGATTGATTCAAGGGAAGCACACAACTTGAATGGACTCAAACAAACAATTTTCCAGTGCTGGTTGATGTTTGTACAAATACCTTTCACTCAAATACTACTGTAATTGCTTCTTCTCTCTGGTACATATTCACATTTTCAATGTTAAACTTACAAAGTATCCTTTGAAAGTCAATTACCTCTACCATTTTTGGCCAATATACAATATACCACTGTTACACACTATAGGTTAGTTGGCATCACATGCTAAGTAAAACAACTCGTGAAATCCAAAAGATGTCTCTAGGACAAACTGCTAAAATATCTACTTGATCCACCAAGGTGTAGATAAGGTTAACATATCAAAAC
The DNA here is from genome assembly GCA_028554795.2 of Sinohyriopsis cumingii. Lineage (NCBI taxonomy): Eukaryota > Metazoa > Mollusca > Bivalvia > Unionida > Unionidae > Sinohyriopsis > Sinohyriopsis cumingii. The sequence continues at coordinate 150,200,902 of CM068824.1, forward strand.
ATTGGCTGGCAAAGATGCAGAAAAATCAAAAGGCTGAAGATTGGTGAGAAAATCATATATTTGTGACGGAGGAAAATGTATGTTGATCTAATAGCAATTTTGTAGCTATAGTAATTTCATAAAGTAATTTTGTAACCATAGCAATTTCATACATGCATGCAGCTTCTGTAGGTACTTATTCATGACTTCATTGTAGGATCAGAGTTGCCTATACATTTTTCTGTAGTCCTGTGGTGATAATAGAATTACATCTTTTTGTAAAAAAAAATGCAGATATGGAAATTATTGAAACAAAATACAATTGAAACTTGACCCTCTCAATGACCATTGGTGTATTGAAACACAGTCTGAATTTATAGGTTTTTTTGCCGACATCACCAATGTAGGGATCATAATTTAGAAGAATTCCACACCCATTTCTGTGGCAATAATTTAATGTGTCCTTTTTTCATCGTTCTTTTTTGTTGTACCAGAGGTATTTGCAGTAATATATTTATCTTGTGAGTTTTCCTCTATTTTAACAAAAACATAGGTAGACATTTTTTAATATTGCCTATATTTCATCCATCTTGTCCTTAGTTTTTGCCGTGACCCTAACAATATGACATACATACATGTACTTGCTTATAAGTCAAGTCCAACTGCAAACTGCACAGACCCACTTCTGCCATCACATAATGCGCCAGCAGATCTGGGTCTGTGCAGTTTGTTAGGAGCAATCAGTAGAACAAACAGGATAGACCCTGATCTGGAAGCACATTATGCTATGGAAAATCAGGATCTTTGTTGTTAGCAGTTTGAATCAACTTACACGCAAGTATGTACAGTATGTCTTGCACATGAGTTCAGCAGGATAATATGAGATCAAAGGTGTTTATTTGTATTGCTTGTATATTACACAAACTATACATTCCGTTTATTTTATTGGTGGAAAACTATTTGCTGTTAACCATTTTTTCATTGAATTATCACATATATTTCTTGAGGCATTATGCTATAGTTGCAGTTAACCCCTTAGATAATTAGAGAATGTTCTGCCCACTAATTTGCATAACTATTTCTTTAAGAGTCTCCTTACAACAAATTACGTGTTTAACTTTACGCATTTGGTGAAAATGTCATGAGAATAGGATGATAACTGTGAAGACTTTGTTATAAATTATTATTTTATATAATGCAAGCTGCATTTTATTCAGGTATTCCTGTTGACTTCTGTCCAGCCACTTGACCAATTCAGCAAAGGTAAACATTAACACCTTGCTTGGTGATTAGACTGGTCAGTGGGCCATTGATTCCTTTATTGACATTCAAGTTTTTTCCCCATTTTCTGAAGGGGTTACCTTGCCATGGTAGTTATTTTGAAAATGCATAGTGAAAACATTAGATATCTATTCATCTTTGGATGATGATTTGTGATGAAAACTAAAGCACTGCTACACGGTTCTGTTTTATATAAATCAACAATTATTTATTAATTCTTCGAATACTTTGCATTAAGTTTAAGTTTTTTGAAGTGCTCATTCAGCATTATACTGTATAATGAAATACCTACCATGAGGAGGCCATCCATTGTTAGAAAGGGGGATAACTTATACAAGACACAAATACGGAACATCAGCACACAAAACTTATTTGACAGCTGTTGTGCTCACCTGAGATAACAGGTCATAATTTGCCATTTGTATGAGTCGTAATGCAATAAACTATATATCCATGATATCTTTGTTATCTTTTTGAAAGTAGAACGATGTGTACCAACAAAGAATTCTTTAGTTCATTTTCTTTTTCTCCTGTAACCTTGATTGCTAACTTCCATACTTTCAGTCAAAATCAGTCAAAAGATTTAAATCGTATAAAGTAATCAAACAAGCAAATAATCGAACTGACCTTAGAGCGGAATCCATTTTCCACTCGTCAAGGTTCAGATATATTAAACAGACCAAAACCTTGGGTAGAAACACTGTGGGCAATCAAGAAACACACAGTATAACTATCAGTGGTACATGTGAGAGAAAGAGCAAAGAATAGTAAAGAATAAATATTACTTTCCCAATGTGTCTGAATGAGAACATACTCTCGACTTAAAAAATGTAAAATGAAACCAGTATGACCACTGGTACAGTAATAATGTTTTCTATTATATCAGTACATTTATATCTTATATTGCACAGATGCATCTCGCTTGTTGGGATTTACACGTTTTCACATGAGTCTGTATTTCTCATATTGTTTCTGTATTTTTGTATTTACAACATTTTTGGGCACAATGTTTATTAAGTGTGGTATTAAATAAAAACTATATGTATGCATGAGAATTCTACATTTTTAAAGAGGTAAATGAATTATTCATCATACATAAACTGTATAAAATTCATACAACTTACAAGATCCACTTGACTCGATGGAAATCCTGTAAATATATGTAACTGATTTTAAAACGTAGCGTTCAGGCTCTATGGTCTTAAAGTAAGTAATAGAAAAGAGTGAAAACCTACAGGTTTTGTAAAATTCAGCAAATAATTCATTTCCCTAAAAATACTATGTGAAAATTTAAAAAGAACTTACAGTATTGTAAATTAAATCCCAAATAGTCCTGACAGTTTTAATACAACTCTACAAGTATGGAGTATTCTTAATTAATTAGGCTGGTGTTCTAAATGACTTGGTAAACTTTAATCAAAATATGTAACTAATATAAAATCAAAATCTGTCTTGACTTATAGTTTAATAATTTAATTACCATATACATGCAGTATTTAATTACTAAAACTCTGCGAATTGCAAATACAATTGTTGAGTTGATATGAAGCAGATCGCATGAGAAAGATGCATAATCAGAGCACACGAATTAAATTAAATAGAAACATGTTGTACTCACTATTAATAAGTTAGGTGAATTCAAAGGCAACATTAAAAAATGAAATTATTTGCGTTAATTAAAGTATAAACATCGTAATTTATAACGCTATCTAACTATAACAAAACGTACCTATTGAAACAAACGATCGTTTACTGGTATGAGTAGTGAAAGGGGTCACCCTAGCGACAATGGGAATTAGCATTACAGAGACCCCTGGGTCACTCTAGCGACAATGGAAATTTAACATGGAGAAAAATCGTGGGTCACTCTAGCGACAAGGGGAATTAACATGGGAAAAAACCCTGGGTCACTCTAGCGACAAGGGAAATTGAACATGGGATTTTTTTTTTTTAAATTTTTTTTAAAAAAAATTTTTAAAAAAGGGGTAGGCAATTCAAAGACTATCTCTTTTCGAGAAATATGGCTGGCCCTGAAAAGGGCCTTTGGGTTTTATGTTAATCTATTCATTAACATAAATGGCACCGCATTGGTCTTCTTCTTGTTCTTAGGCTACGTCTCACTGTTGGTCCGTACATCAGCACTCTTTTTAGGCATCCTTGTCTTTCAACGTAGATCCTACGTATCCACAGGCTGGTGTTTGTCCTGTGGACAACGGTCCACTTCGATCGGACATACATGAGCAAGTCTGTCCGAAACATCATGGAAGACACAAGGGTGGATGACTCAACTGTAGTCCACATCTTGAAGCGACGAGAACAGGTGAATCAATGCAGTCAACGGCGCTTATTTATAGGTACAGGTAGGATTGAAACGGATTGAGTTCATTCACCAATCCAAACACGCGTTACAAAATTCAGCCAGCCGCATCCAATCCGAAGAGAGCAGTCTGTGACGTCACGTAGTCAATATAGATCTGCTAGCGCTTGTGTGCAGTCAATCTATGCGACAGTCATTCAACATGACGGAAACTCAGAAAACGATCCATTGGGGTGCACCAGCAGGGGAGACTGCCCAAGGGAACTCGGACTTACTTTCAGAAGAGGTGAATTGGGATTTTGTGGATTTTCTCTCTTCGCAAGAATTTGTTCCGGAACCTGCGTTACCTTCTTCATTACCGCAAGTGGAAAATTTTAGACAGAGACAGAAAGAAGAATTGGAGAAATTTATACAACGACAAAAGGAAGCGGAACAAGCTTTTCTCCTACAGCAACAGCAACAAGAAGAAGAGGTAAGAAAAAAACAACAGCAGCAACAGCAAGAAGAAGTAGCAGCAAAGAAACAAGAGGGTGAAAATCAAACGGTCACGGTACTGTTGGACATTTTAGTGGAGTTAAGAAGTCTGAAACAAATGTATCAGACTTCTTTATCACGACCGAAGAGAATACGACCTTCCCGAGCCAAACACGTTAACCCTGTGACTAAGCCTACCGTACCACCCTTAGTGATTTCAACCCAATCATTATCATCATCATCATCAACATTACGCAGTCCAGAAGTAGGCCTTGGCCGTGGCAAAGGCATAAGGCAGTTAAAGCTGATTGCTTAAACTCACCCCTACACCATTAAAAAAAAGGCCCTTTTCAGGGCCACCCACATTTCTCGAAAAGAAATACAATTTCAATTTGCCAATAACTCAAAAAAAAAAAAAAAAAAAAACCCACCCATGTTACCCTTATAGTACGTGTCTGTGTATGAGTGCGTGAGTGTAGCTTCTTATTTTAAAATCACAACTCAAAGACTCTTACCTTATATCATTCATTTATTCTTTTCTCCATTTTTTACAATCCAATTCACAATTCACAACACAACACTTTAATCAAAAGTTCATTGATTTCTCCTTGTTTAGCCTCTCTGTTTTTTTGAATTTCTTCACCGTTACACTCTTTTCCTCTTCTTCTTTCTCCTCGCTTTCTTCCCTTCTTCTTTTCTTCTCGTGTTTCTTTGCCTCATTTAAATAGAATTGTCTTTTTTCTTCCTCTGAAGAATCCCTCTCTTCTTCTGAAGAATTCCTCTTTTCTTCTGACTCCTCTTGTTTCTTTTTGGGGCAATCTGGAGACCAATGTCCTTTTTCTTTACAATAATAACAGGTATCTTGACTTTTATCCCCTGTTTTTTTTCTTTTTTGACGGTCTGGACACTCTGAAGACCAATGCCCTTTCTTCTGACAGATATAGCAAGTATCTTGACTTTTATCTCTAAAGGAAGGAGAGTAGTCCGTAGGCTGGTCTGAAGAGAATTTTCTAATGACCCCTCGCAAAGCTCTGACGAAACGTTCCATCTGGTTAGTCTCTTCCATCGTTGTGCTCGGCTTGAGAGTGAAATGAATAGTGAAAGGACAAGACACACACCCTTTTTATATACGCTGGTCTGCTATGACTATAAAGTAGTTTATGGTGTTTGAACTTGAGTCATTTGACTTTTTGCTTTCAAGATGAAACGATCCCATTCATTCGAGAAGAAAGAAGAAGAAAGTAAGAGGCAGAAACGTGATCTATCGCCTCGTACCAGGGCTGAAATCTTGGCACAAATTCATGCCAGTGATTTTGAAGAGGACATGAGTGAACCAGAATCCGAACCCTCTAAACCAAGTTCATCACCCTTAGTCAACCCTGAAAAGTATTATTCCATTCGAGAGACGGAAAAGCGCTCCTCTAGAAAATTTAGAACTACGGCTTACAAATACACGGTGAAGTTTAAAGATTTCAAGGCTGAAGTGCCGTTAGAGAAAGCAGAAGTGTTCATCACCGAGGTGTGGGATTCTTTGCTCACTGCACTCAAGCGACAATGTCAACCCAAAGAAGACGATCGCTTGAGACTTTCCATACAACACGACGGTTTGAAATCCCCTGTTTGGATCGAGTTTAGCACCCCTGCAGAATTGACTGCTTCCAAAGTCATGGACAAGATTCAACACGTACAACAATCTAATGATCAGTTTGACATCACCGATGGTAAAGCCACACTGGACATGACCCACGTCTCTCCTCCTCAAGGGACAGGACGCAAAAAGATGTTATTGGTGGACGACCTTCGCAACACCAAAACAAGTCTCGTCCGAATTCACAACCCTCAAGACCAGATGTGTTTAGCCCGTGCCATCGTGGTGGGACGAACCTATGCCAACAAGAACGACACGGTAGAATGGAAAAGAACCTGGAAAACTATTCAACGTTCCGACCGAGCCAAACAACGAAATGAAGCAGAACTCCTGTTACAACAAGCCGGACTGTCCAAAGACACACCCTGCGGCATTCCCGAGATGCAAAAATTGCAAGATGCCCTAGCTCCACGCTACACCTTGAAAGTGCACCCTCAAGAAGTGCGCGGACCTCTGTTGTTTCGAGGCCAAGACTTTAAGGACGGAAAATACATTCATGTCTATTATCACGATGAACATTTCGATACCATTACCAGTATCACTGGATTCCTGCGATATGTTTATTATTGTGAGAAATGTGACTATGGTTATAATAATCGAGAGCAACACAAACATTGTGGATGGAAATGCTCAGGATGTTTGGCCTCTCCACCCTGTCTGAGCGAAGAACCAGTGCCTTGTTCCACTTGTCTGCGCACGTTTGTCAGCCCTACCTGTTACCAACAACATTTGAAGACGCAAGGTTCACAGAAGAAATGCGCTTGTCAACTGCTGAGATTGTGCCCTACGTGTGGACAAGGCATACGTACCAATAATACCAAGGCACACGTATGTTCAGGAAAGAAAAAATGTCACATTTGTCACCACATCGTGGACTTGGAACACGAATGTTACGTGCAGAAATACCAACCCCCACCAGAGAAAGAGGACGGTCACAAGAAGAAAGGCAATTTCATCTTTTTCGATTTCGAATGCATGCAAGAAACCGGCATTCACATTCCTAATTTCTGTGTGGCTCATCGAGCGTGCGAGAAGTGCATTCAAGAACCTATCTTCAGTCATTGCCCTCACTGCAGCAAGATTCCCGGAGGGCGTGAAAAAATCTTTCGGGGACCAAACACGTTAGCCGATTTTGCCCAATGGGTCTTAGACCCCGTCGACAAGACGTGGAGCCAAGAGGACATCGAACGTTACGGAGATTGTCATCGTCATGCCACGGTGATGGCTCACAATTTCTCCGGATACGATGGACAGTTTCTTCTCAGATACTATACGGAACAAGGCACCGAGCGTCCTAAAGTGACTTTGAACGGAGCCAAAATCATTTTCATGCAAGTGGGACAAGTACAGTTTAAAGATTCGATGAGTTACTTGGCCATGCCTTTGAGTCGAATGCCTAAAACGTTTGGAATGACAGAAATCGCTAAAGGGTACTTTCCACACTTTTTCAATACGGAAGCCAATCAACACGCCGTTCTACCCCATTTGCCTGAGGCTCACTATTACGACCCCGACAACATGCGTACCGAACAACGAGAAGCTTTCTACGCTTGGTACCAGGCTCACGCCTCGGACCCTTTCGACTTTCAGGAAGAAATGCTAAAGTATTGTCGTTCCGACGTGGACATTTTACGGCGTTGCTGTGGAAAATTTCGAGAACTGTTCATGGAACACGGAGGGGTGGATCCTTTGAAAGAAGCTTGCACCATTGCCAAAGCGTGTTCCTTAGTGTATCGACAACGATTCATGCCTGAAAAGACCGTGGCTGTCATCAGTCCTCAAACGACCCACTTTGTCAAACGTCAATACTCGGTCAAAGCCCTACGTTGGTTACATTACTTGTGCGACAAGGAAGACAAGTGGATTCAGCATGCCCGCAACGGAGGGGGCGAAAAGACCATCGGAACGTATTCGGTCGATGGCTGGGACTTAGAAAACCCCAAGATCGTGTACGAGTTTAACGGTTGCTTATTTCACGGATGTCCCGTCTGTTACCCTGACCGTGGCACTAAAAATCAGTTTTTGCAACGAACCATGGAAGACTTGTACCAGGACACTTGTCAGCGACGCCTAAAGTTAGAACAGCAAGGATACCAAGTGGTGGAAATGTGGGAACACGAGTACGATTACCGTATGAAAACCGATCCCGAGTTTAAACGCCTCGTGGAAAGTTACCAGTTCATGGACCCGCTGAACCCGAGGGATAGTTTGTACGGAGGAAGGACCAATGCCACCTGTTTGCTGTACCAAGCCGACGAAGAGAAAGGAGAAGAAATCAAATACTTGGACGTGTGTTCGCTGTATCCCTACGTGTGCAAATATTGTCGCTTTCCCGTAGGGCACCCGCAATTGCTGACGGAACACATCGACCTGAAAAACATTCGACAATACGAAGGCTTGATCAAGTGTAAAGTTTTGCCTCCCACGAACCTATACCATCCCGTCTTACCTCACCATTGTCAAGGCAAATTGATGTTTCCCTTGTGCCGTACTTGTGCCGAAACGTGCAACCAAGATCAGCCTTGTAAGCACAGCCAGGAAGAACGGGCCTTGACGGGAACCTGGGTCAGCGTAGAATTGTTCAAAGCTCTGGACATGGGATACCAACTGTTAGAAGTGTACGAAATTTGCCACTTTCCCAAGACACAACAGTATCGCAAGGGTGATCCCAGTCAGAAAGGCATTTTCGCAGACTACGTGGATGCCTTTTTGAAACTGAAGCAAGAAGCCAGCGGCTATCCTTCCTGGTGTCACACTCCCGAAGACCAAATACAATTCAAAGAGAAATACTACGAACAAGAAGGCATCACTTTAGACCACATTGAGAAAAACGAAGGCAGGCGATCGTTTGCCAAAGTGATGTTAAATTGCTTGTGGGGTAAAATGGCACAACGACCGTGTTTACCCAAGACGGAATATTTGACAGAACCTTCCCGCTACTTCCAGATGATTCACGACAAAACCAAATACATGAAACACGTGGACGTCGTTCGAGAGAATTTGATCTTGGTCAATTACGAAGAAGATCTGGACTTTGTGCAAGACGACCCTTTTGGAAATGTCATCATTGCGGCTTACGTGACAGCCCATGCTCGCTTAAAATTGTACGAAGCTTTAGAACTGTTAGAAGAACGCGTCCTGTACTTTGACACGGACAGTTGCATTTACATCCATCACCCGATTCAACATCACCCTAACATCGAAGGAGACCGTTTAGGAGCCTGGACAGACGAGCATCCCGACGACAAGATTCTAAGTTTCGTCAGTGGCGGTCCCAAAAATTACGGCTACGAATACCGTGACAAACAAGGAGAAGTGCACACGACGTGCAAAGTGAAAGGACTGACTCTGAATTATCGTACCAGTCGAGTGGTCAACTTTGGGGTATTGAAAGAAGCCTTGCAATCGGGAGAGGATGGAAACTTTAAAGTGACCACTCACCAACCGAACAAGATCGTACGTTTACCCACTCACCACATCGTCAGTCGACCTTTGGAAAAAGTTTATCAAATCGTGTACCAGAAGCGAGTTCGACTTCCCAATCATTTCACCTTACCGTATGGACACGTTGGTATAAAACATTGGTTTTAAGAGGATAGCCACCCACCAGAAAGATGACTTCGCCACAGCAAGAATCGAGTGAGAAACCCGATGAGAACTCCAAGTTCAAACCCTACCATTTTCAAGTCTTCTTACCTGACTATTGTGATTGTGCCCGTCGATTGGACACGTTTCAGAAATGGCCTACGGATAGGGAAGGATTACCTTCTTCGCATGTTTTAGCTAGAACAGGATTTGTCTACTTGGGACCTGAGTCAGGATTGGGATACGAGGTACAGTGTTTCGCTTGCGGACTGAAGTTACGAATGGATCTATGTATCTATAAAGATTCAGCTATTCTGGAACATACTCGATGGTCTCCTCACTGCCCTTACCTTTCTATGGCCTTTCCACCCATTACACTACGGTACAATGTTGACGGTACCTTAGAGACGGTACCTTCCGAAACAAGACATAAAAAACGTAAAAAAGGAAAGATGTACAAGCTGGAGACTGCATTGAGACTAGTATAAAAAGGGGGCTATGGTCAAGATCGATAGTTCATTGTGACTACCAAGACCGAGCGAACAAGATGAATACTTTGAAAGAGACATCGTTCCAGTTTGGGGATTGTAAAAAAGCTGTATCTTTCTCTAGTGTGACTAATACTGGATGGATAAGACCCAGACATTGCGACGGAAAATGTCCGGAAGGAAACTGCGATTGTCCATGTGGTTACCATTGTAATTGCGTAACGGAGTTTGCAGACGAGTGCGATTGTGAGCCTTGCGATGGGACCGATGCTGTACCTTGTGACCTGAGCGATGCCGTAAAGCATCATGGGAACTTTAGTGCCCCTACCCCTGTCATGGAAAGTGATGCTGTGCGTGTCAAAAGCGATGCTGCTCGTCCTCTTGGACATTTTACTGGGTTTCGTTTTAAAGGGGAATGTCGACCTTCACGTTTACCTCCCTACGGATGTCATCCAGCCCTGAGCAAACTCCTACCCATTTCACTCAACCCTCATCGAAACGAACCTGTGAAAGACGAATATTCGTTTCCTGTGCGTTCGTCGGAATACTGCGACTTTGAAAATCGTCTTCAATCGTTCAAAGGAAAATGGCCAAAGTATCTGGGAGGACCGACCCCCGAAGAATTAGCCAGAGCCGGATTTTTCTACTTGGGCGAAGGAGATAAAGTCAAGTGCTTCAGTTGCAGTGTGTCACTTCACCACTGGGAACCGCAAGATTCGGCCTACGTTGAACATGCTCGATGGTCACCGAATTGTCATTACTTACCTTTAGTGGGACCGAGACATTGAAGTAATTTCTTACCATAATAATCTGTTCATGGATACTTTACAAGAGAACATTCGTGCTTTGCCTGTGGAGTTGAGAGAACGCATTTACCGAGAGCTGGTCAAAATACAAGTGAAACGTAAAGAACAATTGCATCCGTTACGTCACCGGTGTTTGAACCACTGGTACCTGAAGGCTATACAAGGACTGATTGAGTTGAAAGTGTTCCATTGGACAGACATTGATCAACGACCTCCTGGTTATAAAAAGGAATGGTTTGGTATTGACGATTCTATCTACTACATTGTAAACGTACTGCATCGAATTCCAGAGGAAGAGTTAACGAATTACCAACATCTTGAACACAATGTCAACTTGGTGAAAGAGGAAACTTCTGAACGAATTGTAATGTGTAGATTAGTGACTCAACGATTTAAATTCGACACTGAAGTGAAACCATGTTTGTGCAAAGAGTACATTTCTTGTGTCAGACCAAAGAGGATTTAGTATGACCTATTCATGGATACTTTACAAGAGAACATTCGTGCTTTGCCTGTGGAGTTGAGAGAACGCATTTACCGAGACCTGGTCAAAATACAAGTGAAACGTAAAGAACAATTGCATCCGTTACGTCACCAGATCTTTAACCACTGGTACCTGAAGGGTATAAGAGAACTGATTCGTCAGAAATTGTTTCAGTGGTCAGACCTTGTTCAATACTTCCAGGCCCCCGATGATTTACGTGTTGATCATTTTGGTTACTTTGAGATTCACCTAGAGCAACCCATTGAGGAAGACGAGGTAAAGGATTACCAACATATTTTACGTGGAATCTACTTAGCGGAAGAGGAAACTTCTAATCGAACTCTGACGTTTCGGTTACAGTATGCAAGATTTACATTCCCCACTGGAAAACGAACATCACTGGCTAGAAAGTACGTGTATTCTTTTCGAAACAAAGAGACTATAAAAACAGGCAGTTATGCCACGACTTATGTCGTATGTCATCCAACAGATTCCGTGGAAGGAACTCAATGACCATATTCAAACCGTGGATCATTACCATCGATTATTACAAGAACTTTATCCATTCAATTTGGGACGACAAGTGGTGTGTGTCTTAGTGACTTGTTTTCTGGGATTTCGTTTACCAGCCGATTCTTTGTGGACTCTTTACGATCAGTACTTACCACCTCCATGGCCTTAAATGGTCACGAAAAACTCCTTTTGCTCAAAGCCTTGCGATTTCATCTGGATACTTCTCGACCTCAACAGGAAAAAAAGATTCGTCAACTTTTAGCGACCCAAGACGTGTATGACGATGTGTGTGTAGCTTGTGACTTACACCCTCATTGGACAGATGTTCGTGACTGGAAAAAGGGGGGTTTTGAGGCTTGGACCCAAGAAGTGGCCCAGTATGCACAAGAGTTGTTCAAGGAAAAAAGTTACTTTTCAACCTGTGTTAGTGACGGTGCCAGAAGAACCCGTCACCGAGAACAACCACTCGCTTCAGGACAGGACTGTCATGGACATGCCTGAAAGGTCATTCCAGGAGGACACTTGTGTGACAATACCTCATGTAGAGACTGTAAGAACATTACACACTGTCCCTAGGACATCTTGGTTAACCAAACCATGTTGTACAGACACTTGTTTATATTCCACTTTGATCGCTTTGCTGTGTTTTATATTCCTGTACATCACTATTTGGGTTGTATGTATTTTTGTCTTTCGTGTTCATATTTGAAACATTCAATAAACGTGTTCTGAAAAAGTATATAAACTCTTGTCTTGTTTGTTTTTCGTGTCACAAGTGACATTTCTCACACCATGGCTACCTCTGCTGTCTCTGCTCCCTCTTCCTCTACTGTCAAAGTCATCGACGAACACTTAGATCGTGCCAGTTGGGAGGCTTTGTATCTTCGCCATCCCTTTAACATGCTCATTGCTGGACCTAGCGGTTCAGGCAAAACCGAATTCGTCAAACGTTTGATCGAACATAAACATCATTTGATCGATCGGCCCCCTCAACGAATCGTGTGGTGTTACAAAGAGTGGCAATCGGCGTACAGCCTCTTGCGAGAAAGTCAAGGCGATTCCATCGTGTTTGTGGAAGGCATTCCTAAAGAAGACGACGGCATCGTCTCTGACTCCCGTCTAACCCATTTGGTCATTTTTGACGACATGTTAGGAGAAGACGAAGAAGAAATTAAATTGTGGTTTACGCGCAAAGGGCATCACCGTAATGCCAGTGTCGTTTACATCACCCAAAATTTGTTTCAACAAAGTAAAGCCCATCGCACCATCAGTCTCAATGCGCATTACGTGGTTTTGTTTAAAAGCCCTCGAGATAAATCGCAAGTGCAAGTCTTAGCCAAACAGTTAGGAACGCCTTGGCTGACTCAGGCGTACGACGATGCCACTCAAACGCCACACGCCTATTTACTCGTCGATTTGAAACCTACGACTCCCGAGGATTTGCGATTTCGTACCCACTTGTTTCACCACTGGTGCCAAGACGGAGGGCCTGTCCTGTACACGTCTCCGTCCTCGACTTCATTTCACTCCTCCCATGAAAAAAATCTATAAAAACCTCAGACCCTTTTTCGTCTGTCTCACACAGTGTGAACATGACGTCCCTTCAGTCGCATCTTCCCGTCAAATTGATTCGTGCCTTGTATGGCATCAGCCGAGAAAAAGATCCACAAACACGAGCTCGTGTCTTAGAAGCTAGTCTCAAAGAAGTCTTACGATGGTTCACGGTGACGGCACGTCAAATACTCCAAGGAATCATTCAGATTCCTCATCAAACCCAACGCTTTTTCGATCGAAACAAAGTCGCTTTGGTCCAACTGGCCGATCCCCGCATCGACACTCAAACCAAAAAACAAATCATTTTGAAACCTGGAGGGAGCGGTACTCTAGGAGGGGTCATCATTCGCTCACTCTTAAGATGGGATCCTAATGCCCCCAAAGTTATCCCCAAGACAAAAGTCCAACGAAGCCCCAAGAAGAAAAAGAAAAAGACCAAGTCCCCAAGAAGAATAACTTCTCCAGTGGCAGGACCCTCCTCTTACCAGACATCACCACCATCACCCCGGAAAAAGAAAAGAAGCCCCCAGAAAAAGAAACAGAGAAAAAGTCCCCAGAAAAAGAAAAGTCCACAGAAGAAGAAAACTAGTCGCAAGAGAGGCACTTCGGCCAGGACGCAACCTTACACTCGCAAGCCACGACCTGCCACAGCGGTGACTGCGTCTCCGGCAGCCTCACGTTTGTCCACTTCTCCGTTGATGTCACCAGGAACTGAAGAGTACTTGGAGACGTTGATCACACCAAGAACTTCTCCGTTGATGACCCCCAAAAGAACTTCCCCAGTGGCAGGACCTTCCCATTTAGCGGCAGTGGCTGCTGCTCACAAAGTACCTTCTCCCAAAATCAAAGTCCAAGAAAGATCGGGCATGTTACAAAGTTTACTGGATTTGTCCAAACAAGAACTGGCTCGATTTAGTCCGTTACGTACCCCTGCACGACGTGTCATGCCTGTCCTCAAACTGATAAAACGTAAAGACAATCAATGGCGACGCGTTCCAGTATAAAAAGGCCTGTGACCGAGTAGGGTATCAGTGTTTTTAGGTGCTCCTAAAGACTCAAAGATGTCACCCTCCAGAAAACCCCAAGGAAAGAAAAGGAAAGGACTGCCACCACGTTTAGCCAAACATGGGGACCTGTTATCTGTCCTGTCCAAAGCTTCTCCACCCCTACGAAAAAAACTCATTCAAACGGCCTCCAAAGAGGTCATCGATACCGTGTGCGAATGTTGTTTGAACGTTTTGAAAGGCACGATCCCTTTGTCCAAACACCAGAAACAATGCTTAGGCAAACATCGTCACGTTCTTCGGAAAATGGTTCAAAAGAAAATTCCCATTCGTCAAAAAAAGAAGATGTTGGTCCAACGTGGAGGCATTTTACCTCTCTTGTTAGGCCCCATACTGAAAGGAGTCTTGGGAACCATGTTGGGAGGACTGATGGGAGCAAGATAAAAAGGCCTTCGGAAGTCCCAAGATCTCAGAATTCACCCCTGACAACCCCATGGAAGGACGAAAACTAGCTTTAGTGCCTTACAAACGATGGATGGAATACCATCGGTGGCAAGAACAACGCACCCCGCATTTACCTCCCAATCCCAATTTGAGCGAGATGTCCCAGTTACAACACGAATTGCAATCCTTGCTGGATCGCCAAGATTTGTCCGAAACAGAAAAATCGCAAAAGTACGGTCAACTCTTGCAACGACTGCAACTCTTTCACCAGAAAGCTTTAGACGAAACAGCTTTACCCACTTTGAAAGATTTTAAGACCTTGATGAAAAGTCCAGCACCATCACCAGTACCAGTACCAGTACCAGTACCACCAGTACCCGTGACCAAGACAGAAAAAGGAAAAGAAGAAGAAGAAGGGTTTCAAACTCCACCAGAAAAAGTACGCAAGTTAACAACACCACCTACTTCCAGAATTGGATGGATTAAAAAGATGATGGCCACCCCTTCTTCCTCACAAGAGAAAAAGAAAGTGAAGACAGAAGTGAAGACAGAAGTGAAACAAGAACCGATATCCCCTGCTCAGACATCCTCCTCCTCCTCCTCTTCAACACCTATTGCCGGTCGCACACGCAAAGCCTTGCAATCCAAGAAAATACCCCAAGAGAAAAAGAGTAGCCTCTTCCAAGAGTGGGTGCCTTATTAAGACACCAATCAACACAAAAAAATGGAAAAAGTCTTAGCTAGCATTTACTACGATCCCTCCCATCCTGCAGGTTACGCAGGAGTTCAAAAATTGTATCGTGCTGCCAAAACGCGACTGAAAAGTCTCCGTTTACCTCAAGTGCAACGATGGTTACAAGAACAAGCTACCTACACTTTACACAAACCCATTCGACGCAAGTTTGCCAGAAGTCGCACCCGAGTGGAAGGCATCGATCATCAATGGCAAGCCGATTTAGCCGATGTCTCTCATTTGGCCAGCTACAATCGTGGTTACAAATATTTGTTTTGTGTCATCGACGTCTTTTCCAAATTTGCTTGGGTCGTGCCCTTGACTTCCAAATCGAGCAGCGAGTTAGTGCGAGCCCTGCAACGGGTGTTGAAACAAAGCGGTCGTCGCCCTCTTCGATGGCAAACGGACAAAGGCACCGAATTTCTGAACCAAGCTTTCCAAAAAGAATTAAAGAAACGTGACATTCATTTTTTTACCACCGAGAATCCCGAAACCAAAGCCAGCATCGTGGAACGTTTTCAACGCACTTTGAAAGAACGCATGTGGAAATATTTTACGCATCACCACACTCTGAAGTACATCGACATCTTACCGCACCTGGTGCAAGCGTACAACCAATCTTACCATCGAAGCATCGGACGTGCCCCGCAAGACGTGACTCCCGACAACGAAGTGCTGGTGTTCGAGCGCCTGTTTGGTACGTCCCCGACAAGGGCTGTCCCCAAGAAAAGTGGAGAGTTGACCGTAGGAGATTGGGTGCGCATTGGCAAAACCAAACGCACTTTCGACAAAGGTTACTTACCTAACTGGACGACCGAATTGTTTCGCGTCACTGGACGAGTGCATGGCCGTCATCCTGCCGTCTATAAATTGGAAGACATGAACGGAGAAGTACTCAAAGGAACGTTTTATTTGCCCGAGTTACAACGTGTCACCAAAAAAGAAGACGACGTGTACGACATCGAAAGCATTCTCGAACGCAGAACCCGTAAAGTGGGCAAACGACGTGTCAAAGAAGTCAAAGTACGTTGGAAAGGATATCCACCCAGTTTCGATTCTTGGATCGACGCTTCTCAAGTCATCGACTATAAAAAGAAGAAGTGACCATCATGCCCTTTCACACAGCAGACGCAGCTACGTCGACCAGTCCTTCTTCCCCTAGTTCTTCTGTGCAAGATTTACAAAAACAACCCTTGTGGGTGTGGTGTGGAGAACGTGTGCCTAAAACGCAAATCGTCTTTTTCTGCCAAATCTTCGTGGTGTATTGTGTCATCGGGGCAGCCATCGCCAATTTGAGTTTGCAACAAGGAGACAAACAATTGTGGACCATTTTATTGAGCAGTTGCATCGGTTACCTACTTCCCAATCCCTCCCTGAAATTCTCCTCGAACGGGAACGTTGTGTCCAGTGCCAGTGTCAGTGCCAGTCACCACTCCAACAACCACAACCAGAACCCCATTTTGGGCGGAGACACGCCTCTGACATCCACTAACCCCTCGGACAGCCACAGAACTCTGGAATTATGAGTCACCAAAACCAATTTTACTTAACCTTACCCAGTGACAGTTCCATGGAGGTGTTTCCCAACAACACGTTGTGCTGTTACACGGCCAAATTACCTCAAGCCATCCCCTTAGATCACGAAGCCCATTGGGAAGTGGCTTTAGTGGAAATGATTCACCCGACCCAAGTTCACAATGTCCTTCCCAATCAAAATACTTTTAATGTGGAAGTTCTTGACGTGCCATTGCAAGTGGAATTGGATAAGAGATCCATAACATCTGACGTTAAAAAAACCTATAATGAGAAAACTAAAACGTGGACCTACCAGTTGTTCATTCTCCCAGGTTTAATGGTGTGTTTATAAAAGCTTTGGAAAGTGTCAACAAAAGTGTCACCCTGGAGTACCACAAAGTAGCTCGTCGCTTCTTAATAAAATTTGAACGGAGTAAAATCATGTCCATTTTATTTTGTCCTGAATTGTTTGACATGTTGGGCGGAGACATGAACATGAGAACGGCCATACTCAAGAACAACGAATTACCCATCGTTTACGACAACGAGTCTTTTAGCAAGTTATTTCGTGCCCCAGTAGAACTGAACCAAGGACTGAATTTGATGTTCGTGTACTCCGATGTGGTGGAATACAACGTGGTGGGACACACCTCCGTACCGTTACTGCGTGTCATTCCTTTCAAAGTGGATTCTGCCACGAACGCTGACGAGGAAGGTGGAAACACTTACCACGTCCACCGCGAATTTGTCCATCCTCACTATTTGCCGGTCAGCAAGTCGTATTTGGACACGGTCAACATTACTATAAAAGGAGATTTGGGACAAAATATTCCATTCACCAAAGGAAAAGTCACGGTGAAACTCCATTTTCGAAAACGGTTCTCTCACGACTCGTAAGTAAGTCATGTATCCAGTGTACCGAGGGGTGGCTCGACAGCGAGGACACGGTTTAGGAGACATGTTAAAATCGGCCTTTCGTTCGGTGGCCCCAGTGTTGAAACCGATGGTGACACGCGGATTGCACGCCTTGAAAGATGCGGCACTGACACAAGGCAAAGAATTTCTCCAAAATGTCATCATCGACAAACAAAACCCTAAAGAAGCCTTCATGAGGGCAGGTAAAAATGTCTTGCTGCAAACGGGCAAAGACATTTTGGGTCGACGAGAGACACCTATAAATGCCCTGCACGCTACCGAGTCAAGCATTCAGCAAGGACAAGGCAGAAAGAGACGACGAAGAAGAAAACACCCTTTCACCAGACTTCAAGCGAGAAAGGCCAAGAAAAGAAGAACCGTTCGAGACTTAGACGTTTTCGATTATTGAAACACAGCAACAACAAAAAAAATGATGCACCGAGAGTCTTGCGCTTGTTCCAAGACGGAACTGGATCTGTTTGCCATGCCCCCCACGATGATGACCATGCAAGAATCCCAATGGGTGGAATTTAATCCCATCTCCTCATTGACCGATTCCGCTCCCATCGAGTTTGAAATCAAGGGGCAGCCCGAAGATTACATCGATCTGAATAGCAGTTACTTGTACTTGAAAGTCCAAGTTCTAAAAAAAGATGATAAAGGATTAGAAGACGATGACGAAATAGGTCCCGTCAACAATTTCATGCATTCCTTGTTCAGCTCAGTGGATTTGTACTTGAATAACAAACTAGTCAGCAGCAGCATGGATACATACCCTTACCGTGCCTACCTGGAAAATCTCTTGACGTACGGAACAGATGCCAAGACAAGTCATCTCAATGCCTGTGTGCTATGGGCAGATGACACAGCGGGCAAGTTCGACGCAACAGATAAAAGCAATGAAGGCTTTGAGGCAAGAGAAAGCAAAATCTTAGACAAGAGGAGTTTAGAACTGATGGATCGTTTGCATTTGGACATGTGGTTGCAAGAGAAATATTTGCTGAACGGGGTGAATGTTCGCTTGAGACTGAATCGTAGCAGTACCACTTTCCATTTGATAGCTGCTGATCTTAATAAGGTTCCTAAAAGAATAATCCAAGAAGCCAAACTCTACGTACGACGCGTAGAAGTGTTACCCAAAGTGGCAAACGACATCAGTCAGACGTTGAGCAGAACGACCACCAAGTATCCCATACGACGTGTGGAAGTGAAAACGTTCACCATTCCCGCTAACCTGCAATCCATAACCGAAGATCATCTGTTTCAAGGACAGCTACCCAAGCGTTTAATCCTTGGTATGGTCGAGAATGAAGCCTTCAACGGAGCCATCAATCGAAATCCTTTCCACTTTCAACACTTCGGTGTGAAGAAAATCGAAGTCAGTCGCGATGGCAAGACCTTGTGTACCCGACCTTTCGAACCTGACTTTACCAACAAAAATTACTTGAGATCGTACTTGTCCCTGTACGAAGCCACGGGTCAGTTAGGAACCAACACCAGTCACGGCATTGAGTATGACGATTATGCAGAAGGCTATGCTTTGTGGGCTTTCGATTTCACTCCAGACCAAGGCAGCGACGAGGGACATTTCCACCCTATAAAATCTGGCCAGATTCGTGTGGAACTTCAGTTTGCAAAGCAACTGGACAAGACAGTGAACGTCATCCTGTATGCAGAATTCGATAATACCATAGAAATCAACAGTTTGAGAGAAGTCATTCTAGATTATTAGAAAGCCATGGAAGACTGTTATCCCTCTTTACCTAGTGGAGAAACTTTGGAGATGGAATGTGAGGAGACCGTGGAAGGAGAAGAATCTCAAGACAAAGACGAAGAAGATATCATAATGAAGTCGAGATGGCCAGAACAAGAAGCCCATTTAGTCTCCTGTTTTGCCAAACACTTGGTCGACAAAATGACGGAATTGATCAAGAAAAATTGCTATGGATGTCAAAACGATCATCCCAGTCAAATTCAACACGATAAATGCCTGATGTTGAGTCAAGAAGAAAAATTGGACGAGTATCTGGACGAAGCTTGGAGTCTCATCTCGAACGAAGACGTGTTGCACCAGTGGTATAAAGACTTGCGTGAACATTCTTGTCCACCATTAACCACTCAAGAGATCCATCGTATCGAAGCTCTCCTGAATCAGAGTGAGGAAACAGAACGAATAACCGTTTATTCGTCAGACATTTTCAAGCAAAAAGTCAGGATCGAATTGACGACTTATTATTACCTGTGAAGAAGAAAACAAACAACACAAAACAATGGATACCTGGGAACTTTATTACCTTTTGAACCACAGTTCGTATACGTCTTCTTGGAATCCTGTCGTCTGTGCTAAAGATGAACTCCCTCATCGCAAACCTAAAGACCATCAAGCTTACGTGATCAACACGGACGACAGTCATCTCCCAGGAACCCACTGGGTAGCCGTCTACTTTCCTCAAGAAGGATGTGTGGAATATTTCGATTCGTATGGATTGCCGCCTTTGGAAGACGATATCATCGACTTTATGAGAAGAAATGCTCAAACCACCCGATTCAATAACGTGAAATTACAAGGCACAGATTCCTTGGTGTGTGGACAATACTGTGTGTATTTTCTGCATCATCGCAGCCTGGGCTATTCCTTAGAACATTTAGTGACTCATTTCGATCCTCGTTCTTCTGCTAGAAACGATGTGAAAGTAGATAGATGGTTTTGTGACCATTATGCTTATCTTTTGTCTCAAGCTAGGAAACGTAGTGTCCATCAATGGCCTAATGATTTCCAACAGTGGAAATCACAATTTCATTCACAACGTTGTCAGCCTTGTTTAAAGTAGATTGCATTTAAAGAAAAAAATTGTTTGTGATTTGAAAAAAAATTGTTTGATGTTATAGTGTTGGTTTATTGTTAAAAATGTTGTTGTTAGTTAGTGTTAAGTGATTTTTGAATAAAAAATGTTGTGTTTTGAAAAAAAATGCCTTTGTGGTTTGTTTAGCTATAAGAATGTTGGATTGATGCTCTTTCATTTCTTACTATCCCTCTCATGAACGTTGCGGCTCGAAAACCGTGGGGGATGTTTTCCTTCACGTCCGCGCTTTCACTTTAAGAACCGGGTTGTTCCCAGTCTAGCCATCCATTGTCGACTCGTCCTCCTAAGAAGATGTGCTCCAAACTAGCTAAGCTCAACGAAGCCTACGTGAATTTGCATAGGGTCAGACACAGTCTGATACCGAAGCCAGAAGAAATAGAGAATGTGAGAATGTTAAAAATCACTGAAGACCTGATAGAAGAGCTCTTCAGAGAAGAAATGAACAGGGAGAAAGAAGAATGGACAGAGAAGTACAGACTTCAGAGACAGCAGCAACAGCAGCAACAGCAGCAGCAACAACAGCAACAGCAGCAGCAACCTGAAGCTGTCAGAGGCTTTGTGGATTGTCGTATCGACACCAAAGAATTCTTCTTCTCTTTCCGAAGAAGCAGACCAATCGCCAGAAAGTCTATCCTCAGAGGACATCGCATTCTTAGAAACTAAAAAAGAATGCCATAGCAAAAAAACAAAAAAACAGCCCTTTTCAGGGCTACCCAATACTCTAGAAAAGAAATAACTATTAATTTGCCAATGTGTGTAGGTAGAGTAGTGTGAAAATAAACACTAACTCTTTATTAATAGTGGAAGTGTATGTGTTTGAGTGTTTGTGTTTGTAAGTGATAAAGTAGGTTGGTGTGGATAGTAGATTAAAATGATGTTTGTTTTTTTTTTTTTTTTGGGCTGATTGAGGTGTAGATTTTGGGTTAGATTGGATTGCTTTGCGTATGTGGATAGTCTATTGAAGTGATGGGTAGCATAAAAAAGTGAGCGAGTGTTTCTTTTAGGTCCGCGCGTTTTTGTTGTTTCTTGGTCATGATCTAGGTAAGATGAATTTTATGTTTTTAGGGGATGTTTTCCTTCACGTCCGCGCTTTCAGTATAAAATGAAACTCGTTGGGCAGTCGAGCTACCCTTGTTGATTGATCAACACCAAAAATGAACACGAGACTGGAGAAACTGTTGGAACTTCATGTGCATCTGGAATATGCCAGGCGCATATTAAATGAACTGGCCGCTGAAGCCATTGTCGAGGAGGGAAGGATAAGAGAGGAGGAAAGAAGAAAAAAAGAAGAGGAGGAAAGAAGATATAAAGAAGAGGAGGAGGAGGAAAAGGAGAGAAGAAAAAATTTCAGAATCCCAGAGAGTGAAAATTGGGATTCTGAAGCGACATATCCTGCCTCTGCTCTCTCCCCCCAAAAGGTAAAAAGTAACTGGGGGATAAGATGTGTATGTGGCGCCAGGCCTGGAAGGTGCCACCATTAACCAGGTGTCCATGAAGTTCCAAACAAAAACAGCCCTTTTAAGGGCTACCCAATACTCTAGAAAAGAAATAACGATTAATTTGCCAATGTGTGTAGGTAGAGTAGTGTGAAAATAAACACTAACTCTTTATTAATAGTGGAAGTGTATGTGTTTGTGTGTTTGTAAGAGCTCAGGTATGTTGGTGTGAATAGTAGATTATGGGTTTCTTAGCAAATGTGGAGAGTATAGTTAGGGTTATATTATATGAAATGAGAAAGTAGGGGGATGTTTTCCTTCACGTCCGCGCGATGTTCGGTCATCATCTAGGTAAGATCTATTTTATGTTTTAGGGGATGTTTTCCTTCACGTACGCGCTTTTCGTATAAGAACCCACAGTATTCGTCGTTCAAACCATTCTGCAAAGAATACAAAGAAGATGGCGTCAAACCAAATGGACAAATTACAAACCTTGCAAGACGTTTTAGACAATTTAGGAATAATGGAACAGATGCTATTAAGACTGGTTGAAGACCATTATTCCTATAGTCCCCATCGTGTAAAGATGGAAATTAACAATTTAAGGAAAGCAAAGGACAAGATTAGTGGTGTAATGAAAGAGATCAAGGAGGAGAAGGAGGATGAAGAGGAAAAGATAAGAATAAGAACATGGAACGAAAAAATTGAAAAAGAAGAGGAAAATGAGAAGAGGAAGAAAGAAGAAGAGGAGGAAGAGAAGAAAGAAGAGAAGGAGAAAAAAAAGAAGAGAAAGAGTGTTGGAGATAAAATAAGAAGTTGGTGGAGGAAAAGAAGAAATTAGAAGAAGAAAACCCAAAGGCCCTTTTCAGGGCCAGCCATATTTCTCGAAAAGAGATAGTCTTTTGAATTGCCTACCCCTTTTTAAAAAAATTTTTTAAAAAAAATTTTAAAAAAAAAATCCCATGTTCAATTTCCCTTGTCGCTAGAGTGACCCAGGGTTTTTTCCCATGTTAATTCCCCTTGTCGCTAGAGTGACCCACGATTTTTCTCCATGTTAAATTTCCATTGTCGCTAGAGTGACCCAGGGGTCTCTGTAATGCTAATTCCCATTGTCGCTAGGGTGACCCCTTTCACTACTGGTATGCATAAATATATAAAATTGAAAATAACTTTCAATCAATACCTCCTGTTTTTGTAACATCTTCAACAATTCTGTCATATCCGTTAATTCTACAACAATAGTCTACCGGGTCCTGAATTCGTTGTAAAAGCAACCTATTACTATTACAGGGTTAATAATAATAAATTTAAAAAAATAATTAAAAAAAAAATTCGTTGTAAAAACCTCTCTCTGTCGTCACTTTTCCGTCGTGTCATTAAATCAAAGAGTACCCATGCAAGGCAATCTTTCCGGATATCTAGTGGTATGACTCATTTTGGGACGATTTGAAAATTGCAAACTAGCGCGCTAGTTTACATTCTAGCGTGCTAGTTTGCATTAAATCAAGAGCCTTGAAGGCATTAAGATGAAAACTAGCGCTAAATTACAAACATTAACGCGCTAGTTTTTCTATCGCGCATGAAAATAAAACATACGTGCAAGTTTTCATTTTAGCGCGCTAAAATGAAGAAACAACAGCATTTAGCGTGCTAGGTACAAAAAATAGCGCGTTAAAAGTGCAGACATACGCGTTTGTTTTTATACGTGCTAAAATAGACTGACAATGACACGAAATACTATTCGTATTCAGGAAACGAAAATTACTGTTGTGTCTTTCGTCGTTACAATATTTAATGTGCCTTTATACATGAAAAATATGCATACGTGAATAGGTATGTGCCTTTAGAAATTACAAATATACAAATACTATTATGATATGTTTATTTATTTCCGTTAAATGTTATTTTGGATAGACCAACAACTTTCGATGTGATGTCATATTTTCCAAACCGGCTCTACATATGTCATTTGATGTGGTTAATTTGTCTCGCACGTCCTTCATGTGCCGTGACAACGTTATGATCAAATGCATTATGAATTATATGAATCTGGAAATAACAATTACTTTTTTTAATTTATAAACCATGTTTCCAATAATTTAATTTGTAACGGAAAATGCAGCTAGCTCACTAACACCAGCTATCACTACTAGTACACACGTTTTCTCTCTCTCTCTCTCTCTCTCTCTCTCTCTCTCTCTCTCTCTCTCTCTCTCCGGTGGCTTAGTGGTTAGAGCGTCCGCCTCAGATGCGGAAGGTCTCGGGTTCGAACCCTGGCCGAGTCATACCAAAGACTTACAAAATGGTACCAACAGATGCCTCGCTTGGCGCTCAGCATTAAGAGGTTAGTGTTAGGACTGGTCGGCCTGGTGTCAGGATAACGTGTCTGGGTGGGACATCATGCTACATGTCTGCGTCATGATGCCCCAGTGCTAGACATCACTATAAACTGTCACACTGCAGACATCGTAGCGATATGACTGAAAAACTCTTAAAGCTTAAAAAGACATGACATGCTAACACAAAATGACACGAACTGCGCGCAAAAATGGTGGGGTAAATCGGGATGGTACAAGTCCGTGAGAGGCAAGACTTTGCATTTAATTAATCCTTCGTATTGTCGAATGTTGTCCATGTCGATGTGTTCGGTCAGCAATTGCGGGCGCCCTGCGGGAAAGTGAGATGTTTCCACACGTAAGAATACAATGAACACACGTCCAAGTATTGATTTCTTCTCCTTTCTCCACGTCGGCATGGTACAGCAAACAGGTGGCATTCGTCCGTCCTCCGTTCAAACTATCCCGCGGGTCCAGAGGGTCCACCAGCTTATAACTTTCCACGATGCGTTTGAACTCGGGATCGGTTTTCAAACGGCGATCGTACTCGTGTTTCCACATTTCCACCACTTGGTATCCTAGCTGTTCTAACTTAAAGCACCGCTGACAAGTGGTCTCGTACAAGTCTTCCTAGGTTTGTTATAAAAACTGATTTTTAGTGTCATTTTGAGAGTAGCAGAGGTGACATTTGTGAAATAAGCACCTTTAATTCGTTCAAGATCTGAGGGTTTTCTAAGTCCCAGCCATCTATTGAATACGGTCCGATGTTTTTTTTTTCGCCTCCCCCGTTGCGGACATGCTGAATCCATTTGTCTTCCTTGTCGCACAAGTACTGTAGCCAGCGAAGGGCTTTGACCGACTATCGACGTTTGACAAAGTCCGTCGTTTGAGGGCTGATTACAGCCAGGGTGTTTTCGGGCATAAATAGTTAGCGGTATACTAAAGAACATGCTTTGGCAATGGTGCAGGCTTCTTTCAAAGGATCGATCACTCCGTATTCCATGAATAATTCTCGAAATTTTCTACAGCAACGCCGTAAAATGTCCACGTCAGAACGACTCTACTTTAACATTTCTTCCTGAAAGTCGAAGGGGTCTGATTCGCGAATTTGGTACCAAGCGTAGAAAGCTTCTCGTTGTTCGGTGCGCATTTTGTCGTGGTCATAGTAGTGATCTTCAGGCAAATCGGGTAGAACGGCGTGTTGATTGGCTTCGGTATTGAAAAAGTGCGGAAAAATAATCTTAGGCTATTTCTGTCATTCCAAACGTTTTAGGCATTCGACTCAAAGGCATGGCCAAGTAACTCATTGAATCCTTAAACTGCACTCGGTCCACTTGCATGGAAATGGTTTTGGCTCCGTTCAAAGTCACTTTAGGATGTTCGGTACTTTGTTCCGTATAGTATCTCAAAAAAAATGTCCATCGTATCCCGAGAAATTGTGAGCCATCACCGTGGCATGGCGATGACAATCTCCGTAATGTTCGATGTACTCCTGGCTCCACATCTCGTCGATGGTGTCTAAGATCCATTGGGCGAAATCGGCTAGCGTGTTAGGTCCCCGAAAGATTTTTCCGCGTCCTCCAGAAATCTTGCTGCAGTGGGGGAAATGACTAAAGATAGGCTTTTGGATGAACTTCTCGCAAGCTCGGCGAGCCACGCGGAAATTAAGAATGTGAATGCCAGTCTCTTGCATGCATTCAAAATCGAAAAAGTTGAAATTCCCTTTCCTCTTCTGGTCATCGTCTTCCTCTTGATGTTTGGAATGGTATTTTTGAATGAAGCATTCGTGTTCCAAATCCTCGATTTGGCGACAATTGGGACATCGTTTATTTACTCGACAAGCGTGTGCATTTGCACTATTGGTATGAATGCCTTGTCCACAAGTAGGGCACAATTGCAGCAGTTGACAAGCACTTTTCTTCTGTGAACCTTGCGTCTTCGGATGCTTTTGGTAACAGTTTGGACTAAGAAAAATGCTCTGACAAGAAGGGCAATGAACTCGTTCCTGTCCTTCGTCAAGACAGGGTTTAAAAACCAAACAGCCTGAGTATTTCGATCCACAATGTTTGTGTTGCTCTCGATTGTTATAGCCATAGTTACATTTCTCACATATATATATATATATATATATATATATATATATATATATATATATATATATATATATATATATATATATATATATATATATATATATATATATATATATATATATATCTCACAGGAATCCAGTGATACTGGTAATGGCATCGAAATGTTCATTGTGATAATAGACGTGAATTTATTTTCCATCTTTGAAATCTTTGCCTCGAAACAACAGAGGTCCACGCACTTCTTGAGGGTGCACTTTCAAGGTGTAGCGTGGAGCCAAGACGTCTTGCAATTTTTGCATTTCAGAATGCCACAGGGTGTGTCTTTCGATAGTCCCGCTTGCTGTTACATGAGTTCTGCTTCTCTTCGTTGATTGGCTCGGGCCGAGCGTTGTCCCAGGCTCTTTTCCATTCTGCCGTGTCGTTCTTGTCGGCATACGTTCGTCCCACCACGAAGGCACGGGCTAAACACATTTGGTCTTGAGGGTTGTTAATTCGGACGAGGCTCTTTTTGGCGCCTGAAGGTCGTCCATCAATAACACCTTTTTGCGTCCTACCCCTTGGGGAAGAGACACGTGGGTCATGAACAGTGTCGCTTTTCCATCGGTGATGTAAAACTTGTCGTTGGATTGTTGCACGTGTTGAATCTTGTCGATGACTTTGGAAGGTGTTAATTCTGATGAGCTGCTAAACTCGATCCAAACGGGTGACTTCAGACTGTCGTGATGAATGGAAAGTCCCAAGAGATCGTCTTCTTTGGCTTCACATTGCCGTTTCAGTGTGGTTAACAAAGAATCTCTCACATCGGTAATAAAAACCCCTCTGCTTTCTCCAGCGGTACGTCAGACATGGAATCTTTAAACTTCACCGTGGACGTGTATGCTGTAGTTCCAAATTTTCTAGAGGAGCGCTTTTCCGTCTCCCTCTGGACCTGGATTCGGACTCACTCATGTCATCTTCAAAATGGCTGGCATGAATTTGAGCCATAACTTACGCTACTGTGCGAGGCGATAAATCACATTTCTGCCTCTTACTTTCTTCTCCTCTCTCCACGAAATGATGCGATCGTTTCATCTTGACTGCAAAAAGTCAAATTTCACTCTCAAACCGACCAGAACCATGGAAGAGCCCACACAGATCGAACTTCTGATCAGAGTCTTGCGAGGTGTCATACGAAAGTTTTCTTCAGACAAGCCGACGGACTACTCCCCCTCCTTTCGAGATAAAAGTCAAGATACTTGCTATATATGTAAGAAGAAAGGGCATTGGGCTACAGAGTGTCCAGACCGTCAAGAAAGCAAGACAGTCGTCATAAGAGAAAAATTCAAGATACTTGTTGTCAATGTCAAGAGAAAGGACATTGGTCTTCGGAATGCCCTAAAAAAAGCAGGAGTAAAAGGAAGAGAGAGGGTTATGAAAAGGGAAAAAAGAAGAGGTAACCTCCCAAAAGGAAGAACCCCGACACGTCCAGAACGAGAACAAAAGAGAAGAAACGAAAACGAGACGAAAGTGAGGAAGAAGAGGAGGAAAAACCTGTGAAAGTGAATAAATTAAAAAAAAAAACAGAGAGAGTGAAAAAAGACAAGAAGAAGTATTTGAACTCTTTAAAGTGTTGTGTTGTGAATTCGATTGTGAAATTTGTAACAGAATAGACCAGACAGAAAATGTAAGTGTCTTTCGGTTTTGATTTTTATAATCATAATAAGAACCTATACTCAAGAACTCACTCACACACATACATCATGGGCAAAAAGGGATTTTGAGTTTAAATTGATTTTGGCAAAATGAACACTATCTTTTTTCAAGCGAGGTGGATGGCCCTGAAAAAAACCGTTGGGTGTTTGTTTTTATAAAATAATATATAAAAAAAACAGGAACGGGAAGCAATCAATTTTAACTGCCATAAGTTTTTGCCACGGTCAAGGCCTACTTCTGGACTTGCTCCTGTCGTTGATGATTTGGTAGAAATCACTAGGGTTGGTATCTCAGGTGTAGTAACAGGGTCGGGCTGTTTGGCTCGGTAAGGTCTTTTTCTCTTGGGTAGTAATAAAGAAGACTGATAGATTTGTTTCAGACTCCTTAACTCTGCCAAAATATCTAAGAGTACCGTCACCGGTTGACTTTCACTGTCCTTCTTCTCTCTTAGACCTTGTTTCTTCTCTGTTGCTTCTTATTCTTCCTGTCGTTTGCTTCTTCTTGCCTCTTCTTCTTTTCCTCTCGCTGTTGATGGAGAAAAGCTCGTTCTGCTTCTTTATGCAACAATTTCTCCAATTCTTCTTTCTGTCTTTTTTAAAATCCTCGACTTGTGGTAAAGAAAGAGAAGGTGGTGAAGGTGCTGGTACTGGAACAAATTCTTGCGAAGAGAGAAAATCCACTAAATCCCAATTAAAATCGGTCTCTTCTGGAAGTAAGACTGTGTTGACTTTGGTAGCCGCTGTCATGCCATCGCTTCTCGTCTCCACGGCCAGTGCACCCGAATTCATCGTATTCTTAGTTTCCGTCATGTTTGAAAACTTTGATGCATTGATTCACTGAGCACATATATAGGGAATGTGACGTCACATGCAGCTCTCTTCAGATTGGAAGACAGACTCCACACTGACTGAATTTTTTAACGCGTGTTAGGATTGATGAAAAAACTCTATCCGTTTCGATCCGCTCTTCCACTATAAATAATCGCGGTTCATTAATTTCGCTTCACCTGTTCTCGTCACAAGATGTGGTCCAACGTTGAATCATCTACCTTCGTATCGTCGATGCTGTTCCGAACGGGCATTCTGAAGACCGTATGTGAAATCATCATGGACAACCGTCCAGATCACCGATACGAGCGTTTGGAAAGGAAGAATTTATGTGGAGAGACAAGGCTGTCTGAAGCGAGTCCTTATCTACGGTCCAGAAGTCAGAAAAAGTTTGAGGAAGAGAAGAAGACCTATGCAATGCCTTCTGTGTTTACGGAATGATGTTAACATAAAAACCAGCGGCCCCTTTCAGGGCCGCTCCATTGCCTCGAAAAAATTTGCTTTCTTGCCTAAAACAATTTTTTTAAGTGTCATACATGTGTTTACCTAAGATAGCACGTATTCAGGTCAACCACTTGCAACACTGTTGCCATTATTCCACTAGTTTCCAGTACAGTGACGTCACTGAAGAACTATAGAATTGGGGTTTTCCATAGGAATTTCCACAAGTTGTAGCTATAAATAGATACCAAAGTTTTCAAACAAGATCGTCACACAAGTTGTGACTATAAATAGATAGTGGGTTTTTCCATTTGAATTTCCGACAAGTTGTAGCTGAAAACAAATACTAGGTTTTTCGAAAGGAATTTCCTACCGGTGGTGACTATAAATAGATAATAGCATTTTTTTACATAGTACTTTTGGTAACGTATGGGATAGTCTATTTTGTGAGATTTTATCGCATTCTCTTACATTTTAAGCTAACACAAGGCGTTTGGATAGTGATTATGATCTAATGGATTGTATAGTGGTGTAATGGAGGGGTGATACTAGATATTGTGTTTGTATAATATATTTGGGGTTTGTTTTTTACTCTTCCCTCAGTGTGGATATTATATTTTGGGTTTGTTTGTGTTTTTCTTCTTCCCTTTGTGGCGTGTGTGTCTGTGTGTGTGTGTGTTTGTGCTTGTGTTTGTTTGTATGCGTTCGCGTACGTTTGTGTGGATAGTAGAGTGTGTTTGTATGCGCTCGGGTTCGTTTGTGTGGATAGTATACTTGTTTGTTTTTTCTTCTTTCCGTGTGTGGATAGTATACTGGGTGCGGGTCTCTTTCCGTGTGTGGATAATATATTTGGGTTTTTTTCTTCCCCTCTTTCCTCTGTGTGGATATTATATTTTGGGTTAGTTTTTTCTTCTTCCCTCTGTGGTGTGTGTGTATGTGCGTGTGTGTGTGTGTGTGTGTGTGTGTGTATGTTTGTATGCATTCGCGTACGTTTGTGTGGATAATATATTTGTTGTTTTTTTTTCCCATGTGTGGATAGTATATTTTGGGTTTGTTTTTTCCCCTTTTCCCGTGTGTGGGTAGTATATTTGGAGTTAGTATGCGTTCGCGTACGTTTGTGTGGATAGTATATATTGCGTTTTTATGCGTTCGCGTACGTTTATGGTTATATAATATTTGGGGTTTGTATGCGTTCGCGTACGTTCGCGTACGTTTGTGCGGATAGTAGATATTGCGTTTGTATGCGTTCGCGTACGTTTGTGTGTACAGTATATTTTTTTTTCCTCTTACCTATGTGTGGATAGTATATTTTGGGTTTGTATGAAAATTAAAGAAATCCAAGGACCACTCATATGCCTAGAAAATATTTGCTTTCTTGCCTAATTCTTTTAGTCGGTTGTATAGTTGTTTGTGTGATAGATTGTCGTTCATAAATCTAAGTCTATGTGTTATATATGTATAAATCTCTACTGTATTTGTCTCTACCTAAGGTAGCGCGTATTCACGTCAGCCACTAACAACATTGTTGCCAGTGTTCCGCCCTATTGAGGTGAGCCCCTAGCTACATTGTTACCAATCTCCAGTATTGTGAGGTCACCACATCTGTTCCATTTCTATTGTCCCTATACAAAATCCAACCTTGTGTCTTGTCGCTGTAGTGGCCCAGGGTGATTTTAAAAAATGTTGCCGCTATAGTGGCTCAGGGGGGGTCTTGTAATGCTAATTTCCATTGTCGCTAAAGTAGCCCCATTTACTATTAACCTTCACTGGCTACTTGTTTTATCCAGTATCAAATACAAAATCTGTTCATTATGCTAAATTTAGTTTATTGGCTCCATACCAATATACCTCTCTGACATCACCCCTATACAGACCCCTTTTAGAAACTTACGCTCCTATTCCTAAGCTAGCATTATCATTGTTCTCACTGTTGAAACGAAGTTATACGGACAACGTTCTTTTGCTTACCAGGATCCAGCTACGAGGAAAGAACTACCCATATACAGTAGATACGAGGACACTGTAATCTTTTTCAAGAGCGCTCTTTAAACTCACATTTTTCCACTGCACGAACAGACTTAATAATGTTTACTTCCTTAATTATTGTCAGGATGTTTTTATATTGTAAATTGTGTGGTGTTTGTTTTTTTTGCAATCTTGTCGTAGTATGTTTTTATGTGTTATCGAATATTGTAAAGTGCTTAGAGCTTTTAAAGATTAGGCGCTGTACTAAGTTGTTGTTGTTGTTATTATTATTATTACTATTATTATTACATGTTATACCTTCTTTATAATTTTAAAATTTTCATATAAGTCTTGACAAATGATATACTAATTTTCTTATGCTAAAAAACCCCAACAAATTTAATAATTTTTACGCCTTTAACTTTCTTTATCATTTTGTTTTTCATTACTCAGTTACAAAATGAAAACTAAGCAGAACAAGATGAACTGTTTGAAAGGATACTGAAAGGTACTAATAAACGAAAATTAAAGAAAAGAAAAACTTGTTGCCGGCGCAAAGAGGCACGATACTAATTAAACCCATTAGTTGTTGTTGTTGTTGTTTTTGTGGGGTTTAACGCCACTTTTCAGCACACGATAGGCTATGCATGGCGGCCAGTATTAATGAAACCCTTTAGTACACAGATTGAAGGAGTAGCCTGGTTCACGGCAAGTTGTGACTTTTGCGCCAGTAAGCAACACGTTATTAGTCTAGCTGACGACGAAACAGATGCATGACGTCACGTTAGAATCGTTTATAAGTATCACCTATATCCTTGCCCACATATGTCTAGACGCGATATAGTGTTAAGTACTTTGCTAACATATTCTAGCGATGGGTCCTGCGCTGCAAAAGTGTGCTGTTCGAGAAAGACACGTTGAAAACACCGATGGCGAGGTTCAATGGCGGGTTCTTGCTGCCCCGGAGCTAATACGCGAGGAACTTGTACAAAGGGGGAGGCTACAAAGGCTTCAACTTCATCAAATCTGTGAGAAACCCTATAAACCTTCCCGCATTCCGCCAGAGCATGCCGAAACCTACTGTTACTGGAAGAGTCCTTTCTTGCCGGGCTGCAAGAGGCTTGAATGCCATCCCGATGTTCTCCACCTATTCCCTAAAATATATTCCATGAACATTGTAGAGAAAAATCTTTATCAGCATCTTGAACATAATTACTATATTGCCAAGGCTGGAACAGTCGATTTGAGTCCTCATTGGCTGAAGCATTATTTTGGAAAGACCCTTCGAGTATACCTTCGTCCTAACGACCAGCAAAATAGGCAATTCCAACGTTTCCCAGAGGTAGGGATTCTGACAAAGAAGATCCGTTACATTGATATAACCATGAAGAAGGACGAGGAACTGGTTAACAAATGTTACATCACAATTCAAGAAAACCACGGAGGTCTGTACATGAAAAAAAGGCGCAAGTGTAGGCCTCTGAGAATCACGACAGTCATCGTGGATCACCAGACTCCTTCAGTAATTATGCAAGGTAACATTTTATTTTCTAATAAAGAACAGTTGAATTTAAATCTAATCGATGATGTACAATTTTTAATTCATGCCCAGTATACAAGAAACATTTTGATTGGTTTGGTTTGAATGTATAATTGATATTTCTAAATCTTTAGTGTAGGCTTATTTTTTAAAAATGTGTGTGTTCGGTTAGTTTCGCGATTGTCAGAACCGGTATTCTGCAACAAAGTATGGGAAACTAACTGTGGATGTATAATACTCAGACCAAGCTGGGAAAATATTGCCAGTGTTATCAGGTCCAGATGCTTTTTTTATTCAACTAAAGTAGATATTAATTTATTTTAAACTCTTGTTCTTAAAGTGCTGTCATTTTGATTCTCACTCTAAAATCAGACTAACGTACTGATGGTTAGTGAATATTATTTCAATGGGTGATATTGTACACAAATATCGTATAATAAGTATATGTTCTCCTTATCTGTGTAAATTAACTCCGAATTTTCATATCATATTGGCAGGATCCGAATCTTCACTTGCTCTTGGCAGGATCCGAATCTTCATTTCATATTGGCAGGATTCGGATTTTCACTTAATATTGTCAGGATCCAAATCTTCACTTAATATTGTCAGGATCCGAATTTTCATTTCATATTGGCAGGATTCGGATAATCATTTAATATTTGGCATGATCCGAATTTTCACTTACTATTGGCAAAATACTAATTTTGATTTAATGCTGGCAGTATTTTTTTTATGAATATCTTGATATCTTAAAAGAGACAATTCTTTCAAGAATAATGCTGTTTTGAGTTGTTACTGATAATGTCCGCAAGTCGAGCATCAAAATGTGTTATAAATTTTATATGTAGCTTGTATTCAACAATATGCTTTGGATTATTTGATTCCAATGCCTATTTTCCTAATTCTTTCACTTTTAATTATGTATAGTCTAAAATCTGGATCAAATCAATTGGCTATGATGCAGTGGCGAAGCAAAAGCTCAAGTCATAGGGGTGGGGTTTACATGTGGGGTTTACATGTTTGTGTCTTGATATAGTTATTATATATATATATATATATATATATATATATATATATATATATATATATATATATATATATATATATATATATATATATATACATATACACACACATATATATATATATATATATATATATATATATATATATATATATATATATATATATATATATATATATATATATATATATATATATATATATATATATATATATATATATATACCTTTACCCGTATATATTATTTTGGGTGGAGCTCTACATTTTTCGTATTTTGCATTGGGTTGGAATTATAAAGAAAAGAATTTCCCATATTTTTGTCATTGGTTATCCTGGTTATTTAAAAAAGACCCTGTATATGTTAGATATTGTTAAAATAGCTTTTAATTCTATTTAGTTTGGAGTACGATTGATGGGTGTAACGTGTGTTATAAAAACAAACAGATTGGCCTTACTTGATAAGTGCAAAACTGTAAGTTCTATTTGGTAAGTTTCACTTCATGGAATTCAGTGATAAATAGTTGTAAAAATAAAAGAGAGCCGATAACGTTTTTATACTTTTTTATATATTTTTAATTTTTTCATTGTACTTTCAAAAGTTGTTATTGCACACTCTGGCAAAATTCCTTTTAGCTATTTACATAACTGCTAAAGTACGCTGATTTTTGGAGCACATGGTTGCATGCATTTTAGTCAGCTCTCACAGCTGTTATCTTCGCTAGTTAAGGTTTCGATATGGTGACCCTATCTACACCTCGGCAGATCGAACAGATAGTTCAGTGCTTCGGGTCTATCGCATCCAATAAAAAGCAGGCTGTTCAAATTTTAACTCTGTTCCTACATGATTGATACAAGGGGAGCACACAGTTGAAATGAACTGATAAATAATAAATTTTCAACTGTCGGTTCGTGTTTGTACAAATACATCCTTTCCCTCAGATACACCTGTAAATGGCTTTGGTACTTAGTATTCGATGTTACACTTACAAAGTATCCTTTCGCCTCGGCCGACATGCATTACAGTTTTGCTACGTGCTATTGGTTAATTGGATTATATACTATGGGAAACAGTTCATGAACTCCAATAGATGTCGTTAGGATAAAGCACTTAAATATCTGTTCCATCCGCCAAGGTGTAGATAGGGTTTACACATCGGAACCTTTGCTAGCGAAGATGGTCAGCTGTGTGCTTTGAGCTTGTACAATTTGCACAAGTAAAATATGCAAAGAAATTTCAGCCACATTATATCAAAGTAGCACAGAGGTATGACAATGTTCGTACCATGTTGAATATGCAAAACAATTTCACGTCAATCTGTCACTCTGTCAGAAGTACGTAATATATGTTGAGCGCCCTTGGACGACCGCATGAATACTTCTACATCAGGAGTTGCAATCCGGGACGTAATTCACCGTCAGTGAGAAGTATATTCGGAACTACTTTTATTCATATGGTACAATAGGGCGATGGAAGGAGATAAGATCAATCTGATTACAATTAAATCTCCACTTTTCTACGTGAAGATCTGACAGGGACCATTAACGGGTCATATTCTGGTGACCTGTGTTATTGCCCTAATCGCAAATTCATCAGCCCATCAGATTTTCGATTTTGGAAGTTTGGCTGAAGAGCGTCAATGTGTGTAGAACAATCTGAGTCTCTGTCAGAATTCTGAAAGCTGCATTTCTAAAGTACAGTGGAGACAGGACCCGTTCAGATCATTTTTTTTTGGGGGGGGGCAAAATTTATTAAGGGCCCTGACTTTCCTCGAAAGGGCACGAAGGCAATAGATTTTCTGTCTGTTTACTCAAAGTGTGCGTAATACCCATTAATTTTAATCGGATTTGAGAAAGGTTAAAATCGAAATATTGTCTGTCGTTTCTGTCGCAGCATATGTGGTGAACTACATAGGGGGTTGGAGTAGAAATCACCAAACTATCAAATAGATGTTTACTCCTACAGCAACGTCTGAGGATATTTTTGGACACTCAGGTTACTATCGTTTTGTTTGTTTGCTTGATTTTGCTGCTGGTTTTCTTTTTTTTTACGTGAGATGGTGTGTATTTTTAAATTAAATGTTAGTATTGTGCATATTAAGAATGTCTTTTGAAACCAATCCAAAATTAACATTTGTCAAGGATCTCCTTTCGCCAACTATTAAAAAGATACCCCACCTTCAATTTGTTGATTTTTTAAAAGATTCTTGTGGTCACTGATGCAATTATTTCCTGCTTTTCTGTAGGAGAGGAGTTTTACCTCATATTGAACCAGACGTTCACAGCGAAGCAGGTGGACCACGTAGATGACCCTGGGGGTCTGTTGGACATTGGTGGATACTATCGGGATCTGGACACCCACCCAGACATCGCCATCATGTTCAGCGTCTATATCAGAACTAGGGATCTCCCGCCCTCAGTCGTGGCAAACTATCTGAGGTCTGTCAGCATCAGGAATCTCCTTAGAGGCTAAGATGATAGTTCTCAATTTCGAAGCGCGGAATATTTTTGTTTTCTGTATTTATTCAAAAAGTACTTTTTTACATTGTCAGGAGCAAATTCTTCAGTAAGTAGAAAATCTCGGCTGAAGAATAGATTGAATTGATGCCATCTTGAGCAGAGGATGGTTCAATATATTCATATTACTATTATTTTTATCCTTTAGAATAATCTTTGGAATAATTTTGGAGTACTTCGAAAACATATGTCAGGTGAATGGGAAATAAAAAAATTTAGGACTGAAAAATGTAAAACAAAAATGTGATAAACAATCAAAGCCATGTCAGCACCGCTCATTATTAGCTTCGGTATGATTACGAGATTACTGCCATGAAAATGATTTAAATAATGCTTTGTAGCAAAGTTCGAGTTTGTTATTTTGTAATGCTTTTAATTGTGTCGACGTTTTCTTTTGCATTATTAAAAAGATATATATCAACCATATGATTGCTGCTTTTTTAATCAAGAATGTTTGCAATTTGTCACCATGGGTACGGTTTAATAAACTTTAACTGGGAACCGAAATCTTACATTAGTTATTGAATAGCAAAGATAGTAAATGACCTCGATGTGGCACCACTCAGTATATCAGTTTCTCGAAATGCATTGGCGGCCGAGAAATGCCGAAGTCGGCTGAAATTTGGGGTATGTCACTTTAACAAAACGAATAAAAACGAACGCGATTAGATAGCTTTCTTTCGTTAAAAAAAATTAAGTCTCATATACCGACTGCGGCAATCCTCGGCTACCATCGCATTTCAATAAACTGAAATGTATGTCAACTGATCTTGAAAAAGTGCCCACTTGCTTGTGTCCGAACAGGAAT
This sequence comes from Sinohyriopsis cumingii, assembly GCA_028554795.2. Taxonomy (NCBI): domain Eukaryota; kingdom Metazoa; phylum Mollusca; class Bivalvia; order Unionida; family Unionidae; genus Sinohyriopsis; species Sinohyriopsis cumingii. The sequence goes on from CM068824.1 coordinate 150,238,181, forward strand.
CTTTCCGGAAAAGAGACATCACAGTTAATATAACGCGACTAAAGGAATTAGACTGTAATCTGTTAAAAAGTGTCAATATGGGTGTGATATATTCATGGAAAACATGTGTCCTGTAGTTCCTCTGTTAGTCGACAGGCCTTTTTGGTCATCCAAGGCTTCGATTCGTTAACTTATATACATCTTGGGGGATCGATCCAATAGTTTGGTGCTTTGTACTTGCGACATCAATCGAATATCATGAGTTGCCTTCCTTAGTATGTAATGCCAACTGGACATAGAACACAATTAATCTTACTATATGTTCTCTACATTTGTTTCTCAGTACTGACCTTTCCACTGTGTGACAATCAATGCAAATCATATGTTAATCTAAAATACCTTCAAAAGATGACTTCACGGTGAAGTTCTTGTCAAAGGTTGACCTGCTCTTTTTTGAGATACTGGACTGTCAACATAGCAGCATGTAAACAGAGCACAGATTTCACTTCCGGATCATCACCAAGGCCTTATTACTCACCATGCACTGTCGCCGAAATACACACAGACAACAACACCCTGAGCTCATATTATCTAGAATAAACAGTTAAATCCCTACCAAAAATGCATAAATAAAACTCTTCTAACACCACCAAAATGAGAGAGAGGAAAAAATGTTCTAAAAATAGACTAGAACTACATTCGTGGGTACTGAACTGGAAGTATTAATTGTGACCCGATTCCAACTAACTAATGACGTGTAACAGCAGTGCATTGTACATTGGACGAGAATGGTAGAGGCAATTGACTTCAAAAAAGGATATTTTGTGTGTTAAACATCGAACGTCTGACAACGTACCAGAGAAAAGCCATTACATATGTATTTAACGGAAGGATCTTTGTACAAACACAGATCGGCAATGGAAAATTGTTTATTTATCAGTTAATTTCATTTGTGTGCTACCCTTGTCTAGATCATGTAGGAACAGTGTTAAAATTTAAACAACTTGATTTTGATTGGATGCAGTAGCTTGCTGCTACATTCAGTGAAATTCACAGAATCGAAACACTGAAATATCTCATCGATCCGCCAATGTGTAGCTCCTGTAATAAATCTAAGGTATGTGCCATTTGTATTTACGTGTCCATTTGATAGATTTATTAGATATTAGTGATTAGTTGTTTGGTTATGGGAAGTCGTTCTTGGGGAAATGTTCCTCAGCCCGAGTAATTAGCCAATATATAGGGTTACACGTCACAGAGTACAGTGTTGATGAGATTTCATGAGGGCATGGTTTAGTTTCGTAATGGATTCAGGTCAGAGCCGTATAAGCGGGCATAAGCCTATGTAAATCTAAAGTTGTTGATTGATCTCTATGTGATCTATTTGTGATAGTAGCTGATATTTTGTAAAGTGGAATAATGTAGAAGATATTGTTCTATTATATGGAGACGCCTTTTTATTACTATGATGGTAAATATGATGGAGTGATACAGGTGAAATCAGGTTTCTAATCGTGATTCGACTGACCCAGGGATAGAGTAGGAAAATAGTTCCTGTATTTGGTGTTTGAGTGGTCATTAGTTTTCTATGGTATTTAAGTACTGGCGCTATCTTATGGAAATAGTTGTACAGCCCATTCCGAGTTGTAGTTGTATTATTGACACGTTGAGTCATACAGCTCATTCCGAGTTGTAGTTGTATTCCTGACAGGTGGAGTCATATTTCATAGTGTTACAGCCTATTTCGAGTTGTAGTTGTATTATTGACACGTGGAGTCATATTTCATAGTTATACAGCTCATTCCGAGTTGTAGTTGTATTATAGACACGTGAAGTCATATTTCATACAGTTATACAGCCATTCCGAGTTTTAGTTGTATTATTGATACGTTGAGTCAGAGGCGTAGCTAGGAGGGGGCAGGGGGGTACATATGTCCCCGGGCGCCAAGGTACAGGGGCGCCAAAATGAGGCTTACAACGTTACATTATAATAAGTAAACAAGGGTAATATTCAAAAATGTGATTAAACGGGGAGGGGGCTGGGGCGCCAATTTTATAGTTCGTCCCCGGGCGCAAAATATCATAGCTACGCCTCTGCGTCGAGTCATATTTCATAGCGTTACAGACATTCCGAGTTGTAGTTGTATTATTGACACGCTGAGTCATAGTTGATATATATATATATATACAGCTCATTCCGAGTTGTAGTTGTATTCCTGACAGGTGGAGTCATATTTCATAGTGTTACAGCCTATTCCGAGTTGTAGTTGTATTATTGACACGTGGAGTCATATTTCATTTATACAGCTCATTCCGAGTTGTAGTTGTATTATTGACACGCTGAGTTATAGTTCATATTTATACAGTCCATTCCGAGTTGATGCATGATGTATGAATATCATTGTAAGGAAGGTCGGCACGAACAAATATTTGGAAGGGAGTCATATTTAAAAACATAGCTGTTGAAGACATAATAAATAAGGCTAAACATTTTGAAGTTAGAAATCAGACTAGTATTTCTAACATAATTATATATAAATAAGAAATCATAAATGTAACAGTCTTGATCTAAACAAAAACCGCTGGACCCAATCAAAATTGTCATAAAGTGCTAAAAAGACGCATTTGAAAAATTGTCCGTGCCCCTGCAAATATTAAGCAATAAAGCAGTGGAAGCCATTATGTTCCCCACACAGTGAACGATAGCTCATTGCATGCAGATTTATAAGAAAGAAGACAAAACGCTATCGTCTAATTATACACCAATGTCTCTAATGATTCGTGTATCAACTTTTTTTGAAAGAATTATATTAAGACATCACCATTTGTTCATTTAAATTTTGTTTACCTAACTAGCTGAATGGCAGACTTCTTGAAATATCTGCTTGGATGATTGAACAAAACTGCAAGTTTGTAATCAAATTTTTCAGACAGAATGCACAGTTTAGGATGCGTTTTACAGTAAGGACAAAACAGCAATGGAGACTTTCTTTGCAGATAACCACGTTATTCCAGATAAAATGAAGGGGGAAATCACATACAGTCTCAAACAGAAGAAAAGAAGAAAAGAAATAAACTTTTAATGAGAATTGTGTAGAGTGGTGTATGAGATAGTATGTAAATAACTGCTTTGACCCAGATTTCATAGTTGATAGGTTCAGGAGAGAAGGAAAAGAAAGTGTTGTTGTTGTTGTTGTTCTAGGATTTAACGCAATTTTTCAGCACAAGATAGGCTATACATGGCGGCCAGTATAACTGGTGAAGGAAGAACCCTGGAAAACCCAGGGAAGAACCAACGACCCACGAGAAGCTACTGGCAGGCTTTCCAACGTACCCACGCTAACCGAGCCTTGGACTCGAACCCACGCAGACAGAGGTGAGATGGCAGTGATCAGAAACGGTGAGTGCTTTAGACCACTCGGCCACTCGGGGCCCCGAATGAAAAGAAATAGCAGTATAAAGAAAAACCAGGTTTGTAGATGGCTTTAGATTCATGGAACAACATTTAGTAAAAATGGCTATATACATCAGTGATGAAAAATTTACAAAAACAACTGAATTAATTAATAAACATTCAGTCTAAATATTTGAGGTTGGACATATACTCCATGCATACGTAAATATATTGATTGCTTTTGAAGGTTTAATAATTTTTTTATACCACTAGCATATAAGTTGTTCCAATTAATGAACGATGAAGTTGATGATTATCCGTATGTTCAGTGAGCCAACGAACTGTTCAACCTTCAAAAATATTTGAAATCTTTGAATTGATCGGTATGATTTTAACTTTTTATCTGGATCATTTTTTTCAACTAAGCTTTCGATGAACAGATGATAGTCATAACCAGACAAGTTATTCATAAAATATGGTATGGAGTGTTAGATGGACAGGGTCTCTTAGTTTTCAATGATGTCTCTGTCACACATGTAAAATATGTTTGCCAAAATAAAATGTTATCTTCCCCTGTGAAACCAATTTTTCTTCATGCACTAACCCTGCAAACTGTACACAACGCATAGTAAAATATTTGAATGCAATCTGTACCTCTCATTATGACAGGACTTGTATCTCTTGTGGACTGATTGCACGTACAAACAAAACCTTGATGGGATGTATTTGGCTGTTCTAATTATCAAGGATTGTGTCAATTTCGCTTTCCACTGGTACAGTGATACAGTTCATGAAAATCAAGAACTTTTTCTGGATAATCTTCTCCATATAACCCCTTAAATTGAAGGATTTTTCAAGGTTGTGTGAACCATGAACTTGGTAAGAAAAATATGCAGGCAATAACACTCCTGTTTCATATCAGAACTGTAATCAAGCTGGAATATCAACATTTAATTTGCTGTTATACACATAAATTCTTCCAGTCCAACTAATGTACACTGCCTCACTACATCTGTTGAGAAGATATCAGATAGTACAGATTAGGTACAATATGAAGTTAGTAAACACTCTATTGTTTGTAAATTCAAGCTAGATTGAATGGATTTCTGAAGATGGTTAATATTGCTTGGAGCTGTATAAGACAGCATATGCTATGTCCAGTAGAATTCCTATGCCTTGATGATCTGACTAGATCATCATGCCTAGCACACCTGCACAGCCAATAAATTTGGTGTAACCAGTGACAAATATCTTTATAACAATGTGGAGTGTTTATGACTGGGAAAACCCGAGTTTGTACAATCTAGGTGTGTGATTCTCTCAAGCCCAACTGGCTAGCATTGTGGAAATATATTGTCTTTTGTGCTAATGATGAGAACTGCATGTGCCGTCACTTTATATGAGTTGTAGAGCATTTTATATTTTCGGATGGAGTCTATAAAGCTAGCCTCATTGCACTCATGAATGAAACTGTAGTGAGAGAGGACAATAAACAGTTTTTCTAGCTTGAAGGTCATAAAACATAGTTTGCCAAACATTTTGGTCCTCTTTATCAAATCACTATAGTCCTTGGTCAACATCCAAGAAAAGAAATCTGTAACTAATTTATCAAGGTTGCTAGTGTGACAAAATCTAATGTTTACAAATACTGATATACCTGGTAATTTTTTCTGGATTTATGAATAATCTTTGAACTTTTGTCTTATTGATTACCAATAACATTCCTTGCCCATCTAGCAAAATAAAGTGTTATGTGTCCTGAAGGACAATATTCTCTGCCCATTCATTAAGCCATCAAAAGCAAGCAATACTGAATGAAAACAGGAAGCAAGAGTTGATGCTGAACCAACAGTGAAAGAACTCAAGATAATGTAACCACTGGATGATATGCTATTTTCAAGCATGTCTGACATTCATTCAGCTATTTAAAAATAGCATTAGTGAATAAAAAAAAACATTAATGCCATATCAGTTTTGAGCCAAAATATAAATGAGGCAATCAAAAAGTAGACTGCATGTTCATCTAAAATCTTTATTAAACTACTTCATCCAAAACTAAAAGACATTTGGATTTAAATGCCCAGTTAACAACAAAATGTGACATTTTAACTTCTGTTATTTATCACAGAAGAGTACCTGCCACCATCTGAAGTAACAGAAACATAATCTTACCAAAATTACACTGCACTGTAATCTGTCCGTACATTTGTGTTCAATCTGATTTGTTAAAATTTCACACATACTGCATTATTTACAGAATGTATCAAAATATGCCATAAGTTTGAAACTTTTTTATTCTTCTGTCTCATGTTTCAGAACCTTTTGGCCTTGGCCCTGGACATTAAAAATAATTTAAAGTAAAAAATGGAATTCTAACATTTTGATCAAAGAATGAAATCGAAAGCAAGTTTTAAATCAGATGTGAATTATTTTCTGATCTATGTATAACCTACATGTAAAATATGCAAATAAGTTTCCAATTCATTGCATTCTTAGACGTAGCCAGTTCTAGATCTCTTTTTTTTTTTTAAAAGTAGGCTAAAGAAATGAGCCATGTTGTCATGAGAGTGAAAAATTATAATATTTAACTAGTGTTTAGCTATGGCAGGTACTTCATTATCTGAAATATCATAAAAAGTTATCAACTTTACAAGTATCACAGATTGTGGATTGTACATAACAAAAAGCCTCAACCTTTCAATTGATGACTTAAGGGTTACAATTTACCTCTAGGCACTGATATAAGTGAAAAAACATGGAAGAAAATTCTGTTACATTCTACATTATATCCTATGATTTGATTCAACACTAACACACAAAATGAAATATTTCACTGGATGTTTTACAGCAAAATACTCTGTCAGCTATTTTACAAGTTCTTAGCTGAGTCAAAATTTGCAGTACCATATCTAGAAATATGCCGAGTCAAAATTTGCAGTACCATATCTAGAAATATGCTGATTCAAAATGTAAAGAAAACTTAAGACTAAAGATTGTTACTGTATTACAAAAATAAATACCGACTATGCATAAATTACCTGCTTTAAATAGTTGTTTTATGTGGAAAGTGTAAAACTTCTATATATACAATTTTACTTGCTTATAAGTTAAGTCAACTGCAAAATGCACAGACCCAGACCTGCCATCACATAATATGTCAGGGTCTGTGCTGTTTGTTAGGAGTAATCAGTAGAACAAACAAGAGAGACCCTGATCTGCAGGAGCATTACGCTATGGTACATCAAGAGCTTTTGTTGTTAGCAGTTTGCCTTGACTTATAGGTGAGTATATATGGTATGATGCTATACAGGTAATCCCTCCTTGAAATAGGAAATAAGCAATCAACCTAAACACTAAGTGTGTTATTGTGCCACACCTTTTACATATTCATCCTTTACTCATCCATCATAACAGCTTCATTGCTGATGATACATATCTAAATGTTGCTTACAAATGTTCAAGACTGTAAATAAATCCAGCTGGCATTTTCTCAGTGAACAAACTAATGGATAGATCTATCAAATGGTAACAATTTAAGCACATCTGTGTATAGAAGGGTAACAATTTAAGCACATTTGTGTATAGAAGGGTAACAATTTAAACACATTTGCGTATAGAATGGTAACAATTTAAACACATTTGTGTATAGAATGGTAACAATTTAAGCACATTTGTGTATAGAATGGTAACAATTTAAGCACATTTGTGTACAGAATGGTAACAATTTAAGCACATTTGTGTACAGAATGGTAACAATTTAAGCACATTTGTGTACAGAATGGTAACAATTTAAGCGCATTTGTGTATAGAATGGTAACAATTTAAGCGCATTTGTGTATAGAATGGTAACAATTTAAGCACATTTGTGTATAAAATGGTAACAATTTAAGTGCATTTGTGTACAGAATGGTAACAATTTAAGCACATTTGTGTATAGAATGGTAACAATTTAAGCACATTTGTGTACAGAAATGCTTTAAACTGTATTTTAAATGTTATCCCTCTTTTTAATAAAACCCTGCAGAAGAGTGTTTACCTTACACAATTACATAAACATCGGTAATTCAGGGAAAAAAAATGACATAGTTTATACTGTTCATTCTCTGTATGTAATGATTCGGTCCTTGAGAAAATATGTTACTGTGATTATTATGTATATTCAAATTAAGATAAACCAGAAAATAGTGACTCACGCTAAACACTTTGACATTTAGCATCGTTAATGATACCCATTTTACATATTCAAAAGTAATTAAATATTAAAGATTTTCTTATACATAATGGAGTGTATACTCAATCTTGAATTCTTAATCATTCATATAATCCTAAAAAATATGCTTTGGTTTCATGTGCTTGTATTTTGAGGTTGGCCCTCAGTTTGGTGCTGCATTTTTCGAGCATGTATATTCATGAGAAGGGAATCATAATAGAGCCATAATAATACAATAAAGATTTTTAAAGTGTTTCACATGGGACTGTCATTTTTACAGTGCTTTAACTGTGAAATGTTATATCCATATACATGGCTTTTTTTCAAAATGTTTATGTATTTGTCAATATCAATGACATTGGATATACACATAGTAAATAATTTATACTGGTATGATTAATGTCAGAATTCGTATGTAATGGTAATAAAATTTTCAAACAAAATACATCTGTGTAAAGTCATATTATCATTAAGAAAAATGATAAACCAATAAGTTTTACCATCAAATGAAAGTGTCAACATGTACATGTACCAGTTGGTGAAGCATAAAATCACTTTTATCTGAAATCATCTTTTTGTTTAATAACTCAGCTGTTTCCTTGTGATTACTAATTTTGCAAACAATATCTTCAAGGCACAACAAATTTACATATGATTTGTAGGTATCACAGGTTTGACAGTGTCACAATCAAATCCTTGTTACCAGACCAAAGTAGATCAGCTTCTATTACACTGGTAATGACACTGGTTTGTTCACTAAGTCCACCATTAACAGAAAAGTCTGCAACACAAAATCTGTGGTAACATCACACCATGCATGAATAATCACACTGATTATGAATAGTACATTTATTTCACATTCAATTTTTTTGTCGAGGCTCACAAGTTATCTTTGCATTAGAGCATATTGGTACTCTGACTTCTTCAAATTTTCATTTGTAGCTTTGTGCCTAAATAGACCTTTTATTTTTTTGCCTGGCGATTTTTTGTCATTTTCACAACAGTCAGAATTCGAAATGAGCACAAGAAAGATTTACTTCAAGCTGTACTCAATCAAGAAAACTGGTATATAATGATATCTCAAGGATATTCCTAAATTATTTAGTAAAGAAAAAGTACAAAGCAGAAACATTTTTTTTCTTTAACTGCATTGAACCAGCAACCTGTGATTCTAAAGTACCGATTATGAATGAGGCACGATTATCACACCTTTATTTCCTGTCATGTATGTTAGACCATTCTTATTTACTGATTACAAATCACATGTGATTGTCATGCTTTTGTTACCCAGTGTCTTTGCTGTTATGCATTTGTTATTTAAATGACTGCCATTGATTATCTGACTTCAGCATGTCAGGTGATAAAAAAACATTATAGTTAAGTTAATTTTCTCAGGTGGACCACTCAAATCAAATGCTATAACAAATTAAATGTTGCAACATAATAGCAAAGCCTTGGAATATAAAATAATTAGGAATATGGCTGGGAAATTAAAGTTAAATGTTCTAACAGAAAACATTGCATACAAGTATGTAATAAAGAATCTTCACTGTAATAATGTGAAATGCTATGTACACAAAAGAATTGGCACTACAATTAAAAAAGCTTTCTGGGACAAGGTCTGCAGTCATAGTACTATACAATATATATGAACAAAAGCTTGCCTTTATATTAACTGCTGTGAAGAAAATTGGCACTATTATTTATTTAGCTTTACAGTATTCCATCTTAACATATACCAAGGACAACACGTGAATTTTAAATACTCTTGCTCCACAAAAATGTTTCCATGAAGCGCAAATCCTCTTTATAAGCCAAATAAAAGATTGTTAACTTAGGAAAACCTTAAATATAGTCCCCTACACATTTTTTCATATTGCTTATAATAAAGCTTATGACAGATCTCATATCACACACTTCTCCTGTAACAATTATGTGCTAACAAGCTGGACAATTCTGTAGATAGCACTCTATGGCAAAAAGCACATTAAGTAATGTCAACATTATCTAACAAGTGTGTATGTCTAATGTAAGGCGAGTTGTAATATCAGAAATGTTTGCTTCTTGCTACAGAAAGCTATGTCTATAAAAAGGTTACAATTCCACTATTTTTAAATAGCAACTTTTATGTAGCAAATAAAAAATATATGATGTACCTTAAAGAATATGCTGGACTATACATGTCTTTTTTATAATTCTATATTTATATTCTATATTTATATTCATTGCTTTTTTATACTTCTATATCTATATTCATTTTTTTATGCTTCTATATGTTTATTTCTTTTATAACCTTTTATTTTATGTTCATGTCTTTTGTATACTCTATATTTTTGTTTGCTAAATAGCATATTATGGTCAGATCTTTATATATTCTATAACTTCTAGATATCAAAATATACAAACATTTAAATAAAAATGCATATGAAATAAAAAAAGCCTTTTAAAGAAGGAATCTGCAAAATGTAAATAAAAGATATACCTATGCATGGTAGATATTACAAATTTTTTAAATGAATGAATACAAAGTAAACTAAATATCATTATGTTCCTGTCATCTTGAGAATATCAGCATTCCCATGTCATCATTCTTATCAAAATTGTCAACTGTCTGTAATTTCTAATGAAAAACAAACATGGTATACACAGACTAGCTGTAACATTCAAAGATATGTTCAAGAATTCATTGTTCATTCTACGTATATTCTTCAGCACAATATAGTAATCCATGATCTTGCAAATCTTATGCTATTTTATTAAGTCTAACAGTGATGAAAATGAATGAGATATTCTTGCACGTTCTGATATCAAATACATACTAAATGCATATTACACCTACTTCATAAATAACAGGACAGAATATAAAACTATTTCATCAAAAAATGTATCAGTGTGGAATGTAACTTAATAGAATTACTTTTCTACTGAAGGGTGCTGTGTAAATCACCTTCAGGATGGTAAAAAGGGGGCTTGGAACTGTTAGGAATGGGAAGGTTATTTAAAGGTCACTGGCCACCTATATTGTACAAACGTGTGATATTATTATAGTTATAAACAAAATTCATTGGTTATGTATGCACACCACAAAAATGTTTAATTAGACTTAAAACTCTGCTTTATAAAATGAAAAAATGATTCAGCAATCTCCGTAAACAATCGGTAGTTTCTGCGTGTAAAACTGGATATGACATACATTTATCCCTTCTATTCAACCTAACCATTCATGTGCTTAATTTCCCTATGTAAATGTCTATGTGATATAGCGTACGATCATGCTTTTTACAGCAAATATGGTGCACTGTGTTGCATATGGATGTAACCAAAAGAGTGATGATGGGAAAAAAGCGTTCTTTCATTTTCTGAAAAACCATGTTTACCAGAAAAAATTTAATCTGTGGGATCGAATAGGGGAGGGATGGGAAAGTTGTATCATTTATGCTGGATTATAGTGAATTTGGCCCAAAGACAATTTGGTCCAACTCGAAATACAATTCGGCCAAACTTAACGATAGTCTGGACTTTCTTTTTCTTCAACAAAAAAGTCGATGCTATGTAAGATAGGTATTAGGAGGAAAAAAAAAACTAAATTTAAACAAACTATTTTGATATTCTTTGAAAGAAAATAATCATACTTCGTAACATACATATTTATGAGAGAAAACACAAACTGCCATCTTGCTTGTTCTAATTAAAATATTTATATATATTTTTTATGCTAAAAGATATATGCATCTGCACAACAACATTCTCAATTTAAATCTTCCAGTCAAATTATCAATAATCATTTATAAAATAAAAATACGTAACAGATAATATTCTACATAATATGTATACATTTTGCTAAGGGTAGTGTACAAGAGATATTATAACAAATATACCTAATTTTAGGCTTCACATTGTAACACAGCTGCAGACAATACATACTAGATTAAACATGAGAGAGAGAGAGAGAGAGAGAGAGAGAGAATAATGTTGAGCATTTTGTCAGTATTTAGTTGCTGCAATATGAAGCTCTTACCAGTTAATTTTTTATTTTTTTATTTTTCAAGTTGTCTTAGTGTGTGCGCATGTAAATTGAAAGCTTGTCATTAGTGGTCAATATCGTCAATAATATTTGCTCCATTATTCCGTACAAATTAGAAAAGAAATAATTTTGTGTTTAAATTTGTGCCCCCCCCCACCAGTACAAAATAAATTGATAAACATACACTTGTTTGAAAATAAAATGAAAGAAATTAACCTTGCACAGTTATCATATATTCCTTCATTTTTCATCATGTGAAAATTATTTTAAAAAAATATATATCCACAAACTCCGTATATGTAGCGGATGCTGGCTTGAGTATGCATCCTTAGTGTAGTGTATATCATTTATGTCAAATAACAAAATCGCAAATGAGACGAAAGTATCACCTGATTGCTTGAAGGCACCTGCCATTTACACATGATAAGTTACTTATTGCAAACTGACCCAGATTGTATTGTATCCAGGTTAACTATAAGGCGGTATCTCGCAAATAGTATCCAGGTTAACTGTAAGTCGGTATCTCTCAAATAAAAAAAATAATTATTTTAAAATGCATTCAATGTGAGTGCAAATGATAATATTTTTGCTAGCATGGGTTACAAAAGTATTATTAAAGCAAGTTATTATTGTGTATACTATTTGCCCTGCAAACATCAATTATGATTACATATGGCAAACAAATAGAAGCCCGGGTGATAAACACAACTGGCATGGAGCAATAAACTCATTGTTTAAACTTACCGACAGGATACCAAATACATAGGTCATTTTATTACAATGCAAACCAACCCCGGAAACTTGACTTTGGTATCTTTTTAGTGTGCCGATTTTTTCTTCTGAAGTTGGTGGATTCTTTAAGTGTGCCGGTTTATTTCATCTTTTTTTTAATATAAAGTCTGTTGACACATGGAAGCCAGCATTGATTCTTTTTACCTGTATTAACAGGAATTTTCAAAATAAACTGAAACAATGGAACAGTTTTGAAAGCGACACAATCTAGTGCATCCTGCATGCATACCGATATATGGCTGAACAGTAAATTAGTTTTCATTAGTTTCATCTAAATATTCCCCATCCATAGTTTATAGTGTTTTATTTTTCGACAACAAGAAGCATGTACTTTGTCTTGTATGAATAAATGTATGTCATTTCTGGTTGGCGTCCTCTATAGGTGGGAAATTGTAACTAAGGGGAAGTAACAGCATTGTACACTTCTATTTCGAGTAATTAAATTATTATTTCTTCTTTACACTTGATAATTTTTTTGTTCTTTTTGTGCAAGTATAACTATTTTTAATCATGTAATGCAAATCTGATATAAACAGGAAAATGTTGGAGTATGGCTGGTGACCTTTAAGAGAAACACTTGCCTTCGGCCCCTCTGAGGAATTTGGATGAAATAACACAGTCAACTTTTACCAAGTTTTGTTACAAGGTTGACTTTCTAAACCTAAATATGCCCTCTAACAGCTGTTTTGGGAAGAAAGAAACAACAACTTCCATTTATAAATTAATTTTACATGTAAGATATTCTAATTAAACATGATAAATTAATTATGTAAAAAAAAAAAGTAATTATAAATAAATCATAAAGAAACTAGTTGCTACTGTTTATCTAAACATATTATCAGTGAATGTAACTAGAAAATGATACAAAAGACATTATCAACTGAAGGTTAAAAAAAATAACAATTGATATATATATACTTAAACTGTTGCAATCATTTTGCAAGAAATCAAGCAATCTCAAAAATTTGAAATAAACTGACACAATTGGCGTATCTATATTTGCTTTACAAACGCTTTAAATTAGTTAATATGAAAACTACATTCAAATTTAAAATACAATATTTTCTGTACAACTCCATGAAACATAAAGGACAATCTCAAATGTTGGAATTTCCATCATCCTAGGACATCATGGAAGTCCAACCTCAATAAATTTGGGTCATGTCATTCGGTCAATTTTTCTGTCATGGTTTAAGTATTATAAAATGTTTTTATTGATGCTATAAACAGAATTTCCCATCTGCATAACTACTATTTGACCAAAAAAAGTGTACTATACAAAAGAAAGCAAACTGAATGTAAAACTGAAAAAGAATGTTTTCCCCTGACTGCATTCAATTTCAAAAGAAAATCTGCATTTTAGCCCATGTTAAATTTCAAAATAGATACACATAAGTGCCACAATTAATTTCAAAGATTCTGTCATCTTTTTGTTCCATCCACTTATCTACAGAATGTGAAAATACATGCACTTTTATCTATGTCAACAGTGAAGGTGTCTGTTTTAGTATTGTACAATGTCTATATGAGACTATTACAACTAGTCTAAGTCTATCAGTGTCTAGTTTGGTATTGTACAATGTCTGTATGAGACTATTACAACTAGTTTAAGTCTATCAGTGTCTAGTTTGGTATTGTACAATGTCTGTATGAGACTATTACAACTGGTCTAAGTCTATCAGTGTCTAGTTTGGTATTGTACAATGTCTGTATGAGACTATTACAACTAGTTTAAGTCTATCAGTGTCTAGTTTGGTATTGTACAATGTCTGTATGAGACTATTACAACTAGTCTAAGTCTATCAGTGTCTAGTTTGGTATTGTACAATGTCTGTATGAGACTATTACAACTAGTCTAAGTCTATCAGTGTCTAATTTGGTGTACAATGTCTCTATGAGACTATTACAACTAGTTTAAGTCTATCAGTGTCTAGTTTGGTGTATAATGTCTATATGAGACTACCACAAATAGTCCAAGTCCATCAGTGTATGTAATATACCAGATTCTGCAACAGCTAGCCATATGTTAAAGTCAGTGGAGAACTATAGTTATAATTTAATGTCTAATAAAGTCACTAAGACCTAGTTCTCTTCTAATGGGGACATAGCTCTTTCCCGGGGTGAGTCTGCCTGGTTTTTGATGTAGGTATCTTCAAAATCATCTTCATATCTATCATCATCGTCCTTCACACTGCCTGTTTTTGACCCATGTCGAATAAATTCCTCATCCAGACCAACACTCCGCAGTGTGGCATTAAATTTCTTCTCAGCTGCCTTCTTGGCATTTGTCTGTAAAAGACATGTAAAAATATTATTAAAGCATTTTTTCAGAATCAACTTTAAGTTAGAAGAAGCTAAAGCCATCAAACCAGATTGTTTAAGTGTTTTGGAAAGTTTTCTTAAAACGTTTAATAGGAAATTTCATCTTTAACTCTAATTCTACTGTGGCCCATCAAGCAATGAGCAAAAACATGAAACAAGAGCCTTCAATGTGCACACAAAGTCAACACTTTTCTAAACCTGTCAATAATATTCTAATCCTATCAAATGGTTAAGTTTTTTTACATATGACGGATCACAAAATTATAGCAAACTGTGCATTGTGGGCTTGAAATTAAATAAACTAACCTCTCAGATTCAAGGAAAATTCTCTTCCAACAAATTAGTATAGCTATTTTATTAAAACGGATATTTTGCATTTAGAAAAGTCATGATGACTAATGAAGAGCTTATAAATACGCAGTGATATTGTCATGAAATTGTGTCTGGGATACCGATTTAAAAAAATGTATCTCATACAGTACAGTTCAAAAGGTGACTCACTATGCTCCTTGTCTAATCTCATACATTTGATAAACACCAAGCTGGGTGATTAGATTGGTGACCCAATGGGCTTCTTGACCAATTCTATACATCTGGTAAACACCAAGCTGGGTGATTAGATTGGTGTCCCAATGGGCTTGACCAATTCTATACACTTGGTAAGCACCATGATGGGTGATTAGATTGGTGACCCAATGGGCTTCTTGACCAATTCTATACATTCAGCAAACACCAAGCTGGGTGATTAGATTGGTGTTCCATGGGTTCTTTGACCAATCCCATTCATCAGGTAAACAAAAAGCTGGTTGCTAAGATTGGTCATCCAATGTACTGCCTGACCAATCCCATACATCAGGGAAATGGAAAGCTGGATGATTAGATTATGAACTAATGGGCTCCATGACCAATTTCACACATTTGGTGAACACTAAACTGGGTGCTTAGAGTGGTGACTCACTGGATTCCTTTACCAATCCCTTACACTAGGTAAACACCAAGACTGGTCAGCTGGCTTTTGAAATTTCTGTTATGTGATAGTTGACTGGCAGTTGTCGTGCTAGGCTGAGTTTAAATAACAACTTTGGTAAACATAACTGGGTCTACGGTACAAACCTGAGACTCTTGTTCAAAAAGGAGTGGCCTCTTGCTGATTCTCTCCTTCATCTCTCGTAATTCTTTCTCATATTCTTCTATTCGAGCCCGTTCTGCTTCCCTGCAAAATAGATGATAAACAGTCAGAACTTAAAACTAAACATTGTTATCATCACAGCAAACTAATTTCTTCCTCATTTAGCCTAGCGATAAAGAGGCTCAAGTATGAACGACTTTAACAAAGGATGACAGGCTAAATGGCCCCCACTTTGACAGCTGTATCACAGAGCAAGACACTTTCCACTACAACTCTAAGGTCCACCCAACTGCAGGCAGTGAATCAGCAGCCACATTTGCTTTCGGGAAGAGTTTCTAACAGCTGCCTTCCTAGCAGCTTGAAAACAGTAACTTTCATAACTATCCTGTGAACCTGTTAACTTAAAAGAACTATGCTATTTTAACAGTTGCTGGTCTGACGCCCAGCAGGTTAGAAAGTTAATGCTTTAATGTAAATATTGTTACAACTCTAAGTGTTAACAAAATTAAACAAAAAGAAAATGAAACAAACAATTTAAGTAAAATCAACAAGCAAATTTTTTTCCCTGCAATACAAAATGAAAATTCAAAAGATACTTACAATATTATGAGTTAAATTAAAGGTCCAAAAATATACAATGCCCTGAATTAATTCTAATAGTCTTGAATGTCCTGATAGCACAATAATCCAATCCACAATGTCTTTCAATGAGTTCACAATAATGCATTAATCAAGAAGTCAATGAGTAGTAATTCCAATGAATATTTTAAATAATAAATAATTCCTCTTGAATTGTATGATTTCAGCAACACAACTGTAAACTCGGATCATAATTGGATTCCCACACACTTGTCTAAAACAGGAATGAATTATTTATCAAATCCTTATTTATACACATTTTCACTTGACCCGTCATACAAGAAATTGAAGCAACCCAATGAAAAAACCTATTCTAATTGTAAAAAAGACTGACCTCAACTCAAATGCTATGGAAACATTCATTTCACAATATACAATCATGGACAAAAGTTAGTATATAATATAAATCAAATATACATAAATATATATCAACTTGATCTTCTTGTGGAAAGGAAATATACCATCAACTGTTAAACTGAAATGCATGTGTTCCTACATTTAGCATCCTCTTTGGATCGAATAAGGCAAATGTACAAACATAATTTTGATTGCTACTATACCTCATTATAATGTAGGCATTTACAGACCTCAGTATAATGTAGGTATTTACAGACCTCAGTATAATGTAGTTATTTACGGATCCAAATCCTTCATAATAATCAGCACTCTACTGAACTTCCTGCTGTAATTATCATTCATCCAGATATTTATCAAGACATGATTACCACAAACACCACACAATATCCCCACTCCATATTTAACAGTCCTCTATGTCTCCATGGCTGATTCTGGATATTACTAACCAGTGGAAATTGACAAGCTGGACATCTGGTAAAGGGATGTGAACTGGAACTAAACTTACTATGCAGAAACCATTATTTTCTTATTAGACTTACCATGACTGTGACCTCTGACTTCTAGACCCCATAATCAATAGATTTCTTCATGACCCTAAGTGAAAGCCATCATAACATCATAAACTTTGGTCAAGGAACTTGCTTCATAATAAAAGTTATTCTGCAAAACCTATATTTTGTTTGAACCATAAAAAATTAACTGACCTTTGACCTTTTGATGCCAAAATCAATAGGCCTTATCCATGATTTAATAGCAATCCCTATACAAACTTTGGTCTAGGTACATCTTTCAAGAAAAAAAGTTATTATGCAATAAAACATTTTACTTCCGTTAGTTACAGTGACCTTTGATATTTGTCCTGCAAATCAACTGTTTGCTTCTTACTCAATGTGCAAGTTATCCACATACTTTGGTGATGAGTATATGGCTGAGAACTTAAATTTTGTGTAGAAACCATTTTTTTCTTTGAGTTAAAGTGACTATAATTGACATTTTTATCTCCACACTGACAAACATATTCCTTACCTTAGGTACAAGTGCTCCAAAGTTTGTTCCAAGTATGTGATGTGATACAGAACTAATGCCAATGTGTGGAAACCATTTCTCTTCTTAGAGTCGCAGTCACCTTGACCTGTGACCTTTTCACTCCAAGACTGATAGCTTCTTTCTTACCCCAAGTACAAGCTATTCACACAGTTGATACATATACATGTATGTGAATTCAAATTAATGTAATTGTTCAGAAACCTTATTTCTTCTTGCAGTCACAATGACCTATGTCTCTGACCTTTTGATTCACAAATCAACAGGCTACTTCCAAGCCTCAAGTGCAAGATATCCAAAGTCTGGTCTAGGTATAGGATTTAAAACTAATATTATTTATAAGAAATGATTTTGCTTCTTACTGTCACAATGACCATCGCTTTTAATCCTTTGACCACAAAAGTGGCAGGCTTACTCCTTATTTCAGATAAACGCTATATACAACGTTTTGGTCTAAATATGTGATGCAGAAAAGATGTAATTTTGCAGAAACGATTTTTCTTCTTTGAGTCACAGTGACCTTGACCAAACTAAAATGAACAGGTTTCTTACTTACCTGAAGAAAAAGCTACCTGTAAACTCTTGTGGTATGTAGTTATACCCCAAGCACAAACTTGCCACAAATGAGTTATGAGATGGAAACATTATAATTTGTTTCAAAAAATCAATAAATATATTAATTTTCATCTGGGATTTTTAAATCATTTTAACCAATTTTAAATATGTGATCTAGATTTAATGTTATTGTGCAGAAACCATTTTTCTTCTTTTAGTCACAGTGATCTGACCTTTTTGAAAGGTAACAGGGTTCTTTCTTTCCCCATGTACAAACCATCCACAAAGTTTGGTAACTGAAGAAGATGGACAACTTAAGCTACTGTGCAGATAATGAAAAGTCAATCAACAGATAAGACAGACAGACAAGGATGGATTGGGTCAAAACATAAAAAACTTTTCCAAATGGCAGATGTGTAACAAAAATCATGTCTCTCAATGTCCATATAAACAAGGCTTCATACGAATCTGAAACTAGTATAACATTTACCAAATCTGATGCTTAGTGTAATTATTATACTGTTTGGCTTTCCTGTGAAATGTCAATATTTCTAAAGAGTGGTGCCTACTTCCTGATGTCATACATGTGTTTCTATAAGCAAAATTAGTGCTAAAATGAATATCTGAATTTTCAAACAAGAATACTTTTTGGTGAATATTCTAACTGGAAATTGGTATTCAAATATACATATGCTCTTACTGTAGTCCTGCAAAACTGGTGACCTGACAGCAGCTGTAGAGAAACTATGCAGTGCTATCTAGGAACACTCTGAATTGAATTCCCATGACAGAAAAAGACACAATACAAACTCTATCAATCAACTGACTTGGAAAAGCTCATCTTATCAGGACTAGCTTTCATAAAACTTTTAACCTTGACTACATACTGAATTTTGGACATGCCATCATTTGGAAATTAATACAAAAATTCTCTAAATGGCCTAGTTTTGAATGTGCTGGTTATCAAATTGTATGGAGATATAAAACTTTAGGTTACGTAGATAAGTACATACTCAAAATATGATGTTTTCTAAAAGTGGGGCTAGGCTTAGACATACTATATGTTTTACCAAGTAGGAAAATAGCTTTCAGAATATCCGTCAGATAATTTTCCCATATACTGTTTTCATTAGCTATCACTAATTATGTAGAGACAATAATGGTGTCTACCATGGTAATGAATGGGGGAAAATTTCAGCAAACAATATCTCTTTTAAGTGTTTTTTAAAGTCTACATAATAATCACGTTGGTAATTATTTACCATATCGTGTAGAAATTCTGGCTTTATGTCTTCTGATTCAACCCAAATTGGCATTAATGATAATAATTAATTAATAATTGCAGCATATGAATATTAACTGGAAATGGGTAACAAATATCAAAACTGTAAAATCAAATATTTATTTCAGCACGAATTAAAACAAATGTGGCAACAAAAACATGTATTTAATATTTTGCCCTAATTATTCTGGAGTAATTGAATAATTACCTTATTTTCCTCTTTTTTTCCTCTGGAGTCTCTATGTGTCTTGGCGTGGAGTCCAATGTTCTCTCTTGGATATAACGTCTCATTTTCATCTGCTTAATTCTACGTCGTCTTTCTTCTTCTATCTCTTCTCTCTCTTGCTTAGTCAGCTCATTCCTCTTTTCTCTAAGACGGCAATAATTGGATTGATTAAATGACAACAATACTGACTAAATAACATATCTGCAATGTGACTTTGCATTGATTAAAAAACATGATACTGACTAAATAACATATCTGCAATGTGACTTTGCATTGATTAAAAAATATGATACTGACTAAATAACATATCTGCAATGTGACTTGGCATTTAAAGGACTAGTTAGCATATTGTTAATTTACCATGTTCTACGTGCGGTGGAATAAAATCATAAGAACTCTCAATACACATTTTCCATTTTTCCATTAAAAATTGAAAATATTCTGCTTTCTGTAGGGATCAAGTAAAACATTTATTTACCACCTGGTTGCTTTTCAACATATAATATGCATTTTGATTGTAAGCTTAACAAAAAGCAATACAGTTACAGCCCCAGTGCTGGACATCACTCTAAACTGCCACACTGCAGAAATCATAGCGATATGACTAAAATTGTCAAAGCTACACTAAAAATCCAAATCACACACACACACATTTTAATTTTAAATGCTGTGTGTTACAATTATTTTATATGCTGTATTACACTGATTTCATAAGCTGTGTATTTCATTGATTTTATATACTGTATGCTACATTGATTTTATAATAGTGTGTTACAGTGATTTTGTATGTTGTGTGTTATATTGATTTTATATGCTGTGTGTTCTCACCACTGTGCAATAGTATACGTACACCTCTCCCTCGGTAACTCACACACAATGGGGTCCACAAACATAGACCGCACTATAAGCAAGGGCGTGAGTTAACGAGGGACCTACAAAGACCGGAGGGGCGAGGAGGCTGTGGCATTAGGGAACTGGGCTGTTTAATGACTGAATCCTCATTTTACAATCATGTCAATAATAAGTTTTTTGTTATTCTGTTTAAATAACATTTATTTTCAAAATGTCCATGTGAAAGATCATTCCAACTGGTTTCAACAACCATCACGTATATGCGGGAAAAAAATTGTTTTCTTAATTAGCCTGGTTCCTGTAGTGGTGTTTAACAGTATCCTGGTAAATCGGGAGTCCACAGAGCAGGGAACTAGACTAAATGTTGATACACCACCAAACAAGATTCCTTTTTTCAAAAACATGTGACATTTGTTTCGTGAGACAATCATCTACATCGAAACTCAATTTTTATATTGTTCAGTTAGTACAATATTTATGTTGTGATTTCATTGGAAGTAATAATGAAACTTCTTATCATCCTTGGGGATATCTCTAAGTGCCAGTTCAAGAATTCTCTGAAACTCGCTTGCCCACAATGGTCTGTATCTGTAAAATCAAGCTCTTTATTTTACAATGTATTCATTTCGCTTGGCTGCCTTGTTATCTTTGATCACAGTTACGAAAGAGTCGGTTAATTTAAGGTAGTTTATATTACATACACAATAACATTTATAACAGTGTTCGATTGATCAAATGAAGTGACTTCACTGACATACGACTGGGGCCGCTAGACTTTAAGTTGGTAGGATTTTCCTGTCTTTTAACTTTTCTTTTATTTCACCTCCTTTATTTGATTCAAAAGACACAATTAATGTGATAATACAAAGGAGGCTATCTTTTAATTCAGTGCAACAATATAACAAATACTTCCACAAGTCAGTTATCAAAACACGGCTGGCACTTAATTAGGTTCTCAGAGAAACACTCGTTGATATAGCTGTTACGGTAGATTGACACATTTTATATTTAATTACACATTGCATTTATGATGATTACACTTAAATAGAACTAAAAGATAGAACTAGAACACAAATTTCAATTTTTAAAAATTATTATTTAATTTGTATTTATTTATTAAAGTACTGCCTCCAATCAGCGTAAGCGACATTTTCATTTGATATTTCATAATGATGATCAAAATTTCCAGGTCCTATCTACTGTTTCCGATGATACAACAAGCGATATATCAAAGTTTCTGTTACCAATTTTGATCGCAATTTTCTTCAAGTTCAACAAATAGGGATACATTTTTGGGGTATCATCAGGGCATGAGTTATTGAGGGAGTGGTGTACTCTGTGATTCAAGAATGGGTAGAGTTTTAAGATTCAAAATATTCATTCCAACCGCACATTAAGTAACAGACTAGATGTACATGTTATTTTATGGTAAGTAAAGTTACTATGATGCAACGAACCTTTACTTGTTCCATTAAGACATGAAGTTGTCACTAACATAACCAGTGTCCTTTGCTGCCACATCAATTTTAAGAAAGATCCTCAAACTCTCAGTGTAAATAGAGGTGTGTATCTTTATCATCATAAAAAGACTACCAGATACAAAAAAACAATCTCTAAAAGACAAAGTAACAAGCCATAACCTCAAGACTTTCAAAAACAGTCCATTACGGTGCAAGGAAAAAGACAGACATACCTCTCTGAAGAAACAAGCACCTGTTCCTCAATTTGTAACAATATCATGTTTATGTGATTGTGGACAAGCTTAGAAAAATCTAAATATTCCAAATAAAAAAACTGAGAAATGTTGCACACTGGACAAGACTTAGCTGTTAGAAGTTAAAACAGCGGACATAACTATTGCTAAATGAATCAAAGCCTAAGTGTTTAATGAAATGTACCTCTCCATGTAATTGTGAAAAAGTGGTAAGCGATCAAAACAATCCATAAAAAACTGAGATTCAGTTGCACACACAAGATTCACACAGGAGTCACTTATTAATTTACACCAAATAAGTGAGATAACTTTACAAAAATTATTAGAGCATTACTGTGGAATGTCTACCTCAATGTTTCCTTGAAGCAGAAAACCTTCATCCCTAACCTGTTTTTCTTCAGTGATTCTTATTTTTTTAAAAACCTTTATAGTCCATGAGGCTAAAATGTTTAAAGATGTCTGGCTATTTGCACTGTTTTCCAAACAGGGTCATATAAATACAGATCAAGGACAAATGCCCTGCACAAGATTTTGAAAACAGAAATCCAACATGCCAAATTTCTTGAAAGTCTGGGAGGCCAGGATACAAAAAACTGTAAAATCAGTTTTAAAGATGTGATCCCAAAATCAGAAACTGAAGGTCATGGAAATAGGAACCCTGTGATACTACATTTGCATGGATGAAATGTCCAGAGAACCAGTGTCTATTAACCTATGGTTAAATCTTCCATTCTTCATTCCATTCCACCAGAAATCAAAATAATTTTTCAAAACTGAAAGACTAGATATTCAACACATAACGGTCAACATTTCATTTATACTCCAAGATGAACAAGTAACATACATGTACCTAGAGAGGAAAATCAATGAAACCTTACTGTTGATGAAATGCATATTTTCATGCAATAGTAGCAATAATACAAAATATTACATCAAAACCTGAGAGACTAGTTGTACACCCAAGATATAAATAAAAAAGGAGATACAACTCTTGTAATCAGAGTCTCATGGTAGAACAATACAAACATTTGAATGTAATAGTTTAAATTAAAATTCAACATACCATCACAACAATCCCTCAAAAACTAAAGGCAAGTTATACAAACAAGATATACATAAAGAAGTCTGTTACAGTCCAAAATAGGACAACTTTTTCAGATACTGTCAAAGCCTCACAAGGGACAAATGCACACATCTTCATGCTATAGTAAAACAAATCTAGCAAATTACAAAACAAATTTTCACTAAAACTGAGCAAATGGTTATACACTCAAGGTCTGCACAATATTATCTCAATACTCATGGTACTATTATCACAGAGAATGATGGGAACCAGTCTAGAAATGGGTGAACATAAAATAGAGTATATATGGGTTGGGCTGGCCAGCATTGGTTGATAATGAAAGTAAGATTTTAAGAAAAATAAGTTTTTCAGAGCTTATCCTAGCTGTAAGTAAAAGAAATGAGACATTGTTTTATTGATGGAATTTCAGTACTTTTTCATACTCGAGTTTGGAAAACTAATTACTAATATATGCATCTGGCTCATTGGCGTGGAATTGAAAGCATGTGTTTCAAACACAAGTTGATCCAGATAATGCTGCCTGTCATATGGTTTTCTCTGTACTGGAGCTGTCATCAAGGATGTGTCTATACTGATAAATATAGATTTCATCCCGAGAATTCAGAAATTTAAAGTTATTCTATTTTTTATTCTCATGGTGTTTTCAAAGGTTTACTAAGGGAGCTGAATTAGTACTGTGAGTCCTATTACTGCCATAAGTCAAAAGGGAGATAACTGTGTCAGAATAAGGACAGCCTCACTGTGGAAAAATATGCACACTTGTCAGATGGGTTGAAAAGCCTACCAAATACAACTATCCATCAAAAACTGTTGACACTATCTGATTGCACAGATGAATATATATTAGTCCTATGTTCCTGCAATTTATAAATTCAAGTTCACTTTTCATTTATATGCAAACAGATTCAAAAACTCTCTGGACATAAAGGATGTTTTTACATTTGCTGACCAAAATTAATGCTTAATATCTTCTCCATGTTTGATGTGAAAAGGAAATCATGCCAAAAGTAGCAATACTTACTTGACCCGACTTGATCTAAGTGTGGCACTCTTTGTTAATTTGGACGGAATGGAATCCAGTGATAGAGACATATGTCCTGTAAAAAGGAATAAACTTATATGATTGTGAAGTATGGAACTGTACACATTGTCTTGCTTAGAACAAGTACTGTCTAGTATCACATGTGAAGTATTCTTGAACAGTTTATTCAAGTGATTTACAAGTATGCAATTTGCATGGCTCAAAATTAGCAGCAGTTTGCTAGTCCAATTGTTGGTTAAGTTTCAGTTATTGCCAGTCAGCTAACCTGAAGAATAATTAGTGAAGATACAGTAGGACTAGTAAATTTTTCAAGCTATTAGTCCTTCTGGCAACAAAGAAACTTGTTAAATATGAGGCTTGCTTTGCCACAGTAATACCTCAGCATACAAAGCACAAGAGCCCCTTGAAAGGCCTGTCACTCTAATGGCTGAACAAAAAGCTCCAGGAATTCAAGTCAAGACCATTTCTTTCTTTTAAATAGTGCTGAAACCATCTTTGATATTCTTCTGTGATAACAAGATTTTCAAAATTAGCAGCTACGGAGCACATATTGGATATCAACTTTGGCAATATTTTCATTTATGACAAACAATGCATCATAAATAGTCATCTGGTGGAAACCCCATGTTGATATGACTTTTCATTCTGGTGAAGCAAAGATAACATTTTCAAGATGGATGACATTGTGGGCTTTTTTGTTATAAGATTGTCACCATTTCTATTTAGCATGAACAAGATATCTTAAGAAGTCTTTTGATGAAAGCACATTTGATCTAAAAGTAATGATAAAAAAATTTCAAGATGGCCATTTTGGCAGTCTTATTAGAGGTCATA
Source organism: Sinohyriopsis cumingii (assembly GCA_028554795.2). Taxonomy (NCBI): domain Eukaryota; kingdom Metazoa; phylum Mollusca; class Bivalvia; order Unionida; family Unionidae; genus Sinohyriopsis; species Sinohyriopsis cumingii. Next base: position 150,263,660 of record CM068824.1, read on the forward strand.
TCAGCATCATTTTAATTTATAACTAACTTGACATCATGAGACATTTTTCTGAGAAAACCAAGCCCCCCCCCCCAAGCCTTGGGGAGTGAGCTACAGTGGCTCAGTGGTTATCATCCTGGACTTAAGGCTGAAAGGGTGAGGGTTCAAATCATACCACTGTACCAGCTGGAATCAACTGCCAGGGTGTGCCCTTGGGCAAGGTACCTTACTCAACTGCCTCAACACTAAATAACCAACTTGAATGGCAATGCCACAATGCACTAATACAAACCAATGATCACGGTCCATACTTTAGAAAGTGAAGTTCTTAAGCAAAACCATTTTTCTTCTTTCAGTTAGTGACCTTGACCTTTGACCTTCTGCCCCCCAAACCAAGAATCTTCTATTCTGACTAACATGTAAGTAATCTACAAACTTTAGTAAGCAAAAATGCACTCTGAGCAAGTTTAGAAGACATCATCCCACCCCAAAATGTCAGAGTACCCTCAAATTTAACAAATCTCCATATCACATCATTACAGGTACATTTTTATTCATTCCAGAAATAAACTGTGGGACCAATGGTCAAAAAGTGGGGTCATGTAAAAAAAACAAAACAAAGGGGTTACAAATATCTTTACATTTTTCTTGTTTATTCAAAATATCTTTACTTTTGGGATCCTTTTTATGCACATATGGGCAACATAGAGGAAACTTTCATTTGCCAAAGATGAAAATATATGGCAGAGCCTAAAATGAACCCTGTAGGGGGACCGAGGTATAATAAATGTCCCCTTGACAGCCTGATGATGGTGCAATGCTGGTTATGGTTCATGATTGAGAACCGATGTTTTGTGAACAAACCATCTTTCTTCTTTCACTTTAGTTACCATAACCTTTCATGTTTTGACTACCAAATCAATAGGCTTCTTTCTTACCACAAGTAAAAGCCATGCACTAAATTTCATCTAAATGTGTGAAGTAGATTTAATGTTATTATAAAGAAACAATTTTTCTTCTGTCAGTCACACTGGTCTTGAGGATTGATCCTTTGTCTCCAAAATTTACAAAGTTCTTTCATTTTGTCAAGAAAATCCAACCTGTAAAGTTTGGTGAATGCAGATATTGTAGAACAGAAGTTATCATGCTGAAAAGGCAATATCAACTGAAAGACAGCTGGATAGACAAAGCAATGGACAGATAGACAGGATCATTGCAAAATATGCTCAGGAAAATGTCAGGCATACAAAAACTTCACACACTGTACATTAATAGCTACATAAATGTGAATGATATTCTGACTTTTCATAAGAATATAAAATTAGAGCCTATTCCATTTGAGAAATAGGTTCAGTGATATTCAGGTAATATCTATGTTATGAATTATGTGATACATTCTTCATGTCAAACATCTGAGATTCATGCTCAGCAAAAGCTAGGCCTTAAAAAGATTAGGCCCCTGTCTAAATATTCCAGTGAGAAGTTAAACCAGGTCACTTTGGTTAGCATATAGAACTGAAATATTTTAAGCAGGTTGTGAATATCAAATCTTTGACATAGACTCTTTGACAAATTTATTTAGTAAAGAAAAGTGTCCTTCAGACAGACACATGCAAAGACATCTTACTGTATAAGGAAACACTTTACTACCATCATCATAAAAAGAAACATGTTTCAGATCAGTATGCATAAAAAGCAGCAATATGTTTTTAGTCATATTCTCTTGAAGATGTCATATAATGGCATCTTGTCCTATATTCTACCAACCACAAACCAATATCAGTATTAAAACAGATAATATCTCTTTGTACAAATATAAATATGGTATAATTATAGCTGCTTTCATATCCACAATCAATGGGATTTCTCTTTATCCCCATAAGTCAAGTTCCTGGCTCCTACAAATGCTTGACAATTTGCTTTCGTCTCCCTAATTTTGCAAAAACTGCTTTATAAATAGCATTAGGTTTCAAAGACAGCACTAATGAGTGCTGAAATTCTTTTTTTTTTTAAAACAGAATCAGTTCTAATGGTTGTTGTGACTGATCCTTATAATAAAGAAATACATATGATAAAAAGTAGCTAGAATTAGAAAATACCAGTTCATATTTCTAGGACTGAAATCTGTAGCAGTAAGTAAGAGTCAAATTTTGCAAAGGTTTGCATAATTTTTTTATGTATTTAAAATGTCAGAATCCAACAGATATAAAGATAACAAGGACAAATTATCAATCTATGAAGAAGGGAACTATTACAGTGAACTGTAACTGGCTTATCTATAAGCATTTAGTTATTAACAATTTACCTAAAAGTTGGCCCTTCTTTAAGGTGTAAAGATTCCGGATTTGCCTAATGTCAGGCATAACTTGTGTATGCACATATGTCCGATATAATTTTCAAGTTAACTACAAAAACCTTGAGACATATCTAGGTCATTCACTCACTGATAATCCAACTACAGTATTTGCTAACCCTGGATAATCTGACCCAGCATCAATTTTAAATTTTGTACTGAGAATTTGTTTTGATTTTCTGAGCAAAGGGGTTTCAGTTTAATGGTATAAAAAAATGAGGTTACAAAGAAATTTGGGACTGCCCCCCAAAAAGTGATCTTTAGCAGGTTCTGGCATAGCAAGAGTTTAGATCTGAGGTGATTCAATATTAATTATGTGTAGAAAAGCAGTGTAGTTTATAGCATATATTGTGTGGATAGCTCTTTCAACACTCTGATATCTGTGTTGACATAATGGAGTTTGTGTGTGGCAGGCATCCTACTGCAATATATTATCAAGACAGCTTCATAATTTCTCCCATTTAAAACAGTGCTCCCACTTATGCAAAATATTCCATAAATTATGCAAGATGATGCAGGGCATGCTCACAATGTGCATATTATTGATGTAGAATCTATCAAAAACAAGAGTTTTGAGTCTTCCTCAGCTTTGCTGATTGCCACATCGTTTCTGTTTCCCTCCCATGCTAATTACTGTTAATTATTCCTCTAGGCCAAGTGTTGAACAACACTATGTGATAGTAATATGCTAGCTACCCTATTTAACTGTGTTACTGTCAGTTGATTGATGTGTCTCTCTGGATGAATATTGCAGAAAGCTCCATATTAATTAATACTGTAGTTCCATGGTATAATCAGCTCATGCTAGTGTGACATAAATAGTGATGCATAATGCGCATGCAGATCAGGATCTGTCCTGTTTTTCCCTGATGATTCAAAACAATCCACATCGACCAGTCTGCACTGAATTATGCGCCAACATATGAGTTTAATTCAATAGCAGCTATGTGCTTTACTATCCGAGGCACTACGGTATTGTATATCCTCACACAATTAATATCAACCATCAACACTGACTCCTAAAAGTCTTGGATTTAACATCTTAGGGTATATGAACTGACTGTAGGAGCTTTCCAAAAATGTTATTATTTACTATGACACAATGAACAAGTCTTGGAAACATTCATCAATGTATTATCTACCTGAGAATAATGAACATATAGAATGTGGTTACAGGTACTTAAACATAATAATTTTACCTATATTGGAAGGTTTAGCTCGTGGAGTTTTGAATGGCCATCTGTTTTCAGTCAGTTTTTCCTCATCTTTCATCATGTCCAAAATCACCTTGTCTTTCTTGGAAGGAATTCTGTTTGTGTATAGATTAAAGGGCTCGGTAACAGTTGCTTCTTTTTCATGTTTTCGCCTCATCAGTTCTTTCTGAAATTGCCTATATAAAGCATCATAATCTGGAACTTCATTATTGATTTTTGGCCTGTGTCGACTTTTTTTCTTTCCTTTCATTGCCTTTTCTTTCAGCTTTTGCTCTGTGGCATTTTGTCTTGCTGCCATGTTGGGTGGTAAAGAAGCTGAGCGAAGTAATTCTTCGGCACGCATTTTCACTCTAATCTGTCGATATTCCTCCTCTTCTAACATCTTGTCATCTATTGATTTATCAAAAATATGTTTAGGTACTGGGTTAGCTTTGAAAGTTTGTTTCTCAGTTTTATTTTTAGCAATTACATTATCAGAACATTCATGCACTGCTTCATGCTTTTTCCTGTCGTAATCTCTTTTTAAAAAACTGAAGGGCTTTTCCTGAGATTTCAAGAGCTCTGCACAGTACTGTTTAACATATCTCCTTCTCTCTTCCTTTTTCTCCATAATTTCCTGATGTAGTGGAAGATAGACATGAGCAGGAACGGGTGCAGCTTTAAATTTCTTCTGACATTCCTCTTCCTCAACTATCTTTTTTTCCAACATTTCTTTCTCAAACTGTAACTGAGTCCTTGTTTTCTTTTTCTCTTTAGTGGCTTCCCTTAAAGTCATCTTGAAAGGTTTGGGCACAGTTATTCTATGTTTCCATTCCATTTCCAATCTTGTATCTTTTTCTCTTTCTCTTTGTACCATTGATGCTGACGATGCCCTTCTCTCTCTTGGGGCATAATCTTCTATTGAAAATTGTTCCCACATATCCTCTATGCGTGACAATGCTGCAGACAGTTCCCGAGAACGGATTGGTTCTGACATGCTGGTCTCATCTGGTATATTATCTTCATGATCACTTTCCTCCCAAGACCTATGAGCTCCAATCACTGTCTGCAGCAAATTTTCATCAAGGGTTAGACGATCATCTTGTGATCTATGCACCGGGGCAGAACTTGGCCGAACCCGCATTGATGGCAATCCTGCAGATTTCATTGCTTGTGGAATGGGCGGCTTTCCGGTCAGAGGCTTTGGTGTACGACCCAATATCTCTGAAGCAAATGTTGGGTTACCCATTTTATCTTGAACAATATTTACCGGGGACTGGGATATCTCTCGAGAACCCAGGGCGCTCATTTGTTGAATAATATCACCTGATTCCCTATGACCGTTCATAGTGGAAGCAAAACGACCCGACTCAAAAAAAGAACGACTAGTAATGGGGGCACGGCCATGTTTTTCTCTGTAAAGCTGTTCGCAAATTTCCAATGTCTTCATATGCTTCTCTTTGAGCTCAGTAAGTTTGTGATAAAATTCTTCATCTGACAAGTTGCTAAGTTGTTTTGTAATCTCATCAACGTTGACTGCAAATATGTCCTTGTCCATCCCAGCAGCCTGTTCATTATTCTCATTTCTTTCATCTTCGTCTGCTTGTGCACAATAGTATTCATCTGAAAGTCTAACGCTAAATTGAGGAGACCTCTCGTGCACTAATGTGGCACATCCTGTTTTCGGATTTACTGGTGGCTTCACAGAACTGTTCGTCAAAACTGACAAACTATGGGCTGTTGCCATTGTTGCCATGTTTGACAGAAACTATGCTAGTACAGGGCTTAAGATGGTAAGGTACTTGATTGGACTAAATATTCAAAACATGCACAAATATTTTTTAAATAAAAATCGTTTGCATCACTTAAATATTAACACTGAAAATTACTATTAACATAAACTTTCTGAATTTAATCGGGAATGATTCTAACTATTACTGCAGAGATGGGCATCGTTTTCCTTTCAATATGTCATTCGAAGCCACCTCGGTTATATTTGTGAGGCCTATATGCCTAGGATGGCGCAGTAATTTAGAAAGAGAGAGAGAGAGAGAGTCTTAGCGCTACCAGTAATATCAGAAAAAAAGGTGGAGATCTACTTGTTGGTTTTGAAAAAAGGCAAATTAAAATCAAAACTTTAACCGCATCAGACACAAAACGTGTTTATATAGTAAAACAAAATACTACAAATAAGGGTTATTCAGGTTGGGTCGGCATGACGTCACAAGCTTAGCGACCTACTTTCCGCCATATTGCGGAGGTGAAAACAATTGCTTAGTAACAGTACAGTAGCGTTAGTTATGTTCGATATGCAAACCATTTTAGTTTACCTGTATTTTGTTTATTATTTCTGTTTTCTGTTCAGAAGTGCTGCATAGTCTTCTGTAAAAGCAGGATATAAAAAACGAATGTGTCTGTTGAATATTGTTATAGACGTAATATATGTTAGGTTGATAAGGGTGGTAGTGGTGTGTACGTGCACAGGAGTCTGACGTTTTATCAATAAAGTACGGTGAAATCTCAGACAACATGAAATCACCTTATCGGTAATATAAATGAACACTAGGAGTGCAAGCGTGACCACAACCCTCCGCTCGATTCGACTTTTCTCACGCGTCTTTTATAGCTTCAGAATCGCAAGAAGACTGAACAACTACATATATACATTCAAACGACAGTGACGTACGCATAACTCTCGGACGATCATGTCATGAATCCAATCCACCGAATTAACCTTTATTTTGACCACTGCGGTCACAAACCCTTTGTTAGAATCCACCAGACGGAAGTACCCCATTCTACCAATGTGTTTGATTGATTTTCTAGAGGTTGCCACCTGGTAAGATTATCTGTTGTTTCTACTGATATTTTTTTCATAACAGAAAATAATAGTGGAGAAGAAAATATAATCCTTATATAAGAGATGTACTATTTATTATGATGATGATGGAAATGATTGAGAGAAGAAGGGGAAGAAGAAGAAAAAACAATAAGAAAGGAGAATATATTACCGATAAGGTGATTTCATGTTGTCAGAGATTTACCGTATTTTATTGATAAAACGTCAGACTCCTGTGGTACATGTCACGTATATGTGTACACGACAATATACGCCAATTAGTGTCAAGGCAGTTTGAAGGCTGTTTGTTATATAGTTTGTGTATTGTACACTTTTCATTTATCAAATGAATATAAATGCAAGGTTCATAAGATCAGTTGGCCATTTTTGCAATGTCTTTCGTTTACAAAGAGACGCTGGATAGCGATGCTAATGCACGATATTTACAGAAACTTAAAAGTTTTAGAAATTAATGATTGTCCTTATAAATTTCAGCAAATATTTTGGTAAATTACCCAACAAAATGGCCTGAAGTGACATGGCCTGATATATTTGCAACTATCTTACAGATACACCTGGTAAGTTTGTTTTTTAACAAAATATTTTGTTGAAGTAATTGAACACCTTTTTCTCAAACCTATTTTTCTTTAATTAAACTAAAACAAAATCTGAATTTTTCAGTCGGTATTGCTTGTGATCCTAATTATTTTTTTAAAGTTCTCATTAATTTATATTTTTCCATAATTATTATTCTTTATTTCTTCTATTAAACCTTGATTAACAAGTACTAAAAGTTGCGTATTTTTCAACCTATGTACAGTTATCCACACTGCGTTTATGACAATAATTGCGAATCTTAGGCATATTTTAAAATGTTGTATAAACGTCACCCACACGTTTCTAAAGTCACTAGAACAATGGCGGTCGTTTTCGCCTCGGCGGTCGTAACTATGCACTGAAAATGCCCGGATGTGAAAAAGTGCCCGGATTCCCGACCCAACCATTTTGCGGTAACATTTAATGGAATAGTTTAAAATTATTACAGTGCAAATAAATGTAGATACAAGTATTGCGTAATAAATACCATAATAAAACAGAAACACAATACCACAATATACATAATTTGGATGTTAATAACAATGTTTGAGTGGTCTAGAGCTCTCCGTTACGGATCACTGCCATCTCACCTCTGTCTGTCAGGGTTCTAGTCCTACATGTAAGACATAGCACATTTTGATTTTGTTTAGGTGTTAAAACATAAATATCAGCGTCAGGTCTTACAGGTAGGACTACGTGGGCTTGAGTCTCGGATTCGGCCAATATGTGTATGTGAGGAAGCTTGCCAGTAGCTTCTCGTCGGTCGGTGGTTCTTTCCGGGGGTTTTCCCTGGTTCTTCCTCCACCATTTATACTGACCGCCACATATAACCTATATTGTGCTAAAAATGGCGTTAAACCCAACAACAACAATTTTTTAATTTGCATATTTTTTGGGTTGTTGTATGTGCTGGAAACAGAAAATTTTCAGTAATACGCTTAGATTTATTGTTAGTATGTCATGCATATTACACCTGTATGACTCGTATTTTAGACAATGTGTTATGACTTATTATTCGCACGCCCCCCCCCCCCCTTTGTATTTATTCATTTATCAAATTTAAATACAAAAGACATTAAGGATACAAAAATTCTAAAAATTTAGTCTTTCCATTCATCAATTTCTATTTCTTTACTGATTGTCGCCAGAGGGTCCAAAACAAGGTCATTTCGATTCAAACGAGTTTCCTTAGTAATACGATCGCCATATTTGCTTGGGCGAGAGTATGTTTTCAAGCCCTAGATGTAATATTGTTGTTGTCATTGATAAATTTTGTGCATTTTCTTTTAAATATTTTTGATCATGTTCATCTTTAAAATCGACAGAGGAGTAGAAACAAACGAGAGGGTGTGCGAATACTATACAGTAACAACAACGTAAAAGCAATCGTTTCAGGCTAGTGAAATCGAAATGTTTTTTCGATTTTTTTTTTCATTACAAAGTTGCAGGAAGAACATTATACGTTAAAAGTGCAGGTATTTTATTTATTGTTGATAATTCGTCGACGAGTGTTATTTTCAATACCTCATATTTTTTAACGATCCATTCTTCCCTCATCTTGTTAGATTATCCCTAAAAACAAATTACCAATTTGTGAAATATGACTGCGTTTACCTCTAGCAGCAGAGGGAGCGAACAGACCACTTGTCTGAAACGTCATTTGCTTAAAATAAAAGCTTCTTCCGAAATAGAAAAAATAAGGTCACTGACGCTAAACCAAAGCGTCTAACTTAACCGAGAGTTTCTCTAATTGGATTACTTTATTTTTGTCAAAATTTGTGTTTACCCACCGTACGTCTCATTGAGGTCCCGCCCCCTCTTCTGCTATAAATTTATCCAAAAATTTTATCAAGTCCAATACGATGTCTTGTTCTAGGATCATGCAAATTTATTGTTATAAACCCGTACTGGGTTGATTGTGCTCGTGAAAAGAAATTTCTGAATTTAATTATATCCATGTTACCGCTACACCAAGTTTGATGAATATTTCGCAACGTGTGCGTATCGACTCCATTAAACATAACTAAAATATTACAGTTATCTCTGATCACTTTTGGTATTTGTGTGTATCGCTGAGTAACATAAATTACGTCAGTGTTTTTACGTCTGCCACGTGAAAATATTCTAGCAGGATTTGATTGCTTGTCCAGCATCACATCATCCTATACAACTAAATTATTAATAAATCCGTCTAAAACATCAACACTCGGCGCTTCATCAATATCGGTTATAAACTCGATAACATCGTTATCTTCGTCCAGTAATCTTGCGTTTTCATTAAAATCTTTAAGTACATCATAACATCGTTGATCATCAACTGAAGGAGCTACTAAATACAACTTATCCCACTTTAACTATTTCATTATCAGGTTAAGTAATAATTGCGTCTTACCCGATCCAGATGGACCTATTATTATCATTCTGATGGGATTCGGTAGCGCAGGATGGTGTTTAACTGGCTCTTGCTTTCGTGTCGCTGAGAAATAAATTATATCCATATTATAAATAATATGAATTTATATTGTTTACATTGTAGAGCTAAAACTCCAACTAATGATCTTCTATCCACAACAACAAAAAATAAAAGAATAGCATACAGTGGAAGATGTGCTATATGTAATAAGGAATTTTCGTTTTTACCCAGAATTCAACGTAAAGACGGTGGTGATATTGCTACATTAATGTCAAAGTTCCCAGGAACCCCATGGGCTAAATACCCTGGAGAAAAACATCTACCAGGATATAATTATTGTGGTCCTGGTACTCGACTTGATATCAGGCGTGACAATCAGGATCAACCAAAACCAGGTGAATATCCCATACGTGATATTGATAAAGCATGTCACGTTCATGATGTGGCTTATAAAAATAAAGATCTACAACATAAGCATATTGCAGATGTGAAGTTGATTCATTCGTTAGATTCCATAAAAAATAAAAATATCAGAGAATCATTAGCTAATTGGTTGGTAAGATCCGCGATGAAAAGTAAACTGGCGTTAGAGGCTGGTAATTAATTAATCAATTATTATAAATGGAATCAATTTATTATAGTCCAAAGGGATACTGGAGGGGTAGAGCAGCAATTAGTAAACTCGCTGATGCAGCAAATGTCACGCGCTCTGCCGCCGCAACGTGGTTAGCACGACAGGCAATATGGCAAATTTACCTACCATCACCGAAACGAATTCAGTACACACATTTCGATGTTAGTGTTCCTAATGAAGTTCATCAGGCTGATATTCTGTTTTTACCTCATGATACCATTAAAGCACGTAGACGTCAAATAACGTACAAATACGCGTTAACTGTCATTGACGTTGCGAGTAGGTATAAAGAGGCAGAACCATTATCAACTAAAACAGCGACCGAAGTTTCTTCTGCGTTTGACGAATTTATCAACGAGGATCCTTGCAATGGCCACAGCTGTTACAAGCTGATCCTGGCAAAGAATTTCTTGGTCCAGTATCATCGTTAATGAAGCAACATAATGTCAAAATCAGACGAGGACACACTGCAATTCATCGTGATCAGGCAATTGTTGAGCGATTTAATCGAACACTTGCTGAGCGGTTATTTGGATATCAATACGCGAAGAAATTTATTCAAGACAAGAGATCTCGAGAATGGGTTGCAAGATTACCAAGTGTGATAACCGCGCTAAATAACGAAATTACTCGAACAACCAACATGAAACCCATTCATGCAATCACAAAAAAACATATACCAATACAACGACGTAGTTTTTCAGCGCAACCAGTACTGGGTAATATTACTGTAAGATAGTTATATGAACCCGGTAAACTTGAAGGTGGTAAAAAAAGAGCGACTGATCCTATTTGGAGTATTACGACGCACAAGATATCAAGCGTAACAAGATCCACTGGTAGACCCGCAATCTACAGACTGGATTCAACTGCTCCTCAGCGCGGGTTCACGCGTGAACAATTACAAGTAATTCCTGAAGACACACAATTACCACCGCAATCACTTAACTAGCACCCCTACGTCGATTACACTCAAGACAGGTCAACATCACATTTTCACGTGTATGACCGCGGCTGTTATTTTTTTCTATCTACGGTAAATTGTCTTGGATCATTTTTCAGATACCGCCATAACATTATACAATTACAACTCGCACAATGATTATTCTGCTGTTGTTTCATCGTATTAATAAATTCAACATCAAGATCAAAGTCGCGTTTATATTTTTTTGTCACTTTGTTTATAACCAGCTAATTTTTTTCTTATTATACCGTTGTCAATATCATCATTGATCACTGACGAGTCCATGACGATTCTCCGTAGTTGAGATATTCTTCTAACTCTAGATACTGCAAGATAAACTTGGACCATTCGATACGATCATCGACGATCCAAACAACTGTATCAGTAATAGTTAACCCTTGAGATGAGTGAATTGTCATCGCGTATCCTAGTGTCCACGGGGATTTGTTCATTTTTAGCGCATCCTCAACAACACTGACATCAGCTGCGACAACATCATTTAATACGAGATTTTGTTTCTCGGTCTGTCCTGGTATATCAACATCCATATTTTGCCGTCGTGTATCCGCTGGTCGATAACATAACGGAACTGGCAACGTTGGAAACTTCTCTCGTTGTAACTGAAACAACCGCTGTTGAAGTGTGTCTCTGACTATCTTTCTACTTGAACTATCAAATCATTTGGTTTCCACGTTTGCAGAAAGTCGTTCATAGAGGTTTCTGAAATCACTTCACGCATTACTTCACACTGAGTTTTATTCGGCTATAGTCTGATTAATTTGTTTAACTCACTTAATTCTGGATCAAGTGCTCTATGATCATCAGTTATCTCCGAGTAATAATCAACAAAATCTTTTAGCCAATCATGTGGAGATGGTCCAACAAAGGGTGGAGGTTGACCGTGATCGCCACACATTATCACAGCAGTATTTTTTGTTAATAGCCAATCAAGAAATCTTTTTGATGTTTCTAACGGTACGGTACATATTTCATCCCAAACGATAATCCTTGGAATATATTTTTCTCCCATCCTCGAAGAAGTCCATGCGTCACCCTTGTATCGATAAAAGCTGTGATAGGTACATGATTGCATTCCTCGTTGTTTCATCTCTCGCGAGAGTCTATGTATAGGTGTTAAAACAATCATATCTGAATTCTGAAATAATTCGATTGCTCGAGTGGTTTTACCAGAACCTCCCGATCCGTTTAGATAAACCGTTTTATTTCTGGTTATTGGATCGTACACCGATGGTGCAGATGATAATTTTGTTATCTGATTATTTATCAGGTAAATATCTTTAATCGTAACAGCAGCGGATTCTGAATAATCGAGTATACTTTCTTCTTTTATTCTCCACGAACCCCACAGTGCACAAGTATCGATATGTAGTTGTTCTAGCAATCCTAAATATTTTTTATTGATACAAAACGAATCCGTAGCAACTCTGACAGCAAACTCAGAAACTCTGTTTATCATCGATAATAGATTTATCGAAACATATGCGAGCATTGAAGATCTTAAATGAGTATATTGAGGTGACTCACCGTCCATATAGCTCACAATTGTACCTAGTTTATTTCCATTTGGCAAGAAAGCTATTTCTCGATTTATAAAAGTATTTCTTTTCGTTGTATCAGCGATTATAAAATCTAACTCAGCATCATCCATGATCAGTCTTATACAATGTCGTTTATGATCATATGATCCTCCTTGAGTGAACTTGCCAATTATTTTTCTGCCAAGATCTTTCGTAATTTTATTCTCATAATCGGTTTTATCCGGATTTTCATCATCAGAATATTTCTTTTGTTGTGGTAATCAAAGTTTGGTTTGTTTCCGATATGATATAATTGCTTTGTATACAATCAACGATATTAATATCACACAATCGAGCATATATCGTAATAGTACTATTGGTGCCCACATTTTTTCTGAAAATGTTTTCCAAACCAAGCATAACAAATTGGATGAAGTCCTTTAGCAAACTCGAATGACTCGATACAAGCGAACCCAGTCAGGTCAAAATCCGGTAATGGTCCATTTATCGATACTCGCGTCATAACGTGCGTCGGATGACCGAATCTTTTAAAGTATACAGAACAATCTCCCATCCCGAGAAAACTTCCGGGATAACACGCGACCATATCAACCGAAATAACATTTTTATGATCGTATTAGTAATCCATAGATAGTCCACCGTGTCCATATTCGACACAACTGGATACTATGTCATCAAGAAAATCAAACCTAGTTGGTTTACACGAATTTTTCTTTCTAGCAAAATGAGCCACAACTAACGGAACAGTAAAACAGTTGCTCAATAGTTCGTCAGTATCATCAGTATATCGCAGCGCAAGATTTTTCATTTTCTCGTGAAGAAGATCTGCTCGATAAATAACGCCATTAGGTCGTACAAACTGATCAAATTTACTTGTTTGTTCCATACATGATTCGTCGTTAGAACTCTGAAATAACCATACTGACACAGGATCGGTTTTAGTTATTTCGTTAATAAAATCAAACATGTCTCCGCGGTAAAATTTAACAGTTCGATTTCGTGGAAGCACTGTTACTGCGCTAGTACATGCATGCGCGTTATGATCAATAATTTCAATCGAAGCTCCTTTTGATTTATATTTTGATTCATACAAAATCTCTCCAGTTATCGTCGCTACGGTTATTGGGAACTTTAGTTTTTTTTCCTAACTCAGCGACATCTTTGATAGACGCCCTGGTATCTTTAACCATTTCTCCCCACGTGTTTATTATTTTACGTCTTTTATCCACTAGTCGAAACGGTAAAATGTTCTGTTACTCGTTCAGTTACACAGTTTATTTTTGAAAATTTCATCGGCTTCAGATTATCAACGCTGGGTTTTCCATTTATCGGATAGATTCCATAAATAACTGCTGTTACAGGATACGCTCGCTTATAATACGGTTTGTCAATGCCAGTCAACATTCCTGGTTTGGAATTTTTACTCAGTATGGTAATTTTTTCACTCTTGTGTACAGGATCATATTTGTCACGGATAATACAATTACCTGTTTTTGTTAGCACGACAGATTTTATTCTGAAAAGATATTTTCGATTGTCAAGGTAGTTAATGATAGTTGCTGCTCGTTCGTCATTCATCGTAGCGTCGATGACACCTTTGTCATTGTGCATAATCTTGAACGTTGACCAGACATGAGATGCACCAACTGTGTGAAATTCTTTCTTGGCGCCGTGAATTTTATTAATCAAACTTTTATTTTTCTGATCAATCAGATCTGGCATCGGTAGGTCAGGAAATATCCTGTCGAGATTAAATTTATCTGCTTTCCAGGGCTTGATTCTGGATAATTCACGAATTCGTTCATGTTATATTTCAAACAAGTATTTAAATTAAAATATTAGTATACAATGTCTCGATGCAAATGGTTGATGATACGGTTCATTTACTCCTTGTAATAAATCCTGTAAAAAGGAATTTTGCGGACAACACTTGCAGAGCGTTCACCGTGGAAGCTTAGGACCAATACCGTTTCTGCGATGTGGTGTTGGAGTGCGAAGGAAAACACAATTATGCGCAAATGTGGTGGAAAAAATATCGCAAGCTTAAAAGATATTATGATAAAAAATAACCCTGTAGACAGAGCTATAAAATCCGTAGAGGACTATCTAACTACGTTTCAGAGAAATTATGATTTAAACAAATAATATTATATATATGGAGCAAAATATAAACCAGGAGTTTGTAAAACATCCTATAATAACGAACTACGAAGCAAATCGTGATAGTGTGATTAGAAATTTCAGGTTGAGAAAACCAGCTGGTGTTGTTAGTAATAATGGTTATCTAAGATTTACTGCTGATGGGAAGAAAAATTGTTACTGTCACCGATTCATATACCAGTGTCACAAGGGTTTGATCAAAGACGGTCTTGTGATCGGTCATATTGACGGAAATAAACTTAATAATAATTTATCCAATCTTCAGGCTATTACACAAAGCGAAAACTCTGCACGGGGAGGGACTGGTAAATATGAAACAACAGTTGCAAGGAGAGCGATTAAATCCACAAATGTGGATATTGGTGAAGAGAAAATGTTTCAATCAGTGTATGCAGCTGCGAGATATTTTGATATTCACCGGCATGTGGTAAAATACGTCGCAGAAAATACAACCAAAAACTACCTTTTCAAAAAAAAATACGAACAAAAAATTATTTTCTGTTATTGTTAATGAGATAAACTATATACCCCATAAAAGGTCTGTTTTGATGATATCCTAACACCAATGTAAAACTTAATATTTACCTCGAATTGTATTTATCAACTATTTATTTAATTTATTTAGGACGGTCAGCATTCTCCATTCGCATACTACTTACCTGAAGAAGGGAGATAATTCTGTTGAGTATACTCATTAATTGAGTTACTTCCCTTTGACCATGTCACGGATCCGCAGACGTGTTTACGATAAATATCATCATAAGCATTCTATGTAAGCGGAAAATTGTTGCACATGAATATAAACTTGTGGATGTATAAGCTCTAGGTCACATGGGTACCGACAAAAAAAAAACATTCAGAAAGAATGTTTGGCTAAAAGAAACGGTCATGAGATACCGAGAAGACCATAAGAAAGGTCTCTAAAGACAGAGTCTCAAACAAAGACAAAAGTCAGACAAGGATCTCATGAAAGACACACAGGCCAAGTGCAGGTAACCATGAAATGACAATCGCTCATCATAGTTACTGTTTATTTTATTTATTCTGAAATATTCTTTTATTCTGAAATATTTTTTTATTCTGAAATATTTTTTTATCGTAATCGATTTGCATAATTTTGAGTACCAACCACCCTATCAGAATTACAAAACTGACCGATTTGTATAATTTTGGGTACCAACCACCCCATCAGAATTACAAAACTGATCGATTTGTATAATTTTGAGTACCAACCACCCCATCAATTTCATAAAAAATAAAATATTTCAGAATAATAGTAAGAAATTTCAGAATAATAAAAAAATATTTCTGATAAAATAAAATATTTCACAATAAATAAAATATTTCAGAATAATAAGATTTTTTGTAGTATTTTTTGCAAAACTGATCGGTTTGTATAATTTTGAGTACCCAACTACACAAAATTATTAGATTTTCTTAATTTTGAGTACCTAACTACACAAAATTGATTGATATGTACAATTTTGAGTACCTAACTACACAAAATTGATCGATTTTGTTAATTTTGAGTACCTAACTACACCAAATTGATCGATTTTGTTAATTGTGAGTACCTAACTACCCATCAGAATTACAAAATTGATCGATTTTGTTAATTTTGAGTACCAACCACCCTATCAATTTCATAAAAAAATAAAATATTTCAGAATAATAATAAGACATTTTAGAATAATAAAAAAATATTTCTGATAAAATAAAATATTTCAGAATAAATAAAAAAATTCAGAATAATAAGGTATTTTTGTAGTATTTTTTGCAAAATTAATCGATTTTGTTAATTTTGAGTACCTAACTTCATATCAGAATTACAAAATTGATTGATATAATTTTGAGTACCTAACTACCCATCAGAATTACAAAATTAATCGATTTTGTTACTTTTGAGTACCTAACTACCCATCAATTTCATAAAAAATAAAATATTTCAGAAGAATATTTCAGAATAAATAAAATATTTCTGATCACGATAAAAATCTACGATTTTACTTACAGATTCACAATTAATTCCTCTCCGCGCAGGTCAATTAAGCATCCGAGGTGGTCTGTGAACTTAAAATTTATTCGTGTTAACATATTATTATGACACCGTATATAAACAGGATTAGTTGGTTCTTGCACGATTAAACTTCCAGGGGGGACTTGTGGTGTGAACGTGTATAAAATGTATCCTTGTTGAGCCTGATTTGACTTTCCAAGATCAATTTGATAGCTGCCATCGATCACATCACAAATGAGATTAACCGCGATCGTTGATGTTATATTGACGATTCCTGGTGAAATATGTCTGCCGCCGCCGTATGGATCATTGTCATGTTTGAGAAGCGATGCTGGTGGGGCTATTTTTCTCCATGACTCAACAATTTTAGGAAAGTTCTCATTGATAATATCGCTGAGTGATTTTACTAGTTCGCCGACATTAAATCCTGGTATTACAAATGTTGGTAATTGTTGTTCAGTTATTTTGTAATGATTGAGAAACAACCGTTTAGGCGTCGTTATCATAAGTGGTTTTGCATAACGATCAGCATCACCACAGCGAATCATATTCCAAATGACAGTTTTATTGATGTATCTAAGATCTGATATAACCTGATTTAGATGTTTTATCGTCTCAACGATTTGTTGTTTCACATCATCACTGTAGTATTTTGTGATGTCAGAAAAGAAATTTCGTAGTTTGCTGATTGATTGTCTAAATTCAGAATTAACAGGATCTAAAAATGACTGAATAAATCCTTCATGGATGATTGGATTCATTTTATCATCATAGGTATACAAATGTTCTATAGTAATTCTGATAATTCCAGTCTGTCTCCATGGGTATTTGCCTCGATATTCTGGAGTTATTTTAAATTTCTTTTCATCTGTAATAAAATCATCCCGACGTGGTTCTGGTGGTCCATGATATTCTGGCGCAATATCAGGCCAACCTAGTACGGATCTTATCGATGATTGATAAATATCAACGGCATAATCAGGAGAATGTATCTCAACCGTAGAAGATAAAGTCGGCTCATGAACGTTAATTGATATTTTTGCTTCTTTTCCGGTTACTGATTTTATTCTACGCGCAAATTTATCGTTGATTTGTTAAATCTCTTAATTGCCAGTGTGTATCCCAATAATTTGCCAGTCAAGTGTTCCATCCGGTTTGTTCTTATTAGCAAATACAAGCGAATTATTTGCTGGTGTACCATTACATGGCCTCGATCTGATATTTGGCCAACTGTAATATACTCGTAATTGTGCTAGTGCGATTTCTTTTACTGGAATAGCAGTTGGAAAACTGACGTCAAATTCAGGATTAGTCGAACTTAGTGAGATCATCGTTGTTTTCAGCGGAGTTGTGTTACTTACAATTTGTTGAAGTAGCTCTACTGATATCATTATTTAATATATTTGTACCTTTAATACCATCGCATTCGTGATATATTTTAATCATTTCTGAAAACTCGAAATCAAATATAATTCCATCATTAAGACTCGCTGATAACAACGAAGATAACTTCGAGTATGCTACCGTCGCTGTGTGTAATTTTATCATGTAATCGGATAATTTTTCATTCGTGCAAGAACTTATTTTTTTGCGATGATATTAAGAACACCTGCAATCGTTGTTGTAGCTGAAATACAGATTGTTACGGCTACTGGCGCCATCATTGTTTTCCTTGATAATAATACGCCGGTGGACGCAACAACAGCGGATACTGAATAAACGATTACGTCGACGATAACTAGTCGTCGTCGATATTTCTTTATTTTTACCGTGTACTGTTCGACTCGATCTTTTAAGTTTGTTTGCCATTCACGTGCTTGATTGTACCTGAACTTTTGAACGTCGGTTGAGGTACTCATTATATTTTATACAGTAACCAATTGAGGTATTTCAGCTACAAATTCTAGGCACCACCAGAAAGATATTGCGGTTAATTTCTTATCAGCTGCTTTCAGAATAAATATTTCTTCGTTTCCTTTATTTAATATGATAGACACAACTCCAGAAAACTTGTCGGTGGAATGACGCCATGGATACGTTGTGAAAATCTCGAATTTTGCAGCACTGAACACAGACAGCCTGTACACGCCAGTGACTGTTGCGGTATGCTTGAGAGTTTTATTTTGCTGTGACCATGTTGCGAATCCAGATGACACCGTGTATACTATGTTAGTAATGGTAATATGCCCGGGAGTTACTCCGGCTGAAATTTTAATCAGACTAATTTTGTTAATGATATCATGAATTCCACTTACGACATATTCGAGTGTTTTTTTTAGTTGTGTCTAGGTTAGTTTTGATATCAGAAAGTTTTATGTCAACGGTGAGCGGAGTGCCGAAGAATGTATCTATGGCTTCATCGGTTTTTTGAAAATTTCTTCGAAATCTTGCAAAAGCGCCTACGTGCATATCATACTCGGCTCGCAACGTGGATAATTTACCTATCTACGGTGATGTAGCCGACGTCATACTCGGACCGCAACGTGGATAATTTACCGTCAACGGTGCCATAGTTAACGTCTACATATTTTTTCGTCGTGGCATCTTCCTCGGATGTTGGATCTCTTAACACTGTTATCTTGTTTCCATTCATGCTGAGTTCACCTGTCATTATGTCACCGGTATTTTTTAAGCTATTAGCAACACATTTTGCAATTTCATCACTGATGGTTGTAAACGATATACTTGAGTCTCTGATTCTACCGCCGTCAGTAAACAGGGGGATGTTATCCGTGACCGCACCGAGTACTCGTCGAACTATATCATTCCATTTGATGTTGCTCGTTTTTAGTTTTCCGTATCGGTCGTGAAAAACAACAACTTCATGTCGGTCAACTCCAGCCAGGTTCATAATATCAGCGAGTTCATCTTTAGTCGCGTACTTCGACAAATCAATATCATCTTTTTTTTTTCTTGTCCTTGATAGAAGAAGATCTTCCGTAAATATCAACCATTATAATTTAAGATCCGTTCAAAACGAAGTGGTTACTTGTATAATCATGCACGACTTTATGAGGTGCCGTGGAAGACTTTGATATAGCGTTAAGTACATTAATTACTTCACTGCCGCATATTGGCGTATCTGTCATTGTTTGTATTGGTAGCGTTAAATACCAAACCGCTGCGTGAAGTGGCGCGACATACTTGATAAACTCACGAGGTGGAGCTAACCCGTACGAATCGAAATAAACAATTCCACGTGGATCAATTGCGTATGATACCCAATGAGTGCCGGGTCCTGAATTATCATCGAGATTAATGATACCCGTTTCAGTATTGTTTGGTCGGTCCGGCAATTGATCTCGCATAAAAACACCTCTGAAGTTTTTTTTAATTTTAGTTGTTTAGCAGCATCAAGTAAATCAAAATTTGATGCTGGAAGAATTAACGAAGTGCTCCTGGAAGCCGCAGACCTCTTCCTCGATGAGATCCTGATAATCTTAGACCCAGTCCTCTTTTTTTAAGTCCTCGCCCTGTTGCTTTCTTTAATGCCATTCCAGCAGCGGTTCCAACGGCACCTAATGCGGTTGCTTTTGCTACGGCAGGTGCGGTTGCGGAAATTAATGCTGGAATAGCCGCGAGAAGTGGAAAAATACCACCTGTTTTAACCGAATCTTGAATCGCACCCGCAGAGAGATTAAGTTTGACGCCTGTTTTTGATTGTTTAGCGCCGTTGAAATGTTTAAGTTGACGTTCTGATAATGATAATTTATTTTTACCACCCATGATCTGATTTCGCTTTAGTGATATTTTCATGCCGCAGTTTTTTGCTGAATTTGATTGAAGGTTTTTAATCTGACCAGGAGTCAGACTGACACTAACGTGATGATATGGCATTTTATGATAATACTCGTGTTTTTAAATAACATGATTAAAGATTTTCTACTGGTGAATCAATAACCCTCATTCGTCCACCAACACCCTCAAGCAACATTGATTTGTCGCTAAATATAACAGCAACTGCTATGTAAGCACCATAAATAGCTGGTGGACCAACTACGGCAACAGGAGGTTGTGTTACCTGAGCTCGAAAGTGAATATCAACGACAGATTGTCTAGATAAATCAAGATGTTCCAACGAAAAGTAATAAATCGGATATAATGTTGTAAAAATCTAGTTGTGATATTTGCAGACCAGTATCTATATTTTGATCACGTCCCATAAATGACATCAAACGATGATATGCACGCGCTACATGATTTTGATCAAAATTTAGCAATATATCTTCAGCTGGTTCTTGATGTCCATTTATCCGCAAAAAAAAAAAAAAAAAAAAAAAAAAAAAATTCATTAACTCCAACTTTGTCAAATATCATGTGACTGCGTGTTTGTAAACTCATTCGCGCAAAATCCTGAAAAGCAATGAAAATATGTCGTGGTGCGGAAACACCCTGCTGTGAAGCTATATGCCATGTAAATAAACCATTAACATAACTTTGGATACTGTCTGTGGTCACTGTCAGCCATGATAACAATGATTTACCGCCTGAATCCATAAAAGAGAGTACATGTAATTTTTGTTCCTCAGCAATTGATGGAGTCATTACTGGCATCCACAATGAAAGTTTTGTCAGTATTACCTTACCAGCATCACCAGCAGTCTCCAGAGTGCATCGTTATCATCACCCTTTCTTACCAGTACAATTGTATGTCTTGCCCCGAAGATAACTTTTCTAACATTTCTGCAAAATCCAAATATATGAGATAATGGAATTGCGGATGAGAAATTTCTACGATTACCTCTTAACATCGATCGTCGTGATGAAAATCCTAAGTTGAACTCTGGATTAGCATTATGAACAACTGACCACACATCAGCATCAGCGTTATTGGCAAAATTTCTTGGTCGTCTTATATCATACTGTCTGTGATCTGAGTGATCAGAAGTGTCTTTGGCGAACATCATTGTCGGACCGGTTGATCCTGTATAATCATCTGAATATCTTGCTAGACCTATTATCGCTGTGGCAACATCAACGTCTTTTTGAATCTATTCAATATTTCTTCCATCAGTCATGTATGTGGCACTGTCAAACAACGTCATAATACCGTTGTTAACAAAACCGATTCTAACATCAAGTCCGTACTCAGTATTATCTTCTTTTATAATTTCACCTTCTACTTCAATAAACGCTTCGGCGGGTAAGAAATATCTAATTGTATCCTGAACTTGTAATTCGATTCAACCACGTTGATTTGGTTGTCGTGCGTCATAAGAATAAAACTGATAATAGCGTATTGATTCGTCTTTAAGAACTGGTGCGTCTATATCAAACGCCGGATCGGATACACGTTTGAACATTTATTATAATTGCCATGATCTAAATCATGGTCGCCTTGACTTGCCAAGGACACGAAGACCGCTTCCTGCTGTTAAACTTGAAGCTTCATTTTTTCTGCTTCTTCAGATAATTCCGCTAGTTTTTGATTTGCGGCTTGATTTATTATTTTACTGACATTTGCGGGCATAACTTCAATGCTGGCCAGTTTTATTGGTTGCTGAGGTTTTCTTCGTACTAATCGAGCTAGTCTGTCCTTGATTGTCGAGAACGTTTTACTGGCAAGATTACCAATAGTGCCAGGAATTTCATCACGAACAGCCTCAATAGCCTTCATCTCTAATTGTTTTGCAATCGGTGGATTCGGCTAATGTTTGTATGTGAGAAAGCTTGCCAGTGGCTTCTCGTGGGTCGGTGGTTCTTTCCGGGGTTTTCCCGGGTTCTTCCTCCACCATTAATACTGGTCGCCATGTATAGCCTATCGTGTGCTGAAAAATGGCGTTAAACCCTACAACAACAACAACAACAGCAATCGGTATTGCTTTTGGAGCCATCCTTCTAAATAGACCTTGAAGTCCATCTCCGTAAATTGTTTTGTAATTTGGCAGTCGTGAGTTTACTACCCTGACCATGATCGGTCCACGTTGAGCAGTGTGTATAATTATTTTTATATACTGATTAATTAATTGTTTAGTCGCTGTAATAATCATCAGCAATTTGATCAATAAGGGAACGATACATGCTGCGATCCATAATGCCGCCAGTAAATAATCTTCGACAAATATCAGATATTTCATTAACAATTTCTGAAGAATTATTGCCTGCACGTTTTCCTCCAATCAGTATTTCTAGTCGTTCTACGTCAGAAAGAACATTGTTAGGACAAGTAATAAAACCACTTCCTAGGCCACTTCCAGTAGCACCAGGTGCATCATCGTCATGATCTTCTTTTCTAGAATCTTCTTTACTTGATAAAAAAGACAATTTCTTTTTCCGCTCAGTCTTTCTCTCACTCAATTCTTCTTTTTTTGTCTCGCTCTTTCTTTTTCTTGTTCCATTTCTGCCAGCATCCGTTCCCTTTCTTTTTTGAACTCTTCAATTGACTCTCGCTTCGATGAAGAAGATTGTTATTGTTCTATCTGTTGCTGCTGTTGTTCTATTTGTTTCACTCTCTCTTCATATAGTCTCCGTACTTCTTCAAAAAGACCTCCGTATTCTAAATCATCATCTCTGACCTGTTTTTTGTTTTTTATATATGCGATATATCCACTTAATAAGATTATCATCGCTTACTTTTTCATAACGGGGTTTTAGAATATTAGATTTATTATAGATACTAATTAATATTTTTTCGGATAATTTTTCTTTTTTAGTATTTCTAATATCTTCGACAAAACCTTCCCTAAATTTTGCAATCAGTCCAATATTTTCTTTTATTGGTTTAGATGCAAGTTCTTTTTTCACGTCGGCAAATTCAGTACGAATTTTACCAATACCTTCAAGTATTTCTTCGCCGACGGGTGGAGGTTGAGCTGCAGCTATTTCGGTTGGGAGATCTCGTAAAATCTTTTTTGTTTGTTTAGTTCGTTTTGCTATCTTTTCAGTTTATTTAGCAGTTTGTTCTAACGGAGGAAGCAGACTCTCGGTAACTTTTGTAACCGGTTTAAATAATTGTTCTGTGTCTTCTGCAAATTCAACTTGGGCTTCTTGACGTTCTTGCAATTTTTGTCTAACAGAATCACGATCAGGAATAAATTTCTTTATTGCTTCTAGTCTTTCTCGAGCTAATTTAGCGGTGTGAGATTTACTAGCTGGTGGCATTATTGATATGATAATGATTTAATTATAACAGCAGAGGGGGCGGGACCTCAATGAGACGTCCGGTGAGTAAACACAAATTTCGACAAAAATAAAGTAATCCAATTAGAGAAACTCTCGGTTAAGTTAGACGCTTTGATTTAGCGTCAGTGACCTGAATTTTTTTATTTCGGAAGAAGCTTTTATTTTAAGCAAATGACGTTTCAGACAAATGGTCTGTTCGCCCCCTCTGCTGCTCTTCTGAGTCTCTTTCACAGAGTCGAAGTTATGCGTTGGCTTGTGAAAAAGACGAAAACATAGATGGACAATTTTTCACTTATTTCTACCTTTCCCATTATTACTCTTATATAAAAAAAAACAACAAAAATAGTTCATTGATTTATTTACAATTTCTAACCTGATGGTGCCAAGGGGGCCCTAACACTCGAATTACTGGTGTTTCAACGCAAACGGAAGTTCCCGCATCTTCGCTATCGAGAAGATGTTTCTGAGCTTCAGGTCTGTGAATTTCATTGGATGCGCATCCAATCAAAATTAAGTTACTCAGACCTAAACACTATTCCTACATGTTTGAGAAAAGGAAGCACACAACTTGAATGGACTGAAAAATAAGCAAGTTTCCAGTGCCGGTCTGTGTTTGTAAAAATACCTTTCACTCAAATAAACATAAAATGGTTTCCTTCTGGTACGGAGTCATACTTTCGATGTTAAACTTTTAACGTATCCTTTTTAAGTCAATTGCCTTCACCATTTACGGCCGATGCACAATGTACCGCTGTTATATGCTATTGGTTATTTGGCATTAGATGCTAAGGGAGGCAACTCATGAAATCAAATAGATGTCGCTAGGACAAAGCATTAAAATATCTGTTCGATCCGCCAAGGCGTAGATAGGGTTATCATTCATGATTCGAACGCCCAGTTGACAGTGTTAGGACCCCGTGGCGACAGTCAGGTTAGAACTTATAAACCAATTAATGAAATGACTTTATTTTGTTCGTTTTTTATATCCTTGATGCCTTCTTTTTCTAAAACCGGTAGGGGTGGGGCTACAAATAATAGGGATGGTGTGAGAACACTGAACATGAGGCAAATGCCTCGAATGAATTCATCGAGTATGACTAAAATATGAAATGGAAAAATGGAACTAAGTGGAAGTCAAATACATCGTGGAAATCAACAAATTATATATTAACACATTTTCGTCACTATTTGAACTAAAAATGGTTTCTGGTTATAAATTGGCATCGAAATATAAAAAATGAATGCTTATTTTAAATATTAGTACAAATTTAATCAAAGACCGACATGCTATGCAGTGGTAATCATTATATGCAATGGAGCTTTCAGAAGTTAGTACATTTTATTTAGTGGTCTTTATCTCAATATATCGAAACATATTTTATCGGTTATTTTTATATTGTGAACTTAACTGAAAATTGTGTTTCATCTGACAATGACCAGCCTGATGCGCAAAGAAAATCGGCTAACGCAATTGAACTATCTTATCTTATGATCCCGCTCCGAAGTATATTAAGAAATACGTTATTAAGTTAAGAAGTATAGTTTGAATATATTTATGTTACGGCTTTTAGAGAAAATGTTACAAATGGAAATCATCACTCATGAAATTATTGTAATAAATTTGGAATATGCCCATTTGGTTATAGCGCCCCGTTTTAAGGAATTCTTAGATATTTTTTTGATTACGTGTCTGATTATTGGAAATAGGTGCAATTGAAATATTCCTTAGCCAGAAATAATTAGCCAATTACTAGGAGCAAAAGTTACGGAGTGAAGTGTTAGTTAGTTTCCATGATGACATGGTTCACTAGTAGTGAATCCAGGTCAAAACCGAATGAGTATCCCTGTTGTACCATAGTCCCTATTAAAATCTATCGGTGTACATTGGTGGTGTGACTGCAGTGGCAGTATTTGCGGTAGGAAAGGTAAATTACACAACGGAATCAATAAGAATGGACTTAACAGATACTGTTTATGTCGCCATGGTGGCAAATGTGACGCAGTTGTACTGGCGAAATGTGCTTGGAAACCGTGGATTGATTGGCCTAAGGTGGCGTAGTTAAAATAGTTCCCTGTGTTAAGGGATAGTTGTATAGTTTCTACGACGTGAACTGCTAGCGGTACGGAGACCTAACGAGGAGAAACCATGCATATGTGCGGTTGATATATATTTGGCAGGTTGTGAGATCTGTGGTCTTGCATTGATTCGAGTAAAATTTATATATAGAACGGACACGTCGGGCTTTCTAATTTACAACTGAAGTTGTATGGAAGTCTTTGGAAATTTGTGGTAAACTTATGACTTCTAGCGGGAATCGCGCCAGGGTTTGACACCGCTCGGTCAAGCAAAGACCCCTGGCTTGTAACATTATATTCATGACCGATTTTTTTTATAGCATAAAGCTTTAGCGCAATGGAAACAAAGTAAGCAATGGAGACGATTTATTTTTATTTGAAGGGAGTAAATTATAGCAAATACAAATAAAATAGATCAAAGATCTGATTTAATTCAATTTTTATTTAAAAGATGAACACTTTATAAAGCAAAATAATATCTTTAACTTTGATTTCTGTACTGTCATGCTGGTTAAGCTCAATATCAAAGTTAAATATTTCTATACATCGGCATCTATTTAAGCACAAGCAGATACATGTAAAGTGTTAAAAAATAATGTCAAATATATTTTCGATAAAATAAAATAGTGCAACACAATTCCTTGGCTAAGTACTATACTATACAGCTTGTTGAACTCCATTTTCTAGTGCATCTCACTGCGTTCCATTTTTCCATTATAACTTGTCACAAACACATCTTCCAGGTCAAACCATGGATTCATTCGGTATGACTAAAATACGCAATGTTAAACAAATTCCAATACAAGTACCGGATAAGGTGGCGCTCACCAGATAATATGTACTTTTGAGAGAGTGACGTATGTAAGGTGAAGTAGTTGGCATTTAAAACATGCACAGTGGAGAGAATGTTTGCATACCTCTATGCTACATTAATGTAATGTGGATGATATTTCTTTTTGATATTGTACTTTTGGAAATTTTACATGATTTAAGCACACTGCTAACTAAAATGACTGCTCCCTTGTGTTAAAAAATCAGTCTGAATTAGTCTAAAGTACACTATACATAGCAGCTATTAAAATAGGGAAAATGAATTTTGCCAGACTAGACAATACCAGCTTCTGAAAGTGCAATGAATGAATTACCAAATATATAAAATGTAAAAAAAGTTATCGGCTCTTTTTTATACAATTGACCTCTGAAGTTCAGGAAGTGAAAATGACCAAGTAGAGCTAGCACTTTTTTGAAAGATGCACATTTGAAGTAAGGCCAAGCTGTATACTCTATAACCCATAGTACACCCATCAATCATACACCAAAATAAAGGGAATTAAAGGTTCTTTGCAATATACCTAAGATATACAAGGTCTTTTTTAAATAGCCAGTATAACCAGTGAGGAAAGCCGGGGACATTCTTTTTCTTTAAATTCCTAACCCTATGCAAAATGCGAAACTGTATAGCGCCACCTAAAGCACCGGGAACAGACTTTTTTCTCTTGCAAGAGACGGAAAATACCGAGAGTATTCCGATTATGATGACGTAAACAACAATAATGATGGCGGCCTCCATCGTAAGAAAGTGCTCTATATGTTTTGCAACTGGCCGGCAGCTACACTCACTGTACCCAATGAGTAGGAGACTCCAGACAAGTTCATCCGACAATGAATACGTTGCTGACATTGTTATCTCTGGTGGTGGAATGGTGGGAGCAGCTATGGCGTGTGCCCTAGGTGCCCTACAGCTTTCTTGTCTTTTTTCACCTACCGTATTATTCGTAATAATTTATTTACCCTAGTTCTCCATGAAAGATAGTTCACGTTGATGACGACATTTTATGGGGGAGGGGAGGTTGGATTGACATTCACGACAGCATGGAAGCTGTTAGTCCTACAACGTAAGACACATCACCCGATATTTTTATTCTGGGGGTGATGGGTCTTACTGCCTAACTAACGGCGCAGTGTAGATAGTTTTGATGTCGACTGACAGTGTAATGAAAGTCAAATTTTCAGAAATATCACACACAAATGGCAACCAATAATGACGCTTTTCTACAAAGTAAAGTTGTAATGTTTTTGTCATACTTTACTTACCAGATGTCTTTTCTCTAATAAATTCTCACAAAAGATATGGACCTGTTTTCAAGTTCATTGGCCTACATTTCAGTTGGCTGGAAAACGATGAAAGGGGGGAATGCCAAAATCATTTTAAGTTGAAATATTAATCTTCAACAAAACAAATAAAAATGTATTATGTCTATTGGAACTGTAAGCAATGTTTTGTGTCGTTCAAGAAACATGTCCCCCACATGAACCTACTTAAACATACTTCGGCATACTTCAACTACAATCGCATTGCAACAAATTCAAATGCATGTCAGTGGAACATGAAAATACATCCATTTGCTACTATCATATTTTCATTCTGCCAGGATAAAGACAGCATAGTAAGTATATTGATTACACATAAATTAGTGGAAGAGTGTCGATATAGACTGCCAAGTGTGTGAAATATTCCTGAAAGTTTGACTGCTCATTCCAGTGTCAACCGGCATCAGAACACGCTATACAAGGCCGTTATTTGGGTTGTAAGACATAGCACTAAAACAAAAACATGTGCTAAGTCTAACATTGTAAGGCTAGGGAGATGTTTATTAAGCTTGTACTTGCTTGCATAATTTATTATTTCAGTTCTTTTCTGATTTTTTAAAATATATAATGATTTGATTGAATATTGATGTAGCAATAGGGGATTTTTATTTCCCAGAATTTTAGAATAAACAAAAATGGAAAGTTTTCTGTATGAGTCATGTTGGCTGAATTAAAAAAGAACCTTTAATTCCCTTTATTTTGGTGTATGATTGATGGGTGTACTATGGGTTATAGAGTATACAGCTTGGCCTTAATTCAGATGTGCACCTTTCAAAAAAGTGCTAGCTCTACATGGTCATTTTCACTTCCTGAACTTCAGAGATAAATTGTATAAAAAGGAGTTGATAACTTTTTTTACATTTTATATATTTGGTAATTCATACATTGCACTTCCAGAAGCTGGTATTGTCTTGCCTGGCAAAATTCATTTTCCCTATTTTAATAGCTGCTATGTATAGTGCACTTTAGACTAATTCAGGCTGATTTTTTAACACAAGGAAGCAGTCATTTTAGTTAGCAGTGTGCTTAAATCATGTACAATTTCCAAAAGTACAATATCCAAAGAAATATCATCCACATTACATTACTGTAGCATAGAGGTATGCCAACATTCTCTCCATTGTGCATGTTTTAAATGTGAACTACTTCACCTTACATATGTCACTCTCTCAAAAGTACATATTAACTGGTGAGCGCCCCCATATGCAGCCTTGCATATGTTCATGACATGTTGGTGCAATGTGAGAGTATGTCCAGAGTAATGAAAAATACCTCTACATTATTTTGTAAGAAATGTACAATCTCATTTTTGTTAAAGTGTTTCTCTTTCTAAATATATGTTATTGTGTATACATTTTGTATATAAAACAGACAGAGGATTATTTTATACTTTATTATATTTTCAACATATTATCAACTGCTCAAATCATTTTATGTGCAAAATATACCCATACAACTATGAAGATTATATATTATTCAAATATCAAGCATGTACCTCACAGAATTGTTAGTTCACTTTTCCACTTGTCCTTAAATTTTCGAACAAATTTTGGAGATTGACCCTTCTTCTCCTCAGAGCTGACACTATCTTTCTCTTTCTTTGGAGTCTCAAGGTCAGAAAATTCATCACTGGCAGGTCGTTTCTGAGACAGCAACAGAAAAGAAAATATACTTCTTTGCGATTTTAAAGTTCAGATGTGTGCACTGAGTGCTATGTCCATTCTATATTTTTCTGATTGATCCATTAATTAAAACGTTTCAGGCTTTAAAAGTGTTGCCGATTTAAGTAAATTAATTGCCAATAAAACACAACCCCATGCCGAAAACTAGCTTAAAGTGCAATCAAACAAATACCGATATTTTATCAGAAATGAATCCAGTGAAGTCATAAATGATTCTGAACTTTTAAACATCCAGCTTTATGGAGAGCTTGCCAATAAAACAATTATATGCACCAGTTCTGTCCAGTTAATTATAATTTGATGTCCAAACGTAACATTGCTGATGTTTGATCAAAAGGCAGTTCATTCATGTCATAATTGTTTCCCTTCCTCTATCATAAACTTCAAACGTAATCTTAAAACAATCCAACCTAAGTCGGTTGAATCTAAACCTTACTTCAGTGAACTGTTGGCTCTGCCCAGTTGATGTGTATCTTCCATTGGTGCAATATTATTGGCTGTCAAGGTCTAAACTATTGTCGAGCAGATGTCAATCAGTGCCTCCTACAGTACATTTGTTCTGGACAGTGTACTCATAGTAAAAAACTAAGCTGAAAGTAAATCAAGGGTAATTAAGATTGATGTTCTAGCCCAAATCTATGTGCGTCAAAAAGACACACAAGTCGAACTTTCCACATGTAAAAAATGGGTCATTATTTTAATTCCACACTTCAAAATCCAAGGTTTCTTGTCTGTTGAAAACCATGTTATCTTTATGATATCTTTTCAGATAAATTCACAGGAAGCATTCAAACACATGCACCATCCACTATTTTTTTATATTGGTCTTGGTCACATTTTATGAAATCTTGACCTTATGTTATTTCAAGATGAAATTTGCATATTTTGTACATATGGTAATATAGAAATGTTTTGTGAACATTTAGCTTTAATAATAAATTCTGTTTTTCATTGTTTCAGGTACATAAGCCTTTTTGTGTCTATTTTAAGCACTCCCTTCCGCATCAGTTTTGCATGAACTACCGTAATGATGAGTCATACTCAAGTTGAAATTATATCTTGATCTTAAAACTAATAGTGCATAATCATTACAGTGTTATTATTCATCTATGTGCTGAGCTGAAATCACATTTTAGTAAACAACAGTTGCCACTTTAGAATTTAATTATGATAAGATAGTTTTGGTAATTTTCACATCCTTAAAATTAATCCATGGGACGTTTCTATTGTGAGTGTCTTGTAGGTCTATTTACTTGTATTAAATATAATTTGTTTTAAAATCTAACAATATAGTTTGTTCCATACATCATCTGGTGTCCAGTTTGGTGCCCCAGTACAAATGAGATGTAAATTTTACTGTGTTCTCATGACTGCCGCTCAAAAAGATCAGTTTAGCTATTTGACATGAACAGCATCAGTCATAATAAAAGGCTACCATTCCACGATCTCTGACATGCTGCACCATTTTAGACAAAGACCGCTCTGATCTTGTGTTGAATTTTTTCAGTTTCATACTTCTGAAGGTATTAGTTGTCTGCCAAAAATAGAATCATCAAGGGTACTAATCTAGCTGAATAAGACACTCTTGAGGGCTTCATTAGTTCACCTTTCAAATAAGATCTACTTGCTGTGCATTAGTGATGGCAAGTAGAATAAGCAACATACATGCTTTATCAGTTGACCTGAACCATTTGTAGTTCTGACAGGATAGGTCAGTGCCACTTATGATGGCTTCTGCTTTTATTGCTAAGAGTATGTTGGGAGATCGCTCCTCTTCTTAGCTCTCAGAGAAGCAAATGATGACATATCAGGCACTTTTGATAAAATTGGTTATCTGCTCCACATATTAAGAATTAAACCAAGATCAAATAAACTTGCCGTGCATCTTGGCTCATAAAGTTAGGGCAGTCATGAAAACCATTTCTTTTATTAGAATTTGTTTCTTGCTGACATACAGTCCTTGGGATGAACATCAGAGTCAATGTTCTCCAGCTTTTACCTCACAGACTTTGCATCCCAAAAAGCTGAACTAGACCTGGTGGGGCTTATTGCCATGTCTCAACAGGCTACCTTCCCTGGTTGTATCAGGGTTCATACGGTCTTTGAAGGTCTTTGACAGTTTGGAAAAAAATGAGGTAGCATTTTCAAGGCCTTGAAAGTTTGGGAAAATTGAGCAGATTACCCTGAGGTCTTTAAAAGTCTTTGAAATTGAAATAAACCTAGACATTTTAATTTCTTTTCCATAATCACAAATAAAATTGTCCAAGTTGTTAGATTCAGATGTAGTCGAGTTTTCCTGGTTTCTTTCTTTTGATGACCCATTCAATTTCATTTCATTATTAAACAATATTGTAGTATTTCTTGTATGACATAACTTTTATACAAAATGTTAGCAACAGTAGGTCTTGGAAATCTGTGTTTGTGGTCTTTGAAAGTTTGGGAAAAGACTTTGAATTTATCATCCAGAATTCCGTATGAGCTCTGTGTATGTCAGGTTCCTAAATACGTGTCTTCACAACTGCCCAGTGGATGCATGGGGAGAAAAAAAAATCCCTTTGAGAAGCTATGCCTGGGGATTTGAAGTCAACTGTCCAGTTGGGTTATCTGTTGAGAAGCTGCCAGACATATCTATATTTAATTGGCATTGTTTGTTTGTTATTTTTTATATATCATTTCATTATATACTGTTGTAATGTAACATTGCCCAAGATCTAGTATATTTTCTGCTTGACCTGAATTACTGATTTGTTTCATTAAACAACTAATACATAGCTAAGATATTCTCTATGTGTATGGGTTTAATATCAGGATCATTATTAATAGAAGTAAATATGTTTATTTTGGTCTGGATATATGTTATTAGAATTCCCCTACAGTTTACCTGGTGTTCCTGACATAGTCCAGGTTATATATTATAATTTTTGTAACAGACATTTTAATAATAACTAACATTTTATTTTGTAAACATTAAGAAGTTTTTAGAAGGTTATATTCCATTAGGTAATATTTAAAAAAAATAGAAAATGCTAATTGTGACCTGAGGTCAAATAGTGGACTATATAATCTTGTCACTGGAAAGATAATTCATTTGTGCTTTAACATCCGAACAGAATCCAGTTATTGTTGTGAACACTATTTAATTTGGAATTATTGAAATTATTTCTTCTTTGGAAATACAAAAGTGCTCTGATAACATTCTTGGAAATAGTGACTTGAATTTATACTAAAATTTCAAAGAAGGATTTCTTCCTGGATTGTATTACACAGATAATGTGTTTCAACAAAAGACTTTTGGCATATCAACACTTTATGAGCCATCTACAAGTACATCAGCATCTTCAGTGTTCGATTTCATTTGGATTTCTACTTAAATATTTTCAGAGCTTTTCTTATTAGGACTTGTTTCTGTAATTCTGGATTAAAGTCAAGTTTAATTTGCAATACAGTAAGGTTTTTAAAATATATTTTCACTTCTTATTATAAGGATATAAATTATTTGTTGAATTTTACAAAGCTTGTTGCTTTTCACTCTCTTCTGTTACGTTTTTTTAAGAGTATATACTTTTACCTGATAATACTGGAGATGGTCTCTTCAGAGTAAGGGGATGTAACTCCCTGCATCTCTTACCTGTTAATCTATGGTATTAGTGTCAGGTTACATATTTGAAGAAAAAATCAAAAAAATTCTAGTAAAATGTTTCTTTAATAATACACACTATTGCATTTTCTTTCACACAACTGTTATTGCAGTTAAGACTATTGTTACATTTTCATAGTTGTTTCATAGTGAAAAAGTGTATTTACCACCATTCTTTTTGTACCAGTGTTTGATAAGAGTGTATCATCTTCAGTCTTTGCAAATTTGATGAATGTTAAGATACTATTTTATGAATGATTAGTCATAGGGTACTTTTTCTCTTTCTTTCGTATCTAAATACACCTCAAGTTCATGATCATTTTCAATGCCCATGTTTGGGACAAAATTGTTTAAAATGACGAGTCTTTTGTTTCTTTGGTCATTAATTTTAGACAGAGAGACAATATAATCTGTTTTGCCAGTGAGATATGTTACAAAAAGCATTTTTATTTTATAAAACATTTGTTACAGGCCATGAAGAGTTGTTAAAGCACAAGAGGGTGATTCTGTTGGAGGCAGCACCAAAACGAGAGTTTAAACTTCCTGAGACATTTAGCAACAGGACCTGCACCCTTAGCCCAGCTACAGTCAAACTACTGAACAGTAAGCCTTGCTTGTTTGTAGTTTTGTAAATCTTGCTATTAATTCTCTTCATGAATGAAATATCATATTGACATGGGGGTTTCACGCTTCCTATTAAGTCTATATGGTATTAAACTAAAATTATACCAGTCTGACCTCTAACATTCAGGCCAACCATTAGGCTTTTGGCGTAATAATTACACCTTTTTTCACTAAACTACGCCTTACGCATAAATGTATTTGGATTACGCTTTTTCAGTATATCCCCCTACAAACAAATTTAATAATTTATTTTCTCATTTTTATTAACATCCCATTAATCCCACAGACCATATTCTAGAAAAGATGGCTTCTGTGTAACTACGACATAAGAGTACGGTTGTCTATAGACTTATATGCACATTCCTAACAGTATTATGTTCTGTTTGTAGCAGCTTCCCTATTTCCTAGAAACAGGCTGGTTCTACTTTCAAACTTTTGACCTCGGTTTCTATTTATAGCAGCTTTTAGTTAGGAGAGAGAATAGACTGGTTTTCTAACTTGTAATCTTTTCTCGCAGATTCTTTGTTCAAATTGATATCTGGTACAGAACCAGTCTGTAGGTATTTAGTGCTAAAAGTTGAGTCAGATTTATTGTAGTTGATGCATGTGTTAGAGCAAAAATGTTTTTCAAATAATTTCACAGATGGATTAGAAAAGATGAAAAATTGATTCAGAGATGAATGCATGAGTTATATTATGCAGCTTTCCATGTAGGGCAGCTTCACGTCCCTTGCAGGCTGTGTGGATAGGGTTTTAATATTGGTCATGCTGGTAAAACAAAGAAACCTTGAATTAGCTTGTTTTGCTAACTCCAGTACTAAGGTAACTTCTTTTTTTACAGCAGAACTAATTGTGGACACGAATTTTATAAATGCAGAGGTGTATCGAGTTCTTAATAGAACACGGACTACCCCTAGCGGTAGAAGACTAAATTGGTCCTTTGTTCAAACGGATATTTCTTGATTTCAAAGTTACAGAAAATATGCATGTGCAAGAAAAAAATCATATAATATTGTAAGGTGTTTAGGAGAAGATACTTCACTTAAAATTGCAGAAGCCTTGAAAATTAGTCTAATATTGCAACAGACAGGAGTAGTGATTAAAAAAAGTTGTACGTAGTCTGTGTAAGAGACTTTGACAATGAAAAGGGCAAAGTCAGAGTGCTTTTCTTTCATTACCAGAATTAACAGTAGATTTCACTGGAGAAAACAATTTTTATATGCTTGATAATGCTTTGAATAAATATAAGATGGCATAACTGTATGGGGTTTTCAGTTGATGCTGCATCAATGATTGGAATTCATAAAATAGTTGCATTCTTTATTTTGAAAAACATCTTCATGATTGTTCATATCAGGTTGTCTCTGTCATATGACACACCATGCTGCAGGAAAGGCTGCAGATAAATTAGGAGAACTCCAGAAGTATCAAGTTGGCACTCTACCTGGCAATGTACTAAATGCGGACATAGTTGATTTTTTTTTTCTTCATCTTTGTCAGGTTATGATAGGAATATTGGTTATTTACCATTCTAATGCTGACTGTGAGAGATTGTTCAGCATTGTTAACAAAAATGAAACTAAATTCAGATCCAGGCTTTGTAACCCAGCACTTAGTGCTCAACTGGTTTGCAAAACATTCATAGTCTCAGCTGGTATAAAGTGTTTTGAAATGCAGCATGAGAGTCTGTTGCTTTTTAAAGCTCAAAATGTTATATTTGAAAACCTGAAGCAGTAATTGATATTAAAAGTCCAGAGGGATAAATAAATCATTTTGTACATATGCTTATTGAATATTTATCATGTTATATGTGGATTACTCTTTTTGTGCTCGGATTACTCTTTTTGTCCAATTTTTCCTCACCAGGGGTTGGCATGTATGCTCTAATATAGCCATCTTAAAAATCTTGTAAACACCAATCCTCCTGCATGGAAAATCATGTCTTCTTTTACCAAAAGATTTCTTACAATGTCTAGCTGGTTCTAATATTGATCACGATGATCTGACAGCCAAATTGGCTGCCATGTTAAGACTCATGTTATGCTACTCCTTCTAAATGGAAAGTCATATCATCATGGGGTTTTCACTAGAAGATGTCATATGGTGTCTAGTTGGTCCTAACTGAAAATAATGATTTGACATACAAAATATCATGGTGGCCTTCATGAAAATCTTCTTATGGTTACATGAGAATAGATGGTCATGTTTACATGGGATTTTTAAGCAAAAGACTTCTTAGGGTTATCTGACTTAAATTCGAGGGATAAGTAACTTTCCTTTTTGGACAGAATAGGGAGAAGTGGGAGCAAAGCGATCTATATATCTATGTGTGTTTCTGTGCTTTTGTTCCAGTGCTCAAATAATTTTTCTTTAAGGCACTGGTGACTTAAATAAACTCACAAGCCCTGACTGAAATTCCACAAGCTCGAACTCCAATTTCCACATGCCCAAAACCTCCCTCTTTTTAATATTGCCGCACAACATTGCAATAGCTACAATTCAAATATAAATTCAATAGGGTTCAAAGGGATTTGAAGGTCATGCAAGTGTCATTAGTGTTCACTGCTATGCTGGTGTGCTTCACAAAGTAAAACTCCATCTACCAAGAGTTCTGAAACTTATTTTTGTTGGGCTTTGCTGATAGCTAACCTAAATAGGCTTCAGAAATAAATTACACTTGAACACTATTCCGACAACTGAAATGTTCTTGCTCTGCATTCTACTTTTACATCAAAATCTAACTTCAAAGAAATGTTGCTGCTGTTCACAAACTTGTCAAAAATATAATACATATGGCTTAAACATTTAAATTCAAGGCAGTAATATGTAATAACTCTTGTTCTTGTACATACATCTCTTTGATTTAGCTATAATGGGTTCTTCTACTTCCTGATAATGGGCTCACCCACTGCAGTCTTCAAATGCATCTTCTCACTAGCTATTATCAGCCAATTAAGTAATATGTGAAATGGTGGTTTATACCTGAACATTTTGCCTTTAATTGCTGCTATTTAAACTGCCCAAGGGATAGTTTTACATCAGCTCCAATCATGACTGTTCACCATTTAGCATGCTTCATGTAAAGGGCATATATTGATAGTGGTGGTGGTGAGTTTGTTTTTGTTCTGGTTTTCTTGTTGTTTATTTTTTTTGTTTTTGAACAATACTTAAAATAGTGTTCTCTCGAAACACGACCGTATTACAGAATTGTAATTTTAGCATGACATGCCATGCTTCAATCTGGTTAATATCAGATCTTAATTTCATGTACAATAGCGGTGATCTGTTTTAGATTGTACAGTGTTGTGGTAGGTATGTCAACATCTTGAAAATAATGTACACATTTCATCAAAATGATCAAAGTTTCCTGAGGAAGGCAAATTAATTTTTTTTACCACAGGCCCAGTGGGCACCTCACTTAGAATACAGAGTAGGCCCGATCTAAAACTAGAGGGGCCCTGGTGTCAGGCTATCTGATTTTTTTAGCATTGTTTGGTTCTCATATTTTAAGTATGTCCTCTATTTCTTTATATGCATATTTGCATTTAACATTGGTTTTAAGCTTTACTTAATTTTCAATCAGACAATTCTCAGTGTTGTATGTATATTTATATTAGTGTACAAATGTATTGTATTCATGTGCAATGCATATTGGCCATATGACTTTCAAAGAGCACAGTTGAAACTATACATTGTTATTAATTTTAACTGATAGGAGTACAGTGTGACCCCGCTATAACTTGGTAGTTGGGAGCCATAGAACCCGGCCGTGTTATAGACCAAACAGTGTTATAAGCAACCAGGTCACTTAGCTGAAGAAAATGATGCATGAACCCCCAAAAAATTAACACGGGGGGTGGGGGGTACGTAACAAATGCAGGCGGTAAAATATGTGCTTCATTGGCACAGGTACCATCTTAAATCTATGCATATTAAATGGGAAATACACCTGTGGTAAAAACAGAGAAGGCATATATAATATTTTATTTTATTTTGAGATTTTGAGAACCACAGATTGGTACATATACGTGTATACTGTTTATATATATTTATGTCTAATGTATAGCATGAATAGAGTATCAACACAGTGTACTCACCCGCGAATCTCATCACATACATTGAATCCACAATACAAGTAATTCCATCGAAAATATGCACACACACAGATTTAAAATATTCAATAATTTTATCTAAGGTCATATAGGTCTGAATTCAGTGGATAAAAAGCACAATCTCGTAATGAATGATGAAGTACATTTACTTTTCAGTATGTCCCAAGTTGGTAAAAGTTAGTTTGCGTTTTATGCCGTTGTTTGTAGTGCTCATAAGCATTAACATTTTCCCTGCAAATAGGAAGCTTTCACGGCACAGGAAATGTGTTCCAGTTGCGTTGGAAAATGAAAACAATTCATCAGATTCCATTGCTTTTATTTAACCTATAAAGTTTTGTAGTACAAGATCCCCCAGTGCTGAATTGTTTAAGAAAACTGCAGTTTTTAAATTGCATGTATTTCAATAAATATACACAATAGATACACAAACCCAACATGAAAAATGATGGTGGATGTCTAAACTTTAAGATTAGCATCAAGGCACATGTGTAAGTTTAAGATATTTGCATGCACAGGTGCAAATACAGGTAAATTGACAAGTTACAATTATATTTCATCTGTATTTTTTTTGTTTTCTTAATGGAAAAGTTTAAATATATCTAAGAAATATTGTATTCTTTAGTAGTTCAACCATGTACATGTAATGTCTGTCACAATGTTATATCTAAATTGTGAAAATCACAGGTAAAGAAACGGAAAGTTTTGTAAACATCCACTCCATGAATGTCAGAGGTAAGTTTAGACCCCCAGAGTCAGTAATTAATGTTCATGAAAACTTTTCACATGTTATTTATTCTAATATCATCAAAACTGAGGTTCATATCTGGTGAACAAACCTCAGCAAATGCTTAATTTTTTTTCAATCAATGGGCGGATCATGTGTAAAGGATTACCTTAATTGTTCTCATTGTCTGCCAGGTGTAAACTGCTAAGAATAGCTAGAAATCTATCCCATACTAATTTTTTTGCTGAATTGGGTTGATATCACATCATCAGTAGCCTAGTAGGAATTGAGATCAGATTTATGTACCAAATCCATTGCTATAATCAATGCAAAAAAGAGTTTTAGCTGCTCAGGTGACAGGCTGCCATTTCTTCATGCGACTGTTCTCCTTCATGTCTGCCCCATGAACTCTCTGATCTGCATTCTATTAGATGCAATAACTCGTCATCAAAAAAAAGTCTTAAATATTCGATAGGTTCAGTATTCGCCATCTCAACATTTAAGTTTGAATTACTAGTGAATGGGGGGCTGACAGACATGCCATCTTTTCTCATCCAGCCAGCATGTACATCAGACTCCAGTTCCATGTCAATTCCTGGCTCAAAATCACTCATGGGTATTTCCATCAACACTTTGCCAGCTCCATTAATTTCATCCTCCTCAGATCATTCAAAATCATTGCCATTGTCACTATCAGAAGCCAGTATTTGTTGCAAGAAATAAACCATCATATTCGGTGTCAGCCATTTTAATTTTTTCCAGGTACCACATGCTCAAAAGTGAGTATTTGTAAAACTTCTTGGCTAAATAGATAGTAAAGTACAATGGAATGCTTGTTCTGGGCCTCTATAGACCAATTAAATATAGTTTTATAAGCAGTCATGGCTAGTTGAAGTAATAGGATGTGTACATTGTTGCTTACTAAAAGACATCGACGGACAGCAAAACTAATGTCATGACTAGCACTTTAAGGGTTAAGTTTGGTATTGACTTCCTTTGAAGAAAAAGTTCTTTGTTTTTATTGAAGAGTATAGTCGGGTTTCTTTGATGAAAGGTGAATGCGTTATTGAAGTCACTGCTAAAGGACAGCTTTGGAGAACCAAACAAATGCCCATTTTTTAATGTGGCGGCAATATCAAATAATTGTACTGCATGATTGAGACTGATTTTTTTTCTCCATTTGCTTAGTACATTTTCATAACAGTCGGTACTTCAAAGGTAACCAGTTTTCTTTGAAATTTCAGCAAACTATTTTATCTGGGTACTTTTTACAAAAAAGGAATTGTCTGTCGTTTGCTTGATTGTAGTTACTGTTCCTCCCTGCCTACTGAATAGACCAACAAGGAAGATTCTTTTTTTTGTCTTTTTTGTACATTTGTGGTAGTGGAGTGATGCTACCTTCCATGCATGCATCAGAAATTTAACAAAAGGTCGATGAACCAGGTGTTCTGGTCTGATGACAAGGACTAGTACAGAAAATGTGAGTGTTCTGAAGGATTTAATTCTGAGTGAAAAGACGAGGAATTTTACTTACCATCCACCTACAAATGTCAGTCTATGTAAATATATTAATTACTAGCAACAAGCCAAAAATCCAACAAAAGATTACGAGATAATGCCTCGTCTGGTTGCTCTCCACTATGAGAAATGTCAGCAGCAAAAAAGCAGATATCTCACAACATGGAGTACTCATGATTGATGTCAACATAGGTGAATTATGATATAACAATGCACTGTTAAGATGGTTTGTCAATATGGACAAAGAATTTGTTTATGTAGATAAATTTCAGTGCATTTTATATCAGGTTTGCGGCTTCCTTTCATGGGGCCTCTGAATTTCTCTACTCCAAACCAGTGGTTGTATATACAAGTTTAAACAGCCAACAATGTCACCAATAAAATAAATTGCCAGATGGTATATTTTTCTGCTAATAAGGAAAATAAAATAGCAGTTTGCGACATTGGTGAAGCCCAACGTGATCCCAGGATAAACTTTTTACATGCTATTTTTCTCACTTTTAAGAATTTTTTTTTTTCGTGTATGAGAAAAATACATATAAAATTTCAGGAGCCAAGCCATGAGCATCTTGTATTATTCATGTGTGATTTCTTCCCCAAAATGATAATAAACTTTTTACGTTTTTTTTCTTGTACTTTTACAAAATATTTTTTATCATGTACAAGAAAATGACATGTATATAAAATTTTGGGAACCACACTACAACTGTTATATCTGAATTCGTGTTAACATGTGAGTGCATCTATTTGTAGAAAGATGGACTTTCTTAAAGTAATCTTTCACATTCTAGCTTTGTTACAACAGTCCTTTCATAGGATTATACATTTATGGTTTTATTAATTGTCTACATATGTGTAGTAACATCAGGCATTGGTTAAATAGTATTTGCTTTGCTACTTTTCTTTGTATTTTCAAAAAAATTAGTGAAAACAACTTTAACATAACAGCATTTCTTTCTTTCCACAACAAAGCATTATCACCAGTGTTTGTGACTTATATATATGTAATTGCATTTTTATGCTAAATCTTTAGTAACATAATATTTAGACTTTGTTTTCTATGAATTGAATATTTTCCTGAATATATTTGCTCAAATGTTTATGAAAAGAGAAAAAGTGACAGAGTGGTACTTCACAGACACAGCAATGTCTGCCATTGTTTCTCCCTGACATTCTTAAAATTATGCTAATTATGTACTATTGTTTAAGTTTTAAAATAATTTGTATGTTTTTTTATCATCAGATGATAACTCATGGAAATCGCGCTAGTTACCAAAAATGTTCCATTGTCATTCAGATATGTCCATGACATAACAAATATTAATTTCACCTCTGATTATAGCATATTTTTAATAATATTTAGGTTTCGGAGCATGGGAAGAAATTCAAAAGATGAGATGTCATCCAGTTCATAGAATGCAGGTAGAGTATCCATCGTTGCACCACAGGAAAATGTAAAGAGTTTTCTTATTAAGTTTTTTAAATTTTCTAAAATAGATTAGTACAAAATAGTTTTTGTTTGATATTTTGTGTAAAAGTCTGGACATGTATTTTCACTTTGTAAACAAAAGTAGAAACTTTTCCCAGGCATCTGGACAAGAGTCTTCCAGACCTATGTTCATTTACGGAACTGTATGTACTTTTGTTGCACCCAAAACAGAGATCTGTAGCTGTCATGATACAATACACAGCAGCTCAGGGTCTATGCTGTTTCTGTTGAATATTCTACACATTGTGTACCAACAGATCTAGTTCCACCCTGACTGCAGTTTGTGTGTTTATGTAATGCACAGGTCATAGCTCCAACTAGGAATTCCATATTAGGAGTCAGTAGATCCCCAAGTTGTCAAAATCCAACTAGGAATTCCATATTAGGAGTCAGTAGATCCCCAAGTTGTCCAAATCCAACTAGGAATTCCATATTAGGAGTCAGTCAATCCCCAAGTTGTCCAAATCCAACTTGGAATTCCATATTAGGAGTCAGTTAATCCCCAAGTTGTCCAAATCCAAGAGTCACATTCATTGTAGGGTATCTAAAATTATCAATATCTCGTGGTGTTTTGTCCAGTACTTGCCTTGAGACACATCAGTAACTGACACAGTCACACAGTCAAGTTTGGTAGTTAAAAATATTGATGATGTATCATG
This sequence comes from Sinohyriopsis cumingii, assembly GCA_028554795.2. Classification (NCBI taxonomy): domain Eukaryota; kingdom Metazoa; phylum Mollusca; class Bivalvia; order Unionida; family Unionidae; genus Sinohyriopsis; species Sinohyriopsis cumingii. The sequence continues at coordinate 150,306,162 of CM068824.1, forward strand.
TTATTTAAGTACTTGCCTAGAGGGATATTGGTAATTCAACATTTGAAGTACTTGCCTAGAGGGATATTGGTAATTCAACATTTGAAGTACTAGAGGGATATTAGTAATTCAACATTTGAAGCACTTGCCTAGAGGGATATTGGTAATTCAACATTTGAAGTACTTGCCTAGAGGGATATTGCTAATTCAGCATTTGAAGTACTTACCTAGAGGGATATTGCTAATTCAACATTTAAGTATTTGCCTAGAGGGATATTGCTAATTCAACATTTAAGTACTTGCCTAGAGGGATATTGCTAATTCAACATTTAAGTGCTTGCCTAGAGAGATATTGCTAATTCAACATTTGAAGTACTTGCCTAGAGGGATATTGCTAATTCAACATTTGAAGTACTTGCCTAGAGGGATATTGCTAATTCAACATTTGAAGTACTTGCCTTGAGGGATATTGCTAATTCAACATTTGAAGTACTTGCCTAGAGGGATATTGCTAATTCAACATTGAAGTACTTGCATAGATGGATATTGGTAATTCAACATTTGAAGTAAGCAGAAAATAGTTTGATGATTGGCAAAGCTTGGAAAGATAGAAACTCTTGTTAGAGCATATCTTTCATCATCTTTGTTGAATCTGCATAACATGTGCACTTTAGAAAGGCACAGTTGGTCACTGGTTGGTGTGCAAGTGTAAAATTTAAAAGTTTTAATCTTTCCGAGATCAGTATGGTGGTCTGCTTTGGTATGTCTCTGGACAAGTGATTTGATTCCCATTGCCTTGGTACTATAACATATTTGTGTCGATGTCCCATGAAACAACAAACAAACATAATCTTCCATTAATATTTTACCAAGAGACAGTTAAGATATTAATGTAATTTTTTTGTTTTTTTTGTCATAAAGTTTCTTAAATGTAACATTTTGACTCCTTTTGCCAAGAAATATTGATTTTCAGTAAATTTATAAAGATTGAAGCAAAAGTGATGGATGCATGGAGTGTTACCTGATAGATCTTAGGCCCTGTCAGTCAGTTTCCATCTTGTATTGTGCTTAATGACATACATGATACTATTTTAAGTCAACCAGTTTAAAGAAATTCAAAGTACTAGTTTTGTTAATATTTATATTACTGCCAGATCTTTTCAGAGGACACAAGTGTTGCCCATGTCTGTCCATCCTGTCTTGTTGAGTTCATCCTTAACAAACTCTGTTTCTGCTCAATAACTTTTGAAAGACATAATGGATTGGAAACAAATTTGGTAGGGGCTTCGTATGAAAAAAAGGACCTGGATTGAGTCTAATTTTCACCATTTTCCTTCCAACAACATTTGTTAGGGTGCAGAGTTTGACTGGCCTTGAACTTTCCTGGTGCAAATTAAATTAACTGTATTGGTGGAGAGGGGATATCTGTGTCAGATTGTTCTATTTCTTGTTTATCCAAACTTGGCATGAATCTCTTGGTAATTGTGATTTTATACCTACATCTGTCTATCCATCTGCCCTTCACAATTTTTTTTTTGATGAATTGCAATAAATATTATTACCATCTGAAGATGCAGATCTTGACTGATCGCTTTGCTCGCACAATTTTTGTTGAGCTGGTGTTAGTGGACATAACAATCACCTGTTTGCTAGCAATGGGTGCATGATCAGGTTTTGGATTTTCCTTTGCACATATTTCCTAAACTCCATGATAAATTCTCATCATTCTTGGCATGTATCTTTAAGACAGTCCTAGGACATATTTACCATGGGGTTAGGGTCTTAATCATAAAAATTTGCATTAAGGTTTTGGTTCAAGTTTATTCATTTGTTTATATTTCCTAAAATCCAAGATAGATTCTCATCATATTAATGAATCATTATAAAAATAAGACTATTCATTCTATGACACACTCAAACCTATAACCTTGAGCCAAGGTTATCTTAATAGAAAATTTGCAATAAAGTTTTGGTTAAATTTATTTCTTTGTTTATATCTTTTTCATCCCTTGATGTATTGTTTCTTTCTAGGGATGAGTCATTAATGAAGCTAAGACAACTTCTTCTGTATCATGCAGGCTAGCTCTTTGGCCATGGGGTCAGGGTTAGAAAACTTCTTCTGTATCATGCATGCCAGCTCTTTGGCCATGAGGTCAGGGTTAGACAACTCTTTCTGTATCATGCAGGCTAGCTCTTTGGCCATGGGGTCAGGGTTAGACAACTCCTTCTGTATCATGCAAGCTAGCTTTTTGGCCATGGGGTCAGGGTTAGACAACTCCTTCTGTATCATGCAAGCTAGCTCTTTGGCCATGGGGTCAGGGTCATAGTCAAAGAAATTGTGCTTTAAGATTTTGGTTAAAGATTTTTTCTTTGCTTTTGTTTATGAAAGACTGCTCTGGTGGCTTAGTGGTTAGAACATTCACCTTGGATGCGGGAGGTTATTTTTTCAAACCATGGCCAAGTCATGCCAAAGACTTATAAAAATGATACTAACAACTGCCTCTCTAGGCGCTCGGCATTAAGAGGTTAGTGTTAGGACTGGTCGGCATGGTATCAGGATAATGTGACTGGGTGGGACATTATGCAACATGTTTGCGGCATGATGCCTCAGTGCTGGACATCACTATAAACTGCCACACTGTAGACATCATAGGGATATGACTGGAAAATTGTTAAAGCTACAATAAAAATCCAAAACACACACACACATTTACGAAAGCCCTAGATGGATTCTCTTCTTCAAAATTCTGTGACGTGCTCACATGTCCTTATTACCTTGAGGTCAAGGTTGCAGAAGGTTTGCATTAATGTTTTGTTTACAAGAGTTTTCATTTATATATTTTGTTAATCCTAATGATGGACTGGATGTGGAGTGTTTACATGAGCAAATTGCTGAATATTTCCTCTAGTGTTATTGTGTCAGCTGGCAATAATTTGTCTTTTCATTTGATCATACAGGTCTGGGATTCTTGTTCAAACTCACTAATTACCTTTAACCAAGAGGAAATGACCCAGGAGCTAGCATTTGTGGCAGAAAATGATGTAATTTTAGAGGGTATCACACGCAGACTGGATGCAGTTAAAGATAAGGTGGAAGTCTGGTACAAGACAAAAGGGAAACAGTACATTATACCAGGAGGTGAATCATCAGAGGACAACTCTTGGGTCACAGTTCACCTAGACAATGGGAAAACAATTAAAACTAAACTATTAGTAAGTATTGGGTACAAATTTTTATTTGATGTTTTTTATTTTTTCCACAGGAAACTACATCATAAATATTAAATATTTGTTTCTAATGATGTTCTTATTAACAGTGTAACATTGTAAAATATGTAGTCTTTGCAAAGTTCCTGTTTTTAATGAACTTTCAAACTGATAATCTTGAAAATAAAGGTCATTTATACAGAAATGTGAACCACTTCACTAAAAATAGCTATTTATTGACAGTTATTCACAATGCAATTATAAAGCAGTTATTCAGCTCCTTCCTCCCTTTGCTATTGATATCTGTTCCATTTTTTATGAGGTCCTTGGTAACACACACCCTCACTAATGCTGCGGTCTGTATTTTTTGACCCTGTTTGGTGCAGGTTATTGAGGAAGTGTATCATGAAAATGTTCTAAGGCTTTTTTTCCATTTTCAGATAGGAGCAGATGGGTTCAAATCAGCAGTGCGTGATGCCAGTAAATTGCATGTTGTAACATGGGATTACAAACAGGCAGCTGTTGTGGCTACTCTTTGTGTCTCCGAGGTATTATGATGTTTCATTGTTGCAAATGATAAAAATGAGTGTCTTAAGTTTGTCTTGCATACTTGAACTTTTAGCACTCCAGGTTTTAGCTAAAATGGTCATATTAGTGACTTAAAAAAGTAGAATTGGCAAATAAACAGTTTTAACTGCAGAATTACATGAATACTTTTTTTATTACCAGTATATAACATATTTTATTCTTAACAAATTCAGCGGATGCAGTTTCATTTGCAGTTTAGTCCTTTTTTGATTGTAAGGTTCCTACATTTAATTTCCCATCTTTACATATTACTGTGGTCCCGGGTGGCCAAGTGGTCTAAAGTACACAACTTTGTTATCATTTTTATCTCACCTTTGTCCATGTGGATTTGAATCTCGGACTCAGCCAGTGTGGGTATTTGAGAAAGCTGCCAGTAGTTCCTTGTGGGTTGGTGGTTCTTACTGGGGATTTTCCTGGGTGGTTCCTCCACCAGTTATACTGGGCACCATGTATAACCCATCTTGCACTGAGAAATGGGATGAAACCCAAAACAACAACTATATATTACTATTTGGTTTACTATCTATAAACGACCAGTCAAACACATGACCTGTGCAGTCAACTGCAGCTAATGGTACAAACCCAGACTAATGGAAAACTTTAGTTGGTTGTTTAATTACTGTCAGTGAAACTTCTATAAATGCGGATAAGGTGCAGTTACTAATACAAATTATCATCAGACGAAAATGTATGTTGTCAGAAAGTATATAGAAAGACAGTTTGGAGAACTTCTCTTTTATGCTTCCTTTCATTAGGAGAGCAATTTTATACAGTGGAACCCCACTATAATGTGATAATTGGGGTCCAACAAATTGGATCGCGTTAATAGCGGGGTTGAGTTAATGCTGGGTTTTACAGTATTTTACTTTTTCAGAGAACAACTTGTTGGCACATATACGTATATTCATGTCTTGTGTATATGATGAATAGGGTATCAACACCATTAACTATCGTGCCATTGTGGCATGGAGTTAATCCATAATGCATGTAATTCCATTGAAAAATTGCACACAGATTTACAATGTTCAATAATTTTGTCCCAGATCATTGTCTGAATTCAGCGTCTGATATACAGCATGAACAGATTATTAACACTATTTACTTGCCGTCTGTTATTGTACCGTCAGGGCTTGCAATTAATCCATAATACATGTAATTCCATTACAAAAATTGCATACATATTTAAACTATTCAATAATTTTGTCGCAGATCATTATGCATCTGAATTCAATGGGAAAAATTAACAGCAAAATTAGGTTAAGAAACATGAAGCATGTGTATGGTTCATTACGTTTCAGGGTCTATGAACGGTGTCTGTACAAATTTCCTACTCCTAAAATTTTATCATATTCATTTCCATGTACATTTATCCATTGTAAATTTCCAATAATTAACACTTGTACGCCTATTTGTTTGAACAACTACAACAGGAATAATTAACAATCAACACATGCTTTCAGTGTGCATAAAACTTTTGCTTCAGATTTTGTGAATATGGAAAGAAACATGTGAAACTACTATAATAATCATTGCACAAAATGCAGAGAGCAACTTGCATTTGTGAACTTGCTTTTCCATAATGGTAAAATATTTTTGTAAAAAATAGGAAATTACTAACGAGTTCATAAACAAACACCATGCATGTAAAACCCGAGAACTAAGTGTAGTAGGCCTGCAATGGTCACAAGTCACTTTTATTAAAAAAATTTAAGCTGAACGCATGTACAATTTCATGCCCTTTCAATTTCCAGCTAATACAGCAGACATTATTTACTGGTCAACTGATTGCATCTAATAATAGCAAACATGTTGGCGGCTTTTGTTGTTTGATGTTTATTAAAGTGTGAGAATCTTTTATCAACCACCACATTGTCTGCTGCTTGGTTGTGTATACAGTTAAAGTAGAAACACATGTTGGCTATTATTTGAGCAACAATTGTATACAGAATTAATTGAAGACAGTCACAAAGACCACTTACTGGCTTTACTCATGGATCAGTAATAAGTAACATTTCTGATAATGTTTATTTTGGCATAACACTTCAAGAACCTGGTGAAATTATTCAATTTCAGAAGCTATGCCACGATCATATTAAATAAAAAATTCATACACGAACTCTTCCACAAAATGATAATAAATATTTTACACACTAGTTCTCGTACTTAAAAAAATATTTTTTTCTGGTACGAGAAAAATGCATATACATGTATTTAAAATTTCAAGAACCATGCCATGATCGTATTATGTTAGAATTCATACGCAATTTCTTCCCCAAAAATAATACATTTTTTTAACACTTTTTCACGTACTTTGAACAAAAAATATTTTTTCGTGTGCGAATGAATATACAAAATTTTGGGAGCCACACCACGACCACATTATGTCCGAATTCGCGTTATGGCGGAGTCGCACTGTACTTCAGATGAAGATCTGTATCATAATGTCCTCCAAAGGATGACCAAGAAGAGATGGGATGCTCGTGCATTACCCCCTCATTACAAATTTTCCTAATGTAAATGTAATTGGGTGATTTATTCAGCAGAGATAGGACATAATAAGATATTTGGATAGTTTAGCATGTACATTTAATTGCCATAGTTTACAAACAATGCACATACTTACACTCCAACTTACTCGGACCTCAAATCTATCTTAAATGTTTGCAAGTATATGTTGCATGCTAGTTGATGATTCCATCATGATCTTGCATGAGTAAAGGTTGTTAATGTCATAAGTGGCCTTATACCACCATCAATGAAGTTCTTCAGTTTACAGAGACAGAAAAGGTAATGTATATATTATGTGTATTTAATTTGTATTCTTGCTTTTTTCATTGATGTTATGTATATCTGTATTTTCTAATTGACCTTGGTCAAAAACCAAGTTAATGGTGTACCTGACCAGTGACATTTATTTTGTAAATAACATAATACATAGCTAATATTTCTCTATGATAATAGCATAAATATTCAGCTCATTATTAATGGAGGTAAACATGTTTATTTGAATCTGGATCTAGTACATCAGTTTACCATTTGGAAAGTCCTAAACTTGTTGGCAGCTTTAATTATTTTGGAGTGGAAATTGACCAACAGCCTGGCTCTTTTATTGTGTCTAAGCTTTTTTTTAATCAATGTTGTTTATTTGAAAAATTACCCAGTCTTGCCTTAACATCCAAAGCAGAATCAGTCTTATTGTTGTGTTCATTTTTTTAATTTAGGTAGATTTATTTATTCAAATTATGAATTACTGGAATTACAAAGTGCTCAGTAATATTCATGGGCTAAAATATTAATTTGGAATTATAGTGAATTCGGTCAAGGACATTTTGGAATATGTTTTTGTGATATAACAAAAACCTGCTAGCATATCACTACATTCCAGGCCATTGGCACGTTCAAGACTACAGGCTCATCACCACATTCAGAATTGGAATTTATTTGGAACACCACTGGATTTCAGTTGGAACTTTGTACATTAGGTCTTGCAATAGAGCTTTTACTGCTATTTAGGATTTAATTCATAATACTGTAAATTCTTTTAAATTTTCACTTTGTATTCTAGGGAAATAAATTATTTGTTTAATTTTACAAAACTTATAGTTCTTTTTGCTCTTTTCTGTTACTTTAAGACCATAGAGTCATAACAATATAACTTTGGATGCAAGTGCCATCATCTATAAATTGGCAATGGGGCAAGGAAAAAGAGCTCGTGTTTGCTCCATACATGACTGAATTTCAGTTTTGTATGGGGCTTTGATGTTGTTAGCATCATACATGACTGAACTTCAGTTTTATAAGGTGCTTTTGTTGTTGTTGGCACCATGCAAGACTGAATTTCAGTTTTATATGTTGCTTTCATATTGTCAGCATCATGCATGACATAATTTTTCATCTTGTTAGCTCCATGCATGACTGAATTTTAGTTTTGTATGGTGCTTTCAAGGGTAATAGTAAAGGCAAGAATCTAAAATTAGATTTTGTTCCCTGATCACTTTTCATAAAAAGAGTTTTGTTGATTGGGTGCATACTAGCATTTACAAAAGTATGTGAAAGTATATTATGAGGTGTTGTACAAACCATGACCAAATGTCAGTTTTGATGTTCTGACATTTTATGATAAGTTGATTTGTTTTACTTCCTGATCATGTCAAAATTAGAACACCTGACACCATCAATAGTCCTCATGTTGTTTTTTTATACACTGTTTTGTTTCTTGGTTCATTTAATGAGAAGGTATCATATGTTAGTGACTTCAGATATTTTATAGCTCTGCCTAATTTTTTGTGTAGGAGTAGGTATAGATTATTTGTGTACTCTTGCTCCAAAGTACATCTTATTTTCATCTTTCACGCCTCTGTATTTTCTTTCTGCTCGACACTGGTCAAATTTGCCTCTAAGATTGATATGAATGTTGTGTAGTTAGGGATCCATCATTATTTGATAAAGTTACTTCCCCTGCTAGGAAATTAGGTCATTTGATTCGTACTTTGAGCAGTTTGCTATTTACCTGAGCTAAGATGAATTTTCTTTTTTTGCAGACAGAAAATACAGTTGCATGGCAGAGGTTTTTACCAACTGGGCCTATAGCAATGTTACCTGTAAGTAACTTACTTGTATAAATTAAGATTGGAAAGTCTGGACATTTTATGCTTCCATTGTTCCCGATTTTTGTGAAATTGTACAGAAAAAACCTAAACAATTTCCATGTAGTTTTGTGTGAATTTCTTGGTACATAGCAAAGGTTTGCTTGCCCTACACATTTTTTTTCCTTGTCAGGCAGCAAGACTATGAAATTTTCGGTCCAGTTGGATTTGCTTTGAATGAATATTGTGTAATGAAAACGCACCGTTGTTATATAGAAATGCACAGCAGGTCAACAAAATCTCTTGAAGCTGTAATTTGCATTGTGGATTAAGCTATATCTGCAGCATGTATGTAAAATGTCCAGGATGTCATCCGTGCATGAGAAAAGTGAGCAAACAAAGTCAAATGACTTATCACAGACATTACCACACCTTCTCATTAACATACATCTACAAAATCAGATTTTTTTTGTTGTTGAAAATTATACCAATATAAACTATTATGAAAGTTAAATATATATTGAAAACTTCATGTAAATTGGTGGAAAAAATGACAAAGTTTGGTCCATTTGAATTTGTGTAGCAGATACCTGTGTGATGGACATTATACTGCAATGTCTATTAGACTTGTCATTTGGTGCCTGAAATAACTTAATGCCTTATACCTTTTCTTGTCATAATATTGGTCAGAAGTCCATGGTATCTGCATGTGTTTGACTCTTTCACTTTCGGTAATTAATTAATTATTATAACAACAGTATATAAAATCAGACTAGTCTCAGCTGAATGCAGCAAATTGATTGAATGTTACACATTGCTTGCCATCAACCATCATCTGCCAATTTGCTTGGCATCAAACCCTTTCTTGATGCATTCTGACATGAGTGGAAGTAATAACTGGGACATTCTTAGACTGTGCCACCAAGTTTTTTATGTAATATGAGATATCTCTGCCTGACTGCCAAATAGGTCAGCAGACAAGTTTTAGCTCCCTTTAGCTAAAAGTAGTATCTGGGAGGGCTGGATTTGCTAAGTAGTGCTAGTTCCGCTAAGGCATTATGATTGGGTAATGTATTTTCGAAGAAACATATTTCACTAGGAAAAATTGGTTTCCTTGCCATTCAACTCTTACAAGCTTATACCTTTACCTCATAGAACATAGTGACAAAGTGTAGCGCGCTTTAAATAGAACACCTGTTACCTAGTCGACAGCATATGCATAGGCCTGCCTGTGAACTGTTAAGCAATGTAGTGTATGTTACGTTTAACAGCAAATTTAACCATTTTACATTTTTGGTACACATCTATTATATGTGGAAAAATTTAAGAGTAAAGTCCGATTGTTATAGCTACGTAATTATTTTTCACTTAAGAATTTTTTATGTGCTAAAAATCTTGAGAGAACTCGTTCACCGTCATGTCAGTGTGGCCGCGTGACCAACCATAGCTACCATTTCCCATACTCGAAATTTACATGTTTTTCGTCTGTGTCTACATCACTAAGTCATCTGAATTTGATAATTTATAAAAACTAATTGCTGCCTACATCAATATCAGAGCCTTTACCTAAGTTATTGAATCTTTCATAGTTGTGATTCTAATCGTGAAAACTTTGTAAGTACTGAATGAAATCCATGACCGCCATTTTTGAGAGTGGAGATTACGACCCAGTTACTTTAAATAGCAGATATCGACCAATGCATAAACATCGACCACTTGATCTGATGTAATTGTCATTCGCAGAAATGGATGTAGTATCTAATAGGGGGTTTTCCCCGAAGGTGGCGCTACATAAACCAACTCAAAATGGCTGACGTTTACAGCAGGTGTCAAAAGGCGCTTCTATGTGAATGGAGTAGAGGCGTCAAAAGGCACTTCTATGTGATTGGAGTAGAGGCGTCCAAAGACGCTTGCATGAGGTAAAGGGTTAAAGACACACAAGCACTATTTTTATCACTCAATCTAATTTTGTTTGTGGAAGACACAGTCTTCTCTGCATTGACTGATATAATCTTCTCTGCATTGACTGATATAATCTTCTTGACTCTTGCTGTTCATACACATCAATGGTCTTTTAAAGATTTCCTGTGTCAGGTGATCTTTTCAAAATTATCTCCAAAAGATCTGCTTTCTGTGTGAGTCACTGATTTGTTTGCATTATTTTGAAAGGCAAGATAAGACCCAAACATCAACAGGCACTTCTTTTCTGGCTTTTTGCAACCTGAAGATAGTCTACAGCCCTTCCACATTCACCTTTGCATTTAGCTTTTATACTCAATAGGGCAGCTCAACGCTTACTCTCTAATGACATAGCTGTGTTCATTAAGTTCTAGCTCTCCATCTGTGTCTGTGATCCTAAAGTCCTGTTACAAGGCTTGTCCTCAGGTTGCACCCTCAATCTTCAGCTGCACTTCTTGTCGGAAATAATTCCCAGATGAAAAGTTCTCATTGGCTGGTTTACCTATGTGTCCACAGTGCCCCACATCTGCCATGTGGCAAAAATAATTAAGAGCCCAAATTTATTTTACTGATATTTTAGAGAGTGGGAGAGATTTCAAAATAGGTATGGAGGAAGAATGGATGAACAAGATGAAAACTTGGACAATTATGTTTTTCAATGCATTTATACCAAGACGTATTGAGTTGACTGACCTGTTCCAGATGATTTATATTTTGAATGATGGCCTGAACTGATTCACTTTTTCATTTTTATAGGTATCTGTTATTTAATGTCCTTCATTTTTATGAGCTGTAAATGCCAAAAACACTTTTGAAATCAGACAGTTGATTTTAATGAATTCGTCATTTGCCAAACGTTTCTAAAGCATTATTTACAGTTTAACTTTGGATCTGTACCTATAATAATGTTTTATAGAGACTGAAGTATTACTAATGAAGAGTGTTGAAACAGTTCCTATAAGAACAGATCTGTACATTTGATGTGTACATTCTCATGAAGGCCCACCACTTTGGAAATCTTTGTGGGGAAGTGGAGAGAATTCTTCCATTGCTATGAGCAGAAATACATCTCTACCTTAAAAGACTCAGTACTACAGGTAGCTAACTCCCTCATTTGGCTATCTGAAGAGAAGTAGTTAGCTCCCATTATAATCAAAGGTTACCATGCTATAATTCAAGCATTTTCCAACATCATGGAAAGGAAGATGGATATAGGTCAGAACAAGGACTTCATTTTGTGAACTTTGACTTGTCCCAACTGAAGGCTTTGGCTCTTTGTCCAGTATGCTTCCCAGTTCATCTAAGTATAGCAGACACAAACCAGTGAGATCCATGCCTTGTTGGTCGACGTGAACTACATGGAATTGTGTCATAATGGTTTGGTTTTGAGAAAGATGGCCCCTTCATTCATTATTAAAATCTGGCTCCCACTTATGGGGAATTTGTTCTTTGTTTTGAAACCACTATCTTCTTTGAACCCTTCATCCCAAGGGCATCCACAAAACACACTAAGATCTCTAAAGTGGTACCTAATGAGATCTACAAACAAAGCTTGAAAGAGCTGGATTTGTGAGAAAATGGATGATGATTAAATATTTTTTAAGAAAGATTTTATGGTCATTGGTTATTGCTTTCAGTTATCAAGATCTGTAAGTAATCTCATCTGGACTACAACACCCGAGAATGCCAAATATCTGCTTCATATTGAGGAGGAGAGATTTGTAGATGCTGTTAATGATGCTTTTGTAAGTATATCACTCATTCTTATGCACAGTAGTATACATGAACATGCTTTGCTCCTTCTTTGTAATCCATATTATATGTGAGGGAGTCTTATACTGATGGAGCCGACCAACTTCTCATTCAGTGCTCAACATAATTTGAAAAAATTGGAATAAAGTGTCCTGGCATGAAGCTTGTTTAAATTTGTTTACATGATGCTGATCCACCATCAAACATAACCATGCTATTATTAAAACAGAAACTCAAAGAACCTTCTCAAACACTGCTTTAATAATAGAACTGGACAAAATTTGACAGAATGCATCCTGGTATGCGGACCTATGATGCTGATCTGCCATCAGATATGTACACTGTCAATTTACATACAGAAACCTTTAGAAAATTTCTTCTTCAAAACTGTTAAAGAGAATTTGACCAAACATGATAGCATGCCAGTTTGCCTTTTAAAGCATGAGAAGTAACTTACTGGGAGAATCAGATTTGTGTTTATGCAGAATTCTTTCCCTTGAAGATCAGTTAAAATTTTTTTTTGAACAAATTATTTTAGAATACACGATGCATGAAGTCAGTAAAACAAGTTATATAAATAAAGAAAATATTGCACCATAGTGATTAAAATGAACAGTCTGTGATGTAAATCTGAAGAAAAAATACATAGCAAGTAAAACTCAAAGTAGATGAATTTGGAAAATGGTTCTTTTGTGCAGGCTGTGAATGAATTAGCTATATTGGGTCATTTGGCTTCACTCCCAGTCAAATTAAAACTGAAATTGTTGACACAATGATACAAAGGAGATCTTATAGACAATGGTAAAAGGTCATGTTCTGTTGACCTTTTGATTCACCAATCAAATTATAGTTTTCACTTTTATGAAAGTGATAAACTTCATTTAGAACACAAGAAGTACATCTGGATTTTAATCAGAAGAAAAACTCACCAAAGCATGCATATATATATGTATATAGCGACAACAACATGAATATAATATGTAGCAGCAGCAATCGTGTTTCCATTACATAGATTGACTGTACGAATTAATTTTTCAAAATGCTTACATCTTTTGTTATTTATGTGAGTGATATCAGCCCCACTTGGGTCTTGTTATTTTGCTTAGACTTTAAAGTTCTTGAAGTTTTCTAGGACATAATAATAATACTGGTGCTAGCAGTTACCTCGCTTGGTGCTCAGCACTTGGAGGTTAGTGTTAGGTCTGATTGGCCTGGTGTCAGGATAATTTGACTGGGTGAGACATGATGTCACATGTCTGTGTCTTGATGCCCCAGTGCTAGACATCACTATAAGCTGCCACACTACAAACAACTTAACAATATGACTAAAATTGTTAAAGCTATGTTAAAAATCCAAAACACGTACTCTCTCTCTCTCACACGCACACACTCACACACGTGTGTGTGTGTGTAATTACCCTTATATAGAAGTGTTTGGTTGAATGTTTATAAATGCAGTATATATGTCCTTGTCATATATTAAAGATGTATTTAATTTGTTTCTACAGTGGCATGATAGAGACATGAATTCTGTCGCAGTCAGTGTGGGAAATTTCCTGACAAATATTTCAAACAATCTTATGCAAGGTAGGTGGAATAATTTTTGTTACGTTTCTATTGATATTGCTTCACATCTAATTTACATTAATGACATATAGTTATAAACTTACATTTGAACAGATAACCTGAACATATTACATGGTTTAGCTGTTTTGCTTATGTTAGCAATTAATAAATATGGGTATCACATTCCAGACATTGACGTTAAGATTCCAGAAGAAAAAATTAGTGTTCAAGTTTATGTTGTTCAGATACAGTAAAAGCTACATCATAGCTATTGCACTTTAATTAATTTATGTTGTGTTTAACCTGTATCGTGTGTTACAGTTTGCAGAATGTACTACTGGTTGAATTTGAATGTAATATAAATCATCATAGACTGGTATCATTAGATGTTCTTGATTTATATAAAGTGGGCATGTTTGCAGCAATAATATTTTTTATCATTTGTACTCAATTATAAGACAAGTTCAACTGTAAACAGCATAGGCCTTAATCTGCCATCACATACTGTGCTGGCAGATCAGGGTCTATATTGTTTGTTCTTCTGATTACTCCCAGTAATCTGCATAGACCCAGATCTATGTCTGTGCAGTTTACAGTTGGACTCGAGTTATAAGTGAGTGCAGATGGTATCTCGGTGATTGATTAAGTATAAAGTCTGGTGTATCATAATTATTGCTGCGAACGTAATCTGTTTTCTAAATTCATGAAGTTCTAAATTCATGAAGTTCTTGAAAATGCTTGTGAAAATATATAGCAGATATCTATATTTCTTCATTGATATATCAAACTATTTCAGTCATGAAGTGGAAATATTGGGTTGTCACAAGTGATGATGAAGCCATGATGAGTGACAGTATGAAATGTTTCCAATTCATGATTGCAACATTTTCTGTTATCCAGTGCTTTAAATGGTTTAGAATAGGATCAGGACAATGGTTATGTTATCCATTGTTTTGAATGGTTCAGAATAGGACCAGGACAATGGTTCTGTTATCCATTGTTTCGAATGGTTTAGAATAGGACAAGAACAGTGATTCTGTTATCCAGTGTTTTGAATGGTTCAGAATAGGACCAGGGCAATTGTCCTAAAGCTTGCAAAATATTCAGGACAAGCAAAAATTATCAGTATGTGTCAAATACTATAACAGAGCTTACAGTTCATGCCATCTTTAAATTAGAGATTTTAATGACTGTGTAAGGATTTCTGTGTATTTATTTTTGTTATTCCTGCATTCTGATGTGATTTGGTGGCAGTCTATTTTGGTCAAAGACACTTTTCCCAAATTTTGGTTGTCAGTTACTATTGGTTTGCAATCATTTCTCATCCATATCATATCTGTACATTGTTTTCAAAGAAAGATGTGATCAGTGTTAAATGGACCAATAAGCAAGATTTAGTCTGTTACTTAATTTTTCCCTGAAACAGGCTGTTTTTAGGCTATTTATGTATTTTGGTTGTAGGCAGCTCTGGAAGGATATCAAATAGATAAAGATCATGAATAGTACAGTTTGTGGCAGTTTGTACGATTTGTGTGGAAAATGATTAAACAAAATATTTTGTATCAGCAAATTTTGGTCACACGGCCAAGTGAGCTTATGGTATGGCATCCGGTTTGTTTGTCAGTCATCCATCATGCATCATCCATTAGTCAATAATTGCTTATTGCTCCCTGGAAACATTTCTGATCCAATTTCACTCAGATATGGAATATGAGTTTATATTATTAAGATTTTGGTCCAGTTTAGTAATAAATGAGATGCATGCCTACGAAGGAGGTGATCTTACATCTGATTGGCTAAATTCATACCTCCCTGGAGGACATATTTATGATCCAGTTTTGATTAGACTTAGAAGATGTGCTTATATCATTATGATCTCAGATGAGTTAGATCATCAAGATCACAGATGAGTTAGATCATCAAGATCTCAGATGAATTATGGGGGCACTCACCAGTTAATATGTACTTTTGAGAGAGTGACGTATGTAAGGTGAAGTCGTTTGCATTTAAAACATGCACAATGGAGACAATGTTGGCATACCTCTATGCTACATTAATGTAATATGGATGATATTTCTTTGTATATTGTACTTTTGGAAATTTTACATGATTTAAGCACACTGCTAACTAAAATGACTGCTCCTTTGTGTTAAAAGATCAGCCTGAATTAGTCTAAAGTACACTATACATTGCAGCTATTAAAATAGGGGACATAGCTGAGATGGCAGTGATCCGTAACAGTGAGCGCTTGAGACCACTCGGCTACTCAGAGCCCCTATTATTATTATGAACTAGTTGTATACATTCTAAGAATGATTGTTATGAACAAGATGTATACACAGTAATGAGGTGATTTTTCATCTGTTGGAGTTTCTTGCCTCTTTTGAAGCCATATTTCTAAACTGATCTTGATCTGACTTGGAATATTGGTATATGCTTATATTATAAAGATCTTGGACAATTTGGATTGTGAGATTTATGTATAACATTCAGCAGATTTTGTGTCTGATCAGTTAAGCTTATTACCATTCTGGAGACCATCATTTTTATCCAATCAGAATATGGGCTTAAATCATCAGTATCTGGTTGATTTCAGAACTGAGTAGGATCCATTAATATTAATAAAGTGATCTTGCATCTGATTGGCTGAGTTTTTTGTCACTTTTGAAGCCATTTTATTAATTCTGATTGAACTTCAAATAAAGAGTTATATTACCAAAATCTTGCATGGGTTCTATAGTGTATGCAACCCACAAGTATTAATGAGGTGTCCATGGTTGTGATTGGTTGAACTTGTAGCCATAATTGTTTTCCTGATTTACTTTTGACCAGACTTGGTCAGAAGGCTTAAATTATTAAGATCTTGCATGAATGCAGTTTTGAGCAAGACTCATGCATAATAATGAATCTGATTGTCAAACTTGTCATCACTTTAGTGGATCTATTCCTAATAGTAATCGTGTTGCTTCTTTCATCAAGATATTTATATAATGAGTTTAAGATATACACAATAATGAGGTGATCTTGAATATGATTTGCTGAACTTCTTAACACCAGAGAAACTATTTCTGATCCAATTTCAATCAGGTTTGCAAAATAGGCCAATATCATCAAACTATTTTAATATGATCAAGGCCTATGCATAATTATGTGATCCTGCATCTGATATTGAGAGTCTTTTTACTACTTGGCACTCAGTATTAATAGGTTAGTGTTAAGACTGGTGTCAGGATAATGTGACTGGGTGGGACATGATGCTACATGTCCATGGCATGATGCCTCAGTGCTAGACATCACTAAGCTGCCACACTGCAGACATTGTTGTGATATGACTGAAAAATTGTTAAAGCTACATTAAAAATCCAAAACACATACACACACTACTTGAGGGACTATTTTTTTATATGATTTTGATCAAATTGGATAAGAACAACTGTGTCATCAAGACTGTGGTTGATTAAGGGTGAAATGTATTCATACTAATTATGTTATGGATATCAGTATTATGTATATTTTGTAAGGGTCAAATAGTTAATGACATTTTTAATGCTAAGATTCTAATATCTTAGTTTGCACTTTTAAAGAGGAGTCATGTGTACTGTGCATAATGTTTCATTCATAACTTTCAAGGTTAAGTTATACTGTGCAAGTAAACAGATAGTGAGGGGATAGATTCATTTATGTAAGATAATCATTTGTTGGAATTGCAATGCTATTACATTCATTCAAGTACTTTGTAGGATGTATAATAGCTGTATGGATTTATTGTGAAACATTTAAAGATTATTTGGATTAATAGTTGCATGGAATTGCTGTTAAACATTCAAGGATATTTAGATTTATAGCTCTGTTGGATTTACCATGAAGTCATTTAAAGGACTTTTGGATTTAAAACAGTGATTCTTATGTAGTATTGCTACATCAGGACATTACAGTTATCATTTGGAATACTTTTGGAACTTATTCATATTACTTAGAACTTTTGAAATTGATAGAACTATAAGGATTGTTAGGAATTCATTAGCATCTCTAAGTTAATTTTAATTCTTGCACTTTATATTTTAGGAAAATATCAAAACTTATTGGTTATTGCTCTTTCTTGTTAGAAGTTTCAGCCTCTAGAGATCCTAACAGTGTGACCTTGCATCTGATTGGTTGAGATTATCATCTACCTAATGGCTATATTTTTGATCAGATTTTGAGAAAACTTGTTAAATAGTCCTATATTATTAAGATGTGTTTGATTTTGAGCAAGATCAACTCGTATGAATGCAGTCATCTGGTGTCTGATTTGGTCAGCTTTTTACCTCAAAATTCCAGCCAGATTTTTCTCCACCTTAAGTATATATTATCACAGTCATAGACAGGTTCTGTAATAAGCAAAATCGGTACATATTAACGAGACATGTTTCATCTTATTGACAGAGCTTGCTACCTCTCTCTAGATCTGGAGGCTATAATTGTCATTCATCAAGATCTGGGCTGACCTTGAATATGAGCTTCAAACTATGCATGTTGTTCATGGCTTTTTGTTTAGATAGAATTTTGTTTGGATTTAGTAAAATAATTCAAATCAACATGATATAAAGTTTAGGATGCATTCCAACAATACTACATAAGCCTGTTTAGTGAAATGGCCAATTGTACTACATAAGCCTGTCTAGTGAAATTGTCAATTGTACTACATAAGCCTGTCTAGTGAAATTGTCAATTGTACTACAGAAGCCTGTCTAGTGAAATTGTCAATTGTACTACATAAGCCTGTCTAGTGAAATGGTCAATTGTTAAGTTTTGTAAATCAGGTGAGTGATATCAGGCCTATTCTGGGCCTGATGTTGGGCACTCGGGAGTTTGTTTTTAAATGACAACTCCACTTTGCTTTGGTGCATGTAAAACTTCGACACATCTTGTTTCTTGTCTGTTACTTAAGTTCATTTTGTGAAGAGAGAAGAGAAATGATATGAAATGTGAAGAAATATATCATATCAAAGGACAAAAAGTTTAATAAAAATGATCTTTTAAAATTAATGACTCCTTTAGAGTCAAGATATATTCCAGCATAAATTCAAAGTGTATTTGACAAAAATTTGCTGTCTTATAGACATGTATTTTCTATTACTAAGGAGACACATCAACCAGGCAGCTCCCTCCAACAGTCACAGGTATCCAGGCAGGCAGTAGGGCCAGTTTTCCTCTTGGACTTACTCACTCCTCCAACTATGTCAGGTCACGGGTGGCATTAATTGGGTATGTTCGTCCTACCTACATTGGGCAATGCATGAGTGAGATCTAAATAGATCTAAATATAAATTTTTGACTTTGTGAACTTTAAGAATTTGTGTGAAGACTTTTTTATGAAATGTTTGGACACCTACTTAAGAGCTCATAGGAGATAGATATATTTCAGATAAATTTGCACCTGTCCATTTAGGGGTCCTGTGAGTAAGTAACCTATTTGTCAGAGGATCCCATGTGCTCTTTCCGAAAAAGGGAAGATCAGTATCCTTTTTGGATAATGCATGTTTTAAAATGAAGGCATCTTGTATAGTAAAGGGCAGTATGATTGGTGGGTCCAAGGGCACCCTCCCAGCTCTAGTAGGATAGGGAAATACTGTTCCAAGACTAAACACAGTAATACTCCAGATGGGGATTTAACTGAGCCCTAATATGGAGACCTCTTGTGCCTCCTCTTCATGGAGGAGCAAGATTCCCATAGTACCAAAGGTCAAGCAATGAGCAGACACAACTCCAAGAGGGTTAAATATCACTCAAACTCTTCTCATTTTAAGAAAATATCAGTGAATATAGATTGCCATTGATTATAAGGGACTGGTCACTTATCACCAGGTACAGATTACTGGTCACAGACCACAAGTCACAGACCACCAGGCACAGACAAGTCCTAGGCCACCAGGCACCAACCAGGCACCACCAACAGGATCACTTGTCTCCAATTACCAGGCATCTGGGTACCGGGTAACAGACTTCAAAACATGCTGAATCGAGGTTTAGTGTCAGGGATAGGATCAAATACCCAGCTTCCGCTACATTACCTATGCATCCAACCACAGCAGTTGAGCTTGCTTTTATGCATGGAAATTGGACTGATGTCTCTTTCTTCCCCATGTTCCCTTTCCCCCTTCAAGGATGTTATCCATGTGAGCCCCTGCATGTACGATTGATGTGGTCCGACAACCCTCACAAATTCAACAGGAAACGTCATCAAGTAACGATAGGTTTTGTATCCCTTCCACTAAGAGGCAAGTTATATTCTCGCTTTTCTGACAAGATTGCCGTTAAGGACAGTTCTGTTACTCCCGAGCTGAGTTGGAGAAAATCTGTCTATATTTCCCAGCCTTCTCTGCAGAGGGATTATCCTGGATCTATTTCTCCTGTATCTCACCATGATTTGGAACAGGAAGATGATGTCGTTTCTTTGATTATTGTACATTTTCAGGAATTTAATGAAGTTCCAGAAGATAGAGTACATCCTCCCTTCCAAGAATCTCCAACTTTTGTCATCATGCATCACAACTGGTTGAGGAGAAGGAAACTTGGGTTGGCTGTAATTAAAGTCTGTCACTTTCTTTTCCCAGATATGTGCCCTAAGCCCCAGTGTTCATACCCAAAGCCCAAGTGTTCGTATCCTACGCCCCAGTGTTCATGCCCTAAGCCCAAGTGTTCGTGTCCTAAGCCCAAGTGTTCGTGCCCTAAGCCCAAGTGTTCATGTCCTAAGCCCAAGAGTATATGCCCTAAGCCCAACTGTTTGTGCCCTAAGCCCAAGTGTTCATGCAACACTATGATTCTTTTTTACCTAAATAAACTGTCATTGTCAATACCTCAATCAGATTTACTGCTATTTCCTCAATTTCTCATGGTCAGAGAAGTTTTGCAAAAGCTGAGCAAAGGTTGGAAAGTGGCAAGATGAAATAAAGGGTGGTCATTCCCCTTACTTCATCGAGACTCTTAACATCTGCCTCGATCTATAAGGTTCATTCTTCTGCCTGGCCATTGATTCCCCCTTGTATGCCAAAGCTTCACAAGTGGGCATTTCAGCAGGTTCCTATGCTCACCTCTTAGTTACATCCTTGGAGGCTTTAGAGTCAAAGGTCAGGTTATTAGTGTAGGAAGAATCATTATCACCCATTTCCTTGTAATGGCTATTAGGGGATGTAGCCAAGATTTCAAGACATATATGGTAATGGCTTTGTGAGCAGAACTTTGTTACCTCTATCAAGATGTAGCTTTGGATTCTTTGAAGTTTTTGCTAGAATATTGCAAAAATCTTCTGATGGATTCTGAGACCTTATTTGGCATTCTTGTTCCTACTATTGTATCTCAGGATTTTAGGGACCAACAATTTGCATTAGTTGCTGGTCCATCAAAACTAGTCATTACTCGAACACAACCTGATCGAGCCATGGGATGGCTATAGTTCTAAATGATAAGGTACACAACCACAATAACAGTATAGCCAGCCTCCCCCCTTCCAGAAATAAAACTGAGAAATTGGAGGGGCAAGGGCAAGGTGAAGAATACTACTGTTACTTCCCCCTATCCTAAACAGGCATGGTGGAAAAGGGGGGTCATCCCTAGGGACACCTTGCCTCTCTTGTAGTGCATACCTCGTTCTTCAGTACTCATGGGTGCATGATTGGCCCTCTTTTCAGAGGCTTGGTCAAACATCTACATTTGTAGTTCTTTTTCCCTAATCAAATTTCAACTGAAAGAAACTTGCAAGATGAAAACTGCAACTTCAGTTCAGAATGCTATCAAACCAGCCATCTGGGCAGTTTCTATCTATCTTCAGGCTGTACTTCCACGTCCTGATTTTTACTCTTGATCAGACAGGAAGTATTTCAGTTTCTAGCCATTCTATTCTGTCTTGCCTCAGCACCCTGGGTTTTCACCAGAGTCATGGGAGTAATAGGTTGCACTTGAAATACCTAGGGAGTCTGCTGATCCAGTACTTTGATGACTGGCTGCTACACAACAACCACAAACAATCCCTATCAAGTCACCATTGGTCTGTAATGACTCGGGACTCATTCATAACCTACAGAAATCTTATCTCTTTTCCTTACAGGATTGTATGTACATCATAATGAATTTCCTTACTTGTTTGGGCGAGATTCCTCCAGAGAGGATATACAGAATCCTGGACCTTTTAAGGATGTACTGTCAGGTCAAATTTTTCTCGGTTCAGCCTTTCATTATCTGCTCAAGTGGTGGTACAATCATGACACGTTTTTAAGGGAAGTTCCTTTGCATGCTTCAGAACCACAATTCCTGTTTGCACACTGAAATGTCAGATTTACGTTGGGGGTCTCATTTATAAACAGAAGGAATGCTTGTCATTAGCCATTAGTCTCACGAAGACAGTCTTCTCCACAACAACAGTTTAGAAATGAAAGAGCCTTGACAGTGGATACCTTCAGCCTGAACTGGGATCAATTGTTCTCTTACACATTCCCACCTTTGAGGTTGATTCCACAAGTACTACAGAAGATCATGACATCCTCAGCATGGATGATTGTACTTCTGTGGCCTCAAAGGTCATGGTTCCGTGACCACCTTACCATAATGAAAGACAATTCAAGGGTGTTTCTTCAGTGGGATATTCAATCTTTTCTCACATCACAGAGGTACTCAGCTTCATACCAATTCTCAGATTCAGCTGAGAGAAGATAACTGCATATCTTATGAACTGAGAATGGATATTTAAGCTTGAATGGGAATTACAAATTGGTTTCCTTGTTTTATCAACCAGAATTCTTTGCAAAAAATCAACTTCCATCAGTATTTTCATCCCCATTAGAAGTCCCATGTCTCAGTCACATCTGTGATGGAGATGATTGAGACAGACTTCTTTGCCCAGTTAGGGCAATTAAATTCCTTTTAGCAACTGCTAAAGGCAGAAGGAAGGGTTGGAAAAGGCCTTTTCTGTCCTTAAGCTGACTTTTGGCATCCACTATTTCTCAATGGATTTCACTCACCATCAAGAGAGCTTATATCTCTCACAGATAGAGACTTATCGTTCATGAGGATAAAAGCCTATAAAATCAGGGCTCTCGCTTCTTCCTGGGCATATTTCAGTCCCTCCTTTAGATGATATTATAAAGACTGTGTTTTGGTAATCACATAGCCGTCTCCTGTTTTTTCTTCAGTCATTAGCAAACCAGAGCCAGGGTATATTTGCTGTGGGTCCTATAGTCACTGCACAATCAGTGACTGACATTACTGCTGCATACAAGAATATGAGTGGCTGGGATACAAGGTGAATTGTTTTTTCTTCACAATTTACTCCTTTCCTGTCCATTACCCATGCTCCTTTTCAAAAGATTTGGCCTAATAATAGTGACAGTTGAGGTATTACTGACATTTAAATTAGTTTACTGAGGGTAGTAAATCTACTTTTAATTATGTAATACCTGTCACTTTTGGATGCCTTTGTCCCACCCCCCTCTGATGCCCTTTGTATTTCAAACATCCTGTAAAAGTATGAGGTTGCAAGGGCTGATGTCAAAAGTCAGGCTGGGTTGATGCACCCATTCTGAGATATCTCTAGAACAGGTAATTAGGGACAAGGAATTTCCATTGCAGAAAGGTAAAGCTTAATAATAGTTACATGTAAGTATTTTATAATTAAAATTAGTTTCACCCCTGCCCCCACCTACATTTTGGCATCAAGATCTTTCAGTACAAATGATGCTAATCTGCCATCAGATATGGTTGCCATTATTAAAAATTGAAACACCTTAAACCACTTTTCTCAAGAATCGCAATAGAATTTGACCCAATTTGAAAGAAAGTATTCTGGCGTAAGGGACTTTCACATTTTTACACATGATGATAACCGACTGTCAAACATGGTCACCATTAATAAAAATAGTAAAACCAGATTTGACAATAATCATCATGGCTTTGAGGGCTTTCAAATTGATGTCAGTTCCATTCAAATATGGGTACTATTACTAAAATAAAATAAAAACTTTAAATGATATCATTATGAAAATCTCTTGACAGAAAGTATCCTGGCATGGGGGTGGGGGGCAGGCTGTTAAATTTGTTCAAATGATGATGATCCAGCATCAGATTTGGCAACCAATACTAACAATAGAAAACTTTTTCTTCACATGAAAGGAGAATTTCAGTTATGGATAAATGATGCTGATGTGTGATCAAATGTTAAAGAAGATACAAACACAAAACAAAATCATGAAGCGATTGTTTTCATAACTTATGCAGTCAACAGTATTTAATAGAATTTTGGTCAAAATCTATTGCATTTTTGCTATTAGGTAGATGGCAGATGTTAGCGAGGTGAACAATCTCAGGCCCACTTGCACCTCTTGTTGCTTTATGGTTACAGAAATGCATCCAGATTTTGTGTTGATTGCTTCTGTCCATTGCTTAGTCTTGTTTTTGCTTGTTTGGAATGAAATAAATGGAAGTGCATTTATTGAAATCAGGTTTATTTCTATTGCTAGGATTGTTAAAGGGAGAGAACACTAACTTTCATATACAGTGTATTGTCTTACTAAAAATGAATAGCATGTGCATACAATGCTGGAAACCATATTGAAAGAACTGTAACTGCAGTAAGCATAACAAAAAAAAGATGTAGAGTATATGCCAACAGTGGTATTATACAATTTTGTTATTCTTTTTTGTTACAGTAAAGATTGTATGTTTACAACCACCAATGATGATGTCATCACATCGGTGGTTGTGGATTTTTTGTGGGGAAGGGGTTGGTTGACTGCTTTGACAAGAACAAAGACTTTGTTTATAATGGACAGAAACTTATATGTAAATTATATAGGCCTTGATTATGACACAGAAGGGCTTTACACCATAGAAATTTAGTAGCAGCTTGAAAATAACTGATACAAAATCCATTCATAAAATGTGTTTTTATTTTCTTCTGTTTTTGTTTATTATTTATTATTCTGTATTTGGCATTTGTGTTCTGTTTCTTAAAAGTGCATTCTTAAATTTGTTGTGCTCAATCTGCATTTGTTTGCATTCATTCTGCATTTGTTTACATTCATTCTGCATTTGTTTGTATTCATTCTGAATTCTGTCATTTTGCTGATAAATTACCCATTTAAACTAAGATTGGTGTACCAGTCATGCAAGCCGCATATAGGTACCGTCTGATGCTTAGAATTTTCATGATACAGATTTTTGTGTTGCCATGGAAACAGTAGTATATAAACTGAGAGTTCTGGACCTTATAAGTAGAAAACAAATTCAGTGTGCTAGACTTTTGGGTATTTTAAGCATGTCTCTTGCGATGTATCCTCTAAACCAGGGGTCTCAAACTCAAACCACCCTGAGGGCCACATGAGAGCATTTTCAATGGCCCAAGGGCCACTTCACCTTTGATGTCTCTCATGACACCTGGTGACACCAGTCATTTTGCAGGCCACAGGATATGGCTTGGCTGGTCATGTGTGGCCCGTATGTTTGAGACCCCTGTTCTAAACTATCAAGTTTAACACTTTGAACAATAGGCATTTGCACTTATAACATTAACACTATGTACTGTTGATGTGGTTCCAGGTGTTGCTACAAACTCTGTTTATATTATACTTTTGTTATTGTGAAATGACAATACCAAATACGAGTTATGTTACAGAGATGCTGCTCACAGATTTCATCCATTGGCAGGACAGGGAGTTAACTTGGGATTTGGAGATGTCACTTGTCTGAGGGATGTTCTGACGAAGGCAATTTATGATGGGAGTGACCCTGGTAAGATGATTCTTTTGGAATGCAAATCAATTAAGAGAACAATGGTTATTTATCTATATATAGGATTGGCAAGACTTGTTTAAGATAGAAAGTATTGATCATGTGTCAAAAATTTCATTTAAAATTAGACAAAATGTAATATATTGTATTTATCATATGGGAAGAATATCTACCATCCAGAAAGTGTTTTTTTTCCTTCAGAAGTGAGGTGAACCTGTCTAAGAAAGATGCCAAGTACATTGCAACCTCTCTATAATTTGCACCCAGAGAATGGAACAGCTTAGTGGCAGTTTAAGATAGATTTTAAGGGAGGTTACCATGTAATTGTGAAAAATGACAATAGTGATAGATATTGACTAGATCCAGTTTTAGAATTTTTATTTTTCTTCTGAATACATTGTGTGATCACTTGATTATAAGGAAGAAGCTCAGTTACCTCTTGAATTCAGTTATTGTGAAAAGATTAAAAAATTTCATCTTTTCCATCTTTATACCAATGAAAGGGAGGAAACTCTTTCCAACACTGCCTTTTACCTCCCCTTAACACTGCCAGGTGACTGTAGTTGCTTACTCAGTTGTATCTTTCACTTTCTATGACAAACATTGTATCTCGTCTGTGTGACAGAATCTAAGTTAATCTTGTGGATTATTGACCATCTATTGATAAATTCAGTCTAGTATTGAGTGTAAATGTACACCTCCTAATAATTTGCACATAGAAGGGTTCAAAACCACAGACTGCTATATAAGCAATGGTGCAAGTTACTGAGGGACCACTGAAAAATTGAGAAGGTAATGCCATCCTGGATGGATGTTGACATTATGAATTTGGGGGGGGGGGGGTAGGCAGTTTAATAATCACACTGGGAATAATTGGCAGTAAAAAGCATTTTCTGATGATGTTTTCCTTTCTAAATTACCTTTATTTTCTAGATAATCAACCTCTGAAAGATTGTTAAAATCCTATGTCCAGGATGTTTTAACACACATCACTGTGTACCTTTCAAGACATTATATACTACATCACTGCATTTTGCATATGAATGTGGACATATTCATTTGTTGATTTACAAAGAAAAAGATTTTCTTCTTTTAAAAACAAGGGACATTTATTTCGTGAAACAATAACTATCATCTTTGAAACTCAATATTTTTTTATTTTTTCTTCTATTGCTAAAGTATTGATGCCACAATTTCATTTCAAGTGATAGTGAAGTTTCTTATCTTCCATGAGCAAACCTCTTAGTGACAATTTGGAAATTTTAAGTTACTACAAACTTTGGAACTTGCTTTTCATATATGAAGCAAAGCTTCTCATTCACCAAGCACTGTTTTCATTTGCTTGATTTACAATCCTGGATCACACTTTTGAATTAGTATGATAAAGCTTTAATTAATGTTAGATACCTTAATTATGTTGTGTCCATAACACTGTTTATAGCAGTGTTTAATTGGTCAGTTGAAATGAGTTGACCTGACACAGTACATGACTGCTAGCTCATATGTGGGTAGGATTTACATGCCTCTTTAATGTTTTATTCCATCCCCTTTATTTGAGTTGATACAAAAGATGTAATTAACATGATAATACAAAGAAGGTATAATCTGCATTGATTGCAACAATACAACAAACATGTATGCAAATTGGATATCAAAACACAGCTGGCACTTAATTAGGATTTCTGACAGGTAGATTTACA
The DNA here is from genome assembly GCA_028554795.2 of Sinohyriopsis cumingii. Classification (NCBI taxonomy): domain Eukaryota; kingdom Metazoa; phylum Mollusca; class Bivalvia; order Unionida; family Unionidae; genus Sinohyriopsis; species Sinohyriopsis cumingii. The sequence continues at coordinate 150,333,259 of CM068824.1, forward strand.
CTTTTCACATTTGAATACAAGAGGACATGTCACATTTATGATGATTACACTGAAACCAAATTAAAAGATAAATCTAAAACGATAATTTCATGTGCCAAAATTTATTTAATTGGTATTTATTTCTTAAGTGATGCCACCAGTAGGCATTACTGAAATTTTCATGGATCAAAATTATGTTGAATATTGCTATTTACAGAGTACTGAGAATTTGTTTTTGGTAAAGAAACCTTAAGAAAATAAATGTCTTCTTATGAAAAGTTGTGAATGTTATGATGTTTATTGAAATTTCTGGGCACTAAGCACTGTTTTTGAAATGAGTAATATATATTAGGGTTTCATTAGCCAGTTTTGATTGCAATTTTCTTCACATTCAACAAATAGGGGTATTTTCTAGGCATAAAAAAATAGGAAAATATTGTTATTGCTTCTCCTACTGAATGGAAAGTCATGTCTTGAAAATATTGTTATCTCTAATACTGTGCTAATGGATGGCTATATGAACATGGAGTTTTCAACAACAGAGTTCCTATTATACCCCGTTAGTCCTAAATAGAATTGGTGCCAGTCATATACACTCAGTATGGCTTACATGACTGTCTTAAAAATCTTCTTACTATTACCCCAGAATGGGTGGTCATTATGACATGGGGTTTTTCACCAGGTTCTACGTGAAAATGGTGCCAGTCATACATCCAGTATGGCTGCCAAGACAAGTGCCCTAAAAATGTTGTTACTGTTTCCCCAGAATGGATGATCATTATCACATTGGGTTTTAATCAAAAGACTTAGAATGAATGTCTTCTTTTTCCTAAAGTGCTAAATGAAAATGGTGCCAATGTGACATCAAATATCTTTGCCACAGCATCCAATCTTGTTATCCCTGAATAATGTCAATGATAATTTCAAACACTTGACAGTTAATAAGAAAAATATGGTCTTGTCTTGAATACCTGGAAATTATTTTCACCCAGTCTTTTTGAGTGACTCATATTGTTGTCATTGTCATTTCTGATCAAACAATGGCAGCATCATATGCCAAAGTCAGTGTGGACATGCATGATATGTTACTTGACTTCTAACTACATTATTATTCACAAGGAATTTGGTTCATTATTGTGTGGAAAAGCTTTAAGAGTCAGGTCAGGTCTTGGGGAAATGAAAGTGATGGAACCTCCATTAGTAGCTTGATGGTAGAGGGTGAGTGTCCTGCCTTATCTTAGCAGCCCAGTGGGCATAAGTCCCTGCAGTATCTGATTTTGGCCTGAATGCCTTACATGTGGGTGCATGGAGCATTTTTATAGATGTTTAGAATCCTTTTTGCCATCCATCCAGGCCATGCAATGCTGTTCTGGTTGCCAACCGGCCATTCCAGTGTCTGGCCAGCTGTGTTCCACAATCATGCAGTGGGAATCCATCACTTTGTTAGCCATTTCGTATACTGACTGATCACAACATATTATGTGGAGCTACAGGGATCTTGTTTGCCAATTCATCCATTTGCTGCACAGACCAGCTAGACAAGAGAGACAAGCCAACCATTCAGTCAGCAAATGGGCCTGCTATCCAGCCAGTAGCTAAGCTGACTGGCCAGCATTTTTACTGGTGGATCATGCTGGCAAGACAAACCAGGGTACTTGCCAGCCACAAATGCAACTGCTGACTCATTTTTGAATAATTTTTTTTTACAGATTACCCACTAGGGAGATACCAACCCATACTCCACGCATTTATTATTGGCATCTCTCTTGGCAATAGACCATGCTGTACATGAAATAATGCCTGATGAGGACAACCTCCATACTGAATGCGGAGATTAATCTTGATCATGTAGCTTCCTGTCTCACAATGGAGCAAGTGTAGTTTCAGCTTTAAAGTGGCTGTGGAAATATTTACTGGATTTGGCCAATCACTATGCCCAACTCCACTGTCTGCAGGCCAGACTTTTAAGTTCATTGTTTTTGTAGAATTGGAAGATGAGGATGAACATCTGTCCTTCCATCAACTTCAGCATTTGGTGAACATCAGAGATCTCTGATCATCTATATGAAGGATCCAGGGAACACCAAGTCTTGTAGGAAAACCAGTATCCTCATCATGCTGGTACTACAGTGCGACCCCGCAATAACGTGAATTCAGATATAACATGATTGTGGCATGGCTTCCGAAATTTTCGTATATTCGTTCACACATGAAAAAATATTTTTTTCTTCAAAGTACGTGAAATAGTGCGTTAAAAATGTATTATCATTTTGGGGAAGAGATCGTGTATGAATTTGAATATAATATGATTGAGGCATGGTTTCTGAAATTTTAAATACATGTATGTGTATTTTTCTTGTACCAGGAAAAAATTTTTTTTTTAAGTATGTGATCTAGTGTGTAAAACGTTTATTATCATTTTAGGGAAGAATTTATGTATGAATTTTAATATAATACAATCGTATCTTCTGAAATTTAGCAATTTCACCAGGTTCTTAAAGTGTTATGCCAAAATAAACACCGGAAATGTTTAACTGCATACACAACCAAGCAGCAGACAATGCGGTGGTTGATAAGATTCTCACAATTTATTAAACATAAAAAAAGAACGAAAGCTGCCAACATGTTTGCTGGGCTTGGCGGTGTTATTAGACGCAGTCAGTTGACCAGTAAATAATGTCTGCTTTATTAGCTGGAAATTGAAAGGGCATGAAATTGTACATGTGTTCAACTTCATATTTTTTATAAAAGTGACTCGTGACCATTGCAGGCCAACTGCACTTAGGTCTCGGGTTTTACATGTGTGTGGTGTTTGCTTATGAACTCGTTATTAATTTCCTATTTTTTATAAAAAAAAAATATTTTACTGTTATGGAAAAGCAAGTTCACAAACGCAAGTCATTCTCTGCACTTTGCAGAATGATTAGTATAGTAGTTTTCCTACGTTTCTTTCGATGTTCACAAAATCTGAAGTAAAAGTTATATGCACGCTGAAAGCATGTGTTGATTGTTAATTATTCTTGCTGTAGTCATTCAGATGAATAGGCGTACAAGTGTTAATTATTGGAAATTTACAATGGATAAATGTACACAGAAACACATATGAGAAAATTTTAGCAGTATGAAATTTGTACAGACACTGTTCATAGACCCTGGAATGTAATGAACTGTACACATGCTTCATGTTTCTTAACCTCATTTTGCTGTTAATTTTTCCCATTGAATTCAGACATATAATGATCTGTGACAAAATTATTGAATAGTTTAAATATGTATGCAATTTTTGCAGTGGAATTGCATGTATTATGGATTAATTGCAAGCCCTGATGGTACAATATCAGGTGGCAAATATATGGTGTTAATTCACTGTTCATGCTATATATTAGATGCTGAATTCAGGCAATGATCTGGGACAAAATTATTGAATTTGTGTGCAATTTTTCAATGGAATTACATGCATTATGGATGATCTGCATGCCACAATGGCATGATAGTAAATGGTGTTGATACTCTATTCATCATATGCATAAGGCATGAATACACGTATATGTGCCAATGAGTTGTTCTCTGAAAAAGTAAAATACTGTAAAACAAAACGCATTAATGCAACCCCACTATTAGCGTGATCCAATTTTTTTTACCCCACTTATCATGTTATAGCAGGGTTCCACTGTACACACACGCAGGTGTTCATAGTAACATATTGCCAAGCTTAGAAAAAAGCAAAGTGACTCAACATGACAACATCACTGATGATAAGGTGGATCCAAGTGGTTTTCCATTCAACCTCCAGGTTAGTGTGGAATATGGTGCCAATTTATTTGACAATTAATCTTGCATCACTGGCGATTTTTCACCTTGCTGAAAATTCAGACAATGATCATGCATGGAGTCCATGGGCATTGTTGTCAAGATGATTAAAAGCTCTCTGCATGATGTTATGGTTAAAGCCTTAATGATTTCAAACTGGTGAAATGATGTCTTCATTGAATCTGCATCATTCTTTGGTACCTGTTCCTGTGGCAGTTCAGTAAAGGGGATAGGAAAGATTTCTCCTTCCTATGCTTCATTCAGCTGTGACTTATCACTCTGGTAGCTTGCCCATAACCTGCCAGTTGGCAACAGATGCTTTCAATTTTCGGGGATTCATGATGGCATTTTCCTCCCTCACAATGATGCTAAGAGGCTGACTGCAACATTTACATCCAGCAAAGTGGTGGAACAATGGTTTGTGAAGAAACCTTAATTGATCTTGGGACATTCTTTTGTTAGTACATCCATCATAAAGATGGCTTCAAGTTGTTTTGGCAGCATCTCCTAACCCACTTCTCTAGGTAGTACAGTGGGTGCAAGTCCACCCTCTGTCCCTCATATCTGAGCGTGGCCTTCAGGTGCACAGTATACACGTTTACCAGGGTATTTTTTCCAATTTTACGTACTATTGTACTTTTTCACTGTTCCAATATGTTGGTAGTTTTTGTTTCCAATTTTATCAGTAGGCTCTAGAATGTCAGCATGAGGTCTTTCACTGTATCAGCTTTAGTTTAAGCCTAATCATTTAGTGTTTAGTGACTTATACAACAATTAATATACACATTTCAAATTAATATACTCAAAGGTAATGTCCATTTAATTTTAGATGGGTGGGAGAGGCTGTGATTTTCTTTTGAGCTGAAATATATTCTTTTCTTTTATCTGAAGATAATTATTTTCCCAGATATCATGAATTCATTATAGTGCTATTTTGCTGCAAGTCAGAGCAAGATGGAAATTAAGTAAATATTTGTCAGGCTCCTGCACCAGAACATTGAATTGTTGGTTCCAAATAAAATTGTGGCATACTGTGGCATATATGAAGGTATGTTCAGAAATACAGGGGTACAAAAATTTTTGTGGTACCCAGCTCGATTAATGATCTATTAGCCATCTTTTCATACTGTATGCTGCAGCTTCTGCTTCTGACCACTAGCACTGGGACGATACTTGTGGGAGACAATGTGATACATATTGTGGTGTAATACATATCTGATGTTTTATATCAAATATTTCAAAGCAACTATTTAGTTATGCAGGCACTTGTACTCTTAATAGTATTCCTTGTAAATTTGCACCATTATATTCAGATATTGCAAAACTGAAGGAATAAGAATCAGCACAACATTATATGCAGGGCTGGTGACTTCAAGAAACTCACAGACCCTGACTGAAATTCCACAAGCCCAGACTCCAGTTTCCTCATGCTCAAAACTTCCCCTTTTTCAATACTGCCACACAACGTTGGAAGAACTACAATTCGGATACATACTCATTAGGGTTCAAAGGGGTTTGCAAATGTCATATTAGTGTTCATCACTACACTCACTAGGGACTAGAAGGTCATGCTGTTCAAACTTCTCTGCTGGATTCTCCAGGTGAATCCTGGTCAGAACCGAGTCGACATATATTGATGTGTTGTTTGCAGTATATGCAAATAATTAATAATCCCCCCTCCCCAATATCTTTTTGTTTTTTCTGGAGGGGGCTGACATGTTTCACAAAGTAAAACTGTCAACCAAGAGTTTTCAAATTTATTTTTGTTGGGCTTTGTTGATAGCTAAGTGCTTCATAATATGGCTTCAAAAATTAATTACACTTGAACACTATTCTGAAACTGAAATGATCATAATTTTCTTTCTGCAGTAAAGTCCAACTTCAAAGAAATGTTGCAGCTGTTAACAAACTTGTAAAAAATATAATAACACATATGGCTTAAACATTCTCGTTCAAGGCAATGATATGTGATAAGTTTTGTTCTTGTACATGCATCTAACATCTCTTTTAGGTACCTGTAATGGATTGTTCCACTGCTCTGATCTTACCTATGCAAATTATTACAGTGGGTTCACCCACTGCAACCTTCAAACTCATTTCACAAACTTTTGTCAGCCAATTAGGTAATACGTGAAATAATGGTTTATACCTGACCTCTTTGCCTTTAATGGCCGCTATTTAAACCTAAATGGTGCCCCAATAAGAATTTTTGAACTGTCCAAAGAATAGTTTTACATCAGCTCCAATCATGACTGTTTACTGTTTATACATGCTACATGTAACAGGCGTATACTGATAGTAATTTGTTTTTCATTTTGAAGATTACTGAAAATTGTGTTTTCTCAAAACACAAAAGTGTCAGGGTTTGGGAGTACAAAATTGTATTTTTAGCATGACACGTTTCAGTTTCACATAGGACAGTGTTGATCTGATTTAGAGAGCGCAATGTTATGGCAGGTATGTCGATATCTTGAAAATAAATTTACACATTTTAGCAGCACAATCAGAGTTTCCTCAGGCAAATTAGGATTTGTTTTTACAAGCTCAATGGGAACCTCACTTAGAATACAGGATGGGCCTGATCTGAAATTATTTGATTTTTTTTGCACTGTTATGTAATTCTATATTTCAAGGAGAACATAAACTTCAAAACTTCTAATACTGTAGGGGTTTATTCTCAAAGCTAGAATAACCCCATATCAGTGTGAAATATCTTGTTAGCACAAATTTCATTAAAAAAACATCAGTGCATGCTAATGTCAAAAGGGTTTCTCTAGTGAAATCTAGTGGAATTGAATCACTGTTCACTGACTGGAAAATAATGAATGGTCAACTTCATGATACATGTGTTTAATGCAGAATAAGAATGTGATTATCAGTTGACTAGTTCCATAGTTCAGATTACTTCACAAGTCACCTATCCATTAGTGGATGTGGAAACACATAGATCAGTTTGTCTGATTCATTGGTTTCACCATATATTCTACACAGGCTGTTTCAGAGCTGGTCATGCACCCACAGCTGTTCATTCTGTCAAGCTTGCAACTGAGCTGCTCATCAACAAACCTCCATTTTTCTCCTCCCACATTTGGCGAAGATAAAGGAAGTATCCAGTTAACTATTTGATATGATTTGTGATTGAGGTACATGTAATTCTAAACCTTTCTTTTGCTGAAAGCCAGCTAAAAAGCAACATTTTCATCATGCTGATTATCTACCACATTTACCATGGAGCATCATACATTAAAACAATACAGCAGTGACTATGATGACCCCATCATTTTGCAAGGATAATAAGAATCTTCTCCATATAACCTCTGGGCTCATGCATAAAATTGTCACAACATTTTCTATGTTAGATCTAGCAATGATGTACCTTTTTGCAAGAAGGTAGCATCACAAATTGGTCACCTTGTTCTGGTCCTGGACCCAAAAGCTGGGGCCTTGGATGCTCCATCAGTCAGTAGCGAGGAGTTTTAGACTTATGCCTACCATATGGCTTTTGGTATCAAAATAATATAGAAGTGGAGGAAACAGAACTGCAAAGTGATCCTCATAGCCCTCTCAGGTGGGACATGTCCATGGTGAACAATCTGCTTGATATGTTGATGATCCAAGGATAGTCCTGTCGATGGACCAGCTAAAAAAGAATCATCATCATGGGCATTTCATCCCTACTTGGATATGCTTTTTCTTCATGCTTAATACTGGAAGTCTTGTGAATATTTCAACTGCCAGTTGTTGAGAGAATTTCACAAGCTAAAAAGAACATTTACTTGGAAGGCTCTATGAGGAAAAATTGTGCATTTTCAGAGACTGGTGCAAAGTCAACAGCATCATGTCTTAGTGTCTCAATCTTGCAATTGGCAGACCTTTTTCTATGGCTTGTTGAGGACTTTCAAAGGCTATCCCTCCATAATATCCAAAACCTTCAGTCAAGATATAAATCTATAAGACCTGCTTGCTGGTTTTAACATTAATAGGCCAGAATCTCTCACACTGTGACCTAATGGAATCCTTTGTGGGTTCTGACATGGCTAACTCAGATCAGTTTGGACCTCACTGAAGCTGCTGCCATACAAGACGTTATCTCTGATAGCTTTAGCTTCTTTCTGCATGCAAAGTTGCATGACCTTTTAGTGGCCTGAACTCTCTCCAGTTAAGATTGGATGGTTCCTTGGACCCAATGATGTAACCAGGCTTTGTAGCTAAGAATAATTGCCTGTCAGCAGGCAGAGTGATCATATGCTATGTCTTCTGCTGAGATGTCAAGAGAGGTGACAAAGCAAGATCCTTCTGTGCTCTCAAGCATTACTTGAAACTCATGAAGGTAAATCATGGGCATGATGTCTTTTTCCCTCCTGTAAAGGTCAGTAAAGAGGATATCACCTTATACACCCAGCATTGTGGCTCAAATGGATTAGTGATCCCACTGCAAGCTTTGCATTCAAATGTAATGTTTCACTCAGAGAAATAGTTTAGCAGAAACAGGAATGGAATCTGGCGAGTCCAGTTACTGCAGACCAGATAACCTCCAGGCCCAGTTGATGTTAGCACAACCTCTTCATACAAGTAGGTTAAGCACTTTTGCTCAGTTCACCAAGAATTTTTATTTTGCCAGTAATTCATTTTCTTTTATGCATGTATGGTTATCGCAATTACGTCAGTTATACTGCTCTCATGTCTGGAGAGTTGTTTATCCTTGTATGGTGAACCCAGCCATTCTCCCTTGATGGGTGCCCATGGTGGAGGTAGGATGCTTAGAACACACACACACACCATACCTATTTTTTTAATGTGAATGTGATTGAGGAATGTATTCAAAGGAGAAAGCATATTCACATTTTAGTCATTTTTGTTCATCTAGAATACTTACTTAATCATATTGGGGCCCCGAGTGGCCGAGTGGTCTAAAGCGCTCACCGTTCCGGATCACTGCCATCTCACCTCTGTCTGCGTGTGTTCGAGTCCAAGGCTCGGCTAGCGTGGGTACGTGGGAAAGCCTGCCAGTAGCTTGTCGTGTGTCGGTGGTTCTTCCCTGGGTTTTCCAGGGTTCTTCCTCCACCAGTTATACTGGCCGCCATGTATAGCCTATCTTGTGCTGAAAAATGGCGTTAAACCCTAGAACAACAACAACTTAATCATATTACTATAAAACTCAAACCTCCATGCAAATGTTAGCATCCTCATTGAGGTATTGCTCAAGCTTAAATTAAGTCTTCTACTGTAGTCACCTAGCAGTGATAATACGAGGTAATGGGAAGTGTCAGGAAGAGTTTCTTTCCTTTGTTTATTTGGTATATAAACAAGACACAGTTTGATGGGGTTGCAGTTTCTTCCTACTGTTAATTTGACTAGGTGAGTATTTACTGAAGAACAATTTAAAAAATAATTTGCTTTTCAGGAAATGTAATAAATGTCCACATTTTCTATTCTATTTGCCACAGAAATTCAGGTAAAGTTACAGACTAAATCGGCTGGCAAAATTTTCCACTTGTTTCAGGGTCTCTATCTGTTTAGGCTTCCAGTGCTATGCATATGAGAGAACCATTGATGTGAAGTGGTATATAGGCGAAGCTCAAGTGAAATTAAAAGATGACATGTTTCCCCGTAATCATGAACATTACTGCAACTACACTGTACTAGTATTAGGATACATGCACGGAAAGAACTTAAATGTTGCCTGTAACAGTGAAGTTTTATTTTCAATTTTACCATAGTTTTTCATTTGATGATTAAACATTTTTATCTGGGTCAAATTTTCTTTAACTTTTCAGGTAGTCTCTCATATTTGGTGGACTATGAAACCCAGCGTCAGCGCAAAGTTTTACCTGTGATAGCAACGATAGAGTTTCTTCAGAGGCTTTACAATACTAACTTGACCCCCATTGTTTTGCTCAGAAGTGTGGGACTTCAAGCCACCAATACCCTAACATTTGTCAAGGTAGGTTCTTGTTGTTTTAGCAGTGTCTGAAAAATTTCAGAAACAGATGATAGCAAAGTTTTTAAAATCAAATGGAATCCTAGGTTCCAGGAAATGAAACTCTAGACCCAGCTTAAATCCATTAACCCAAGGGCAATCAAGTAGAAAATTATACGCCTGGTATTATTGTACCTCATCATTTGAAGAGAAGTTGCATAATCCATTGAGGTCTTTTGTTTAATGTCAGGATTACAGCTCAGTAATTCAAGTATTCCATCACACTTTACCTTCTACCCTGTAAGTTTCAAAGCACGCAAGATTAAGGGATGAAACACGGTACACTTTTACATTATTAAATGGTCAGAACAGACCAGGTCAGCTATCATATAGTCTTTAGGCAAGGCACTTTAATTCAATTGCCTCAACACAAAGTTGTGTTGCAGTTTCAGAAAAACATCAGATCAAACCAGTTGTCATAGTTTAGTAAAACAATTTCATTCGCTCATCCCATTCTGCTATACAAGATCGTGTTTTCTGTTACATTTTCCCAATCTGCTTATATCACTCGACACTCGTCTAAGATTAAGGGATGTGAGTCATCTTCAAGGTCAAGATGATAGCAAGCATGTCTTGTACCATTAGGGCAATGTGTGGTGGCAGAGTGGGGTGGGCACCTGTGTTCAAGGTCATGGTCACAGTTTAGCACTCGAGATATGGTATGATTCTACATCTTTCACCAGTTGGTATCTTCAGCTTCTAAAAAATAACAAACCACTAAATCACTTTCAACCAAATTTGGCAGACTTCTTCCCATGAAGTACATGCCCAGATTGAATCTTGTGTCTTTGTACTCTTTCATCAGCTACTGAAAGGCTCTCAGTACCATGCAGCTGGCATAACTATTTATTTTCAATCTCATTATTACAATGAAAGTTGTTTTAACAAGTATATTAAATTAATTCCTGTTTGTTGTAGACATGCAAGATATTTGAATCCAGATGAGGTCTTTCCGACACTAATCAAACCAGTTGCCTCTAAAGAAAAACACAATAAGCACCACTGTAACCTATATTTCTCAGAAACCCCTGCTATAAAATGCATCATTATGCATGAATTTGCATTTAGTCTGGCTCCCTGAATTTGCAATAATTTCACCAATTTCATGGGAGTACTACTAATGTATAGTGCCAGACAAAACGAGTTTGATATAATAATTTGGAAAGATGTTTGTTGCATTCTTGAAGGAAAAAACTCCAATCACTGCTTTTCTGCTCATATTTTAAAAGACATGCACTTCTTTAAAAGCTGACAATTGTTATCTTGAAATAAGTTTATCATCTGAATTACCACCCACCCACCCCCTTCATCTTAATCCTTTTTATTTAAGAGTCAGAAATGCATATACAAGCCACGTCAATGTATTGTTAAAGTTACATGTATAGCAGTACTGTTGTTGACCATTAACTGGAACAGAGCCATTCAAATCATAGGCATGGAGGTACTTGCTACAATTATAATCAAAATTCTCCCTATTTTTGCTCTACAGTATTAAATTAATTAATATTGGAATTATTTTTTTCATTTCTGTCTTTTGATCGTTTCTATATAGATTACTCTTTACCATGAAATCAAATGGTTCTGTATCCTTGACCTCCTGTATGAATTTTAAGTTTCAATTCCAAACCATTTTTTTTTTTTTTTTTAGAAAGTCCCAATGATTTATGCATTTTATTGTTTGTAAAATCTCTGCCTCTTTAGACACGTGCAGGAAGTATTAATGTTTTGGAAAGTACAGTATTTTATAAGTTTGGTGTGAGTATATTTGCAAGAAATAAGGTATCTAGATTCAGATGGAGTCTAGGTGAAAAATTCTGTAATTTTTGCTTCTTTATGCACATTTTCAATGGAATTAAAATTATGGATACCAGGAGATCAGCTGATAATCATTTAAATAGTTTTAATTTAATATGCATCAAGTTGGTAAATGAAGTGGGTAACTTTCCACCCAAAGTCTCATTGATGCAATTGCGACATATTTGTCATGTAAAGTATCTTTATTGACATAATCACAACACAGACGGGTAATGATAAAATATCAATACAGCATTATTTGATGAACCACCCGCATTTTAAATACCCATTAGTGAAAGACTTTAAACTGAATTTAGTCATCCATTTGTTTTAAAATATTTTTATCTTCACTTTCAGGATAGAATTATAAAAGAGGCCACATCATAGCAACACCCAAACAAGCTTAGAATCCAGATGCCATGTAAAGGAAGCCATACAAAGTTACCTTGGATTTACATCAATTCTGGTGATAATTAAACAATGGACAGCTTCTGTATGGTCTTCAAGTTCTTCAGACTCCATTGGATATTGTATTGCCTCTTTCATTTTAAGTGTGTGCAACATGCATGATTCTGCTTTTTAATTAATGGAATAATAAATTCACATACTTTAAAAAATAAAAAAAAAGAGTATGCCACTCAGTAATGTTTTATCATTTTCTTCAGTTGCTGTAGAGACTGGTAGTTTTCCTCTTGTTATGCTAGCTTCATGGAGCCATAAAACAAAAGGGAATCAAGATCCAGCCACTTGCCCATTTCAGACATCTGAAATCATTTCAGATCAAGACTTTTAAGATTTTGCAGCTTTATTTAGCTACATTAAATGTGAAAAACTAGGGATCTGCTGTTCAAAAAAGAATTGTAAAAAAATTAAAGACAAGACTGTTTCTTCTTTTTAACTGAAAACATATCCAGTATTCTTGAGCAACAAGCATGCACATCAACCCTTAGGCTTTTGGAGCAACTGTTATGCTTTCTTTTATTAAATTATGTCTTAAGCAAGACCTATATGGATTATGCTTTTTTCCTACATTAAAAAATAAAAAGCAGTAAAAAGCTATTTTTGTCATTTTTATTATCACCTTTTTAATTCCACTTATATAAATTTGAAAATATTATTAAAAAGGTGACTTCATAAGAATATAAGAATAGTTTCCTTTTATGCTGTTTATGACCCCATTTCCGAGAAAACAGGTTTTTGCTTACCGATTTGTTTTATTGATAAACTGGCAATTTTGTGAACCAGTCGATGCATTTAAAGAAAATGGCACCAGATCTCAAGTGAAATGCTTTACGGTGCAAGCTGTGGATGTTATGCAACAGAAAATGTTAGAGCAGATAGGTTTTTTCAAACTTCAAACATGTCGGATCAGAAAAAAAGACAAATCAACACCACCTTACAAACTTTTGAAGAAGAATAATGTAATACAGCATTCTGTCTGAGCACCTACGATCACTGCAGAATCCCAGATTGTGATCATTCACCTGAAGTTACACATGTAGACTAGTTCAAGTGAGTGCTAAATATAAATAATTTTTCAGTGTATTTTGTGTTTGTAGTCTGGTTCTAATCCATATGGATTTTGCCCTTTGTGACAAAATTTTGACTAGCTGCAAAACTAGGTTAGTTGTAACAGTGCATCTTGTTCATATCTGCTGTAAACTATAATTCTGGTATTAATATATAGATTACGCTTTTCTGCCATTTGTAATAGCAATAATTAAGCCTATGCCTCTCGGTGGTGGTGGGGGTAGACATGTATGAACAAGACATTCAAATTAGGCACATTGGCATCATTTTCATTTAGGACCAAGTAGATATAAAATACTCATGTTGAAAAACCCATGTCAGTGTGACTTGCATTTAAGAGGAGCAACACAAAGAAGACTGGCTTTATTTTCATTTTGTTCAGACAACCTAATGTTGATATAACTGTACACCTTGGCAGAATAGCAATAAAACTGGCACAATCCTGAAAACTCTGTCCACAAGTCTTTGGGAATATCTTGTGCTATGACTTTTCATTCAGGAGTAGCAGCAACAAGAAGATTTTCAAGATAACGGCCATGTTGTACATCAGATTAGCACCCATTTCATTCAAGTCCATGTAGACACCATACAAAATCTTTTAGAGGAAACCACACATCGATATTGCAATCCCTTCTGGAGGAGCAGCAATAACAAGATTTACTGTATGGCCACCGTATTGAACGTCTGAACAGAACCATTTTCATGTAGGACCAACTAGAATATCACAAGTAGCCTTCTGGTGAAGACCTCATGTCAATGTTTTTCATTCAGAAGAAGTATGAAGCAGTATATGATTTTCAGAATAGCTGCTGTGATGGCCATACTGGAGGTCTGGGCCAAATCATTTTCAAGTTGGATCACTGTATGTGTATAAAGTTTCATGGTAATTCTCCATGTAGTAATTCTAGATATAGTTTAGGAGAACTAGCAAGAACAAACTTGAGCTAAATGAATTTATTGGCACGGAAAAACAGACCATCCCTCAAGTTCTTTGGCCTTTGACCAGTGGAGATAAAACGAGACTTGGGACTTTATAAGATTATTTGAAATTTCAGAATTGTTTAAATTTTCATGTCTGCAGATCAGTTTTAATCCAAAATAACAATGTTAGTTTCATCAACAAGACATAATATCGGAATAAAGATGTGGGAGACTTTGGGTACTCAAACACATCCTGATGCAAATGCACACATGCTCAAATCTGTTCTCCGCGCACAAGATAACATTAGGAAACTTAAGAGGTACATTTTATTGTAGATCTAAATATGAGCTATCTGCATACAAAAAGTATGAACAATAGACAACTACAGATGGCCAGACTCGGGTACCATTTTCTGCATTGGAACATGCAATTTGGTCAGCTGTTTAAAAAAAAACTGGAATACAAGTACAATCTGTGTATATGGGATAAAATTTGTGTACATAACAGTTGCTGATGTGGAAAAAAAACAAAAAGAGTACTGTGGACAGAATTTGAACCTTTGGGCTCCAGCTCTATCTCTGTTATCCAGAAAACGTTTACACATAGCAAATCGTGCACTATCCTTACAATTAATAGCTTTTACAGGGGCCAAGCTAGATTTGAATTTTAGGGAGAAGTGACTTCTTTTAAGAAAAAGTAGGGAGAAGTTTGAGGAGAGCAAGAAATCCAATACATGCTTTTTTTTGTTTTCTTATTTGAATTTTTGAATTGTGTCTATTTTTTAGTAAGCATTTAACATTGGTTTTAAGCAAAACATACTTTATTTTCAAGTTGTGAAATCTTGCATGTTTTTTCAGAAATGTATTTTGTACATGTATAAAAAGTATTATATTCATACCCATTACATTCATACTGGAAAGTGCACACATTTGGATGGAGATAAAATCAGTGTATTTTGGCCATGAATTTAAAGAACACATCAGAACTGATACACTGTAATTAATTTCAATTGATAGAGTAAGAACATTAGTCTTGTAATTGCAAGTTGGTAAAATTGCTTTATAAACTACCACACTGAATTTTTTTTTTAACTTAAGTTTTCTATAAAATGGCATATAGATCTCTGAACTACTTTGGAAATAACAACCCCAACCAACTGTAACATGTAAATGGGAACAAATGCACAAGTGACTTCACACCATACTGTTCGTCCCAATTTCATCGTTACCAAGAAAAGTGTAACTATTCAAAGACAACACACTGGAGTATTTAAGCTGATGTATGATTGAACTACACCCTTCTTTCAAACTGAATCAACACAATCGAGTACAGATATGGCACCATCCATAACATGTGAATGCATCACTTTTTAGAAAAAGGGATATTTGTAATATCACTACTTGCTTTTCTAGCTTTCTTACAACAATCCCTAGAGGGGCCCCGAGTGGTCTAAAGTGCTCACCATTACGGATCACTGCCATCTCACCCATCTGTGTAGGTTCGAGTCTCTGGCACGGCCAAAGTGGGTACGTGAGAAAGCCTGCCTGTAGCTTCTCATGGGTCAGTGGTTCTTCCTCCACCAGTTTTACTGGCCACTATGTATAGCCTATATTTTGCTGAAAAATGGCATTATACCCTAATAACAATCCATGGATATGACTGCAAATTCAAGGTTTTCTTTCTTCAATTTGCTTATGAACTTGTAGCAACATTATACATTGGTTAAATATTTGCTTCACTGCTTTGCTTTTCCTTCATATCAGCACAAAAATGAAGGTCAGAAAACAGCTTCAACCGTAAAGCACTTTTTGAATTCCACAACTTAGAATAGTCCATGATTCTGACATGCACGATGAATTTTTTAAGCTAAATCTTCCCTCACACAATACTTTGTTTTCTATGAATTTTCCCTAATCCAGAGGTGCTACCTATATTTCAACTAAAGATTGTTTCTCCCTCGTCACAAAAACTGGGGAGGTGAACAAAATAACAAGGAAAGGGACATACCTGGTAGTTCAGTCATTACCCAACAACATCCATCTCTTTTCCCATAGCTCCACGTTTAAGCTTTATTGAAATCAATTTTTAAAAGAGGTTTCCTCTAGCTGTACAAACATTAATCTGTTCCGTATCCATGTATACACTGCTGTCGGGCATTTCTGCACACCTAAAGTTTTTGTTTACGATACTGAAGCAAACTGCAGACCGAATTTGAGCGATTGACCAAAAAAAAAATACAGCAATGCTTACCATTTGGAAAGATGCAATTGTCACCAGAATATTCTTTTCAAAATAATATTAATTTTGGACACGGAGGATACTAACCCCCGTTTTCCTGACTCGCAATATGGTGGCCTATTCTGTGCACAGCTTTTAAAAGATTATTATTTATCTATTGTGCTATAGAAATGAAATGTATTACTTTGGACGTTTTTGTCAGCAGTTCAGTCGAGTAATTAGGTCAGGTTTATAGCGCGTTTTACAAAATTCAACGTACAAATGCCAATAAATGGCAAGAGATATTAAGGTAACTAAACAGATCTTGTAAAAATGTTAGAAAGTTCAACATTTTATGAAAAATAAGCTATCACATAGAAGAGAAACAACAATGAATAGAATGTAATGTGTTTATGTCTTGTTGATGGGGAAAAATTACAGAATTTAGAAACAGACTATACGCTGGTGAATTTGTTGAGAATTTATGTTCTAGCGACAAGCAGACACGTTGGGTAGCAGATTTTTTTACATGTGGGACACTTCTTGCAAAATTGGAAACTTGAATTAAAATAGTTTTAAGGTACACATTTCCATCTTTTATACAACATATTTATTGGTACGATTCTAAATCGAATTTTCTGGGTTACAGGTTCAAGAATGTCATGGAGTGGGTCTTCATGTTGCCATTTAAAAATCACATTTTTATGTGCATTTCGATTCTAACTGGGGGATATTTGTTTATACTTTATGAATATCACTTTCCTTGATTGAAGTACGATCATTCTTTCTCGATACAAAATGGATTTTTGAATCAAAATAACGTGATCCAATGTTTACAGAAATTACGTATCATTGCGCAGAATTACCCGACGCGCAGAATTACCCAACATGGCAGTAAGCGGTGTTCAACTGTGTGAAGGGGCATATACACAAATTGTTATTGTTGTTGTTGTTAGGTTTAATACCATTTATCATCACAATATAGGCTATACATGGTGGCCAGTATTAATGGGAGGAAGAACCAGAGAAAATCCCGGAAAGAACCACCAACCCACAAGAAGCTACTGACAAGCTTTCTCACATGACCATATTGGTTGAACCCGCACAAAGGTGATATGGCAGTGATCCGTAACTGTTAGCGCTTTAGACCACCCAGCCCCCCAATATACATAGGTAGCTTAGCCAGCTGGAACAAGTTTGTCAGTTATTCCTTGTGTACAATTTCCACCTGTCTGGTATTTTGGATACTAATCCCAAATAAGATTTTTCAAATATTTTTCACCAACATAAGCTCTGACCAAGTTTCACTTTCATGAATGGGTACTTTTTACTATTCTGCCAGATTTACTGTTATATAATACTGTATTACAACCATGGCTTTTTTCTTCTTTCAGACAGCGGTATTTACATCAAATAAATATCTTACTTAATTTCATTTTTAGATTCTTATATGTTAATCTTAGCCCTTATACTATTGGCTATGCGCACTTTGAAACCATCTTGATTTTAATTTGGCTCGTTATTCTGCCTGTTCTTCATATAATTTCACCATACCACTAAAATTGGGGTGGGTGGGGTGATAGTCATGCTGTTTTTGTCCATCAAGCATGTAAATCACTCTTATTTGACACCAATTTTCCCAGCTCCATTGATATGATATATACTTCCCAGCTTTAAAAATAAATTACCTTCATCACAATCATCAGCCAGTATTTGTCAAATGGAAACATCTAAAGAAGAATCACACTGGGAATCAGCCATTTGGAGTTTTCTAGGTAACCTGTATTATACCTTGTATTTAAAAGACATCCTTGATACAAGGTTCAAATTGGGACAAAATGCTTGCAAAAGGTCCCAACCAATATGCCAATCATATTTAGAGTAACCATTTATGTGAAGCTGAAGAACCCAGATATGAAAATTGCCATGCATGACTAGCACTGTAATACCATTCACCATTGTGACTTGTATTGAGACAAGCACTTTAAAAGTAAACAGCTAATTAAAATTGTATACTTTGCAGAGTATATTCACCAATGTAAACTTTAATTTGCTGGAAGTTGTCATGCACCACAGATCTCCAAAAGATGAAATTCATACATTTGCCCGTTTCATGCAATAATGCATCCTGCCTGTATCTGTTAATATATTTGCCCAAATATTTGCAAAAACGGAATCTAATCAATGGCATATCCGAGACGCACCGATGTCCACCATTACAAGTCTACTAATGTTTCAGACTGTTTTTATAAAGAAAATAATGCGAACAAGTCAGTTACAGCTGAAAATGTCAATGTGCCAAGTGTTAGATGCTTTGGGGCATTCGATAAGTATGGTCCAGGTTTCACTTAATGTTGTTAATTTTCCTTCTAAAAATGGTTTAAATCTATCTTGCTCTTTGTTTTGCAACAGTATTGATACAAGATTGAAAATAGTCAATATTGTGTTTAATTCAACAAGTCTTACCCAAGGAAAATTTTAAGATTTTTAATTAGAATATTTACTCCGTGTCCACTGTGAATTTGGCAAGGGCAGGTAGTATTAGACTTATTCATTCATCCTCAAACTGTTGTGTTTGCAACAACTCCTCTCCCAAATTGTCGGAGACTTGAAATTTGGCAGAAAATATTGATACGGGGTCGAACATATTTACAAGTCCTCATGGGAAAGTCCTTCCGAGTTGTACATTTTTTATTATTAGATTTATATACTATATATTCAATCTTTTTTATTTGCAACTAGTAACAATCCTTTCAAGGAATGGCTCCAAAACATTAAAAACATTTTTAATGCTTATGTGGGTTTGAGCTTTTAGTTCGTTTGGCCAAAGGTTTAGCAAGTTTTTGTCAGATACTTCTTTCTGCAATCAACAATTGGTTGTAAATACTCAATAGCAAGTCATGATGTATGTAGCACTTGACACTGACGCAGACCTAGCACAGCAGTTCTAAAATGTTGCCAATGCATGCTTTATAGGCTAAATTTGTCAAGATTAGTACTTAAGCTTTTGTCATCTAGACCATGTTTGCTTGTAAGAAACATCAACATTTCTAATCAAGTAATCTTGCATTCAATTACAGGCATGCCAACCATTATGCATTTTAGTTTTGATGCAGTCCTTAAATTTGTTTCACCCATCTCCTACACTCACCTGTATATGGATTATACATTTGTTACATTAAAAATAATTCTCTTTAATCCAACATATAGCAGTTTTTTTATGACATTTCCAAGAAAACAAATTAAATTGGGCACACTGATACATTTACGCATTAGATTTGATCTTTCAGCAAAGACCAATTAATAATAGTTGTTGTATATAAATAATTTGTTGAGGTTTTTTATTCTGGTACCTGATCTAGATAGATTCTGCCATTTGTATAAAGACAAATTTTAACCAGCTGCAGCAGATCCAGGTTAGTTGCAAAAATAAATACATTTTTTTTAGATTTCTGTAATTACAGCATGGACTACATTATTCAGATTATACTTTTTCTTCCCTTTTGTATTAACAATAATTAGCTTATACCTCTCTAGAGGTTGACATGGATTGGATTAGCGTGTGAACAACAGAGGTGGAAAAGTAACATTTGGTAGAACATGGAAGCTGCAATTATAAGGCAACAGGTTCAACATCAGCCCAGGTCCCCTTTCTTGCATGTCCTTGGGAAAAGAACCTGGCTCACATTTTTTTGGCACAATACAACTAACAATGTTAAAAGTACATAAAGTGTGAAAGGTTGGTCACTGTTTGGTGTTTCATGATATCGATGCAAATGCAATAATGCAGCTCTCTACTTTTGACCTTGTGGGTATTTAAGTAAATGTACTCTCTCTGCCATCCAGTCGGAAGATTTACATATTTTAGCTGAGCCACAAACCTGCTTACCATATAGAGTACAATGTGCCTGCCTAAAAGAAGGGGAAAAAACCCCCCAAAAATGCAGATTTTGTAATGCAAATGTTGGTTTACTGTTCCAATTTTTTTTTTTCTCAACAGAGAAACAGATAGGTTGGTAAGATCTAAACGTAAATTGGACGTGCAACTGGTTATTTGTTTTAAGTGTGTATGTATGTAACGACAGATGACCAATATTGGTGACAAATATTAAAATATTAAATAAGAACAACAAAAGGGGTATTATTTACAAATTTATTTATCCTCATATCCACGAGTTTACCAAGATGCTGTTGGATTTATATTTTGTACAGTTCAAGATGGCTGCTTCAAGGAATTTTTTTAGCAGTTTTCAATAATTTCATTTTCCCTTTATCAGTGTATCAGTAAGTACAAAAGCAGAAATAAAAAGCTGAATTAGTGAGCCACCAGAACAAATAACTTAGTTGCTAGATGGAGTACCATATATGAAATAAAGTTTAATTTCAAAGCAATACATTTTATTCCGTTATAATGTTCTTTGTTACCTCAATAAATTCATAGTCTGTGGAATATGTCACTTATCAAACAACTGAAGCTTTTTCAAGGTAATCTCTAAACTTTTAAGCTTTCAAAGTTACATGAACCCAGTAATTTTTCCCCCATTACACCAGTCCTTGAAAATTTAACATCTTGTCCAAGTATTTAATTGTGATGTTTAGTTTAAATAAATCGTTTTTCAAATGTAAAATCTAAAACTGTAGAGGGCCACCACAATCAGAACATTGACCAAAAGAGATGAAAAGATAAAAAATCTACCAAACAATGTTCAGATTACAAGGAAAAGTGCAGACAACGTAAATATATTGTTCTTAAATGTCCTCAATTTGCAAGAAGCTGGATCAAGTTCAAATTATTTGTTAATTGCAGGACATCAAGGTTTATGTGCTATGAAGATCTACATGTACAGACGTAATTTTTTAATTCATTTAAAATAATGTTGATAGTCCTTAATCCTCCACACGTAATCTTGTTTAAGAATTAGATGAATTTTCAATTTTTAATTTAATTTTTACATCTGATTAAAAATTAAATTCCATTGCCAAAAAGGTCAGTTATTGCTGCGAGCGGGCTACCCAACCCTACTCCCTTTCTTAACACTTAAGGGAGGGGGAGGTAGGATTTTTCCATGCTCAAGACCAGCTATCAAGGTGTTTACTCACCCCCTGACCAACAAACAAAAGGTTTTTGATGCCAAAAACAACCGAGTACTAAAAAACTTTTTTCTCCTATTAAGATCATATCTACTTATTTGCCTTCCATTGATATCCTCGCCACTTGTACTCGTTCAGAGCCCTGCAAAGATAATAGGATTATCCAATCTAAAAATGACAAAGTAAACATATTTGCAATCTCTGCAAAAACTTGTGAAATTCTTTAAAGGAAAAGTTGCAGACAATAATACATCTTGAAATTACAATGTATTTGTTTAAAAAAACTATAAATGAAGCAAACAAAACTTAAAAACACTAGGGGAGGAAACAAATATGTACATCTTCACAAGCCAAGGTTTTGATGCAGTAACCCAATCTAAACCTAGTCGGATTGTTCAGATTTTTCTGGGCTTTGCCAATGTATTTTGGATTTCATGACTTGTCTCCCTAAGTATGCAATGCCAACTAACCAATAGCGTCCAATGACTAGTGCATTCTACATCAGCCAAAAATGGAGGCAGTTCATTTCAAAAGGATACTTTTGCAAGTTTAACATCGAAAGTACGACTATATACCAGAGAAAAGCCATTGCACATGCTTTCAAGGGAAAGGCTGTATTAAACATGGATTGGCAGTGGAAAATTGCTTATTAACTAGTCCATTCCAGTTCTGTGCATCCTTCGTCTCGAGCCTGCAAGAACTATGTTCAAATTTGAACATGATTTTGATTGCTTGCCACCACATTGACTGAAACTCAAACCCAAAGTACTGAAATGTCTGAACGATCCACCCAAGTGTAGACTGGGTTAACACATCAGAACCATTGTTAGCAATGACAATAAATGCCTTATTATAAAATGTTTTTAAAAAGTTCATTAGGTAAGAGAATAATAGCAAAGAGGTTTCCATTTTAAAAACACAAGTAACAAAACAAAATGTAATCGATAAAAAGACATTAATTCGAAAACCACCACTACTTTAAACAAATGTCAAATGTTAAAAATTAATGCAATTACAGCAAATCAAAGATAAATTCTCAACAAAAAAAAAACAAGTTTTCTTGCAAATAGCATAGTATGATATTGCTGTCTAACTAGAATGATAAAGAATTGCAACTACAAAACATAAAAATTACAAAAAAAGGGAAACCTTACAAAGATAAACCTTTCTAAATAAATGTAAAAATGTTGCACAACAATACAATGTCAATTTAAAATATAGAATCTTTGAATTATTCAAATGATATGCAAATGGAATCATTCTTCAATGCCACCTTCCGCTTCCTCTCTATCACTTCTTCAAGATGAGACAATGTTGAACTAGTTTCACATAAGGCTGAACACCATCGCAGCTAGGATAACCAAGTCTCACGGGACATTAAGCACCCTGGGAATCAGCAAAGATTTCTTCAAGAACATTACCTTGAAGGGAAGTTATTAAACCTGGAATGTCAAGACAATAATACTGCTGAGTGACAAGCACAGAAGCTAATGATCTCATTAAAATGTAGACAATTTGCAATGTCTGTTAGGAAGAAATTGCTGAAATCCCATTCAAACAAGTACAGGTTTTGCAAACCTTTTATTAAAGAGACCATAAATGCCCATCTATTTAACAAAACAATGTGGTTCCACTCATTTCTTTTACAGCACCGACACTAATTATCGTACATTTCACAGAAAAACAATTTATAAAATGCTCACATTACTGCTAACGTTACGGAACTATTTTCTTCCACTTGTCCTTGCATTTTCTGGAATACAGTTTCATATACCTCCCAATTAGGACACCCTCCAACCCACAAAAAACTATATCTAAAAGCCAAGAAAGCCCATCTATTAGATAAAATTTCTACAAAAGAGCGCTTTTCACCAACAAAGCCTAGCAATCCTAATTTGCCAATTTTCTACAAGATACTCACAGCATTTGATATTCTGTGAAAAATGCATTTCATTTTATAGTTTCAAGTACAAGTTGTTACGAAGAGTGAAGAAAGAAACAAATACAACTGAAAAGAATTTCACTAATGAGAAAACAAATCTTCCAATGCATTCTTTACAAAGACAACAATAAGCAAAGAAATACTTTTTAAACATTCAGACCTTCTCTCCTGCTGCAACTGAGGTGCTGCCGTAACGAGGAAATTCTCTTTCTTTCACCGAGCTATGTATTCTGAAGTGGAGGTTCCAGCCATTTTCAAAATCACTCCCTTAACCATCCTTTATTCGTTTTCTTGTTCAGGAAAACAATTCAATTTGCCTTTCCATTAACACCTCCCCCACCCACAACAACCTTTACATTTACAGACCATGAATGCACATATATTTAATAAAATGAAGTAGCTACACTTGTGTTTCTTTGACATCATCAAAAGTAATTCTCATCAACTATATAGAAATACTACCAATTTAATCTCATTATTGCTCTTGCTTTTTGTCAAGCATTTCTTTAAAAAGATTAATGGAATTTAGCCTTTTGTATATCCCCAATATGAAGAAGAAAACATCAAGCTCATACCAATCCAAACCAGAGGATCTCTGATTCCTGCAACTTGTGTCCTTTCCACCCCTCATTTCCTACAATCCATTTTGGACAATCTTTACATCAGCTTTACTCGTACACAGAAATTGACCTAAAGATCACAAGAGGATCATGTCACACTGGCAATCATGCGCTCAGGACAAGTTGGAAGGCTTCTTTGAGAATCAGATCAGTAATGTATTCTAGTTGGAAGGATGAGGAAGTGGGGACCATGTGGATGTGCTACATTAATGATGATACTCACAGATGTTGATCACAAGTCCAGGAGCAAATCTGGAACAAAAATGTATTATCCCCAATCCCCCCCCCCCACTACTAGCTATGGCAATACACACTAAATCTGACGAATTGACATGCCAACTTTGAAATCACTTAAACTTTCAACAATCTACTTTATACAATTGGCCTCATTTAAAATATTCAGAACAGAACTTGAGGAAATGCTTCAAACTGGAGGACATATTCCATTGAAGAAACTTACAACTTTTACGCTTTGCCAACATTTCAATTAAAGAGATTGAAAATAGTACCATTTATGAAAAGCTACACACTCACTAATATCTTTCTCTCAAACATCCCTCAGTGTACCATCTACACAAAATGGGCCTTTACAACTTGACAAGGTTGGAGATCATCATCTGGCATGGACTTGCTATTAGACTTGACATGTACCTACGGGTCCTACAGCTTAACACTTATTGCAACTGATCAAAGTACACCAAACCAAGTGGCAGGGATTCCTACAAAAGAGCTATTTCACCAACAAAGCCTAGCAATCCCAATTTACCAATTTTCTACAAGATACTCTTCTGGTACAGCATTTGATATTCTGTGAAAAAATGCATCTCATTTTGTAGTTTCAAGTAAGGATCGTTACAAAGAGTGAAGAAAAAAATACGACTGAAAAGAATTTCACTAATGAGAAAACAAATCTTCCAATGGTTTCTTTACAACAAAGACAACAATTTGCAAACAAATACTTTTTAAACATTCAGACCTTCTCTCCTGCTGCAACTGAGGTGCTGCCCTAACGAGGAAATTCTTTCTTTCACCGAGCTATGTATTCTCAACTGGAGGCTCCAGCCATTTTCAAAATCACTCCCTTAATCATCCTTTATTCGTCGTCTTGCTCTGGAAAACAATTCAATCTGCCTTTCCGTTAACATCTCCCAGCCCCACCCACAACAAGTTTTACCTTTAAAGACTATGAATACTCATCTATTTAATAAAATGAAGTGCCTACACTTGTGTTTCTTTAATAATAAAAGTAATTTTCATAAAAAATATAGATATGGTACCAATTTAATCTTCTTAATGTTTTTCCTCTTGGAAAATATTTTATTGAATGAATTTAGCTATTTTAACATATTTCTGATCAAATACGTTGAACTTCTGTATACCCACAATGAGGAAAAAAATATCAAGCTCATAGCAATCCAAACCAGAGGATCTCTGATTCCTGCAACTTGTGTCCTTTCCACCCCTCGTATCCTACAATCCATTCTGGACAATCTTTACATCAGCTTTACTCGTACACAGAAATTGACCTAAAGATCACAAGAGGATCATGTCACGCTGGCAATCATGCGCTCAGGGCAAGTTGGAAGGCTTCTTTGAGAATCAGATCAGTAATGTATCCTAGCTGGAAGGATGAGGGAGAGGAAGTGGGGACCATGTGGATGTGCTACATTAATGATACTCACAGATGTTGATCACAAATCCAGGAGCAAATCTGGAACAAAAATGTATTATCCCCAAACCACCCCCACTACTAGCTATGGCAATACAGACTAAATCTGACGACTTGACATGCCAACTTTGAAATCACTTAACTTTTAACAATTTACTTTGTACAATTGGTTACAAGAGCTATTTTCACCAATAAAGCCTAGCAATCCTAATTTACCAATTTTCTACAAGATACTCTTCTGGTATAGCATTTGATATTCTGTTAAAAATGCATTTCATTTTACAGTTTCCAGTACGAGTCATTACAAAGAGTGAAAAAAGAAAAAAATACAACTGAAAAGAATCTCACTAATGAAAAAACAAATCTTCCAATGCATTCTTTACAAAGACAACAATAAGCAAAGAAATACTTTTTAAACATTCAGACCTTCTCTCCTGCTGCAACTGAGGTGCTGCCCTCATGAGGAAATTCTCTTTCTTTCACCGAGCTATTATTTTGAAGTGGAGGCTCCAGCCATTTTCAAAATCACTCCCTTATTCGTCGTCTTGTTCTAGAAAACAATTCAATCTGCCTTTCCGTTAACATCTCCCAGCCCCACCCACAACAAGTTTTACATTTAAAGACTATGAATACTCATATATTTAATAAAATGAAGTGGCTACACTTGTGTCTCTTTAATAATAAAAGTAATTTTCATAAACCATATGGATATAGTACCAATTTAATCTTGTTAATGCTTTTACTCGTGCAAGGTATTTTAATGAATGAATTTAGCTATTTTAATATGTTTCTGATCAAAAACATTCAACTTTTGTATACCCACAATGAGGAAAAAAATATCAAGCTCATAGCAATCCAAACCAGAGGATCTTTGATTTCCGCAACTTGTGTCCTTTCCACCCCTCGTTTCCTACAATCCATTCCGGACAAATCTTTACATCAGCTTTACTCGTACACAGAAGTTGACCTAAAGATCACAAGAGGATCATGTCACGCTG
Source organism: Sinohyriopsis cumingii (assembly GCA_028554795.2). Taxonomy (NCBI): domain Eukaryota; kingdom Metazoa; phylum Mollusca; class Bivalvia; order Unionida; family Unionidae; genus Sinohyriopsis; species Sinohyriopsis cumingii. The sequence continues at coordinate 150,359,811 of CM068824.1, forward strand.
GCAATCATGCGCTCAGGGCAAGTTGGAAGGCTTCTTTGAGAATCAGATCAGTAATGTATTCTAGTTGGAAGGATGAGGGAGAGGAAGTGGGGACCATGTGGATGTGCTACATTATTGATGATACTCACAGATGTTGATCACAAGTCCAGAAGCAAATCTGGAACAAAAATGTATTATCCCCAAACCACCCCCACTACTAGCTATGGCAATACACACTAAATCTGACGAATTGACATACTAACCTTGAAATCACTTAAACTTTCAACAATCTACTTAATACAATTGGCTTCATTTACAATATTCAAAACAGAGAACTTAATGCTTGAAATTGAAGACATATTCCATTGAAGAAATTTACAACATTTACGCTTTGCCAACTTTGCAATTAAAGAGATTGAAAATAGTACCATTTATGAAAAGCTACACACTCACTTATGGCTTTCTCTCAAACATCCCTCAATGTACCATCTACACAAAATGGACCTTTACAACTTGACAAGGTTGGAGATCATCATCTGGAGGGACTTGCTATTAGACTTGACACGTAGCTTCCGGTCCTAGAGCCGAACACTTATTTCAAAAGATCAAAGTACACCAAACCAAGTGGCAAGGATTCCTACAAAAGAGCTATTTTCAACAACAAAGCCTAGCAATCCTAACTTACCAATTTTCTACAAGATACTCTTCTGGTACAGCATTTGATATTCTGTGAAAAATGCATTTCATTTGATAGATTCAAGTACGAGTCATTACAAAGAGTGAAGAAAGAAAAAAATACAACTGAAAAGAATCTCACTAATGAAAAAACAAATCTTCCAATGCATTCTTTACAAAGACAACAATAAGCAAAGAAATACTTTTTAAACATTCAGACCTTCTCTCCTGCTGCAACTGAGGTGCTGCCCTAATGAGGAAATTCTTTCTTTCTTTCACCGAGCTATGTATTCTGAAGTGCAGGCTCCAGCCATTTTCAAAATCACTCCCTTATTCATCCTTTATTCGTCGTCTTGTTCTAGAAAACAATTCAATCTGCCTTTCCGTTAACATCTCCCAGCCCCACCCACAACAAGTTTTACATTTAAAGACTATGAATACTCGTATATTTAATAAAATGAAGTGGCTACACTTGTGTCTCTTTAATAATAAAAGTACTTTTCATAAAAAATATAGATACGGTACCAATTTAATCTTGTTAATGCTTTTAGTCGTCCAAGATATTTTAATGAATGAATTTAGCTATTTTAATATATTTCTGATCAAAAACGTTCAACTTTTGTATACCCACAATCAGGAAAAAAATATCAAGCTCATAGCAATCCAAACCAGAGGATCTTTGATTCCCGCAACTGGTGTCCTTTCCACCCCTCGTTTCCTACAATCCATTCCGGACAATATTTACATCAGCTTTACTCGTACACAGAACTTGACCAAAAGATCACAAGAGGATCATGTCACGCTGGCAATCATGCGCTCAGGGCAAGTTGGAAGGCTTCTTTGAGAATCAGATCAGTAATGTATCCTAGTTGGAAGGATGAGGGAGAGGAAGTGGGGACCATGTGGATGTGCTACATTATTGATGATACTCACAGATGTTGATCACAAGTCCAGGAGCAAATCTGGAACAAAAATGTATTATCCCCAAACCACCCCCACTACTAGCTATGGCAATACACACTAAATCTGACGAATTGACATGCTAACTTTGAAATCACTTAAACTTTCAACAATCTACTTAATACAATTGGCGTCATTTACAGTATTCAAAACAGAGAACTTAATGCTTGAAATTGGAAGACATATTCCATTGAAGAAATTTACAACATTTACGCTTTGCCAACTTTTCAATTAAAGAGATTGAAAATAGTACCATTTATGAAAAGCTACACACTCACTTACAGCTTTCTCTTAAACATCCCTCAATGTACCATCTACACAAAATGGGCCTTTACAACTTGACAAGGTTGGAGATCATCATCTGGTAGGGACTTGCTATTAGACTCGACACGTACCTTCGGGTCCTACAGCCGAACACTTATTGCAGAAGATAAAGTACACCAAACCAAGTGGCAGGGATTCCTACAAAAGAGCTATTTTCAACAACAAAGCCTAGCAATCCCAATTTACCAATTTTCTACAAGATACTCTTCTGGTACAGCATTTGATATTCTGTGAAAAAATGCATCTCATTTTGTAGTTTCAAGTAAGGATCGTTACAAAGAGTGAAGAAAAAAAATACGACTGAAAAGAATTTCACTAATGAGAAAACAAATCTTCCAATGGTTTCTTTACAACAAAGACAACAATTTGCAAACAAATACTTTTTAAACATTCAGACCTTCTCTCCTGCTGCAACTGAGGTGCTGCCCTAACGAGGAAATTCTTTCTTTCACCGAGCTATGTATTCTCAACTGGAGGCTCCAGCCATTTTCAAAATCACTCCCTTAATCATCCTTTATTCGTCGTCTTGCTCTGGAAAACAATTCAATCTGCCTTTCCGTTAACATCTCCCAGCCCCACCCACAACAAGTTTTACCTTTAAAGACTATGAATACTCATCTATTTAATAAAATGAAGTGCCTACACTTGTGTTTCTTTAATAATAAAAGTAATTTTCATAAAAAATATAGATATGGTACCAATTTAATCTTCTTAATGTTTTTCCTCTTGGAAAATATTTTATTGAATGAATTTAGCTATTTTAACATATTTCTGATCAAATACGTTGAACTTCTGTATACCCACAATGAGGAAAAAAATATCAAGCTCATAGCAATCCAAACCAGAGGATCTCTGATTCCTGCAACTTGTGTCCTTTCCACCCCTCGTATCCTACAATCCATTCTGGACAATCTTTACATCAGCTTTACTCATACACAGAAATTGACCTAAAGATCACAAGAGGATCATGTCACGCTGGCAATCATGCGCTCAGGGCAAGTTGGAAGGCTTCTTTGAGAATCAGATCAGTAATGTATCCTAGTTGGAAGGATGAGGAAGAGGAAGTGGGGACCATGTGGATGTGCTACATTAATGATACTCACAGATGTTGATCACAAATCCAGGAGCAGATCTGGAACAAAAATGTATTATCCCCAAACCACCCCCACTACTAGCTATGGCAATACAGACTAAATCTGACGACTTGACATGCCAACTTTGAAATCACTTAACTTTTAACAATTTACTTTGTACAATTGGTTACAAGAGCTATTTTCACCAATAAAGCCTAGCAATCCTAATTTACCAATTTTCTACAAGATACTCTTCTGGTATAGCATTTGATATTCTGTTAAAAATGCATTTCATTTTACAGTTTCCAGTACGAGTCATTACAAAGAGTGAAAAAAGAAAAAAATACAACTGAAAAGAATCTCACTAATGAAAAAACAAATCTTCCAATGCATTCTTTACAAAGACAACAATAAGCAAAGAAATACTTTTTAAACATTCAGACCTTCTCTCCTGCTGCAACTGAGGTGCTGCCCTCATGAGGAAATTCTCTTTCTTTCACCGAGCTATTATTCTGAAGTGGAGGCTCCAGCCATTTTCAAAATCACTCCCTTATTCATCCTTTATTCGTCGTCTTGTTCTAGAAAACAATTCAATCTGCCTTTCCGTTAACATCTCCCAGCCCCACCCACAACAAGTTTTACATTTAAAGACTATGAATACTCATATATTTAATAAAATGAAGTGGCTACACTTGTGTCTCTTTAATAATAAAAGTAATTTTCATAAACCATATGGATATAGTACCAATTTAATCTTGTTAATGCTTTTACTCGTGCAAGGTATTTTAATGAATGAATTTAGCTATTTTAATATGTTTCTGATCAAAAACATTCAACTTTTGTATACCCACAATGAGGAAAAAAATATCAAGCTCATAGCAATCCAAACCAGAGGATCTTTGATTTCCGCAACTTGTGTCCTTTCCACCCCTCGTTTCCTACAATCCATTCCGGACAAATCTTTACATCAGCTTTACTCGTACACAGAAGTTGACCTAAAGATCACAAGAGGATCATGTCACGCTGGCAATCATGCGCTCAGGGCAAGTTGGAAGGCTTCTTTGAGAATCAGATCAGTAATGTATTCTAGTTGGAAGGATGAGGGAGAGGAAGTGGGGACCATGTGGATGTGCTACATTATTGATGATACTCACAGATGTTGATCACAAGTCCAGAAGCAAATCTGGAACAAAAATGTATTATCCCCAAACCACCCCCACTACTAGCTATGGCAATACACACTAAATCTGACGAATTGACATACTAACCTTGAAATCACTTAAACTTTCAACAATCTACTTAATACAATTGGCTTCATTTACAATATTCAAAACAGAGAACTTAATGCTTGAAATTGAAGACATATTCCATTGAAGAAATTTACAACATTTACGCTTTGCCAACTTTGCAATTAAAGAGATTGAAAATAGTACCATTTATGAAAAGCTACACACTCACTTATGGCTTTCTCTCAAACATCCCTCAATGTACCATCTACACAAAATGGACCTTTACAACTTGACAAGGTTGGAGATCATCATCTGGAGGGACTTGCTATTAGACTTGACATGTAGCTTCCGGTCCTAGAGCCGAACACTTATTTCAAAAGATCAAAGTACACCAAACCAAGTGGCAAGGATTCCTACAAAAGAGCTATTTTCAACAACAAAGCCTAGCAATCCTAACTTACCAATTTTCTACAAGATACTCTTCTGGTACAGCATTTGATATTCTGTGAAAAATGCATTTCATTTGATAGATTCAAGTACGAGTCATTACAAAGAGTGAAGAAAGAAAAAAATACAACTGAAAAGAATCTCACTAATGAAAAAACAAATCTTCCAATGCATTCTTTACAAAGACAACAATAAGCAAAGAAATACTTTTTAAACATTCAGACCTTCTCTCCTGCTGCAACTGAGGTGCTGCCCTAATGAGGAAATTCTTTCTTTCTTTCACCGAGCTATGTATTCTGAAGTGCAGGCTCCAGCCATTTTCAAAATCACTCCCTTATTCATCCTTTATTCGTCGTCTTGTTCTAGAAAACAATTCAATCTGCCTTTCCGTTAACATCTCCCAGCCCCACCCACAACAAGTTTTACATTTAAAGACTATGAATACTCGTATATTTAATAAAATGAAGTGGCTACACTTGTGTCTCTTTAATAATAAAAGTACTTTTCATAAAAAATATAGATACGGTACCAATTTAATCTTGTTAATGCTTTTAGTCGTCCAAGATATTTTAATGAATGAATTTAGCTATTTTAATATATTTCTGATCAAAAACGTTCAACTTTTGTATACCCACAATCAGGAAAAAAATATCAAGCTCATAGCAATCCAAACCAGAGGATCTTTGATTCCCGCAACTGGTGTCCTTTCCACCCCTCGTTTCCTACAATCCATTCCGGACAATATTTACATCAGCTTTACTCGTACACAGAACTTGACCAAAAGATCACAAGAGGATCATGTCACGCTGGCAATCATGCGCTCAGGGCAAGTTGGAAGGCTTCTTTGAGAATCAGATCAGTAATGTATCCTAGTTGGAAGGATGAGGGAGAGGAAGTGGGGACCATGTGGATGTGCTACATTATTGATGATACTCACAGATGTTGATCACAAGTCCAGGAGCAAATCTGGAACAAAAATGTATTATCCCCAAACCACCCCCACTACTAGCTATGGCAATACACACTAAATCTGACGAATTGACATGCTAACTTTGAAATCACTTAAACTTTCAACAATCTACTTAATACAATTGGCGTCATTTACAATATTCAAAACAGAGAACTTAATGCTTGAAATTGGAAGACATATTCCATTGAAGAAATTTACAACATTTACGCTTTGCCAACTTTTCAATTAAAGAGATTGAAAATAGTACCATTTATGAAAAGCTACACACTCACTTACAGCTTTCTCTCAAACATCCCTCAATGTACCATCTACACAAAATGGGCCTTTACAACTTGACAAGGTTGGAGATCATCATCTGGTAGGGACTTGCTATTAGACTCGACACGTACCTTCGGGTCCTACAGCCGAACACTTATTGCAGAAGATAAAGTACACCAAACCAAGTGGCAGGGATTCCTACAAAAGAGCTATTTTCAACAACAAAGCCTAGCAATCCCAATTTACCAATTTTCTACAAGATACTCTTCTGGTACAGCATTTGATATTCTGTGAAAAAATGCATCTCATTTTGTAGTTTCAAGTAAGGATCGTTACAAAGAGTGAAGAAAAAAAATACGACTGAAAAGAATTTCACTAATGAGAAAACAAATCTTCCAATGGTTTCTTTACAACAAAGACAACAATTTGCAAACAAATACTTTTTAAACATTCAGACCTTCTCTCCTGCTGCAACTGAGGTGCTGCCCTAACGAGGAAATTCTTTCTTTCACCGAGCTATGTATTCTCAACTGGAGGCTCCAGCCATTTTCAAAATCACTCCCTTAATCATCCTTTATTCGTCGTCTTGCTCTGGAAAACAATTCAATCTGCCTTTCCGTTAACATCTCCCAGCCCCACCCACAACAAGTTTTACCTTTAAAGACTATGAATACTCATCTATTTAATAAAATGAAGTGCCTACACTTGTGTTTCTTTAATAATAAAAGTAATTTTCATAAAAAATATAGATATGGTACCAATTTAATCTTCTTAATGTTTTTCCTCTTGGAAAATATTTTATTGAATGAATTTAGCCATTTTAACATATTTCTGATCAAATACGTTGAACTTCTGTATACCCACAATGAGGAAAAAAATATCAAGCTCATAGCAATCCAAACCAGAGGATCTTTGATTCCCGCAACTGGTGTCCTTTCCACCCCTCGTTTCCTACAATCCATTCCGGACAAATCTTTACATCAGCTTTACTCGTACACAGAAGTTGACCTAAAGATCACAAGAGGATCATGTCACGCTGGCAATCACGCGCTCAGGGCAAGTTGGAAGGCTTCTTTGAGAATCAGATCAGTACTGTATTCTAGTTGGAAGGATGAGGGAGAGGAAGTGGGGACCATGTGGATGTGCTATAATTATTGATGATACTCACAGATGTTGATCACAAGTCCAGGAGCAAATCTGGAACAAAAATGTATTATCCCCAAACCACCCCCACTATTACCTATGGCAATACACACTAAATCTGACGAATTGACATACTAACTTTGAAATCGCTTAAACTTTCAACAATCTACTTAATACAATTGGCTTCATTTACAATATTCAAAACAGAGAACTTAATGCTTGAAATTGAAGACATATTCCATTGAAGAAATTTACAACATTTACGCTTTGCCAACTTTGCAATTAAAGAGATTGAAAATAGTACCATTTATGAAAAGCTACACACTCACTTATGGCTTTCTCTCAAACATCCCTCAATGTACCATCTACACAAAATGGACCTTTACAACTTGACAAGGTTGGAGATCATCATCTGGAGGGACTTGCTATTAGACTTGACACGTAGCTTCCGGTCCTAGAGCCGAACACTTATTTCAAAAGATCAAAGTACACCAAACCAAGTGGCAGGGATTCCTACAAAAGAGCTATTTTCACCAACAAAGCCTAGCAATCCTAATTTACCAATTTTCTACAAGATACTCTTCTGGTACAGCATTTGATATTCTGTGAAAAATGCATTTCATTTTATAGTTTCAAGTACGAGTCATTACAAAGAGTGAAGAAAAGAAAAGATACAATTGAAAAGAATTTCACTAATGAGAAAAAAAATCTTCCAATGTATTCTTTACAAAGACAACAATAAGCAAAGAAATACTTTTTAAACATTCAGACCTTCTCTCCTGCTGAAACTGAGGTGCTGCCCTAACGAGGAAATTCTCTTTCTTTCACAGAGCTATGTATTCTGAAGTGGTGGCTCCAGCCATTTTCAGAATCACTCCCATAACCATCCTTTCTTCGTTATCTTGTTCTAGAAAACAATTCAATCTGCCTTTCCGTTAACATCTCCCAGCCCCACCCACAACAAGTTTTACATTTAAAGACTATGAATACTCGTATATTTAATAAAATGAAGTGGCTACACTTGTGTCTCTTTAATAATAAAAGTACTTTTCATAAAAAATATAGATACGGTACCAATTTAATCTTGTTAATGCTTTTAGTCGTCCAAGATATTTTAATGAATGAATTTAGCTATTTTAATATATTTCTGATCAAAAACGTTCAACTTTTGTATACCCACAATCAGGAAAAAAATATCAAGCTCATAGCAATCCAAACCAGAGGATCTTTGATTCCCGCAACTGGTGTCCTTTCCACCCCTCGTTTCCTACAATCCATTCCGGACAATCTTTACATCAGCTTTACTCGTACACAGAACTTGACCAAAAGATCACAAGAGGATCATGTCACGCTGGCAATCATGCGCTCAGGGCACGTTGGAAGGCTTCTTTGAGAATCAGATCAGTAATGTATCCTAGTTGGAAGGATGAGGGAGAGGAAGTGGGGACCATGTGGATGTGCTACATTATTGATGATACTCACAGATGTTGATCACAAGTCCAGAAGCAAATCTGGAACAAAAATGTATTATCCCCAAACCACCCCCACTACTAGCTATGGCAATACACACTAAATCTGACGAATTGACATGCTAACTTTGAAATCACTTAAACTTTCAACAATCTACTTAATACAATTGGCGTCATTTACAATATTCAAAACAGAGAACTTAATGCTTGAAATTGGAAGACATATTCCATTGAAGAAATTTACAACATTTACGCTTTGCCAACTTTTCAATTAAAGAGATTGAAAATAGTACCATTTATGAAAAGCTACACACTCACTTACAGCTTTCTCTCAAACATCCCTCAATGTACCATCTACACAAAATGGGCCTTTACAACTTGACAAGGTTGGAGATCATCATCTGGTAGGGACTTGCTATTAGACTCGACACGTACCTTCGGGTCCTACAGCCAAACACTTATTGCAGAAGATGAAAGTACACCAAACCAAGTGGCAGGGATTCCTACAAAAGAGCTATTTTCAACAACAAAGCCTAGCAATCCTAATTTACCAATTTTCTACAAGATACTCTTCAGGAACAGCATGTGATATTCTGTGAAAAAATGCATTTCATTTTATACTTTCAAGTACGAGTCATTACAAAGAGTGAAGAAAGAAAAAAATACAACTGAAAAGAATTTCACTAATAAGAAACAAATCTTACAATGGTTTCTTTACAAAGACAACAATAAGCAAAGAAATACATTTTGAACATTCAGACCGTCTCTCCTGCCGCAACTGAGGTGCTACCCTAATGAGGAAATTCTCTTTCTTTCACAGAGCTATGTATTCTGAAGTGGTGGCTCCAGCCATTTTCAGAATCACTCCCATAACCATCCTTTCTTCGTTATCTTGTTCTAGAAAACAATTCAATCTGCCTTTCCGTTAACATCTCCCAGCCCCACCCACAACAAGTTTTACATTTAAAGACTATGAATACTCGTATATTTAATAAAATGAAGTGGCTACACTTGTGTCTCTTTAATAATAAAAGTACTTTTCATAAAAAATATAGATACGGTACCAATTTAATCTTGTTAATGCTTTTAGTCGTCCAAGATATTTTAATGAATGAATTTAGCTATTTTAATATATTTCTGATCAAAAACGTTCAACTTTTGTATACCCACAATCAGGAAAAAAATATCAAGCTCATAGCAATCCAAACCAGAGGATCTTTGATTCCCGCAACTGGTGTCCTTTCCACCCCTCGTTTCCTACAATCCATTCCGGACAATCTTTACATCAGCTTTACTCGTACACAGAACTTGACCAAAAGATCACAAGAGGATCATGTCACGCTGGCAATCATGCGCTCAGGGCAAGTTGGAAGGCTTCTTTGAGAATCAGATCAGTAATGTATCCTAGTTGGAAGGATGAGGGAGAGGAAGTGGGGACCATGTGGATGTGCTACATTATTGATGATACTCACAGATGTTGATCACAAGTCCAGAAGCAAATCTGGAACAAAAATGTATTATCCCCAAACCACCCCCACTACTAGCTATGGCAATACACACTAAATCTGACGAATTGACATGCTAACTTTGAAATCACTTAAACTTTCAACAATCTACTTAATACAATTGGCGTCATTTACAATATTCAAAACAGAGAACTTAATGCTTGAAATTGGAAGACATATTCCATTGAAGAAATTTACAACATTTACGCTTTGCCAACTTTTCAATTAAAGAGATTGAAAATAGTACCATTTATGAAAAGCTACACACTCACTTACAGCTTTCTCTCAAACATCCCTCAATGTACCATCTACACAAAATGGGCCTTTACAACTTGACAAGGTTGGAGATCATCATCTGGTAGGGACTTGCTATTAGACTCGACACGTACCTTCGGGTCCTACAGCCAAACACTTATTGCAGAAGATGAAAGTACACCAAACCAAGTGGCAGGGATTCCTACAAAAGAGCTATTTTCAACAACAAAGCCTAGCAATCCTAATTTACCAATTTTCTACAAGATACTCTTCAGGAACAGCATGTGATATTCTGTGAAAAAATGCATTTCATTTTATACTTTCAAGTACGAGTCATTACAAAGAGTGAAGAAAGAAAAAAATACAACTGAAAAGAATTTCACTAATAAGAAACAAATCTTACAATGGTTTCTTTACAAAGACAACAATAAGCAAAGAAATACATTTTGAACATTCAGACCGTCTCTCCTGCCGCAACTGAGGTGCTACCCTAATGAGGAAATTCTCTTTCTTTCACCGAGCTATGTATTCTGAAGTGGAGGCTCCAGCTATTTTCAAAATCACTCCCTTAACCATCCTTTATTCGTTTTCTTGTTCTGGAAAACAATTCAATCTACCTTTCCATTAACACCTCCCCCACCCACAACAAACTATATTTAAAGACCATGAATGCCCATCTATTTCATAAAATGAAATGGCTACATTTGTGTTTCTTTAATATCATCAAAAGTAATTCTCAAACCATATCAAAATGCTAGCAATTTAATCTCGTTATTCCCCTTGCTTTTGTGAAGCATTTTTTTTAAAAAAGATTCATAAAATTTAGCTATTCTAATATTTCTTGCATCCAAAACATTTCCCTTTTGTATATCCACAATATGAAGAAGAAAACATCAAGCTCATACCAATCCAAACCAGAGGATCTCTGATTCCCGCAACTTGTGTCCTTTCCACCCCTCGTTTCCTACAATCCATTCCGGACAATCTTTACATCAGCTTTACTCGTACATAGAAATAGACATAAAGATCACAAGAGGATCATGTCACGCTGGCAATCATGCGCTCAGGGCAAGTTGGAAGGCTTCTTTGAGAATCAGATCAGTAATGTATTCTAGTTGGAAGGATGAGGGAGAGGAAGTGGGGACCATGTGGATGTGCTACATTATTGATGATACTCACAGATGTTGATCACAAGTCCAGGAGCAAATCTGGAACAAAAATGTATTATCCCCAATCCACCCCCAATACTAGCTATGGCAATACACACTAAATCTGACAAATTGACATGCTAACTTTGAAATCACTTAAACTTTCAACAATCTACTTAATACAATTGGCTTCATTTACAATATTCAAAACAGAGAACTTAATGCTTGAAATTGGAAGACATATTCCATTGAAGAAATTTACAACATTTACGCTTTGCCAACTTTGCAATTAAAGAGATTGAAAATAGTACCATTTATGAAAAGCTACACACTCACTTATGGCTTTCTCTCAAACACCCCTCAATGTACCATCTACACAAAATGGACCTTTACAACTTGACAAGGTTGGAGATCATCATCTGGAGGGACTTGCTATTAGACTTGACACGTAGCTTCCGGTCCTAGAGCCGAACACTTATTTCAAAAGATCAAAGTACACCAAACCAAGTGGCAGGGATTCCTACAAAAGAGCTATTTTCACCAACAAAGCCTAGCAATCCTAATTTACCAATTTTCTACAAGATACTCTTCTGGTACAGCATTTGATATTCTGTGAAAAATGCATTTCATTTTATAGTTTCAAGTACGAGTCATTACAAAGAGTGAAGAAAAAAAAAGATACAACTGAAAAGAATTTCACTAATGAGAAAACAAATCTTCCAATGTATTCTTTACAAAGACAACAATAAGCAAAGAAATACTTTTTCAACATTCAGACCTTCTCTCCTGCTGCAACTGAGGTGCTGCCCTAACGAGGAAATTCTCTTTCTTTCACAGAGCTATGTATTCTGAAGTGGTGGCTCCAGCCATTTTCAAAATCACTCCCTTAACCATCCTTTATTCGTTATCTTGTTCTGGAAAAGAATTCAATCTGCCTTTCCATTAACACCTCCCCCACCCACAACAAACTTCACATTTACAGACCATGAATGCCCATATATTTCATAAAATGAAGTTGCTACATTTGTGTTTCTTTAATATCATCAAAAGTAATTCTCAACCATATAGAAACGCTACCAATTTAATCTCGTTATTGCTCTTGCTTTTTTGTGAACCATTTTTTCAGAAAGATTAATGGAATTTAGCCATTTGTATATCCCCAATATGAAGAAGAAAACATCAAGCTCATACCAATCCAAACCAGAGGATCTTTGATTCCCGCAAGTTGTGTCCTTTCCACCCCTCATTTCCTACAATCCATTCTGGACAATCTTTACATCAGCTTTACTCGTACACAGAAATTGACCTAAAGATCACAAGAGGATCGTGTCACACTGGCAATAATGCGCTCAGGGCAAGTTGGAAGGCTTCTTTGAGAATCAGATCAGTAACGTATTCTAGTTGGAAAGATGAGGAAGAGGAAGTGGGGACCATGTGGATGTGCAACATCAATGACGATACTCACAGATGTTGATCACAAGTGAGGAGCAAATCTCGAACAAAAATGTATTATCCCCAAACCACCCCACTACTAGCTATGGCAATACACACTAATCTGACGACCTGACATGCTAACTTTGAAATCACTTAATCATTTAACAATATACTTTATACAATTGGCCTCATTTAAAATATTCAAAACAGAGAACTTGAGGAAATGCATGAAATTGGAGGACATATTCCATTGAAGAAATTGACAACATTTACGCTTTGCCAACTTTGCAATAAAAGAGATTGAAAATAGTACCATTTATGAAAAGCTACACACTCACTTATGGCTTTCTCTCAAACATCCCTCAATGTACCGTCTACACAAAATGGACCTTTACAACTTGACAAGGTTGGAGATCATCATCTGGAGGAACTTGCTATTAGACTTGACACGTAGCTTCCGGTCCTAGAGCCGAACACTTACTTCAAAAGATCAAAGAACACCAAACCAAGTGGCAGGGATTCCTACAAAAGAGCTATTTTCACAAACAAAGCCTAGCAATCCTAACTTACCAATTTTCTACAAGATACTCTTCTGGTACAGCAATTGATATTCTGTGAAAAATGCATTTCATTTTATAGTTTCAAGTACGAGTCATTACAAAGAGTGAAGAAATAAAAAGATACAATTGAAAAGAATTGCACTAATGAGAAAACAAATCTTCCAATGGATTCTTTACAAAGACAACAATAAGCAAAGAAATACTTTTTAAACATTCAGACCTTCTCTCCTGCTGAAACTGAGGTGCTGACCTAACGAGGAAATTCTTTCTTTCACAGAGCCATGTATTCTGAAGTGGAGGCTCCAGCCATTTTCAAAATCACTATCTTAACCATCCTTTATTCGTTGTCTTGTTCTGGAAAAGAATTCAATCTACCTCTCCATTAACACCTCCCCCACCCACAACAAACTTTACATTTAAAGACCATGAATGTCCATCTATTTCATAAAATGAAATGGCTACATTTGTGTTTCTTTAATCTCATCAAAAGCAATTCTCATAAACCATATAGATATGGTACGAATTTAATCTTGTTAATGCTCTTCTTTGCAAACAATTTTTTTTTGTAATGAATGGAATTAAGCTATTTTAATATTTTTTGCATCCAAAACTTTTCCCTTTTCTATATCCACAATATGAAGAAGAAAACATCAAGCTCATACCAATCCAACAGAGATGATCTTTGTTTTCCGCAAATTATGTCCTTTCCAACCCTCGTTTCCTACAATCTTCACATCAGCTTCACTCGTACAGAGAACTAGACCTAGGATCACAAGAGGATCATGTCACGCTGGCAATCATGCGCTCTGGGCAAGTTGGAAGGCTTCTTTGAGAATCAGATCAGTAACATATCCTAGTTGGAAGGCTGAGGGAGAGTAAGTGGGGGACCATATGGATGTGCTACATTAATGATGATACTCACAGATGTTGATCACAAGTAGGGAGCAAATCTGGAACAAAAATGTATTATCCCCAAACCACCCCACTACTAGCGATGGCAATACAGACTACACCTGACGAATTGACATGCCAACACTGAAATCACTTGAACTTTTAACAATTTACTTTGTACAATTGGTTACAAGAGCTATTTTCACCAATAAAGCCTACCAATCCTAATTCACAATTTTTTTTTACAAGATACTCTTTTGGCACAGCATTTGTTATTCTGTGAAATATGCATGTCATTTTGTAATATCAAGGAAGAGTCATTATGAGGAAAGAACGAGAAAATAGTGACAGCCAAGAATTTCACTAATTTGAAAACAAATCCTCCAATGGATTCTTTACAAAGACAACAATAAGCAAAGAAATACTTTTTAAACATTCAGACCTTCTCTCCTGCTGCAACTGAGGTGCTGGCCTAACAAGGAAATTTTCTTTCTTTCACCGAGCTATGTATTCTGAAGTGGAGGCTCCAGCCATTTTCAAAATCACTCCCTTAACCATCCTTTTCTCGTAGTCTTGTTCTGGAAAACAATTCAATCTGCCTTTCCATTAACACCTCCCCCACCCACAACAAACTTTACATTTAAAGACCATGAATGCCCATCTATTTCATAAAATGAAATGGCTACATTTGTGTTTCTTTAACATCATCAAAAGTAATTCTCATAAACCATATAGATATGGTACGAATTTAATCTTGTTAATGCTCTTGCTTTGCAAACATAATTTTTTTTTGTAATGAATGGAATTAAGCTATTTTAATATTTTTTGCATCCAAAACTTTTCCCTTTTGTATATCCACAATATGAAGAAGAAAACATCAAGCTCATACCAATCCAACCGAGAGGATCTTTGATTTCCGCAAATTATGTCCTTTCCAACCCTCATTTCGTACAATCTTCTCATCAGCTTTACTCATGCAGAGAAATAGACCTAGGATCACAAGAGGATCATCTCACGCTGGCAATCATACGCTCTGGGCAAGTTGGAAGGCTTCTTTGAGAATCAGATCAGTAACATGTCCTAGTTGGAAGGCTGAGGGAGAGGAAGTGGGGGACCATGTGGATGTGCTACATTAATGATGATACTCACAGATGTTGATCACAAGTAGGGAGCAAATCTGGAACAAAAATGTATTATCCCCAAACCACCCGACTACTAGCTATGGCAATACAGACTAAACCTGACGAATTGACCTGCCAACACTGAAATCACTTGAACTTTTAACAATTTACTTTGTACAATTGGTTACAAGAGCTATTTTCGCCAATAAAGCCTACCAATCCTAATTCACAATTTTTTTTTACAAGATACTCTTTTGGCACAGCATTTGTTATTCTGTGAAATATGCATATCATTTTGTAATTTCAAGAAAGAGTCATTATGAGGAATGAAAGAGAAAATGATTACGGCTGAGAATTTCACTAATGAGAAAACAAATCTTCCAATGGATTCTTTACAAAGACAACAATAAGCAAAGAAATACTTTTTAAACATTCAGACCTTCTCTCCTGCTGCAACTGAGGTGCTGCCCTAACAAGGAAATTTTCTTTCTTTCACCGAGCTATGTATTCTGAAGTGGAGGCTCCAGCCATTTTCAAAATCACTCCCTTAACCATCCTTTTTTCGTAGTCTTGTTCTGGAAAACAATTCAATCTGCCTTTCCATTAACACCTCCCCCACCCACAACAAACTTTACATTTAAAGACCATGAATGCCCATCTATTTCATAAAATGAAATGGCTACATTTTTGTTTCCTTAATATCATCAAAAGTAATTCTCATACACCATATAGATATGGTACCAATTCAATCTTGTTAATGCTCTCTTGCAAATGTATTTTTTTTGTTCTAATAAATGGAATTAAGCTATTTTAATATTTTTTTTGCATCCAAAACATTTCCCTTTTGTATATCCACAATATGAAGAAGAAAACATCAAGCTCGTACCAATCCAACCGAGAGGATCTTTGATTCCCGCAAATTATGTCCTTTCCAACCCTTGTTTCCTACAATCTTCACATCAGCTTTACTCGTACAGAGAATCAGACCTAGGATCACAAGAGGATCATGTCACGCTGGCAATCATACGCTCTGGGCAAGTTGGAAGGCTGAGGAAGAGGAAGTGGGGACCATGTGGATGTGCTACATTAATGATGATACTCACAGATGTTGATTACAAGTCAGGAGCAAATCTGGAACAAGAATGTATTATCCCCAAACCGCTCCACAACTACATATGGCAATACAGACTAAATCTGACCAATTGACATGCCAATTTTTAAATGACTTAAACTTTCAACAATTTACTTTGTACAATTGTTTACAAGAGCTATTTTCACCAATAAAGCCTACCAATCCTAATTCACAATTTTTTTTACAAGATACTCTTTTGGCACAGCATTTGTTATTCTGTGAAATATGTGCGTCATTTTGTAGTTTCAAGTAAGAGTCATTATGAGGAATGAAAGAGAAAAAAAATGATAACGGCTGAGAATTTCACTAATGAGAAAACAAATCTTCCAATGGATTCTTTACAAAGACAACAATAAGCAAAGAAATACTTTTTAAACATTCAGACCTTCTCTCCTGCTGCAACTGAGGTGCTGCCCTAACAAGGAAACTTTCTGTCTTTCACCGAGCTATGTATTCTGAAGTGGAGGCTCCAACCATTTTCAAAATCACTCCCTTAACCATCCTTTATTCGTTGTCTTGTTCTGGAAAACAATTCAATCTGCCTTTCCATTAACACCTCCCCCACCCACAACAAACTTTAATTTAAAGACCATGAATGCCCATCTATTTCATAAAATGAAATGGCTACATTTGTGTTTCTTTAATATCATCAAAAGTAATTCTCATAAACCATATAGATATGGTACGAATTTAATCTTGTTAATGCTCTTGCTTTGCAAACATAATTTTTTTTTGTAATGAATGGAATTAAGCTATTTTAATATTTTTTGCATCCAAAACTTTTCCCTTTTCTATATCCACAATATGAAGAAGAAAACATCAAGCTCATACCAATCCAACGGAGAGGATCTTTGATTCCCACAAATTATGTCCTTTCCAACCCTCGTTTCCTACAATCTTCACATCAGCTTTACTCGTACACAGAAATAGACCTAGGATCACAAGAGGATCATGTCACGCTGGCAATCATACGCTCTGGGCAAGTTGGAAGGCTTCTTTGAGAATCAGATCAGTAACATATCCTAGTTGGAAGGCTGAGGGAGAGGAAGTGGGGGACCATGTGGATGTGCTACATTAATGATGATACTCACAGATGTTGATCACAAGTCGGGAGCAAATCTGGAACAAAAATGCATTATCCCCAAACCACCCCACTACTAGCTATGGCAATACAGACTAAACCTGACGAATTGACATGCCAACACTGAAATCACTTGAACTTTTAACAATTTACTTTGTACAATTGGTTACAAGAGCTATTTTCGCCAATAAAGCCTACCAATCCTAATTCACAATTTTTTTTTACAAGATACTCTTTTGGCACAGCATTTTAAGAATTTCACTAATGAGAAAACAAATCTTCCAATGGCTTCTTTACAAAGACAACAATAAGCAAAGAAATACTTTTTAAACATTCAGACCTTCTCTCCTGCTGCAACTGAGGTGCTGCCCTAACAAGGAAATTTTCTTTCTTTCACCGAGCTATGTATTCTGAAGTGGAGGCTCCAGCCATTTTCAAAATCACTCCCTTATTCATCCTTTTTTCGTAGTCTTGTTCAGGAAAACAATTCAATCTGCCTTTCCATTAACACCTCCCCCACCCACAACAAACTTTACATTTAAAGACCATCAATGCCCATCTATTTCATAAAATGAAATGGCTACATTTGTGTTTCTTTAATATCGTCAAAAGTAATTCTCATAAACCATATAGATATGGTACCAATTCAATCTTGTTAATGCTCTCTTGAAAACGTATTTTTTTTGTTCTAATAAATGGAATTCAGCTATTTTAATATTTTTTTTGCATCCAAAACATTTCCCTTTTGTATATCCACAATATGAAGAAGAAAACGTCAAGCTCGTACCAATCCAACCGAGAGGATCTTTGATTCCCGCAAATCATGTCCTTTCCAACCCTTGTTTCCTACAATCTTCACATCAGCTTTACTCGTACAGAGGAACAGACCTAGGATCACAAGAGGATCATGTCACGCTGGCAATCATACGCTCTGGGCAAGTTGGAAGGCTGAGGGAGAGGAAGTGGGGACCATGTGGATGTGCTACATTAATGATGATACTCACAGATGTTGATTACAAGTCAGGAGCAAATCTGGAACAAGAATGTATTATCCCCAAACCGCCCCACAACTACATATGGCAATACAGACTAAATCTGACCAATTGACATGCCAATTTTTAAATGACTTAAACTTTCAACAATTTACTTTGTACAATTGTTTACAAGAGCTATTTTCACCAATAAAGCCTACCAATCCTGATTCACAATTTTTTTTACAAGATACTCTTTTGGCACAGCATTTGTTATTCTGTGAAATATGTGCGTCATTTTGTAGTTTCAAGTAAGAGTCATTATGAGGAATGAAAGAGAAAAAAAATGATTACGGCTGAGAATTTCACTAATGAGAAAACAAATCTTAAAATGGATTCTTTACAAAGACAACAATAAGCAAAGAAATACTTTTTAAACATTCAGACCTTCTCTCCTGCTGCAACTGAGGTGCTGCCCTAACAAGGAAACTTTTTTTCTTTCACCGAGCTATGTATTCTGAAGTGGAGGCTCCAGCCATTTTCAAAATCACTCCCTTAACCATCCTTTATTCGTTGTCTTGTTCTGGAAAACAATTCAATCTGCCTTTCCATTAACACCTCCCCCACCTACAACAAACTTTAATTTAAAGACCATGAATGCCCATCTATTTCATAAAATGAAATGGCTACATTTGTGTTTCTTTAATCTCATCAAAAGTAATTCTCATAAACCATATAGATATGGTACGAACTTAATCTTGTTAATGCTCTTGCTTTGCAAACATAATTTTTTTTTGTAATGAATGGAATTAAGCTATTTTAATATTTTTTGCATCCAAAACTTTTCCCTTTTCTATATCCACAATATGAAGAAGAAAACATCAAGCTCATACCAATCCAACGGAGAGGATCTTTGATTCCCACAAATTATGTCCTTTCCAACCCTCGTTTCCTACAATCTTCACATCAGCTTTACTCGTACACAGAAATAGACCTAGGATCACAAGAGGATCATGTCACGCTGGCAATCATACGCTCTGGGCAAGTTGGAAGGCTTCTTTGAGAATCAGATCAGTAACATATCCTAGTTGGAAGGCTGAGGGAGAGGAAGTGGGGGACCATGTGGATGTGCTACATTAATGATGATACTCACAGATGTTGATCACAAGTCGGGAGCAAATCTGGAACAAAATTGTATTATCCCCAAACCACCCCACTACTAGCTATGGCAATACAGACTAAACCTGACGAATTGACATGCCAACACTGAAATCACTTGAACTTTTAACAATTTACTTTGTACAATTGGTTACAAGAGCTATTTTCACCAATAAAGCCTACCAATCCTAATTCACAATTTTTTTTTACAAGATACTCTTTTGGCACAGCATTTGTTATTCTGTGAAATATGCATATCATTTTGTATTATCAAGGAAGAGTCATTATAAGGAATGAACGAGAAAATAGTGACGGCCAAGAATTTCACTAATTTGAAAACAAATCTTCCAATGGATTCTTTACAAAGACAACAATAAGCAAAGAAATACTTTTTAAACATTCAGACCTTCTCTCCTGCTGCAACTGCGGTGCTGCCCTAACAAGGAAATTTTCTTTCTTTCACCGAGCTATGTATTCTGAAGTGGAGGCTCCAGCCATTTTCAAAATTAACCATCCTTTTTTCGTAGTCTTGTTCTGGAAAACAATTCAATCTGCCTTTCCATTAACACCTCCCCCACCCACAACAAACTTTACATTTAAAGACCATCAATGCCCATCTATTTCATAAAATGAAATGGCTACATTTGTGTTTCCTTAATATCATCAAAAGTAATTCTCATAAACCATCTAGATATGGTACCAATTCAATCTTGTTAATGCTCTCTTGAAAACGTATTTTTTTTTGTTCTAATAAATGGAATTAAGCTATTTTAATATTTTTTTTGCATCCAAAACATTTCCATTTTGTATATCCACAATATCAAGAAGAAAACGTCAAGCTCGTACCAATCCAACCGAGAGGATCTTTGATTCCCGCAAATTATGTCCTTTCCAACCCTTGTTTCCTACAATCTTCACATCAGCTTTACTATTACAGAGAAATAGAACTAGGATCACAAGAGGATCATGTCATGCTGGCAATCATGCGCTCTGGGCAAGTTGGAAGGCTGAGGGAGAGGAAGTGGGGACCATGTGGATGTGCTACATTAATGATGATACTCACAGATGTTGATCACAAGTCAGGAGCAAATCTGGAAAAAGAATGTATTATCCCCAAACCACCCCACAACTAGCTATGGCAATACAGACTAAATCTGACGAATGACATGCCAATATTGAAATCACTTAAACTTTCAACAATTTACTTTGTACAATTGGTTACAAGAGCTATTTTCACCAATAAAGCCTACCAATTCCAAATCACAATTTTTTTTACAAGATACTCTTTTGGCACAGCATTTGTTATTCTGTGAAATATGCATGTCATTTTGTAATTTCAAGGAAGAGTCATTATGAGGAATGAAAGAGAAAATGATTACGGCTGAGAATTTCACTAATGAGAAAACAAATCTTCCAATGGCTTCTTTACAAAGACGACAATAAGCAAAGAAATACTTTTTAAACATTCAGACCTTCTCTCCTGCTGCAACTGAGGTGCTGCCCTAACAAGGAAACTTTCTGTCTTTCACCGAGCTATGTATTCTGAAGTGGAGGCTCCAGCCATTTTCAAAATCACTCCCTTAACCATCCTTTATTCGTTGTCTTGTTCTGGAAAACAATTCAATCTGCCTTTCCATTAACACCTCCCCCACCCACAACAAACTTTAATTTAAAGACCATGAATGCCCATCTATTTCATAAAATGAAATGGCTACATTTGTGTTTCTTTAATATCATCAAAAGTAATTCTCATAAACCATATAGATATGGTACGAATTTAATCTTGTTAATGCTCTTGCTTTGCAAACATAATTTTTTTTTGTAATGAATGGAATTAAGCTATTTTAATATTTTTTGCATCCAAAACTTTTCCCTTTTCTATATCCACAATATGAAGAAGAAAACATCAAGCTCATACCAATCCAACGGAGAGGATCTTTGATTCCCACAAATTATGTCCTTTCCAACCCTCGTTTCCTACAATCTTCACATCAGCTTTACTCGTACACAGAAATAGACCTAGGATCACAAGAGGATCATGTCACGCTGGCAATCATACGCTCTGGGCAAGTTGGAAGGCTGAGGGAGAGGAAGTGGGGGACCATATGGATGTGCTACATTAATGATGATACTCACAGATGTTGATCACAAGTCGGGAGCAAATCTGGAACAAAAATGTATTATCCCCAAACCACCCCACTACTAGCTATGGCAATACAGACTAAACCTGACGAATTGACATGCCAACACTGAAATCACTTGAACTTTTAACAATTTACTTTGTACAATTGGTTACAAGAGCTATTTTCACCAATAAAGCCTACCAATCCTAATTCACAATTTTTTTTTACAAGATACTCTTTTGGCACAGCATTTGTTATTCTGTGAAATATGCATATCATTTTGTATTATCAAGGAAGAGTCATTATAAGGAATGAACGAGAAAATAGTGACGGCCAAGAATTTCACTAATTTGAAAACAAATCTTCCAATGGATTCTTTACAAAGACAACAATAAGCAAAGAATTACTTTTTAAACATTCAGACCTTCTCTCCTGCTGCAACTGCGGTGCTGCCCTAACAAGGAAATTTTCTGTCTTTCACCGAGCTATGTATTCTGAAGTGGAGGCTCCAGCCATTTTCAAAATTAACCATCCTTTTTTCGTAGTCTTGTTCTGGAAAACAATTCAATCTGCCTTTCCATTAACACCTCCCCCACCCACAACAAACTTTACATTTAAAGACCATGAATGCCCATCTATTTCATAAAATGAAATGGCTACATTTGTGTTTCCTTAATATCATCAAAAGTAATTCTCATAAACCATCTAGATATGGTACCAATTCAATCTTGTTAATGCTCTCTTGAAAACGTATTTTTTTTGTTCTAATAAATGGAATTAAGCTATTTTAATATTTTTTTTGCATCCAAAACATTTCCATTTTGTATATCCACAATATGAAGAAGAAAACGTCAAGCTCGTACCAATCCAACCGAGAGGATCTTTGATTCCCGCAAATTATGTCCTTTCCAACCCTTGTTTCCTACAATCTTCACATCAGCTTTACTATTACAGAGAAATAGAACTAGGATCACAAGAGGATCATGTCATGCTGGCAATCATGCGCTCTGGGCAAGTTGGAAGGCTGAGGGAGAGGAAGTGGGGACCATGTGGATGTGCTACATTAATGATGATACTCACAGATGTTGATCACAAGTCAGGAGCAAATCTGGAAAAAGAATGTATTATCCCCAAACCACCCCACAACTAGCTATGGCAATACAGACTAAATCTGACGAATGACATGCCAATATTGAAATCACTTAAACTTTCAACAATTTACTTTGTACAATTGGTTACAAGAGCTATTTTCACCAATAAAGCCTACCAATTCCAAATCACAATTTTTTTTACAAGATACTCTTTTGGCACAGCATTTGTTATTCTGTGAAATATGCATGTCATTTTGTAATTTCAAGGAAGAGTCATTATGAGGAATGAAAGAGAAAATGATTACGGCTGAGAATTTCACTAATGAGAAAACAAATCTTCCAATGGCTTCTTTACAAAGACAACAATAAGCAAAGAAATACTTTTTAAACATTCAGACCTTCTCTCCTGCTGCAACTGAGGTGCTGCCCTAACAAGGAAACTTTCTGTCTTTCACCGAGCTATGTATTCTGAAGTGGAGGCTCCAGCCATTTTCAAAATCACTCCCTTAACCATCCTTTATTCGTTGTCTTGTTCTGGAAAACAATTCAATCTGCCTTTCCATTAACACCTCCCCCACCCACAACAAACTTTAATTTAAAGACCATGAATGCCCATCTATTTCATAAAATGAAATGGCTACATTTGTGTTTCTTTAATATCATCAAAAGTAATTCTCATAAACCATATGGATATGGTACGAATTTAATCTTGTTAATGCTCTTGCTTTGCAAACATAATTTTTTTTTGTAATGAATGGAATTAAGCTATTTTAATATTTTTTGCATCCAAAACTTTTCCCTTTTCTATATCCACAATATGAAGAAGAAAACATCAAGCTCATACCAATCCAACGGAGAGGATCTTTGATTCCCACAAATTATGTCCTTTCCAACCCTCGTTTCCTACAATCTTCACATCAGCTTTACTCGTACACAGAAATAGACCTAGGATCACAAGAGGATCATGTCACGCTGGCAATCATACGCTCTGGGCAAGTTGGAAGGCTGAGGGAGAGGAAGTGGGGGACCATATGGATGTGCTACATTAATGATGATACTCACAGATGTTGATCACAAGTCGGGAGCAAATCTGGAACAAAAATGTATTATCCCCAAACCACCCCACTACTAGCTATGGCAATACAGACTAAACCTGACGAATTGACATGCCAACACTGAAATCACTTGAACTTTTAACAATTTACTTTGTACAATTGGTTACAAGAGCTATTTTCACCAATAAAGCCTACCAATCCTAATTCACAATTTTTTTTTACAAGATACTCTTTTGGCACAGCATTTGTTATTCTGTGAAATATGCATATCATTTTGTATTATCAAGGAAGAGTCATTATAAGGAATGAACGAGAAAATAGTGACGGCCAAGAATTTCACTAATTTGAAAACAAATCTTCCAATGGATTCTTTACAAAGACAACAATAAGCAAAGAAATACTTTTTAAACATTCAGACCTTCTCTCCTGCTGCAACTGCGGTGCTGCCCTAACAAGGAAATTTTCTTTCTTTCACCGAGCTATGTATTCTGAAGTGGAGGCTCCAGCCATTTTCAAAATTAACCATCCTTTTTTCGTAGTCTTGTTCTGGAAAACAATTCAATCTGCCTTTCCATTAACACCTCCCCCACCCACAACAAACTTTACATTTAAAGACCATCAATGCCCATCTATTTCATAAAATGAAATGGCTACATTTGTGTTTCCTTAATATCATCAAAAGTAATTCTCATAAACCATCTAGATATGGTACCAATTCAATCTTGTTAATGCTCTCTTGAAAACGTATTTTTTTTGTTCTAATAAATGGAATTAAGCTATTTTAATATTTTTTTTGCATCCAAAACATTTCCTTTTTGTATATCCACAATATGAAGAAGAAAACATCAAGCTCGTACCAATCCAACCGAGAGGATCTTTGATTCCCGCAAATTATGTCCTTTCCAACCCTTGTTTCCTACAATCTTCACATCAGCTTTACTATTACAGAGAAATAGAACTAGGATCACAAGAGGATCATGTCACGCTGGCAATCATACGCTCTGGGCAAGTTGGAAGGCTGAGGGAGAGGAAGTGGGGACCATGTGGATGAGCTACATTAATGATGATACTCACAGATGTTGATCACAAGTCAGGAGCAAATCTGGAAAAAGAATGTATTATCCCCAAACCACCCCACAACTAGCTATGGCAATACAGACTAAATCTGACGAATGACATGCCAATATTGAAATCACTTAAACTTTCAACAATTTACTTTGTACAATTGGTTACAAGAGCTATTTTCACCAATAAAGCCTACCTATTCCAAATCACAATTTTTTTTACAAGATACTCTTTTGGCACAGCATTTGTTATTCTGTGAAATATGCATATCATTTTGTAATTTCAAGGAAGAGTCATTATGAGGAATGAAAGAGAAAATGATTACGGCTGAGAATTTCACTAATGAGAAAACAAATCTTCCAATGGCTTCTTTACAAAGACAACAATAAGCAAAGAAATACCTTTTAAACATTCAGACCTTCTCTCCTGCTGCAACTGAGGTGCTGCCCTAACAAGGAAATTTTCTTTCTTTCACCGAGCTATGTATTCTGAAGTGGAGGCTCCAGCCATTTTCAAAATCACTCCCTTAACCATCCTTGTTTCGTAGTCTTGTTCTGGAAAACAATTCAATCTGCCTTTCCATTAACACCTCCCCCACCCACAACAAACTTTACATTTAAAGACCATGAATGCCCATCTATTTCATAAAATGAAATGGCTACATTTTTGTTTCCTTAATATCATCAAAAGTAATTATCATACACCATATAGATATGGTACCAATTCAATCTTGTTAATGCTCTCTTGCAAATGTATTTTTTTTGTTCTAATAAATGGAATTAAGCTATTTTAATATTTTTTTTGCATCCAAAACATTTCCCTTTTGTATATCCACAATATGAAGAAGAAAACATCAAGCTCGTACCAATCCAACCGAGAGGATCTTTGATTCCCGCAAATTATGTCCTTTCCAACCCTTGTTTCCTACAATCTTCACATCAGCTTTACTCGTACAGAGAAACAGACCTAGGATCACAAGAGGATCATGTCACGCTGGCAATCATACGCTCTGGGCAAGTTGGAAGGCTGAGGGAGAGGAAGTGGGGACCATGTGGATGTGCTACATTAATGATGATACTCACAGATGTTGATTACAAGTCAGGAGCAAATCTGGAACAAGAATGTATTATCCCCAAACCGCTCCACAACTACATATGGCAATACAGACTAAATCTGACCAATTGACATGCCAATTTTTAAATGACTTAAACTTTCAACAATTTACTTTGTACAATTGTTTACAAGAGCTATTTTCACCAATAAAGCCTACCAATCCTAATTCACAATTTTTTTTACAAGATACTCTTTTGGCACAGCATTTGTTATTCTGTGAAATATGTGCGTCATTTTGTAGTTTCAAGTAAGAGTCATTATGAGGAATGAAAGAGAAAAAAAATGATAACGGCTGAGAATTTCACTAATGAGAAAACAAATCTTCCAATGGATTCTTTACAAAGACAACAATAAGCAAAGAAATACTTTTTAAACATTCAGACCTTCTCTCCTGCTGCAACTGAGGTGCTGCCCTAACAAGGAAATTTTTTTTCTTTCACCGAGCTATGTATTCTGAAGTGGAGGCTCCAGCCATTTTCAAAATCACTCCCTTATTCATCCTTTTTTCGTAGTCTTGTTCAGGAAAACAATTCAATCTGCCTTTCCATTAACACTTCCCCCACCCACAACAAACTTTACATTTAAAGACCATCAATGCCCATCTATTTCATAAAATGAAATGGCTACATTTGTGTTTCTTTAATATCGTCAAAAGTAATTCTCATAAACCATATAGATATGGTACCAATTCAATCTTGTTAATGCTCTCTTGAAAACGTATTTTTTTTGTTCTAATAAATGGAATTCAGCTATTTTAATATTTTTTTTGCATCCAAAACATTTCCCTTTTGTATATCCACAATATGAAGAAGAAAACGTCAAGCTCGTACCAATCCAACCGAGAGGATCTTTGATTCCCGCAAATTATGTCCTTTCCAACCCTTGTTTCCTACAATCTTCACATCAGCTTTACTATTACAGAGAAATAGAACTAGGATCACAAGAGGATCATGTCATCCTGGCAATCATGCGCTCTGGGCAAGTTGGAAGGCTGAGGGAGAGGAAGTGGGGACCATGTGGATGTGCTACATTAATGATGATACTCACAGATGTTGATCACAAGTCAGGAGCAAATCTGGAAAAAGAATGTATTATCCCCAAACCACCCCACAACTAGCTATGGCAATACAGACTAAATCTGACGAATGACATGCCAATATTGAAATCAATTAAACTTTCAACAATTTACTTTGTACAATTGGTTACAAGAGCTATTTTCACCAATAAAGCCTACCAATTCCAAATCACAATTTCTTTTACAAGATACTCTTTTGGCACAGCATTTGTTATTCTGTGAAATATGCATGTCATTTTGTAATTTCAAGGAAGAGTCATTATGAGGAATGAAAGAGAAAATGATTACGGCTGAGAATTTCACTAATGAGAAAACAAATCTTCCAATGGCTTCTTTACAAAGACAACAATAAGCAAAGAAATACTTTTTTAACATTCAGACCTTCTCTCCTGCTGCAACTGAGGTGCTGCCCTAACAAGGAAACTTTCTGTCTTTCACCGAGCTATGTATTCTGAAGTGGAGGCTCCAGCCATTTTCAAAATCACTCCCTTAACCATCCTTTATTCGTTGTCTTGTTCTGGAAAACAATTCAATCTGCCTTTCCATTAACACCTCCCCCACCCACAACAAACTTTAATTTAAAGACCATGAATGCCCATCTATTTCATAAAATGAAATGGCTACATTTGTGTTTCTTTAATATCATCAAAAGTAATTCTCATAAACCATATAGATATGGTACGAATTTAATCTTGTTAATGCTCTTGCTTTGCAAACATAATTTTTTTTTGTAATGAATGGAATTAAGCTATTTTAATATTTTTTGCATCCAAAACTTTTCCCTTTTCTATATCCACAATATGAAGAAGAAAACATCAAGCTCATACCAATCCAACGGAGAGGATCTTTGATTCCCACAAATTATGTCCTTTCCAACCCTCGTTTCCTACAATCTTCACATCAGCTTTACTCGTACACAGAAATAGACCTAGGATCACAAGAGGATCATGTCACGCTGGCAATCATACGCTCTGGGCAAGTTGGAAGGCTTCTTTGAGAATCAGATCAGTAACATATCCTAGTTGGAAGGCTGAGGGAGAGGAAGTGGGGGACCATATGGATGTGCTACATTAATGATGATACTCACAGATGTTGATCACAAGTCGGGAGCAAATCTGGAACAAAAATGTATTATCCCCAAACCACCCCACTACTAGCTATGGCAATACAGACTAAACCTGACGAATTGACATGCCAACACTGAAATCACTTGAACTTTTAACAATTTACTTTGTACAATTGGTTACAAGAGCTATTTTCACCAATAAAGCCTACCAATCCTAATTCACAATTTTTTTTTACAAGATACTCTTTTGGCACAGCATTTGTTATTCTGTGAAATATGCATATCATTTTGTATTATCAAGGAAGAGTCATTATAAGGAATGAACGAGAAAATAGTGACGGCCAAGAATTTCACTAATTTGAAAACAAATCTTCCAATGGATTCTTTACAAAGACAACAATAAGCAAAGAAATACTTTTTAAACATTCAGACCTTCTCTCCTGCTGCAACTGCGGTGCTGCCCTAACAAGGAAATTTTCTGTCTTTCACCGAGCTATGTATTCTGAAGTGGAGGCTCCAGCCATTTTCAAAATTAACCATCCTTTTTTCGTAGTCTTGTTCTGGAAAACAATTCAATCTGCCTTTCCATTAACACCTCCCCCACCCACAACAAACTTTACATTTAAAGACCATGAATGCCCATCTATTTCATAAAATGAAATGGCTACATTTGTGTTTCCTTAATATCATCAAAAGTAATTCTCATAAACCATCTAGATATGGTACCAATTCAATCTTGTTAATGCTCTCTTGAAAACGTATTTTTTTTGTTCTAATAAATGGAATTAAGCTATTTTAATATTTTTTTTGCATCCAAAACATTTCCATTTTGTATATCCACAATATGAAGAAGAAAACGTCAAGCTCGTACCAATCCAACCGAGAGGATCTTTGATTCCCGCAAATTATGTCCTTTCCAACCCTTGTTTCCTACAATCTTCACATCAGCTTTACTATTACAGAGAAATAGAACTAGGATCACAAGAGGATCATGTCATGCTGGCAATCATGCGCTCTGGGCAAGTTGGAAGGCTGAGGGAGAGGAAGTGGGGACCATGTGGATGTGCTACATTAATGATGATACTCACAGATGTTGATCACAAGTCAGGAGCAAATCTGGAAAAAGAATGTATTATCCCCAAACCACCCCACAACTAGCTATGGCAATACAGACTAAATCTGACGAATGACATGCCAATATTGAAATCACTTAAACTTTCAACAATTTACTTTGTACAATTGGTTACAAGAGCTATTTTCACCAATAAAGCCTACCAATTCCAAATCACAATTTTTTTTACAAGATACTCTTTTGGCACAGCATTTGTTATTCTGTGAAATATGCATGTCATTTTGTAATTTCAAGGAAGAGTCATTATGAGGAATGAAAGAGAAAATGATTACGGCTGAGAATTTCACTAATGAGAAAACAAATCTTCCAATGGCTTCTTTACAAAGACAACAATAAGCAAAGAAATACTTTTTAAACATTCAGACCTTCTCTCCTGCTGCAACTGAGGTGCTGCCCTAACAAGGAAACTTTCTGTCTTTCACCGAGCTATGTATTCTGAAGTGGAGGCTCCAGCCATTTTCAAAATCACTCCCTTAACCATCCTTTATTCGTTGTCTTGTTCTGGAAAACAATTCAATCTGCCTTTCCATTAACACCTCCCCCACCCACAACAAACTTTAATTTAAAGACCATGAATGCCCATCTATTTCATAAAATGAAATGGCTACATTTGTGTTTCTTTAATATCATCAAAAGTAATTCTCATAAACCATATGGATATGGTACGAATTTAATCTTGTTAATGCTCTTGCTTTGCAAACATAATTTTTTTTTGTAATGAATGGAATTAAGCTATTTTAATATTTTTTGCATCCAAAACTTTTCCCTTTTCTATATCCACAATATGAAGAAGAAAACATCAAGCTCATACCAATCCAACGGAGAGGATCTTTGATTCCCACAAATTATGTCCTTTCCAACCCTCGTTTCCTACAATCTTCACATCAGCTTTACTCGTACACAGAAATAGACCTAGGATCACAAGAGGATCATGTCACGCTGGCAATCATACGCTCTGGGCAAGTTGGAAGGCTGAGGGAGAGGAAGTGGGGGACCATATGGATGTGCTACATTAATGATGATACTCACAGATGTTGATCACAAGTCGGGAGCAAATCTGGAACAAAAATGTATTATCCCCAAACCACCCCACTACTAGCTATGGCAATACAGACTAAACCTGACGAATTGACATGCCAACACTGAAATCACTTGAACTTTTAACAATTTACTTTGTACAATTGGTTACAAGAGCTATTTTCACCAATAAAGCCTACCAATCCTAATTCACAATTTTTTTTTACAAGATACTCTTTTGGCACAGCATTTGTTATTCTGTGAAATATGCATATCATTTTGTATTATCAAGGAAGAGTCATTATAAGGAATGAACGAGAAAATAGTGACGGCCAAGAATTTCACTAATTTGAAAACAAATCTTCCAATGGATTCTTTACAAAGACAACAATAAGCAAAGAAATACTTTTTAAACATTCAGACCTTCTCTCCTGCTGCAACTGCGGTGCTGCCCTAACAAGGAAATTTTCTTTCTTTCACCGAGCTATGTATTCTGAAGTGGAGGCTCCAGCCATTTTCAAAATTAACCATCCTTTTTTCGTAGTCTTGTTCTGGAAAACAATTCAATCTGCCTTTCCATTAACACCTCCCCCACCCACAACAAACTTTACATTTAAAGACCATCAATGCCCATCTATTTCATAAAATGAAATGGCTACATTTGTGTTTCCTTAATATCATCAAAAGTAATTCTCATAAACCATCTAGATATGGTACCAATTCAATCTTGTTAATGCTCTCTTGAAAACGTATTTTTTTTGTTCTAATAAATGGAATTAAGCTATTTTAATATTTTTTTTGCATCCAAAACATTTCCTTTTTGTATATCCACAATATGAAGAAGAAAACATCAAGCTCGTACCAATCCAACCGAGAGGATCTTTGATTCCCGCAAATTATGTCCTTTCCAACCCTTGTTTCCTACAATCTTCACATCAGCTTTACTATTACAGAGAAATAGAACTAGGATCACAAGAGGATCATGTCACGCTGGCAATCATACGCTCTGGGCAAGTTGGAAGGCTGAGGGAGAGGAAGTGGGGACCATGTGGATGAGCTACATTAATGATGATACTCACAGATGTTGATCACAAGTCAGGAGCAAATCTGGAAAAAGAATGTATTATCCCCAAACCACCCCACAACTAGCTATGGCAATACAGACTAAATCTGACGAATGACATGCCAATATTGAAATCACTTAAACTTTCAACAATTTACTTTGTACAATTGGTTACAAGAGCTATTTTCACCAATAAAGCCTACCTATTCCAAATCACAATTTTTTTTACAAGATACTCTTTTGGCACAGCATTTGTTATTCTGTGAAATATGCATATCATTTTGTAATTTCAAGGAAGAGTCATTATGAGGAATGAAAGAGAAAATGATTACGGCTGAGAATTTCACTAATGAGAAAACAAATCTTCCAATGGCTTCTTTACAAAGACAACAATAAGCAAAGAAATACCTTTTAAACATTCAGACCTTCTCTCCTGCTGCAACTGAGGTGCTGCCCTAACAAGGAAATTTTCTTTCTTTCACCGAGCTATGTATTCTGAAGTGGAGGCTCCAGCCATTTTCAAAATCACTCCCTTAACCATCCTTGTTTCGTAGTCTTGTTCTGGAAAACAATTCAATCTGCCTTTCCATTAACACCTCCCCCACCCACAACAAACTTTACATTTAAAGACCATGAATGCCCATCTATTTCATAAAATGAAATGGCTACATTTTTGTTTCCTTAATATCATCAAAAGTAATTATCATACACCATATAGATATGGTACCAATTCAATCTTGTTAATGCTCTCTTGCAAATGTATTTTTTTTGTTCTAATAAATGGAATTAAGCTATTTTAATATTTTTTTTGCATCCAAAACATTTCCCTTTTGTATATCCACAATATGAAGAAGAAAACATCAAGCTCGTACCAATCCAACCGAGAGGATCTTTGATTCCCGCAAATTATGTCCTTTCCAACCCTTGTTTCCTACAATCTTCACATCAGCTTTACTCGTACAGAGAAACAGACCTAGGATCACAAGAGGATCATGTCACGCTGGCAATCATACGCTCTGGGCAAGTTGGAAGGCTGAGGGAGAGGAAGTGGGGACCATGTGGATGTGCTACATTAGTGATGATACTCACAGATGTTGATTACAAGTCAGGAGCAAATCTGGAACAAGAATGTATTATCCCCAAACCGCTCCACAACTACATATGGCAATACAGACTAAATCTGACCAATTGACATGCCAATTTTTAAATGACTTAAACTTTCAACAATTTACTTTGTACAATTGTTTACAAGAGCTATTTTCACCAATAAAGCCTACCAATCCTAATTCACAATTTTTTTTACAAGATACTCTTTTGGCACAGCATTTGTTATTCTGTGAAATATGTGCGTCATTTTGTAGTTTCAAGTAAGAGTCATTATGAGGAATGAAAGAGAAAAAAAATGATAACGGCTGAGAATTTCACTAATGAGAAAACAAATCTTCCAATGGATTCTTTACAAAGACAACAATAAGCAAAGAAATACTTTTTAAACATTCAGACCTTCTCTCCTGCTGCAACTGAGGTGCTGCCCTAACAAGGAAATTTTTTTTCTTTCACCGAGCTATGTATTCTGAAGTGGAGGCTCCAGCCATTTTCAAAATCACTCCCTTATTCATCCTTTTTTCGTAGTCTTGTTCAGGAAAACAATTCAATCTGCCTTTCCATTAACACTTCCCCCACCCACAACAAACTTTACATTTAAAGACCATCAATGCCCATCTATTTCATAAAATGAAATGGCTACATTTGTGTTTCTTTAATATCGTCAAAAGTAATTCTCATAAACCATATAGATATGGTACCAATTCAATCTTGTTAATGCTCTCTTGAAAACGTATTTTTTTTGTTCTAATAAATGGAATTCAGCTATTTTAATATTTTTTTTGCATCCAAAACATTTCCCTTTTGTATATCCACAATATGAAGAAGAAAACGTCAAGCTCGTACCAATCCAACCGAGAGGATCTTTGATTCCCGCAAATTATGTCCTTTCCAACCCTTGTTTCCTACAATCTTCACATCAGCTTTACTATTACAGAGAAATAGAACTAGGATCACAAGAGGATCATGTCATCCTGGCAATCATGCGCTCTGGGCAAGTTGGAAGGCTGAGGGAGAGGAAGTGGGGACCATGTGGATGTGCTACATTAATGATGATACTCACAGATGTTGATCACAAGTCAGGAGCAAATCTGGAAAAAGAATGTATTATCCCCAAACCACCCCACAACTAGCTATGGCAATACAGACTAAATCTGACGAATGACATGCCAATATTGAAATCAATTAAACTTTCAACAATTTACTTTGTACAATTGGTTACAAGAGCTATTTTCACCAATAAAGCCTACCAATTCCAAATCACAATTTCTTTTACAAGATACTCTTTTGGCACAGCATTTGTTATTCTGTGAAATATGCATGTCATTTTGTAATTTCAAGGAAGAGTCATTATGAGGAATGAAAGAGAAAATGATTACGGCTGAGAATTTCACTAATGAGAAAACAAATCTTCCAA
Organism: Sinohyriopsis cumingii; assembly: GCA_028554795.2. Lineage (NCBI taxonomy): Eukaryota > Metazoa > Mollusca > Bivalvia > Unionida > Unionidae > Sinohyriopsis > Sinohyriopsis cumingii. The sequence goes on from CM068824.1 coordinate 150,393,915, forward strand.
TGGCTTCTTTACAAAGACAACAATAAGCAAAGAAATACTTTTTTAACATTCAGACCTTCTCTCCTGCTGCAACTGAGGTGCTGCCCTAACAAGGAAACTTTCTGTCTTTCACCGAGCTATGTATTCTGAAGTGGAGGCTCCAGCCATTTTCAAAATCACTCCCTTAACCATCCTTTATTCGTTGTCTTGTTCTGGAAAACAATTCAATCTGCCTTTCCATTAACACCTCCCCCACCCACAACAAACTTTAATTTAAAGACCATGAATGCCCATCTATTTCATAAAATGAAATGGCTACATTTGTGTTTCTTTAATATCATCAAAAGTAATTCTCATAAACCATATAGATATGGTACGAATTTAATCTTGTTAATGCTCTTGCTTTGCAAACATAATTTTTTTTTGTAATGAATGGAATTAAGCTATTTTAATATTTTTTGCATCCAAAACTTTTCCCTTTTCTATATCCACAATATGAAGAAGAAAACATCAAGCTCATACCAATCCAACGGAGAGGATCTTTGATTCCCACAAATTATGTCCTTTCCAACCCTCGTTTCCTACAATCTTCACATCAGCTTTACTCGTACACAGAAATAGACCTAGGATCACAAGAGGATCATGTCACGCTGGCAATCATACGCTCTGGGCAAGTTGGAAGGCTTCTTTGAGAATCAGATCAGTAACATATCCTAGTTGGAAGGCTGAGGGAGAGGAAGTGGGGGACCATATGGATGTGCTACATTAATGATGATACTCACAGATGTTGATCACAAGTCGGGAGCAAATCTGGAACAAAAATGTATTATCCCCAAACCACCCCACTACTAGCTATGGCAATACAGACTAAACCTGACGAATTGACATGCCAACACTGAAATCACTTGAACTTTTAACAATTTACTTTGTACAATTGGTTACAAGAGCTATTTTCACCAATAAAGCCTACCAATCCTAAATCACAATTTTTTTTTACAAGATACTCTTTTGGCACAGCATTTGTTATTCTGTGAAATATGCATATCATTTTGTATTATCAAGGAAGAGTCATTATAAGGAATGAACGAGAAAATAGTGACGGCCAAGAATTTCACTAATTTGAAAACAAATCTTCCAATGGATTCTTTACAAAGACAACAATAAGCAAAGAAATACTTTTTAAACATTCAGACCTTCTCTCCTGCTGCAACTGCGGTGCTGCCCTAACAAGGAAATTTTCTTTCTTTCACCGAGCTATGTATTCTGAAGTGGAGGCTCCAGCCATTTTCAAAATTAACCATCCTTTTTTCGTAGTCTTGTTCTGGAAAACAATTCAATCTGCCTTTCCATTAACACCTCCCCCACCCACAACAAACTTTACATTTAAAGACCATGAATGCCCATCTATTTCATAAAATGAAATGGCTACATTTGTGTTTCCTTAATATCATCAAAAGTAATTCTCATAAACCATCTAGATATGGTACCAATTCAATCTTGTTAATGCTCTCTTGAAAACGTATTTTTTTTGTTCTAATAAATGGAATTAAGCTATTTTAATATTTTTTTGCATCCAAAACATTTCCTTTTTGTATATCCACAATATGAAGAAGAAAACATCAAGCTCGTACCAATCCAACCGAGAGGATCTTTGATTCCCGCAAATTATGTCCTTTCCAACCCTTGTTTCCTACAATCTTCACATCAGCTTTACTATTACAGAGAAATAGAACTAGGATCACAAGAGGATCATGTCACGCTGGCAATCATACGCTCTGGGCAAGTTGGAAGGCTGAGGGAGAGGAAGTGGGGACCATGTGGATGAGCTACATTAATGATGATACTCACAGATGTTGATCACAAGTCAGGAGCAAATCTGGAAAAAGAATGTATTATCCCCAAACCACCCCACAACTAGCTATGGCAATACAGACTAAATCTGACGAATGACATGCCAATATTGAAATCACTTAAACTTTCAACAATTTACTTTGTACAATTGGTTACAAGAGCTATTTTCACCAATAAAGCCTACCTATTCCAAATCACAATTTTTTTTACAAGATACTCTTTTGGCACAGCATTTGTTATTCTGTGAAATATGCATATCATTTTGTAATTTCAAGGAAGAGTCATTATGAGGAATGAAAGAGAAAATGATTACGGCTGAGAATTTCACTAATGAGAAAACAAATCTTCCAATGGCTTCTTTACAAAGACAACAATAAGCAAAGAAATACCTTTTAAACATTCAGACCTTCTCTCCTGCTGCAACTGAGGTGCTGCCCTAACAAGGAAATTTTCTTTCTTTCACCGAGCTATGTATTCTGAAGTGGAGGCTCCAGCCATTTTCAAAATCACTCCCTTAACCATCCTTTATTCGTTGTCTTGTTCTGGAAAACAATTCAATCTGCCTTTCCATTAACACCTCCCCCACCCACAACAAACTTTAATGTAAAGACCATGAATGCCCATCTATTTCATAAAATGAAATGGCTACATTTGTGTTTCTTTAATATCATCAAAAGTAATTCTCATAAACCATATAGATATGGTACGAATTTAATCTTGTTAATGCTCTTGCTTTGCAAACATAATTTTTTTTTGTAATGAATGGAATTAAGCTATTTTAATATTTTTTGCATCCAAAACTTTTCCCTTTTCTATATCCACAATATGAAGAAGAAAACATCAAGCTCATACCAATCCAACGGAGAGGATCTTTGATTCCCACAAATTATGTCCTTTCCAACCCTCGTTTCCTACAATCTTCACATCAGCTTTACTCGTACACAGAAATAGACCTAGGATCACAAGAGGATCATGTCACGCTGGCAATCATACGCTCTGGGCAAGTTGGAAGGCTGAGGGAGAGGAAGTGGGGGACCATATGGATGTGCTACATTAATGATGATACTCACAGATGTTGATCACAAGTCGGGAGCAAATCTGGAACAAAAATGTATTATCCCCAAACCACCCCACTACTAGCTATGGCAATACAGACTAAACCTGACGAATTGACATGCCAACACTGAAATCACTTGAACTTTTAACAATTTACTTTGTACAATTGGTTACAAGAGCTATTTTCACCAATAAAGCCTACCAATCCTAATTCACAATTTTTTTTTACAAGATACTCTTTTGGCACAGCATTTGTTATTCTGTGAAATATGCATATCATTTTGTATTATCAAGGAAGAGTCATTATAAGGAATGAACGAGAAAATAGTGACGGCCAAGAATTTCACTAATTTGAAAACAAATCTTCCAATGGATTCTTTACAAAGACAACAATAAGCAAAGAAATACTTTTTAAACATTCAGACCTTCTCTCCTGCTGCAACTGCGGTGCTGCCCTAACAAGGAAATTTTCTGTCTTTCACCGAGCTATGTATTCTGAAGTGGAGGCTCCAGCCATTTTCAAAATTAACCATCCTTTTTTCGTAGTCTTGTTCTGGAAAACAATTCAATCTGCCTTTCCATTAACACCTCCCCCACCCACAACAAACTTTACATTTAAAGACCATGAATGCCCATCTATTTCATAAAATGAAATGGCTACATTTGTGTTTCCTTAATATCATCAAAAGTAATTCTCATAAACCATCTAGATATGGTACCAATTCAATCTTGTTAATGCTCTCTTGAAAACGTATTTTTTTTGTTCTAATAAATGGAATTAAGCTATTTTAATATTTTTTTTGCATCCAAAACATTTCCATTTTGTATATCCACAATATGAAGAAGAAAACGTCAAGCTCGTACCAATCCAACCGAGAGGATCTTTGATTCCCGCAAATTATGTCCTTTCCAACCCTTGTTTCCTACAATCTTCACATCAGCTTTACTATTACAGAGAAATAGAACTAGGATCACAAGAGGATCATGTCATGCTGGCAATCATGCGCTCTGGGCAAGTTGGAAGGCTGAGGGAGAGGAAGTGGGGACCATGTGGATGTGCTACATTAATGATGATACTCACAGATGTTGATCACAAGTCAGGAGCAAATCTGGAAAAAGAATGTATTATCCCCAAACCACCCCACAACTAGCTATGGCAATACAGACTAAATCTGACGAATGACATGCCAATATTGAAATCACTTAAACTTTCAACAATTTACTTTGTACAATTGGTTACAAGAGCTATTTTCACCAATAAAGCCTACCAATTCCAAATCACAATTTTTTTTACAAGATACTCTTTTGGCACAGCATTTGTTATTCTGTGAAATATGCATGTCATTTTGTAATTTCAAGGAAGAGTCATTATGAGGAATGAAAGAGAAAATGATTACGGCTGAGAATTTCACTAATGAGAAAACAAATCTTCCAATGGCTTCTTTACAAAGACAACAATAAGCAAAGAAATACTTTTTAAACATTCAGACCTTCTCTCCTGCTGCAACTGAGGTGCTGCCCTAACAAGGAAACTTTCTGTCTTTCACCGAGCTATGTATTCTGAAGTGGAGGCTCCAGCCATTTTCAAAATCACTCCCTTAACCATCCTTTATTCGTTGTCTTGTTCTGGAAAACAATTCAATCTGCCTTTCCATTAACACCTCCCCCACCCACAACAAACTTTAATTTAAAGACCATGAATGCCCATCTATTTCATAAAATGAAATGGCTACATTTGTGTTTCTTTAATATCATCAAAAGTAATTCTCAAAAACCATATGGATATGGTACGAATTTAATCTTGTTAATGCTCTTGCTTTGCAAACATAATTTTTTTTTGTAATGAATGGAATTAAGCTATTTTAATATTTTTTGCATCCAAAACTTTTCCCTTTTCTATATCCACAATATGAAGAAGAAAACATCAAGCTCATACCAATCCAACGGAGAGGATCTTTGATTCCCACAAATTATGTCCTTTCCAACCCTCGTTTCCTACAATCTTCACATCAGCTTTACTCGTACACAGAAATAGACCTAGGATCACAAGAGGATCATGTCACGCTGGCAATCATACACTCTGGGCAAGTTGGAAGGCTGAGGGAGAGGAAGTGGGGGACCATATGGATGTGCTACATTAATGATGATACTCACAGATGTTGATCACAAGTCGGGAGCAAATCTGGAACAAAAATGTATTATCCCCAAACCACCCCACTACTAGCTATGGCAATACAGACTAAACCTGACGAATTGACATGCCAACACTGAAATCACTTGAACTTTTAACAATTTACTTTGTACAATTGGTTACAAGAGCTATTTTCACCAATAAAGCCTACCAATCCTAATTCACAATTTTTTTTTACAAGATACTCTTTTGGCACAGCATTTGTTATTCTGTGAAATATGCATATCATTTTGTATTATCAAGGAAGAGTCATTATAAGGAATGAACGAGAAAATAGTGACGGCCAAGAATTTCACTAATTTGAAAACAAATCTTCCAATGGATTCTTTACAAAGACAACAATAAGCAAAGAAATACTTTTTAAACATTCAGACCTTCTCTCCTGCTGCAACTGCGGTGCTGCCCTAACAAGGAAATTTTCTTTCTTTCACCGAGCTATGTATTCTGAAGTGGAGGCTCCAGCCATTTTCAAAATTAACCATCCTTTTTTCGTAGTCTTGTTCTGGAAAACAATTCAATCTGCCTTTCCATTAACACCTCCCCCACCCACAACAAACTTTACATTTAAAGACCATGAATGCCCATCTATTTCATAAAATGAAATGGCTACATTTGTGTTTCCTTAATATCATCAAAAGTAATTCTCATAAACCATCTAGATATGGTACCAATTCAATCTTGTTAATGCTCTCTTGAAAACGTATTTTTTTTGTTCTAATAAATGGAATTAAGCTATTTTAATATTTTTTTTGCATCCAAAACATTTCCTTTTTGTATATCCACAATATGAAGAAGAAAACATCAAGCTCGTACCAATCCAACCGAGAGGATCTTTGATTCCCGCAAATTATGTCCTTTCCAACCCTTGTTTCCTACAATCTTCACATCAGCTTTACTATTACAGAGAAATAGAACTAGGATCACAAGAGGATCATGTCACGCTGGCAATCATACGCTCTGGGCAAGTTGGAAGGCTGAGGGAGAGGAAGTGGGGACCATGTGGATGAGCTACATTAATGATGATACTCACAGATGTTGATCACAAGTCAGGAGCAAATCTGGAAAAAGAATGTATTATCCCCAAACCACCCCACAACTAGCTATGGCAATACAGACTAAATCTGACGAATGACATGCCAATATTGAAATCACTTAAACTTTCAACAATTTACTTTGTACAATTGGTTACAAGAGCTATTTTCACCAATAAAGCCTACCTATTCCAAATCACAATTTTTTTTACAAGATACTCTTTTGGCACAGCATTTGTTATTCTGTGAAATATGCATATCATTTTGTAATTTCAAGGAAGAGTCATTATGAGGAATGAAAGAGAAAATGATTACGGCTGAGAATTTCACTAATGAGAAAACAAATCTTCCAATGGCTTCTTTACAAAGACAACAATAAGCAAAGAAATACCTTTTAAACATTCAGACCTTCTCTCCTGCTGCAACTGAGGTGCTGCCCTAACAAGGAAATTTTCTTTCTTTCACCGAGCTATGTATTCTGAAGTGGAGGCTCCAGCCATTTTCAAAATCACTCCCTTAACCATCCTTTTTTCGTAGTCTTGTTCTGGAAAACAATTCAATCTGCCTTTCCATTAACACCTCCCCCACCCACAACAAACTTTACATTTAAAGACCATGAATGCCCATCTATTTCATAAAATGAAATGGCTACATTTTTGTTTCCTTAATATCATCAAAAGTAATTATCATACACCATATAGATATGGTACCAATTCAATCTTGTTAATGCTCTCTTGCAAATGTATTTTTTTTGTTCTAATAAATGGAATTAAGCTATTTTAATATTTTTTTTGCATCCAAAACATTTCCCTTTTGTATATCCACAATATGAAGAAGAAAACATCAAGCTCGTACCAATCCAACCGAGAGGATCTTTGATTCCCGCAAATTATGTCCTTTCCAACCCTTGTTTCCTACAATCTTCACATCAGCTTTACTCGTACAGAGAAACAGACCTAGGATCACAAGAGGATCATGTCACGCTGGCAATCATACGCTCTGGGCAAGTTGGAAGGCTGAGGGAGAGGAAGTGGGGACCATGTGGATGTGCTACATTAATGATGATACTCACAGATGTTGATTACAAGTCAGGAGCAAATCTGGAACAAGAATGTATTATCCCCAAACCGCTCCACAACTACATATGGCAATACAGACTAAATCTGACCAATTGACATGCCAATTTTTAAATGACTTAAACTTTCAACAATTTACTTTGTACAATTGTTTACAAGAGCTATTTTCACCAATAAAGCCTACCAATCCTAATTCACAATTTTTTTTACAAGATACTCTTTTGGCACAGCATTTGTTATTCTGTGAAATATGTGCGTCATTTTGTAGTTTCAAGTAAGAGTCATTATGAGGAATGAAAGAGAAAAAAAATGATAACGGCTGAGAATTTCACTAATGAGAAAACAAATCTTCCAATGGATTCTTTACAAAGACAACAATAAGCAAAGAAATACTTTTTAAACATTCAGACCTTCTCTCCTGCTGCAACTGAGGTGCTGCCCTAACAAGGAAACTTTCTGTCTTTCACCGAGCTATGTATTCTGAAGTGGAGGCTCCAGCCATTTTCAAAATCACTCCCTTAACCATCCTTTATTCGTTGTCTTGTTCTGGAAAACAATTCAATCTGCCTTTCCATTAACACCTCCCCCACCCACAACAAACTTTAATTTAAAGACCATGAATGCCCATCTATTTCATAAAATGAAATGGCTACATTTGTGTTTCTTTAATATCATCAAAAGTAATTCTCATAAACCATATAGATATGGTACGAATTTAATCTTGTTAATGCTCTTGCTTTGCAAACATAATTTTTTTTTGTAATGAATGGAATTAAGCTATTTTAATATTTTTTGCATCCAAAACTTTTCCCTTTTCTATATCCACAATATGAAGAAGAAAACATCAAGCTCATACCAATCCAACGGAGAGGATGTTTGATTCCCACAAATTATGTCCTTTCCAACCCTCGTTTCCTACAATCTTCACATCAGCTTTACTCGTACACAGAAATAGACCTAGGATCACAAGAGGATCATGTCACGCTGGCAATCATACGCTCTGGGCAAGTTGGAAGGCTTCTTTGAGAATCAGATCAGTAACATATCCTAGTTGGAAGGCTGAGGGAGAGGAAGTGGGGGACCATGTGGATGTGCTACATTAATGATGATACTCACAGATGTTGATCACAAGTCGGGAGCAAATCTGGAACAAAAATGCATTATCCCCAAACCACCCCACTACTAGCTATGGCAATACAGACTAAACCTGACGAATTGACATGCCAACACTGAAATCACTTGAACTTTTAACAATTTACTTTGTACAATTGGTTACAAGAGCTATTTTCGCCAATAAAGCCTACCAATCCTAATTCACAATTTTTTTTTACAAGATACTCTTTTGGCACAGCATTTTAAGAATTTCACTAATGAGAAAACAAATCTTCCAATGGCTTCTTTACAAAGACAACAATAAGCAAAGAAATACTTTTTAAACATTCAGACCTTCTCTCCTGCTGCAACTGAGGTGCTGCCCTAACAAGGAAATTTTCTTTCTTTCACCGAGCTATGTATTCTGAAGTGGAGGCTCCAGCCATTTTCAAAATCACTCCCTTATTCATCCTTTTTTCGTAGTCTTGTTCAGGAAAACAATTCAATCTGCCTTTCCATTAACACCTCCCCCACCCACAACAAACTTTACATTTAAAGACCATCAATGCCCATCTATTTCATAAAATGAAATGGCTACATTTGTGTTTCTTTAATATCGTCAAAAGTAATTCTCATAAACCATATAGATATGGTACCAATTCAATCTTGTTAATGCTCTCTTGAAAACGTATTTTTTTTGTTCTAATAAATGGAATTCAGCTATTTTAATATTTTTTTTGCATCCAAAACATTTCCCTTTTGTATATCCACAATATGAAGAAGAAAACGTCAAGCTCGTACCAATCCAACCGAGAGGATCTTTGATTCCCGCAAATTATGTCCTTTCCAACCCTTGTTTCCTACAATCTTCACATCAGCTTTACTATTACAGAGAAATAGAACTAGGATCACAAGAGGATCATGTCATGCTGGCAATCATGCGCTCTGGGCAAGTTGGAAGGCTGAGGGAGAGGAAGTGGGGACCATGTGGATGTGCTACATTAATGATGATACTCACAGATGTTGATCACAAGTCAGGAGCAAATCTGGAAAAAGAATGTATTATCCCCAAACCACCCCACAACTAGCTATGGCAATACAGACTAAATCTGACGAATGACATGCCAATATTGAAATCAATTAAACTTTCAACAATTTACTTTGTACAATTGGTTACAAGAGCTATTTTCACCAATAAAGCCTACCAATTCCAAATCACAATTTCTTTTACAAGATACTCTTTTGGCACAGCATTTGTTATTCTGTGAAATATGCATGTCATTTTGTAATTTCAAGGAAGAGTCATTATGAGGAATGAAAGAGAAAATGATTACGGCTGAGAATTTCACTAATGAGAAAACAAATCTTCCAATGGCTTCTTTACAAAGACAACAATAAGCAAAGAAATACTTTTTTAACATTCAGACCTTCTCTCCTGCTGCAACTGAGGTGCTGCCCTAACAAGGAAACTTTCTGTCTTTCACCGAGCTATGTATTCTGAAGTGGAGGCTCCAGCCATTTTCAAAATCACTCCCTTAACCATCCTTTATTCGTTGTCTTGTTCTGGAAAACAATTCAATCTGCCTTTCCATTAACACCTCCCCCACCCACAACAAACTTTAATTTAAAGACCATGAATGCCCATCTATTTCATAAAATGAAATGGCTACATTTGTGTTTCTTTAATATCATCAAAAGTAATTCTCATAAACCATATAAATATGGTACGAATTTAATCTTGTTAATGCTCTTGCTTTGCAAAGATAATTTTTTTTTGTAATGAATGGAATTAAGCTATTTTAATATTTTTTGCATCCAAAACTTTTCCCTTTTCTATATCCACAATATGAAGAAGAAAACATCAAGCTCATACCAATCCAACGGAGAGGATCTTTGATTCCCACAAATTATGTCCTTTCCAACCCTCGTTTCCTACAATCTTCACATCAGCTTTACTCGTACACAGAAATAGACCTAGGATCACAAGAGGATCATGTCACGCTGGCAATCATACGCTCTGGGCAAGTTGGAAGGCTTCTTTGAGAATCAGATCAGTAACATATCCTAGTTGGAAGGCTGAGGGAGAGGAAGTGGGGGACCATATGGATGTGCTACATTAATGATGATACTCACAGATGTTGATCACAAGTCGGGAGCAAATCTGGAACAAAAATGTATTATCCCCAAACCACCCCACTACTAGCTATGGCAATACAGACTAAACCTGACGAATTGACATGCCAACACTGAAATCACTTGAACTTTTAACAATTTACTTTGTACAATTGGTTACAAGAGCTATTTTCACCAATAAAGCCTACCAATCCTAAATCACAATTTTTTTTTACAAGATACTCTTTTGGCACAGCATTTGTTATTCTGTGAAATATGCATATCATTTTGTATTATCAAGGAAGAGTCATTATAAGGAATGAACGAGAAAATAGTGACGGCCAAGAATTTCACTAATTTGAAAACAAATCTTCCAATGGATTCTTTACAAAGACAACAATAAGCAAAGAAATACTTTTTAAACATTCAGACCTTCTCTCCTGCTGCAACTGCGGTGCTGCCCTAACAAGGAAATTTTCTTTCTTTCACCGAGCTATGTATTCTGAAGTGGAGGCTCCAGCCATTTTCAAAATTAACCATCCTTTTTTCGTAGTCTTGTTCTGGAAAACAATTCAATCTGCCTTTCCATTAACACCTCCCCCACCCACAACAAACTTTACATTTAAAGACCATGAATGCCCATCTATTTCATAAAATGAAATGGCTACATTTGTGTTTCCTTAATATCATCAAAAGTAATTCTCATAAACCATCTAGATATGGTACCAATTCAATCTTGTTAATGCTCTCTTGAAAACGTATTTTTTTTGTTCTAATAAATGGAATTAAGCTATTTTAATATTTTTTTTGCATCCAAAACATTTCCTTTTTGTATATCCACAATATGAAGAAGAAAACATCAAGCTCGTACCAATCCAACCGAGAGGATCTTTGATTCCTGCAAATTATGTCCTTTCCAACCCTTGTTTCCTACAATCTTCACATCAGCTTTACTATTACAGAGAAATAGAACTAGGATCACAAGAGGATCATGTCACGCTGGCAATCATACGCTCTGGGCAAGTTGGAAGGCTGAGGGAGAGGAAGTGGGGACCATGTGGATGAGCTACATTAATGATGATACTCACAGATGTTGATCACAAGTCAGGAGCAAATCTGGAAAAAGAATGTATTATCCCCAAACCACCCCACAACTAGCTATGGCAATACAGACTAAATCTGACGAATGACATGCCAATATTGAAATCACTTAAACTTTCAACAATTTACTTTGTACAATTGGTTACAAGAGCTATTTTCACCAATAAAGCCTACCTATTCCAAATCACAATTTTTTTTACAAGATACTCTTTTGGCACAGCATTTGTTATTCTGTGAAATATGCATATCATTTTGTAATTTCAAGGAAGAGTCATTATGAGGAATGAAAGAGAAAATGATTACGGCTGAGAATTTCACTAATGAGAAAACAAATCTTCCAATGGCTTCTTTACAAAGACAACAATAAGCAAAGAAATACCTTTTAAACATTCAGACCTTCTCTCCTGCTGCAACTGAGGTGCTGCCCTAACAAGGAAATTTTCTTTCTTTCACCGAGCTATGTATTCTGAAGTGGAGGCTCCAGCCATTTTCAAAATCACTCCCTTAACCATCCTTTTTTCGTAGTCTTGTTCTGGAAAACAATTCAATCTGCCTTTCCATTAACACCTCCCCCACCCACAACAAACTTTACATTTAAAGACCATGAATGCCCATCTATTTCATAAAATGAAATGGCTACATTTTTGTTTCCTTAATATCATCAAAAGTAATTCTCATACACCATATAGATATGGTACCAATTCAATCTTGTTAATGCTCTCTTGCAAATGTATTTTTTTTGTTCTAATAAATGGAATTAAGCTATTTTAATATTTTTTTTGCATCCAAAACATTTCCCTTTTGTATATCCACAATATGAAGAAGAAAACATCAAGCTCGTACCAATCCAACCGAGAGGATCTTTGATTCCCGCAAATTATGTCCTTTCCAACCCTTGTTTCCTACAATCTTCACATCAGCTTTACTCGTACAGAGAAACAGACCTAGGATCACAAGAGGATCATGTCACGCTGGCAATCATACGCTCTGGGCAAGTTGGAAGGCTGAGGGAGAGGAAGTGGGGACCATGTGGATGTGCTACATTAATGATGATACTCACAGATGTTGATTACAAGTCAGGAGCAAATCTGGAACAAGAATGTATTATCCCCAAACCGCTCCACAACTACATATGGCAATACAGACTAAATCTGACCAATTGACATGCCAATTTTTAAATGACTTAAACTTTCAACAATTTACTTTGTACAATTGTTTACAAGAGCTATTTTCACCAATAAAGCCTACCAATCCTAATTCACAATTTTTTTTACAAGATACTCTTTTGGCACAGCATTTGTTATTCTGTGAAATATGTGCGTCATTTTGTAGTTTCAAGTAAGAGTCATTATGAGGAATGAAAGAGAAAAAAAATGATAACGGCTGAGAATTTCACTAATGAGAAAACAAATCTTCCAATGGATTCTTTACAAAGACAACAATAAGCAAAGAAATACTTTTTAAACATTCAGACCTTCTCTCCTGCTGCAACTGAGGTGCTGCCCTAACAAGGAAACTTTCTGTCTTTCACCGAGCTATGTATTCTGAAGTGGAGGCTCCAGCCATTTTCAAAATCACTCCCTTAACCATCCTTTATTCGTTGTCTTGTTCTGGAAAACAATTCAATCTGCCTTTCCATTAACACCTCCCCCACCCACAACAAACTTTAATTTAAAGACCATGAATGCCCATCTATTTCATAAAATGAAATGGCTACATTTGTGTTTCTTTAATATCATCAAAAGTAATTCTCATAAACCATATAGATATGGTACGAATTTAATCTTGTTAATGCTCTTGCTTTGCAAACATAATTTTTTTTTGTAATGAATGGAATTAAGCTATTTTAATATTTTTTGCATCCAAAACTTTTCCCTTTTCTATATCCACAATATGAAGAAGAAAACATCAAGCTCATACCAATCCAACGGAGAGGATCTTTGATTCCCACAAATTATGTCCTTTCCAACCCTCGTTTCCTACAATCTTCACATCAGCTTTACTCGTACACAGAAATAGACCTAGGATCACAAGAGGATCATGTCACGCTGGCAATCATACGCTCTGGGCAAGTTGGAAGGCTTCTTTGAGAATCAGATCAGTAACATATCCTAGTTGGAAGGCTGAGGGAGAGGAAGTGGGGGACCATGTGGATGTGCTACATTAATGATGATACTCACAGATGTTGATCACAAGTCGGGAGCAAATCTGGAACAAAAATGCATTATCCCCAAACCACCCCACTACTAGCTATGGCAATACAGACTAAACCTGACGAATTGACATGCCAACACTGAAATCACTTGAACTTTTAACAATTTACTTTGTACAATTGGTTACAAGAGCTATTTTCGCCAATAAAGCCTACCAATCCTAATTCACAATTTTTTTTTACAAGATACTCTTTTGGCACAGCATTTTAAGAATTTCACTAATGAGAAAACAAATCTTCCAATGGCTTCTTTACAAAGACAACAATAAGCAAAGAAATACTTTTTAAACATTCAGACCTTCTCTCCTGCTGCAACTGAGGTGCTGTCCTAACAAGGAAATTTTCTTTCTTTCACCGAGCTATGTATTCTGAAGTGGAGGCTCCAGCCATTTTCAAAATCACTCCCTTATTCATCCTTTTTTCGTAGTCTTGTTCAGGAAAACAATTCAATCTGCCTTTCCATTAACACCTCCCCCACCCACAACAAACTTTACATTTAAAGACCATCAATGCCCATCTATTTCATAAAATGAAATGGCTACATTTGTGTTTCTTTAATATCGTCAAAAGTAATTCTCATAAACCATATAGATATGGTACCAATTCAATCTTGTTAATGCTCTCTTGAAAACGTATTTTTTTTGTTCTAATAAATGGAATTCAGCTATTTTAATATTTTTTTGGCATCCAAAACATTTCCCTTTTGTATATCCACAATATGAAGAAGAAAACGTCAAGCTCGTACCAATCCAACCGAGAGGATCTTTGATTCCCGCAAATTATGTCCTTTCCAACCCTTGTTTCCTACAATCTTCACATCAGCTTTACTATTACAGAGAAGTAGAACTAGGATCACAAGAGGATCATGTCATGCTGGCAATCATGCGCTCTGGGCAAGTTGGAAGGCTGAGGGAGAGGAAGTGGGGACCATGTGGATGTGCTACATTAATGATGATACTCACAGATGTTGATCACAAGTCAGGAGCAAATCTGGAAAAAGAATGTATTATCCCCAAACCACCCCACAACTAGCTATGGCAATACAGACTAAATCTGACGAATGACATGCCAATATTGAAATCAATTAAACTTTCAACAATTTACTTTGTACAATTGGTTACAAGAGCTATTTTCACCAATAAAGCCTACCAATTCCAAATCACAATTTCTTTTACAAGATACTCTTTTGGCACAGCATTTGTTATTCTGTGAAATATGCATGTCATTTTGTAATTTCAAGGAAGAGTCATTATGAGGAATGAAAGAGAAAATGATTACGGCTGAGAATTTCACTAATGAGAAAACAAATCTTCCAATGGCTTCTTTACAAAGACAACAATAAGCAAAGAAATACTTTTTTAACATTCAGACCTTCTCTCCTGCTGCAACTGAGGTGCTGCCCTAACAAGGAAACTTTCTGTCTTTCACCGAGCTATGTATTCTGAAGTGGAGGCTCCAGCCATTTTCAAAATCACTCCCTTAACCATCCTTTATTCGTTGTCTTGTTCTGGAAAACAATTCAATCTGCCTTTCCATTAACACCTCCCCCACCCACAACAAACTTTAATTTAAAGACCATGAATGCCCATCTATTTCATAAAATGAAATGGCTACATTTGTGTTTCTTTAATATCATCAAAAGTAATTCTCATAAACCATATAGATATGGTACGAATTTAATCTTGTTAATGCTCTTGCTTTGCAAACATAATTTTTTTTTGTAATGAATGGAATTAAGCTATTTTAATATTTTTTGCATCCAAAACTTTTCCCTTTTCTATATCCACAATATGAAGAAGAAAACATCAAGCTCATACCAATCCAACGGAGAGGATCTTTGATTCCCACAAATTATGTCCTTTCCAACCCTCGTTTCCTACAATCTTCACATCAGCTTTACTCGTACACAGAAATAGACCTAGGATCACAAGAGGATCATGTCACGCTGGCAATCATACGCTCTGGGCAAGTTGGAAGGCTTCTTTGAGAATCAGATCAGTAACATATCCTAGTTGGAAGGCTGAGGGAGAGGAAGTGGGGGACCATATGGATGTGCTACATTAATGATGATACTCACAGATGTTGATCACAAGTCGGGAGCAAATCTGGAACAAAAATGTATTATCCCCAAACCACCCCACTACTAGCTATGGCAATACAGACTAAACCTGACGAATTGACATGCCAACACTGAAATCACTTGAACTTTTAACAATTTACTTTGTACAATTGTTTACAAGAGCTATTTTCACCAATAAAGCCTACCAATCCTAATTCACAATTTTTTTTTTACAAGATACTCTTTTGGCACAGCATTTGTTATTCTGTGAAATATGCATATCATTTTGTATTATCAAGGAAGAGTCATTATAAGGAATGAACGAGAAAATAGTGACGGCCAAGAATTTCACTAATTTGAAAACAAATCTTCCAATGGATTCTTTACAAAGACAACAATAAGCAAAGAAATACTTTTTAAACATTCAGACCTTCTCTCCTGCTGCAACTGCGGTGCTGCCCTAACAAGGAAATTTTCTTTCTTTCACCGAGCTATGTATTCTGAAGTGGAGGCTCCAGCCATTTTCAAAATTAACCATCCTTTTTTCGTAGTCTTGTTCTGGAAAACAATTCAATCTGCCTTTCCATTAACACCTCCCCCACCCACAACAAACTTTACATTTAAAGACCATGAATGCCCATCTATTTCATAAAATGAAATGGCTACATTTGTGTTTCCTTAATATCATCAAAAGTAATTCTCATAAACCATCTAGATATGGTACCAATTCAATCTTGTTAATGCTCTCTTGAAAACGTATTTTTTTTGTTCTAATAAATGGAATTAAGCTATTTTAATATTTTTTTTGCATCCAAAACATTTCCTTTTTGTATATCCACAATATGAAGAAGAAAACATCAAGCTCGTACCAATCCAACCGAGAGGATCTTTGATTCCCGCAAATTATGTCCTTTCCAACCCTTGTTTCCTACAATCTTCACATCAGCTTTACTATTACAGAGAAATAGAACTAGGATCACAAGAGGATCATGTCACGCTGGCAATCATACGCTCTGGGCAAGTTGGAAGGCTGAGGGAGAGGAAGTGGGGACCATGTGGATGAGCTACATTAATGATGATACTCACAGATGTTGATCACAAGTCAGGAGCAAATCTGGAAAAAGAATGTATTATCCCCAAACCACCCCACAACTAGCTATGGCAATACAGACTAAATCTGACGAATGACATGCCAATATTGAAATCACTTAAACTTTCAACAATTTACTTTGTACAATTGGTTACAAGAGCTATTTTCACCAATAAAGACTACCTATTCCAAATCACAATTTTTTTTACAAGATACTCTTTTGGCACAGCATTTGTTATTCTGTGAAATATGCATATCATTTTGTAATTTCAAGGAAGAGTCATTATGAGGAATGAAAGAGAAAATGATTACGGCTGAGAATTTCACTAATGAGAAAACAAATCTTCCAATGGCTTCTTTACAAAGACAACAATAAGCAAAGAAATACTTTTTAAACATTCAGACCTTCTCTCCTGCTGCAACTGAGGTGCTGCCCTAACAAGGAAATTTTCTTTCTTTCACCGAGCTATGTATTCTGAAGTGGAGGCTCCAGCCATTTTCAAAATCACTCCCTTAACCATCCTTTTTTCGTAGTCTTGTTCTGGAAAACAATTCAATCTGCCTTTCCATTAACACCTCCCCCACCCACAACAAACTTTACATTTAAAGACCATGAATGCCCATCTATTTCATAAAATGAAATGGCTACATTTGTGTTTCTTTAATATCATCAAAAGTAATTCTCATAAACCATATAGATATGGTACCAATTCAATCTTGTTAATGCTCTCTTGCAAACGTATTTTTTTGTTGTAATGAATGGAATCAAGCTATTTTAATATTTTTTTTGCATCCAAAACATTTCCCTTTTGTATATCCACAATATGAAGAAGAAAACATCAAGCTCGTACCAATCCGAGAGGATCTTTGATTCCCTCAAATTATGTCCTTTCCAACCATCGTTTCCTACAATCTTCACATCCGCTTTACTCGTACAGAGAAATAGACTTAGGATCACAAGAGGATCATGTCACGCTGGCAATCATGCACTCTGGGCAAGTTAGAAGGCTGAGGGAGAGGAAGTGGGGACCATGTGGATGTGCTACATTAATGATGATACTCACAGATGTTGATCACAAGTCAGGAGCAAATCTGGAACAAGAATGTATTATCCCCAAACCGCCCCACAACTAGCTATGGCAAGACAGACTAAATCTGACGAATTGACATGCCAATTTTGAAATCACTTAAACTTTCAACAATTTACTTTGTACAATTGGTTACAAGAGCTATTTTCACCAATAAAGCCTACCAATCCTAATTCAATTTTTTTTACAAGATACCCTTTTGGCACAGCATTTGTTATTCTGTGAAATATGCGCGTCATTCTGTAGTTTCAAGGAAGAGTCATTATGAGGAATGAAAGAGAAAAAAAATGATTACGGCTGAGAATTTCACTAATGAGAAAACAAATCTTCCAATGGCTTCTTTACAAAGACAACAATAAGCAAAGAAATACTTTTTAAACATTCAGACCTTCTCTCCTGCTGCAACTGAGGTGCTGCCCTAACAAGGAAACTTTCTGTCTTTCACCGAGCTATGTATTCTGAAGTGGAGGCTCCAGCCATTTTCAAAATCACTCCCTTAACCATCCTTTATTCGTTGTCTTGTTCTGGAAAACAATTCAATCTGCCTTTCCATTAACACCTCCCCCACCCACAACAAACTTTAATTTAAAGACCATGAATGCCCATCTATTTCATAAAATGAAATGGCTACATTTGTGTTTCTTTAATATCATCAAAAGTAATTCTCATAAACCATATAGATATGGTACGAATTTAATCTTGTTAATGCTCTTGCTTTGCAAACATAAATTTTTTTTGTAATGAATGGAATTAAGCTATTTTAATATTTTTTGCATCCAAAACTTTTCCCTTTTCTATATCCACAATATGAAGAAGAAAACATCAAGCTCATACCAATCCAACGGAGAGGATCTTTGATTCCCACAAATTATGTCCTTTCCAACCCTCGTTTCCTACAATCTTCACATCAGCTTTACTCGTACACAGAAATAGACCTAGGATCACAAGAGGATCATGTCACGCTGGCAATCATACGCTCTGGGCAAGTTGGAAGGCTTCTTTGAGAATCAGATCAGTAACATATCCTAGTTGGAAGGCTGAGGGAGAGGAAGTGGGGGACCATATGGATGTGCTACATTAATGATGATACTCACAGATGTTGATCACAAGTCGGGAGCAAATCTGGAACAAAAATGTATTATCCCCAAACCACCCCACTACTAGCTATGGCAATACAGACTAAACCTGACGAATTGACATGCCAACACTGAAATCACTTGAACTTTTAACAATTTACTTTGTACAATTGGTTACAAGAGCTATTTTCACCAATAAAGCCTACCAATCCTAATTCACAATTTTTTTTTACAAGATACTCTTTTGGCACAGCATTTGTTATTCTGTGAAATATGCATATCATTTTGTATTATCAAGGAAGAGTCATTATAAGGAATGAACGAGAAAATAGTGACGGCCAAGAATTTCACTAATTTGAAAACAAATCTTCCAATGGATTCTTTACAAAGACAACAATAAGCAAAGAAATACTTTTTAAACATTCAGACCTTCTCTCCTGCTGCAACTGCGGTGCTGCCCTAACAAGGAAATTTTCTTTCTTTCACCGAGCTATGTATTCTGAAGTGGAGGCTCCAGCCATTTTCAAAATTAACCATCCTTTTTTCGTAGTCTTGTTCTGGAAAACAATTCAATCTGCCTTTCCATTAACACCTCCCCCACCCACAACAAACTTTACATTTAAAGACCATGAATGCCCATCTATTTCATAAAATGAAATGGCTACATTTGTGTTTCCTTAATATCATCAAAAGTAATTCTCATAAACCATCTAGATATGGTACCAATTCAATCTTGTTAATGCTCTCTTGAAAACGTATTTTTTTTGTTCTAATAAATGGAATTAAGCTATTTTAATATTTTTTTTGCATCCAAAACATTTCCTTTTTGTATATCCACAATATGAAGAAGAAAACATCAAGCTCGTACCAATCCAACCGAGAGGATCTTTGATTCCCGCAAATTATGTCCTTTCCAACCCTTGTTTCCTACAATCTTCACATCAGCTTTACTATTACAGAGAAATAGAACTAGGATCACAAGAGGATCATGTCACGCTGGCAATCATACGCTCTGGGCAAGTTGGAAGGCTGAGGGAGAGGAAGTGGGGACCATGTGGATGAGCTACATTAATGATGATACTCACAGATGTTGATCACAAGTCAGGAGCAAATCTGGAAAAAGAATGTATTATCCCCAAACCACCCCACAACTAGCTATGGCAATACAGACTAAATCTGACGAATGACATGCCAATATTGAAATCACTTAAACTTTCAACAATTTACTTTGTACAATTGGTTACAAGAGCTATTTTCACCAATAAAGACTACCTATTCCAAATCACAATTTTTTTTACAAGATACTCTTTTGGCACAGCATTTGTTATTCTGTGAAATATGCATATCATTTTGTAATTTCAAGGAAGAGTCATTATGAGGAATGAAAGAGAAAATGATTACGGCTGAGAATTTCACTAATGAGAAAACAAATCTTCCAATGGCTTCTTTACAAAGACAACAATAAGCAAAGAAATACTTTTTAAACATTCAGACCTTCTCTCCTGCTGCAACTGAGGTGCTGCCCTAACAAGGAAATTTTCTTTCTTTCACCGAGCTATGTATTCTGAAGTGGAGGCTCCAGCCATTTTCAAAATCACTCCCTTAACCATCCTTTTTTCGTAGTCTTGTTCTGGAAAACAATTCAATCTGCCTTTCCATTAACACCTCCCCCACCCACAACAAACTTTACATTTAAAGACCATGAATGCCCATCTATTTCATAAAATGAAATGGCTACATTTGTGTTTCTTTAATATCATCAAAAGTAATTCTCATAAACCATATAGATATGGTACCAATTCAATCTTGTTAATGCTCTCTTGCAAAGGTATTTTTTTGTTGTAATGAATGGAATCAAGCTATTTTAATATTTTTTTTGCATCCAAAACATTTCCCTTTTGTATATCCACAATATGAAGAAGAAAACATCAAGCTCGTACCAATCCGAGAGGATCTTTGATTCCCTCAAATTATGTCCTTTCCAACCATCGTTTCCTACAATCTTCACATCCGCTTTACTCGTACAGAGAAATAGACCTAGGATCACAAGAGGATCATGTCACGCTGGCAATCATGCACTCTGGGCAAGTTGGAAGGCTGAGGGAGAGGAAGTGGGGACCATGTGGATGTGCTACATTAATGATGATACTCACAGATGTTGATCACAAGTCAGGAGCAAATCTGGAACAAGAATGTATTATCCCCAAACCACCCCACAACTAGCTATGGCAAGACAGACTAAATCTGACGAATTGACATGCCAATATTGAAATCACTTAAACTTTCAACAATTTACTTTGTACAATTGGTTACAAGAGCTATTTTCACCAATAAAGCCTACCAATCCTAATTCAATTTTTTTTACAAGATACCCTTTTGGCACAGCATTTGTTATTCTGTGAAATATGCGCGTCATTCTGTAGTTTCAAGGAAGAGTCATTATGAGGAATGAAAGAGAAAAAAAATGATTACGGCTGAGAATTTCACTAATGAGAAAACAAATCTTCCAATGGCTTCTTTACAAAGACAACAATAAGCAAAGAAATACTTTTTAAACATTCAGACCTTCTCTCCTGCTGCAACTGAGGTGCTGCCCTAACAAGGAAACTTTCTGTCTTTCACCGAGCTATGTATTCTGAAGTGGAGGCTCCAGCCATTTTCAAAATCACTCCCTTAACCATCCTTTATTCGTTGTCTTGTTCTGGAAAACAATTCAATCTGCCTTTCCATTAACACCTCCCCCACCCACAACAAACTTTAATTTAAAGACCATGAATGCCCATCTATTTCATAAAATGAAATGGCTACATTTGTGTTTCTTTAATCTCATCAAAAGTAATTCTCATAAACCATATAGATATGGTACCAATTCAATCTTGTTAATGCTCTCTTGAAAACGTATTTTTTTTGTTCTAATAAATGGAATTAAGCTATTTTAATATTTTTTTTGCATCCAAAACATTTCCCTTTTGTATATCCACAATATGAAGAAGAAAACGTCAAGCTCGTACCAATCCAACCGAGAGGATCTTTGATTCCCGCAAATTATGTCCTTTCCAACCCTTGTTTCCTACAATCTTCACATCAGCTTTACTATTACAGAGAAATAGAACTAGGATCACAAGAGGATCATGTCATGCTGGCAATCATGCGCTCTGGGCAAGTTGGAAGGCTGAGGGAGAGGAAGTGGGGACCATGTGGATGTGCTACATTAATGATGATACTCACAGATGTTGATCACAAGTCAGGAGCAAATCTGGAAAAAGAATGTATTATCCCCAAACCACCCCACAACTAGCT
Source organism: Sinohyriopsis cumingii (assembly GCA_028554795.2). Lineage (NCBI taxonomy): Eukaryota > Metazoa > Mollusca > Bivalvia > Unionida > Unionidae > Sinohyriopsis > Sinohyriopsis cumingii. The sequence goes on from CM068824.1 coordinate 150,416,229, forward strand.
ATGGCAATACAGACTAAATCTGACGAATGACAAGCCAATATTGAAATCACTTAAACTTTCAACAATTTACTTTGTACAATTGGTTACAAGAGCTATTTTCACCAATAAAGCCTACCAATTCCAAATCACAATTTTTTTTACAAGATACTCTTTTGGCACAGCATTTGTTATTCTGTGAAATATGCATGTCATTTTGTAATTTCAAGGAAGAGTCATTATGAGGAATGAAAGAGAAAATGATTACGGCTGAGAATTTCACTAATGAGAAAACAAATCTTCCAATGGCTTCTTTACAAAGACAACAATAAGCAAAGAAATACTTTTTAAACATTCAGACCTTCTCTCCTGCTGCAACTGAGGTGCTGCCCTAACAAGGAAACTTTCTGTCTTTCACCGAGCTATGTATTCTGAAGTGGAGGCTCCAGCCATTTTCAAAATCACTCCCTTAACCATCCTTTATTCGTTGTCTTGTTCTGGAAAACAATTCAATCTGCCTTTCCATTAACACCTCCCCCACCCACAACAAACTTTAATTTAAAGACCATGAATGCCCATCTATTTCATAAAATGAAATGGCTACATTTGTGTTTCTTTAATATCATCAAAAGTAATTCTCATAAACCATATAGATATGGTACGAATTTAATCTTGTTAATGCTCTTGCTTTGCAAACATAATTTTTTTTTGTAATGAATGGAATTAAGCTATTTTAATATTTTTTGCATCCAAAACTTTTCCCTTTTCTATATCCACAATATGAAGAAGAAAACATCAAGCTCATACCAATCCAACGGAGAGGATCTTTGATTCCCACAAATTATGTCCTTTCCAACCCTCGTTTCCTACAATCTTCACATCAGCTTTACTCGTACACAGAAATAGACCTAGGATCACAAGAGGATCATGTCACGCTGGCAATCATACGCTCTGGGCAAGTTGGAAGGCTTCTTTGAGAATCAGATCAGTAACATATCCTAGTTGGAAGGCTGAGGGAGAGGAAGTGGGGGACCATGTGGATGTGCTACATTAATGATGATACTCACAGATGTTGATCACAAGTCGGGAGCAAATCTGGAACAAAAATGTATTATCCCCAAACCACCCCACTACTAGCTATGGCAATACAGACTAAACCTGACGAATTGACATGCCAACACTGAAATCACTTGAACTTTTAACAATTTACTTTGTACAATTGGTTACAAGAGCTATTTTCACCAATAAAGCCTACCAATCCTAATTCACAATTTTTTTTTTACAAGATACTCTTTTGGCACAGCATTTGTTATTCTGTGAAATATGCATATCATTTTGTATTATCAAGGAAGAGTCATTATAAGGAATGAACGAGAAAATAGTGACGGCCAAGAATTTCACTAATTTGAAAACAAATCTTCCAATGGATTCTTTACAAAGACAACAATAAGCAAAGAAATACTTTTTAAACATTCAGACCTTCTCTCCTGCTGCAACTGAGGTGCTGCCCTAACAAGGAAATTTTCTTTCTTTCACCGAGCTATGTATTCTGAAGTGGAGGCTCCAGCCATTTTCAAAATTAACCATCCTTTTTTCGTAGTCTTGTTCTGGAAAACAATTCAATCTGCCTTTCCATTAACACCTCCCCCACCCACAACAAACTTTACATTTAAAGACCATGAATGCCCATCTATTTCATAAAATGAAATGGCTACATTTGTGTTTCCTTAATATCATCAAAAGTAATTCTCATAAACCATATAGATATGGTACCAATTCAATCTTGTTAATGCTCTCTTGAAAACGTATTTTTTTTGTTCTAATAAATGGAATTAAGCTATTTTAATATTTTTTTTGTATCCAAAACATTTCCTTTTTGTATATCCACAATATGAAGAAGAAAACATCAAGCTCGTACCAATCCAACCGAGAGGATCTTTGATTCCCGCAAATTATGTCCTTTCCAACCCTTGTTTCCTACAATCTTCACATCAGCTTTACTATTACAGAGAAATAGAACTAGGATCACAAGAGGATCATGTCACGCTGGCAATCATACGCTCTGGGCAAGTTGGAAGGCTGAGGGAGAGGAAGTGGGGACCATGTGGATGAGCTACATTAATGATGATACTCACAGATGTTGATCACAAGTCAAGAGCAAATCTGGAAAAAGAATGTATTATCCCCAAACCACCCCACAACTAGCTATGGCAATACAGACTAAATCTGACGAATGACATGCCAATATTGAAATCACTTAAACTTTCAACAATTTACTTTGTACAATTGGTTACAAGAGCTATTTTCACCAATAAAGCCTACCTATTCCAAATCACAATTTTTTTTACAAGATACTCTTTTGGCACAGCATTTGTTATTCTGTGAAATATGCATATCATTTTGTAATTTCAAGGAAGAGTCATTATGAGGAATGAAAGAGAAAATGATTACGGCTGAGAATTTCACTAATGAGAAAACAAATCTTCCAATGGCTTCTTTACAAAGACAACAATAAGCAAAGAAATACTTTTTAAACATTCAGACCTTCTCTCCTGCTGCAACTGAGGTGCTGCCCTAACAAGGAAACTTTCTGTCTTTCACCGAGCTATGTATTCTGAAGTGGAGGCTCCAGCCATTTTCAAAATCACTCCCTTAACCATCCTTTATTCGTTGTCTTGTTCTGGAAAACAATTCAATCTGCCTTTCCATTAACACCTCCCCCACCCACAACAAACTTTACATTTAAAGACCATGAATGCCCATCTATTTCATAAAATGAAATGGCTACATTTGTGTTTCTTTAATATCATCAAAAGTAATTCTCATAAACCATATAGATATGGTACGAATTTAATCTTGTTAATGCTCTTGCTTTGCAAACATAATTTTTTTTTGTAATGAATGGAATTAAGCTATTTTAATATTTTTTGCATCCAAAACTTTTCCCTTTTCTATATCCACAATATGAAGAAGAAAACATCAAGCTCATACCAATCCAACGGAGAGGATCTTTGATTCCCACAAATTATGTCCTTTCCAACCCTCGTTTCCTACAATCTTCACATCAGCTTTACTCGTACACAGAAATAGACCTAGGATCACAAGAGGATCATGTCACGCTGGCAATCATACGCTCTGGGCAAGTTGGAAGGCTTCTTTGAGAATCAGATCAGTAACATATCCTAGTTGGAAGGCTGAGGGAGAGGAAGTGGGGGACCATGTGGATGTGCTACATTAATGATGATACTCACAGATGTTGATCACAAGTCGGGAGCAAATCTGGAACAAAAATGTATTATCCCCAAACCACCCCACTACTAGCTATGGCAATACAGACTAAACCTGACGAATTGACATGCCAACACTGAAATCACTTGAACTTTTAACAATTTACTTTGTACAATTGGTTACAAGAGCTATTTTCACCAATAAAGCCTACCAATCCTAATTCACAATTTTTTTTTACAAGATACTCTTTTGGCACAGCATTTGTTATTCTGTGAAATATGCATATCATTTTGTATTATCAAGGAAGAGTCATTATAAGGAATGAACGAGAAAATAGTGACGGCCAAGAATTTCACTAATTTGAAAACAAATCTTCCAATGGATTCTTTACAAAGACAACAATAAGCAAAGAAATACTTTTTAAACATTCAGACCTTCTCTCCTGCTGCAACTGCGGTGCTGCCCTAACAAGGAAATTTTCTTTCTTTCACCGAGCTATGTATTCTGAAGTGGAGGCTCCAGCCATTTTCAAAATTAACCATCCTTTTTTCGTAGTCTTGTTCTGGAAAACAATTCAATCTGCCTTTCCATTAACACCTCCCCCACCCACAACAAACTTTACATTTAAAGACCATGAATGCCCATCTATTTCATAAAATGAAATGGCTACATTTGTGTTTCCTTAATATCATCAAAAGTAATTCTCATAAACCATATAGATATGGTACCAATTCAATCTTGTTAATGCTCTCTTGAAAACGTATTTTTTTTGTTCTAATAAATGGAATTAAGCTATTTTAATATTTTTTTTGCATCCAAAACATTTCCTTTTTGTATATCCACAATATGAAGAAGAAAACATCAAGCTCGTACCAATCCAACCGAGAGGATCTTTGATTCCCGCAAATTATGTCCTTTCCAACCCTTGTTTCCTACAATCTTCACATCAGCTTTACTATTACAGAGAAATAGAACTAGGATCACAAGAGGATCATGTCACGCTGGCAATCATACGCTCTGGGCAAGTTGGAAGGCTGAGGGAGAGGAAGTGGGGACCATGTGGATGAGCTACATTAATGATGATACTCACAGATGTTGATCACAAGTCAGGAGCAAATCTGGAAAAAGAATGTATTATCCCCAAACCACCCCACAACTAGCTATGGCAATACAGACTAAATCTGACGAATGACATGCCAATATTGAAATCACTTAAACTTTCAACAATTTACTTTGTACAATTGGTTACAAGAGCTATTTTCACCAATAAAGACTACCTATTCCAAATCACAATTTTTTTTACAAGATACTCTTTTGGCACAGCATTTGTTATTCTGTGAAATATGCATATCATTTTGTAATTTCAAGGAAGAGTCATTATGAGGAATGAAAGAGAAAATGATTACGGCTGAGAATTTCACTAATGAGAAAACAAATCTTCCAATGGCTTCTTTACAAAGACAACAATAAGCAAAGAAATACTTTTTAAACATTCAGACCTTCTCTCCTGCTGCAACTGAGGTGCTGCCCTAACAAGGAAATTTTCTTTCTTTCACCGAGCTATGTATTCTGAAGTGGAGGCTCCAGCCATTTTCAAAATCACTCCCTTAACCATCCTTTTTTCGTAGTCTTGTTCTGGAAAACAATTCAATCTGCCTTTCCATTAACACCTCCCCCACCCACAACAAACTTTACATTTAAAGACCATCAATGCCCATCTATTTCATAAAATGAAATGGCTACATTTGTGTTTCTTTAATCTCATCAAAAGTAATTCTCATAAACCATATAGATATGGTACCAATTCAATCTTGTTAATGCTCTCTTGCAAACGTATTTTTTTGTTGTAATGAATGGAATCAAGCTATTTTCATATTTTTTTTGCATCCAAAACATTTCCCTTTTGTATATCCACAATATGAAGAAGAAAACATCAAGCTCGTACCAATCCGAGAGGATCTTTGATTCCCTCAAATTATGTCCTTTCCAACCATCGTTTCCTACAATCTTCACATCCGCTTTACTCGTACAGAGAAATAGACCTAGGATCACAAGAGGATCATGTCACACTGGCAATCATGCACTCTGGGCAAGTTGGAAGGCTGAGGGAGAGGAAGTGGGGACCATGTGGATGTGCTACATTAATGATGATACTCACAGATGTTGATCACAAGTCAGGAGCAAATCTGGAACAAGAATGTATTATCCCCAAACCACCCCACAACTAGCTATGGCAAGACAGACTAAATCTGACGAATTGACATGCCAATTTTGAAATCACTTAAACTTTCAACAATTTACTTTGTACAATTGGTTACAAGAGCTATTTTCACCAATAAAGCCTACCAATCCTAATTCAATTTTTTTTTACACGATACTCTTTTGGCACAGCATTTGTTATTCTGTGAAATATGCGCGTCATTCTGTAGTTTCAAGGAAGAGTCATTATGAGGAATGAAAGAGAAAAAAAATGATTACGGCTGAGAATTTCACTAATGAGAAAACAAATCTTCCAATGGCTTCTTTACAAAGACAACAATAAGCAAAGAAATACTTTTTAAACATTCAGACCTTCTCTCCTGCTGCAACTGAGGTGCAGCCCTAACAAGGAAACTTTCTGTCTTTCACCGAGCTATGTATTCTGAAGTGGAGGCTCCAGCCATTTTCAAAATCACTCCCTTAACCATCCTTTATTCGTTGTCTTGTTCTGGAAAACAATTCAATCTGCCTTTCCATTAACACCTCCCCCACCTACAACAAACTTTAATTTAAAGACCATGAATGCCCATCTATTTCATAAAATGAAATGGCTACATTTGTGTTTCTTTAATATCATCAAAAGTAATTCTCATAAACCATCTAGATATGGTACCAATTCAATCTTGTTAATGCTCTCTTGAAAACGTATTTTTTTTGTTCTAATAAATGGAATTAAGCTATTTTAATATTTTTTTTGTATCCAAAACATTTCCTTTTTGTATATCCACAATATGAAGAAGAAAACATCAAGCTCGTACCAATCCAACCGAGAGGATCTTTGATTCCCGCAAATTATGTCCTTTCCAACCCTTGTTTCCTACAATCTTCACATCAGCTTTACTATTACAGAGAAATAGAACTAGGATCACAAGAGGATCATGTCACGCTGGCAATCATACGCTCTGGGCAAGTTGGAAGGCTGAGGGAGAGGAAGTGGGGACCATGTGGATGAGCTACATTAATGATGATACTCACAGATGTTGATCACAAGTCAGGAGCAAATCTGGAAAAAGAATGTATTATCCCCAAACCACCCCACAACTAGCTATGGCAATACAGACTAAATCTGACGAATGACATGCCAATATTGAAATCACTTAAACTTTCAACAATTTACTTTGTACAATTGGTTACAAGAGCTATTTTCACCAATAAAGCCTACCTATTCCAAATCACAATTTTTTTTACAAGATACTCTTTTGGCACAGCATTTGTTATTCTGTGAAATATGCATATCATTTTGTAATTTCAAGGAAGAGTCATTATGAGGAATGAAAGAGAAAATGATTACGGCTGAGAATTTCACTAATGAGAAAACAAATCTTCCAATGGCTTCTTTACAAAGACAACAATAAGCAAAGAAATACTTTTTAAACATTCAGACCTTCTCTCCTGCTGCAACTGAGGTGCTGCCCTAACAAGGAAACTTTCTGTCTTTCACCGAGCTATGTATTCTGAAGTGGAGGCTCCAGCCATTTTCAAAATCACTCCCTTAACCATCCTTTATTCGTTGTCTTGTTCTGGAAAACAATTCAATCTGCCTTTCCATTAACACCTCCCCCACCCACAACAAACTTTACATTTAAAGACCATGAATGCCCATCTATTTCATAAAATGAAATGGCTACATTTGTGTTTCTTTAATATCATCAAAAGTAATTCTCATAAACCATATAGATATGGTACGAATTTAATCTTGTTAATGCTCTTGCTTTGCAAACATAATTTTTTTTTGTAATGAATGGAATTAAGCTATTTTAATATTTTTTGCATCCAAAACTTTTCCCTTTTCTATATCCACAATATGAAGAAGAAAACATCAAGCTCATACCAATCCAACGGAGAGGATCTTTGATTCCCACAAATTATGTCCTTTCCAACCCTCGTTTCCTACAATCTTCACATCAGCTTTACTCGTACACAGAAATAGACCTAGGATCACAAGAGGATCATGTCACGCTGGCAATCATACGCTCTGGGCAAGTTGGAAGGCTTCTTTGAGAATCAGATCAGTAACATATCCTAGTTGGAAGGCTGAGGGAGAGGAAGTGGGGGACCATGTGGATGTGCTACATTAATGATGATACTCACAGATGTTGATCACAAGTCGGGAGCAAATCTGGAACAAAAATGTATTATCCCCAAACCACCCCACTACTAGCTATGGCAATACAGACTAAACCTGACGAATTGACATGCCAACACTGAAATCACTTGAACTTTTAACAATTTACTTTGTACAATTGGTTACAAGAGCTATTTTCACCAATAAAGCCTACCAATCCTAATTCACAATTTTTTTTTACAAGATACTCTTTTGGCACAGCATTTGTTATTCTGTGAAATATGCATATCATTTTGTATTATCAAGGAAGAGTCATTATAAGGAATGAACGAGAAAATAGTGACGGCCAAGAATTTCACTAATTTGAAAACAAATCTTCCAATGGATTCTTTACAAAGACAACAATAAGCAAAGAAATACTTTTTAAACATTCAGACCTTCTCTCCTGCTGCAACTGCGGTGCTGCCCTAACAAGGAAATTTTCTTTCTTTCACCGAGCTATGTATTCTGAAGTGGAGGCTCCAGCCATTTTCAAAATTAACCATCCTTTTTTCGTAGTCTTGTTCTGGAAAACAATTCAATCTGCCTTTCCATTAACACCTCCCCCACCCACAACAAACTTTACATTTAAAGACCATGAATGCCCATCTATTTCATAAAATGAAATGGCTACATTTGTGTTTCCTTAATATCATCAAAAGTAATTCTCATAAACCATATAGATATGGTACCAATTCAATCTTGTTAATGCTCTCTTGAAAACGTATTTTTTTTGTTCTAATAAATGGAATTAAGCTATTTTAATATTTTTTTTGCATCCAAAACATTTCCTTTTTGTATATCCACAATATGAAGAAGAAAACATCAAGCTCGTACCAATCCAACCGAGAGGATCTTTGATTCCCGCAAATTATGTCCTTTCCAACCCTTGTTTCCTACAATCTTCACATCAGCTTTACTATTACAGAGAAATAGAACTAGGATCACAAGAGGATCATGTCACGCTGGCAATCATACGCTCTGGGCAAGTTGGAAGGCTGAGGGAGAGGAAGTGGGGACCATGTGGATGAGCTACATTAATGATGATACTCACAGATGTTGATCACAAGTCAGGAGCAAATCTGGAAAAAGAATGTATTATCCCCAAACCACCCCACAACTAGCTATGGCAATACAGACTAAATCTGACGAATGACATGCCAATATTGAAATCACTTAAACTTTCAACAATTTACTTTGTACAATTGGTTACAAGAGCTATTTTCACCAATAAAGACTACCTATTCCAAATCACAATTTTTTTTACAAGATACTCTTTTGGCACAGCATTTGTTATTCTGTGAAATATGCATATCATTTTGTAATTTCAAGGAAGAGTCATTATGAGGAATGAAAGAGAAAATGATTACGGCTGAGAATTTCACTAATGAGAAAACAAATCTTCCAATGGCTTCTTTACAAAGACAACAATAAGCAAAGAAATACTTTTTAAACATTCAGACCTTCTCTCCTGCTGCAACTGAGGTGCTGCCCTAACAAGGAAATTTTCTTTCTTTCACCGAGCTATGTATTCTGAAGTGGAGGCTCCAGCCATTTTCAAAATCACTCCCTTAACCATCCTTTTTTCGTAGTCTTGTTCTGGAAAACAATTCAATCTGCCTTTCCATTAACACCTCCCCCACCCACAACAAACTTTACATTTAAAGACCATCAATGCCCATCTATTTCATAAAATGAAATGGCTACATTTGTGTTTCTTTAATCTCATCAAAAGTAATTCTCATAAACCATATAGATATGGTACCAATTCAATCTTGTTAATGCTCTCTTGCAAACGTATTTTTTTGTTGTAATGAATGGAATCAAGCTATTTTCATATTTTTTTTGCATCCAAAACATTTCCCTTTTGTATATCCACAATATGAAGAAGAAAACATCAAGCTCGTACCAATCCGAGAGGATCTTTGATTCCCTCAAATTATGTCCTTTCCAACCATCGTTTCCTACAATCTTCACATCCGCTTTACTCGTACAGAGAAATAGACCTAGGATCACAAGAGGATCATGTCACACTGGCAATCATGCACTCTGGGCAAGTTGGAAGGCTGAGGGAGAGGAAGTGGAGACCATGTGGATGTGCTACATTAATGATGATACTCACAGATGTTGATCACAAGTCAGGAGCAAATCTGGAACAAGAATGTATTATCCCCAAACCACCCCACAACTAGCTATGGCAAGACAGACTAAATCTGACGAATTGACATGCCAATTTTGAAATCACTTAAACTTTCAACAATTTACTTTGTACAATTGGTTACAAGAGCTATTTTCACCAATAAAGCCTACCAATCCTAATTCAATTTTTTTTTACACGATACTCTTTTGGCACAGCATTTGTTATTCTGTGAAATATGCGCGTCATTCTGTAGTTTCAAGGAAGAGTCATTATGAGGAATGAAAGAGAAAAAAAATGATTACGGCTGAGAATTTCACTAATGAGAAAACAAATCTTCCAATGGCTTCTTTACAAAGACAACAATAAGCAAAGAAATACTTTTTAAACATTCAGACCTTCTCTCCTGCTGCAACTGAGGTGCTGCCCTAACAAGGAAACTTTCTGTCTTTCACCGAGCTATGTATTCTGAAGTGGAGGCTCCAGCCATTTTCAAAATCACTCCATTAACCATCCTTTATTCGTTGTCTTGTTCTGGAAAACAATTCAATCTGCCTTTCCATTAACACCTCCCCCACCTACAACAAACTTTAATTTAAAGACCATGAATGCCCATCTATTTCATAAAATGAAATGGCTACATTTGTGTTTCTTTAATCTCATCAAAAGTAATTCTCATAAACCATCTAGATATGGTACCAATTCAATCTTGTTAATGCTCTCTTGAAAACGTATTTTTTTTGTTCTAATAAATGGAATTAAGCTATTTTAATATTTTTTTTGGATCCAAAACATTTCCCTTTTGTATATCCACAATATGAAGAAGAAAACGTCAAGCTCGTACCAATCCAACCGAGAGGATCTTTGATTCCCGCAAATTATGTCCTTTCCAACCCTTGTTTCCTACAATCTTCACATCAGCTTTACTATTACAGAGAAATAGAACTAGGATCACAAGAGGATCATGTCATGCTGGCAATCATGCGCTTTGGGCAAGTTGGAAGGCTGAGGGAGAGGAAGTGGGGACCATGTGGATGTGCTACATTAATGATGATACTCACAGATGTTGATCACAAGTCAGGAGCAAATCTGGAAAAAGAATGTATTATCCCCAAACCACCCCACAACTAGCTATGGCAATACAGACTAAATCTGACGAATGACATGCCAATATTGAAATCACTTAAACTTTCAACAATTTACTTTGTACAATTGGTTACAAGAGCTATTTTCACCAATAAAGCCTACCAATTCCAAATCACAATTTTTTTTACAAGATACTCTTTTGGCACAGCATTTGTTATTCTGTGAAATATGCATGTCATTTTGTAATTTCAAGGAAGAGTCATTATGAGGAATGAAAGAGAAAATGATTACGGCTGAGAATTTCACTAATGAGAAAACAAATCTTCCAATGGCTTCTTTACAAAGACAACAATAAGCAAAGAAATACTTTTTAAACATTCAGACCTTCTCTCCTGCTGCAACTGAGGTGCTGCCCTAACAAGGAAACTTTCTGTCTTTCACCGAGCTATGTATTCTGAAGTGGAGGCTCCAGCCATTTTCAAAATCACTCCCTTAACCATCCTTTATTCGTTGTCTTGTTCTGGAAAACAATTCAATCTGCCTTTCCATTAACACCTCCCCCACCCACAACAAACTTTAATTTAAAGACCATGAATGCCCATCTATTTCATAAAATGAAATGGCTACATTTGTGTTTCTTTAATATCATCAAAAGTAATTCTCATAAACCATATAGATATGGTACGAATTTAATCTTGTTAATGCTCTTGCTTTGCAAACATAATTTTTTTTTGTAATGAATGGAATTAAGCTATTTTAATATTTTTTGCATCCAAAACTTTTCCCTTTTCTATATCCACAATATGAAGAAGAAAACATCAAGCTCATACCAATCCAACGGAGAGGATCTTTGATTCCCACAAATTATGTCCTTTCCAACCCTCGTTTCCTACAATCTTCACATCAGCTTTACTCGTACACAGAAATAGACCTAGGATCACAAGAGGATCATGTCACGCTGGCAATCATACGCTCTGGGCAAGTTGGAAGGCTTCTTTGAGAATCAGATCAGTAACATATCCTAGTTGGAAGGCTGAGGGAGAGGAAGTGGGGGACCATGTGGATGTGCTACATTAATGATGATACTCACAGATGTTGATCACAAGTCGGGAGCAAATCTGGAACAAAAATGTATTATCCCCAAACCACCCCACTACTAGCTATGGCAATACAGACTAAACCTGACGAATTGACATGCCAACACTGAAATCACTTGAACTTTTAACAATTTACTTTGTACAATTGGTTACAAGAGCTATTTTCACCAATAAAGCCTACCAATCCTAATTCACAATTTTTTTTTACAAGATACTCTTTTGGCACAGCATTTGTTATTCTGTGAAATATGCATATCATTTTGTATTATCAAGGAAGAGTCATTATAAGGAATGAACGAGAAAATAGTGACGGCCAAGAATTTCACTAATTTGAAAACAAATCTTCCAATGGATTCTTTACAAAGACAACAATAAGCAAAGAAATACTTTTTAAACATTCAGACCTTCTCTCCTGCTGCAACTGCGGTGCTGCCCTAACAAGGAAATTTTCTTTCTTTCACCGAGCTATGTATTCTGAAGTGGAGGCTCCAGCCATTTTCAAAATTAACCATCCTTTTTTCGTAGTCTTGTTCTGGAAAACAATTCAATCTGCCTTTCCATTAACACCTCCCCCACCCACAACAAACTTTACATTTAAAGACCATGAATGCCCATCTATTTCATAAAATGAAATGGCTACATTTGTGTTTCCTTAATATCATCAAAAGTAATTCTCATAAACCATATAGATATGGTACCAATTCAATCTTGTTAATGCTCTCTTGAAAACGTATTTTTTTTGTTCTAATAAATGGAATTAAGCTATTTTAATATTTTTTTTGCATCCAAAACATTTCCTTTTTGTATATCCACAATATGAAGAAGAAAACATCAAGCTCGTACCAATCCAACCGAGAGGATCTTTGATTCCCGCAAATTATGTCCTTTCCAACCCTTGTTTCCTACAATCTTCACATCAGCTTTACTATTACAGAGAAATAGAACTAGGATCACAAGAGGATCATGTCACGCTGGCAATCATACGCTCTGGGCAAGTTGGAAGGCTGAGGGAGAGGAAGTGGGGACCATGTGGATGAGCTACATTAATGATGATACTCACAGATGTTGATCACAAGTCAGGAGCAAATCTGGAAAAAGAATGTATTATCCCCAAACCACCCCACAACTAGCTATGGCAATACAGACTAAATCTGACGAATGACATGCCAATATTGAAATCACTTAAACTTTCAACAATTTACTTTGTACAATTGGTTACAAGAGCTATTTTCACCAATAAAGACTACCTATTCCAAATCACAATTTTTTTTACAAGATACTCTTTTGGCACAGCATTTGTTATTCTGTGAAATATGCATATCATTTTGTAATTTCAAGGAAGAGTCATTATGAGGAATGAAAGAGAAAATGATTACGGCTGAGAATTTCACTAATGAGAAAACAAATCTTCCAATGGCTTCTTTACAAAGACAACAATAAGCAAAGAAATACTTTTTAAACATTCAGACCTTCTCTCCTGCTGCAACTGAGGTGCTGCCCTAACAAGGAAATTTTCTTTCTTTCACCGAGCTATGTATTCTGAAGTGGAGGCTCCAGCCATTTTCAAAATCACTCCCTTAACCATCCTTTTTTCGTAGTCTTGTTCTGGAAAACAATTCAATCTGCCTTTCCATTAACACCTCCCCCACCCACAACAAACTTTACATTTAAAGACCATCAATGCCCATCTATTTCATAAAATGAAATGGCTACATTTGTGTTTCTTTAATCTCATCAAAAGTAATTCTCATAAACCATATAGATATGGTACCAATTCAATCTTGTTAATGCTCTCTTGCAAACGTATTTTTTTGTTGTAATGAATGGAATCAAGCTATTTTCATATTTTTTTTGCATCCAAAACATTTCCCTTTTGTATATCCACAATATGAAGAAGAAAACATCAAGCTCGTACCAATCCGAGAGGATCTTTGATTCCCTCAAATTATGTCCTTTCCAACCATCGTTTCCTACAATCTTCACATCCGCTTTACTCGTACAGAGAAATAGACCTAGGATCACAAGAGGATCATGTCACACTGGCAATCATGCACTCTGGGCAAGTTGGAAGGCTGAGGGAGAGGAAGTGGGGACCATGTGGATGTGCTACATTAATGATGATACTCACAGATGTTGATCACAAGTCAGGAGCAAATCTGGAACAAGAATGTATTATCCCCAAACCACCCCACAACTAGCTATGGCAAGACAGACTAAATCTGACGAATTGACATGCCAATTTTGAAATCACTTAAACTTTCAACAATTTACTTTGTACAATTGGTTACAAGAGCTATTTTCACCAATAAAGCCTACCAATCCTAATTCAATTTTTTTTTACACGATACTCTTTTGGCACAGCATTTGTTATTCTGTGAAATATGCGCGTCATTCTGTAGTTTCAAGGAAGAGTCATTATGAGGAATGAAAGAGAAAAAAAATGATTACGGCTGAGAATTTCACTAATGAGAAAACAAATCTTCCAATGGCTTCTTTACAAAGACAACAATAAGCAAAGAAATACTTTTTAAACATTCAGACCTTCTCTCCTGCTGCAACTGAGGTGCTGCCCTAACAAGGAAACTTTCTGTCTTTCACCGAGCTATGTATTCTGAAGTGGAGGCTCCAGCCATTTTCAAAATCACTCCCTTAACCATCCTTTATTCGTTGTCTTGTTCTGGAAAACAATTCAATCTGCCTTTCCATTAACACCTCCCCCACCTACAACAAACTTTAATTTAAAGACCATGAATGCCCATCTATTTCATAAAATGAAATGGCTACATTTGTGTTTCTTTAATATCATCAAAAGTAATTCTCATAAACCATCTAGATATGGTACCAATTCAATCTTGTTAATGCTCTCTTGAAAACGTATTTTTTTTGTTCTAATAAATGGAATTAAGCTATTTTAATATTTTTTTTGTATCCAAAACATTTCCTTTTTGTATATCCACAATATGAAGAAGAAAACATCAAGCTCGTACCAATCCAACCGAGAGGATCTTTGATTCCCGCAAATTATGTCCTTTCCAACCCTTGTTTCCTACAATCTTCACATCAGCTTTACTATTACAGAGAAATAGAACTAGGATCACAAGAGGATCATGTCACGCTGGCAATCATACGCTCTGGGCAAGTTGGAAGGCTGAGGGAGAGGAAGTGGGGACCATGTGGATGAGCTACATTAATGATGATACTCACAGATGTTGATCACAAGTCAGGAGCAAATCTGGAAAAAGAATGTATTATCCCCAAACCACCCCACAACTAGCTATGGCAATACAGACTAAATCTGACGAATGACATGCCAATATTGAAATCACTTAAACTTTCAACAATTTACTTTGTACAATTGGTTACAAGAGCTATTTTCACCAATAAAGCCTACCTATTCCAAATCACAATTTTTTTTACAAGATACTCTTTTGGCACAGCATTTGTTATTCTGTGAAATATGCATATCATTTTGTAATTTCAAGGAAGAGTCATTATGAGGAATGAAAGAGAAAATGATTACGGCTGAGAATTTCACTAATGAGAAAACAAATCTTCCAATGGCTTCTTTACAAAGACAACAATAAGCAAAGAAATACTTTTTAAACATTCAGACCTTCTCTCCTGCTGCAACTGAGGTGCTGCCCTAACAAGGAAACTTTCTGTCTTTCACCGAGCTATGTATTCTGAAGTGGAGGCTCCAGCCATTTTCAAAATCACTCCCTTAACCATCCTTTATTCGTTGTCTTGTTCTGGAAAACAATTCAATCTGCCTTTCCATTAACACCTCCCCCACCCACAACAAACTTTACATTTAAAGACCATGAATGCCCATCTATTTCATAAAATGAAATGGCTACATTTGTGTTTCTTTAATATCATCAAAAGTAATTCTCATAAACCATATAGATATGGTACGAATTTAATCTTGTTAATGCTCTTGCTTTGCAAACATAATTTTTTTTTGTAATGAATGGAATTAAGCTATTTTAATATTTTTTGCATCCAAAACTTTTCCCTTTTCTATATCCACAATATGAAGAAGAAAACATCAAGCTCATACCAATCCAACGGAGAGGATCTTTGATTCCCACAAATTATGTCCTTTCCAACCCTCGTTTCCTACAATCTTCACATCAGCTTTACTCGTACACAGAAATAGACCTAGGATCACAAGAGGATCATGTCACGCTGGCAATCATACGCTCTGGGCAAGTTGGAAGGCTTCTTTGAGAATCAGATCAGTAACATATCCTAGTTGGAAGGCTGAGGGAGAGGAAGTGGGGGACCATGTGGATGTGCTACATTAATGATGATACTCACAGATGTTGATCACAAGTCGGGAGCAAATCTGGAACAAAAATGTATTATCCCCAAACCACCCCACTACTAGCTATGGCAATACAGACTAAACCTGACGAATTGACATGCCAACACTGAAATCACTTGAACTTTTAACAATTTACTTTGTACAATTGGTTACAAGAGCTATTTTCACCAATAAAGCCTACCAATCCTAATTCACAATTTTTTTTTACAAGATACTCTTTTGGCACAGCATTTGTTATTCTGTGAAATATGCATATCATTTTGTATTATCAAGGAAGAGTCATTATAAGGAATGAACGAGAAAATAGTGACGGCCAAGAATTTCACTAATTTGAAAACAAATCTTCCAATGGATTCTTTACAAAGACAACAATAAGCAAAGAAATACTTTTTAAACATTCAGACCTTCTCTCCTGCTGCAACTGCGGTGCTGCCCTAACAAGGAAATTTTCTTTCTTTCACCGAGCTATGTATTCTGAAGTGGAGGCTCCAGCCATTTTCAAAATTAACCATCCTTTTTTCGTAGTCTTGTTCTGGAAAACAATTCAATCTGCCTTTCCATTAACACCTCCCCCACCCACAACAAACTTTACATTTAAAGACCATCAATGCCCATCTATTTCATAAAATGAAATGGCTACATTTGTGTTTCTTTAATCTCATCAAAAGTAATTCTCATAAACCATATAGATATGGTACCAATTCAATCTTGTTAATGCTCTCTTGCAAACGTATTTTTTTGTTGTAATGAATGGAATCAAGCTATTTTCATATTTTTTTTGCATCCAAAACATTTCCCTTTTGTATATCCACAATATGAAGAAGAAAACATCAAGCTCGTACCAATCCGAGAGGATCTTTGATTCCCTCAAATTATGTCCTTTCCAACCATCGTTTCCTACAATCTTCACATCCGCTTTACTCGTACAGAGAAATAGACCTAGGATCACAAGAGGATCATGTCACACTGGCAATCATGCACTCTGGGCAAGTTGGAAGGCTGAGGGAGAGGAAGTGGAGACCATGTGGATGTGCTACATTAATGATGATACTCACAGATGTTGATCACAAGTCAGGAGCAAATCTGGAACAAGAATGTATTATCCCCAAACCACCCCACAACTAGCTATGGCAAGACAGACTAAATCTGACGAATTGACATGCCAATTTTGAAATCACTTAAACTTTCAACAATTTACTTTGTACAATTGGTTACAAGAGCTATTTTCACCAATAAAGCCTACCAATCCTAATTCAATTTTTTTTTACACGATACTCTTTTGGCACAGCATTTGTTATTCTGTGAAATATGCGCGTCATTCTGTAGTTTCAAGGAAGAGTCATTATGAGGAATGAAAGAGAAAAAAAATGATTACGGCTGAGAATTTCACTAATGAGAAAACAAATCTTCCAATGGCTTCTTTACAAAGACAACAATAAGCAAAGAAATACTTTTTAAACATTCAGACCTTCTCTCCTGCTGCAACTGAGGTGCTGCCCTAACAAGGAAACTTTCTGTCTTTCACCGAGCTATGTATTCTGAAGTGGAGGCTCCAGCCATTTTCAAAATCACTCCATTAACCATCCTTTATTCGTTGTCTTGTTCTGGAAAACAATTCAATCTGCCTTTCCATTAACACCTCCCCCACCTACAACAAACTTTAATTTAAAGACCATGAATGCCCATCTATTTCATAAAATGAAATGGCTACATTTGTGTTTCTTTAATCTCATCAAAAGTAATTCTCATAAACCATCTAGATATGGTACCAATTCAATCTTGTTAATGCTCTCTTGAAAACGTATTTTTTTTGTTCTAATAAATGGAATTAAGCTATTTTAATATTTTTTTTGGATCCAAAACATTTCCCTTTTGTATATCCACAATATGAAGAAGAAAACGTCAAGCTCGTACCAATCCAACCGAGAGGATCTTTGATTCCCGCAAATTATGTCCTTTCCAACCCTTGTTTCCTACAATCTTCACATCAGCTTTACTATTACAGAGAAATAGAACTAGGATCACAAGAGGATCATGTCATGCTGGCAATCATGCGCTCTGGGCAAGTTGGAAGGCTGAGGGAGAGGAAGTGGGGACCATGTGGATGTGCTACATTAATGATGATACTCACAGATGTTGATCACAAGTCAGGAGCAAATCTGGAAAAAGAATGTATTATCCCCAAACCACCCCACAACTAGCTATGGCAATACAGACTAAATCTGACGAATGACATGCCAATATTGAAATCACTTAAACTTTCAACAATTTACTTTGTACAATTGGTTACAAGAGCTATTTTCACCAATAAAGCCTACCAATTCCAAATCACAATTTTTTTTACAAGATACTCTTTTGGCACAGCATTTGTTATTCTGTGAAATATGCATGTCATTTTGTAATTTCAAGGAAGAGTCATTATGAGGAATGAAAGAGAAAATGATTACGGCTGAGAATTTCACTAATGAGAAAACAAATCTTCCAATGGCTTCTTTACAAAGACAACAATAAGCAAAGAAATACTTTTTAAACATTCAGACCTTCTCTCCTGCTGCAACTGAGGTGCTGCCCTAACAAGGAAACTTTCTGTCTTTCACCGAGCTATGTATTCTGAAGTGGAGGCTCCAGCCATTTTCAAAATCACTCCCTTAACCATCCTTTATTCGTTGTCTTGTTCTGGAAAACAATTCAATCTGCCTTTCCATTAACACCTCCCCCACCCACAACAAACTTTAATTTAAAGACCATGAATGCCCATCTATTTCATAAAATGAAATGGCTACATTTGTGTTTCTTTAATATCATCAAAAGTAATTCTCATAAACCATATAGATATGGTACGAATTTAATCTTGTTAATGCTCTTGCTTTGCAAACATAATTTTTTTTTGTAATGAATGGAATTAAGCTATTTTAATATTTTTTGCATCCAAAACTTTTCCCTTTTCTATATCCACAATATGAAGAAGAAAACATCAAGCTCATACCAATCCAACGGAGAGGATCTTTGATTCCCACAAATTATGTCCTTTCCAACCCTCGTTTCCTACAATCTTCACATCAGCTTTACTCGTACACAGAAATAGACCTAGGATCACAAGAGGATCATGTCACGCTGGCAATCATACGCTCTGGGCAAGTTGGAAGGCTTCTTTGAGAATCAGATCAGTAACATATCCTAGTTGGAAGGCTGAGGGAGAGGAAGTGGGGGACCATGTGGATGTGCTACATTAATGATGATACTCACAGATGTTGATCACAAGTCGGGAGCAAATCTGGAACAAAAATGTATTATCCCCAAACCACCCCACTACTAGCTATGGCAATACAGACTAAACCTGACGAATTGACATGCCAACACTGAAATCACTTGAACTTTTAACAATTTACTTTGTACAATTGGTTACAAGAGCTATTTTCACCAATAAAGCCTACCAATCCTAATTCACAATTTTTTTTTACAAGATACTCTTTTGGCACAGCATTTGTTATTCTGTGAAATATGCATATCATTTTGTATTATCAAGGAAGAGTCATTATAAGGAATGAACGAGAAAATAGTGACGGCCAAGAATTTCACTAATTTGAAAACAAATCTTCCAATGGATTCTTTACAAAGACAACAATAAGCAAAGAAATACTTTTTAAACATTCAGACCTTCTCTCCTGCTGCAACTGCGGTGCTGCCCTAACAAGGAAATTTTCTTTCTTTCACCGAGCTATGTATTCTGAAGTGGAGGCTCCAGCCATTTTCAAAATTAACCATCCTTTTTTCGTAGTCTTGTTCTGGAAAACAATTCAATCTGCCTTTCCATTAACACCTCCCCCACCCACAACAAACTTTACATTTAAAGACCATGAATGCCCATCTATTTCATAAAATGAAATGGCTACATTTGTGTTTCCTTAATATCATCAAAAGTAATTCTCATAAACCATATAGATATGGTACCAATTCAATCTTGTTAATGCTCTCTTGAAAACGTATTTTTTTTGTTCTAATAAATGGAATTAAGCTATTTTAATATTTTTTTTGCATCCAAAACATTTCCTTTTTGTATATCCACAATATGAAGAAGAAAACATCAAGCTCGTACCAATCCAACCGAGAGGATCTTTGATTCCCGCAAATTATGTCCTTTCCAACCCTTGTTTCCTACAATCTTCACATCAGCTTTACTATTACAGAGAAATAGAACTAGGATCACAAGAGGATCATGTCACGCTGGCAATCATACGCTCTGGGCAAGTTGGAAGGCTGAGGGAGAGGAAGTGGGGACCATGTGGATGAGCTACATTAATGATGATACTCACAGATGTTGATCACAAGTCAGGAGCAAATCTGGAAAAAGAATGTATTATCCCCAAACCACCCCACAACTAGCTATGGCAATACAGACTAAATCTGACGAATGACATGCCAATATTGAAATCACTTAAACTTTCAACAATTTACTTTGTACAATTGGTTACAAGAGCTATTTTCACCAATAAAGACTACCTATTCCAAATCACAATTTTTTTTACAAGATACTCTTTTGGCACAGCATTTGTTATTCTGTGAAATATGCATATCATTTTGTAATTTCAAGGAAGAGTCATTATGAGGAATGAAAGAGAAAATGATTACGGCTGAGAATTTCACTAATGAGAAAACAAATCTTCCAATGGCTTCTTTACAAAGACAACAATAAGCAAAGAAATACTTTTTAAACATTCAGACCTTCTCTCCTGCTGCAACTGAGGTGCTGCCCTAACAAGGAAATTTTCTTTCTTTCACCGAGCTATGTATTCTGAAGTGGAGGCTCCAGCCATTTTCAAAATCACTCCCTTAACCATCCTTTTTTCGTAGTCTTGTTCTGGAAAACAATTCAATCTGCCTTTCCATTAACACCTCCCCCACCCACAACAAACTTTACATTTAAAGACCATCAATGCCCATCTATTTCATAAAATGAAATGGCTACATTTGTGTTTCTTTAATCTCATCAAAAGTAATTCTCATAAACCATATAGATATGGTACCAATTCAATCTTGTTAATGCTCTCTTGCAAACGTATTTTTTTGTTGTAATGAATGGAATCAAGCTATTTTCATATTTTTTTTGCATCCAAAACATTTCCCTTTTGTATATCCACAATATGAAGAAGAAAACATCAAGCTCGTACCAATCCGAGAGGATCTTTGATTCCCTCAAATTATGTCCTTTCCAACCATCGTTTCCTACAATCTTCACATCCGCTTTACTCGTACAGAGAAATAGACCTAGGATCACAAGAGGATCATGTCACACTGGCAATCATGCACTCTGGGCAAGTTGGAAGGCTGAGGGAGAGGAAGTGGGGACCATGTGGATGTGCTACATTAATGATGATACTCACAGATGTTGATCACAAGTCAGGAGCAAATCTGGAACAAGAATGTATTATCCCCAAACCACCCCACAACTAGCTATGGCAAGACAGACTAAATCTGACGAATTGACATGCCAATTTTGAAATCACTTAAACTTTCAACAATTTACTTTGTACAATTGGTTACAAGAGCTATTTTCACCAATAAAGCCTACCAATCCTAATTCAATTTTTTTTTACACGATACTCTTTTGGCACAGCATTTGTTATTCTGTGAAATATGCGCGTCATTCTGTAGTTTCAAGGAAGAGTCATTATGAGGAATGAAAGAGAAAAAAAATGATTACGGCTGAGAATTTCACTAATGAGAAAACAAATCTTCCAATGGCTTCTTTACAAAGACAACAATAAGCAAAGAAATACTTTTTAAACATTCAGACCTTCTCTCCTGCTGCAACTGAGGTGCTGCCCTAACAAGGAAACTTTCTGTCTTTCACCGAGCTATGTATTCTGAAGTGGAGGCTCCAGCCATTTTCAAAATCACTCCCTTAACCATCCTTTATTCGTTGTCTTGTTCTGGAAAACAATTCAATCTGCCTTTCCATTAACACCTCCCCCACCTACAACAAACTTTAATTTAAAGACCATGAATGCCCATCTATTTCATAAAATGAAATGGCTACATTTGTGTTTCTTTAATATCATCAAAAGTAATTCTCATAAACCATCTAGATATGGTACCAATTCAATCTTGTTAATGCTCTTGCTTTGCAAACATAATTTTTTTTTGTAATGAATGGAATTAAGCTATTTTAATATTTTTTGCATCCAAAACTTTTCCCTTTTCTATATCCACAATATGAAGAAGAAAACATCAAGCTCATACCAATCCAACGGAGAGGATCTTTGATTCCCACAAATTATGTCCTTTCCAACCCTCGTTTCCTACAATCTTCACATCAGCTTTACTCGTACACAGAAATAGACCTAGGATCACAAGAGGATCATGTCACGCTGGCAATCATACGCTCTGGGCAAGTTGGAAGGCTTCTTTGAGAATCAGATCAGTAACATATCCTAGTTGGAAGGCTGAGGGAGAGGAAGTGGGGGACCATGTGGATGTGCTACATTAATGATGATACTCACAGATGTTGATCACAAGTCGGGAGCAAATCTGGAACAAAAATGTATTATCCCCAAACCACCCCACTACTAGCTATGGCAATACAGACTAAACCTGACGAATTGACATGCCAACACTGAAATCACTTGAACTTTTAACAATTTACTTTGTACAATTGGTTACAAGAGCTATTTTCACCAATAAAGCCTACCAATCCTAATTCACAATTTTTTTTTACAAGATACTCTTTTGGCACAGCATTTGTTATTCTGTGAAATATGCATATCATTTTGTATTATCAAGGAAGAGTCATTATAAGGAATGAACGAGAAAATAGTGACGGCCAAGAATTTCACTAATTTGAAAACAAATCTTCCAATGGATTCTTTACAAAGACAACAATAAGCAAAGAAATACTTTTTAAACATTCAGACCTTCTCTCCTGCTGCAACTGCGGTGCTGCCCTAACAAGGAAATTTTCTTTCTTTCACCGAGCTATGTATTCTGAAGTGGAGGCTCCAGCCATTTTCAAAATTAACCATCCTTTTTTCGTAGTCTTGTTCTGGAAAACAATTCAATCTGCCTTTCCATTAACACCTCCCCCACCCACAACAAACTTTACATTTAAAGACCATCAATGCCCATCTATTTCATAAAATGAAATGGCTACATTTGTGTTTCTTTAATCTCATCAAAAGTAATTCTCATAAACCATATAGATATGGTACCAATTCAATCTTGTTAATGCTCTCTTGCAAACGTATTTTTTTGTTGTAATGAATGGAATCAAGCTATTTTCATATTTTTTTTGCATCCAAAACATTTCCCTTTTGTATATCCACAATATGAAGAAGAAAACATCAAGCTCGTACCAATCCGAGAGGATCTTTGATTCCCTCAAATTATGTCCTTTCCAACCATCGTTTCCTACAATCTTCACATCCGCTTTACTCGTACAGAGAAATAGACCTAGGATCACAAGAGGATCATGTCACACTGGCAATCATGCACTCTGGGCAAGTTGGAAGGCTGAGGGAGAGGAAGTGGAGACCATGTGGATGTGCTACATTAATGATGATACTCACAGATGTTGATCACAAGTCAGGAGCAAATCTGGAACAAGAATGTATTATCCCCAAACCACCCCACAACTAGCTATGGCAAGACAGACTAAATCTGACGAATTGACATGCCAATTTTGAAATCACTTAAACTTTCAACAATTTACTTTGTACAATTGGTTACAAGAGCTATTTTCACCAATAAAGCCTACCAATCCTAATTCAATTTTTTTTTACACGATACTCTTTTGGCACAGCATTTGTTATTCTGTGAAATATGCGCGTCATTCTGTAGTTTCAAGGAAGAGTCATTATGAGGAATGAAAGAGAAAAAAAATGATTACGGCTGAGAATTTCACTAATGAGAAAACAAATCTTCCAATGGCTTCTTTACAAAGACAACAATAAGCAAAGAAATACTTTTTAAACATTCAGACCTTCTCTCCTGCTGCAACTGAGGTGCTGCCCTAACAAGGAAACTTTCTGTCTTTCACCGAGCTATGTATTCTGAAGTGGAGGCTCCAGCCATTTTCAAAATCACTCCATTAACCATCCTTTATTCGTTGTCTTGTTCTGGAAAACAATTCAATCTGCCTTTCCATTAACACCTCCCCCACCTACAACAAACTTTAATTTAAAGACCATGAATGCCCATCTATTTCATAAAATGAAATGGCTACATTTGTGTTTCTTTAATCTCATCAAAAGTAATTCTCATAAACCATCTAGATATGGTACCAATTCAATCTTGTTAATGCTCTCTTGAAAACGTATTTTTTTTGTTCTAATAAATGGAATTAAGCTATTTTAATATTTTTTTTGGATCCAAAACATTTCCCTTTTGTATATCCACAATATGAAGAAGAAAACGTCAAGCTCGTACCAATCCAACCGAGAGGATCTTTGATTCCCGCAAATTATGTCCTTTCCAACCCTTGTTTCCTACAATCTTCACATCAGCTTTACTATTACAGAGAAATAGAACTAGGATCACAAGAGGATCATGTCATGCTGGCAATCATGCGCTCTGGGCAAGTTGGAAGGCTGAGGGAGAGGAAGTGGGGACCATGTGGATGTGCTACATTAATGATGATACTCACAGATGTTGATCACAAGTCAGGAGCAAATCTGGAAAAAGAATGTATTATCCCCAAACCACCCCACAACTAGCTATGGCAATACAGACTAAATCTGACGAATGACATGCCAATATTGAAATCACTTAAACTTTCAACAATTTACTTTGTACAATTGGTTACAAGAGCTATTTTCACCAATAAAGCCTACCAATTCCAAATCACAATTTTTTTTACAAGATACTCTTTTGGCACAGCATTTGTTATTCTGTGAAATATGCATGTCATTTTGTAATTTCAAGGAAGAGTCATTATGAGGAATGAAAGAGAAAATGATTACGGCTGAGAATTTCACTAATGAGAAAACAAATCTTCCAATGGCTTCTTTACAAAGACAACAATAAGCAAAGAAATACTTTTTAAACATTCAGACCTTCTCTCCTGCTGCAACTGAGGTGCTGCCCTAACAAGGAAACTTTCTGTCTTTCACCGAGCTATGTATTCTGAAGTGGAGGCTCCAGCCATTTTCAAAATCACTCCCTTAACCATCCTTTATTCGTTGTCTTGTTCTGGAAAACAATTCAATCTGCCTTTCCATTAACACCTCCCCCACCCACAACAAACTTTAATTTAAAGACCATGAATGCCCATCTATTTCATAAAATGAAATGGCTACATTTGTGTTTCTTTAATATCATCAAAAGTAATTCTCATAAACCATATAGATATGGTACGAATTTAATCTTGTTAATGCTCTTGCTTTGCAAACATAATTTTTTTTTGTAATGAATGGAATTAAGCTATTTTAATATTTTTTGCATCCAAAACTTTTCCCTTTTCTATATCCACAATATGAAGAAGAAAACATCAAGCTCATACCAATCCAACGGAGAGGATCTTTGATTCCCACAAATTATGTCCTTTCCAACCCTCGTTTCCTACAATCTTCACATCAGCTTTACTCGTACACAGAAATAGACCTAGGATCACAAGAGGATCATGTCACGCTGGCAATCATACGCTCTGGGCAAGTTGGAAGGCTTCTTTGAGAATCAGATCAGTAACATATCCTAGTTGGAAGGCTGAGGGAGAGGAAGTGGGGGACCATGTGGATGTGCTACATTAATGATGATACTCACAGATGTTGATCACAAGTCGGGAGCAAATCTGGAACAAAAATGTATTATCCCCAAACCACCCCACTACTAGCTATGGCAATACAGACTAAACCTGACGAATTGACATGCCAACACTGAAATCACTTGAACTTTTAACAATTTACTTTGTACAATTGGTTACAAGAGCTATTTTCACCAATAAAGCCTACCAATCCTAATTCACAATTTTTTTTTTACAAGATACTCTTTTGGCACAGCATTTGTTATTCTGTGAAATATGCATATCATTTTGTATTATCAAGGAAGAGTCATTATAAGGAATGAACGAGAAAATAGTGACGGCCAAGAATTTCACTAATTTGAAAACAAATCTTCCAATGGATTCTTTACAAAGACAACAATAAGCAAAGAAATACTTTTTAAACATTCAGACCTTCTCTCCTGCTGCAACTGCGGTGCTGCCCTAACAAGGAAATTTTCTTTCTTTCACCGAGCTATGTATTCTGAAGTGGAGGCTCCAGCCATTTTCAAAATTAACCATCCTTTTTTCGTAGTCTTGTTCTGGAAAACAATTCAATCTGCCTTTCCATTAACACCTCCCCCACCCACAACAAACTTTACATTTAAAGACCATGAATGCCCATCTATTTCATAAAATGAAATGGCTACATTTGTGTTTCCTTAATATCATCAAAAGTAATTCTCATAAACCATCTAGATATGGTACCAATTCAATCTTGTTAATGCTCTCTTGAAAACGTATTTTTTTTGTTCTAATAAATGGAATTAAGCTATTTTAATATTTTTTTTGCATCCAAAACATTTCCTTTTTGTATATCCACAATATGAAGAAGAAAACATCAAGCTCGTACCAATCCAACCGAGAGGATCTTTGATTCCCGCAAATTATGTCCTTTCCAACCCTTGTTTCCTACAATCTTCACATCAGCTTTACTATTACAGAGAAATAGAACTAGGATCACAAGAGGATCATGTCACGCTGGCAATCATACGCTCTGGGCAAGTTGGAAGGCTGAGGGAGAGGAAGTGGGGACCATGTGGATGAGCTACATTAATGATGATACTCACAGATGTTGATCACAAGTCAGGAGCAAATCTGGAAAAAGAATGTATTATCCCCAAACCACCCCACAACTAGCTATGGCAATACAGACTAAATCTGACGAATGACATGCCAATATTGAAATCACTTAAACTTTCAACAATTTACTTTGTACAATTGGTTACAAGAGCTATTTTCACCAATAAAGCCTACCTATTCCAAATCACAATTTTTTTTACAAGATACTCTTTTGGCACAGCATTTGTTATTCTGTGAAATATGCATATCATTTTGTAATTTCAAGGAAGAGTCATTATGAGGAATGAAAGAGAAAATGATTACGGCTGAGAATTTCACTAATGAGAAAACAAATCTTCCAATGGCTTCTTTACAAAGACAACAATAAGCAAAGAAATACTTTTTAAACATTCAGACCTTCTCTCCTGCTGCAACTGAGGTGCTGCCCTAACAAGGAAACTTTCTGTCTTTCACCGAGCTATGTATTCTGAAGTGGAGGCTCCAGCCATTTTCAAAATCACTCCCTTAACCATCCTTTATTCGTTGTCTTGTTCTGGAAAACAATTCAATCTGCCTTTCCATTAACACCTCCCCCACCCACAACAAACTTTACATTTAAAGACCATGAATGCCCATCTATTTCATAAAATGAAATGGCTACATTTGTGTTTCTTTAATATCATCAAAAGTAATTCTCATAAACCATATAGATATGGTACGAATTTAATCTTGTTAATGCTCTTGCTTTGCAAACATAATTTTTTTTTGTAATGAATGGAATTAAGCTATTTTAATATTTTTTGCATCCAAAACTTTTCCCTTTTCTATATCCACAATATGAAGAAGAAAACATCAAGCTCATACCAATCCAACGGAGAGGATCTTTGATTCCCACAAATTATGTCCTTTCCAACCCTCGTTTCCTACAATCTTCACATCAGCTTTACTCGTACACAGAAATAGACCTAGGATCACAAGAGGATCATGTCACGCTGGCAATCATACGCTCTGGGCAAGTTGGAAGGCTTCTTTGAGAATCAGATCAGTAACATATCCTAGTTGGAAGGCTGAGGGAGAGGAAGTGGGGGACCATGTGGATGTGCTACATTAATGATGATACTCACAGATGTTGATCACAAGTCGGGAGCAAATCTGGAACAAAAATGTATTATCCCCAAACCACCCCACTACTAGCTATGGCAATACAGACTAAACCTGACGAATTGACATGCCAACACTGAAATCACTTGAACTTTTAACAATTTACTTTGTACAATTGGTTACAAGAGCTATTTTCACCAATAAAGCCTACCAATCCTAATTCACAATTTTTTTTTACAAGATACTCTTTTGGCACAGCATTTGTTATTCTGTGAAATATGCATATCATTTTGTATTATCAAGGAAGAGTCATTATAAGGAATGAACGAGAAAATAGTGACGGCCAAGAATTTCACTAATTTGAAAACAAATCTTTCAATGGATTCTTTACAAAGACAACAATAAGCAAAGAAATACTTTTTAAACATTCAGACCTTCTCTCCTGCTGCAACTGAGGTGCTGCCCTAACAAGGAAATTTTCAATCTTTCACCGAGCTATGTATTCTGAAGTGGAGGCTCCAGCCATTTTCAAAATTAACCATCCTTTTTTCGTAGTCTTGTTCTGGAAAACAATTCAATCTGCCTTTCCATTAACACCTCCCCCACCCACAACAAACTTTACATTTAAAGACCATGAATGCCCATCTATTTCATAAAATGAAATGGCTACATTTGTGTTTCCTTAATATCATCAAAAGTAATTCTCATAAACCATATAGATATGGTACCAATTCAATCTTGTTAATGCTCTCTTGAAAACGTATTTTTTTTGTTCTAATAAATGGAATTAAGCTATTTTAATATTTTTTTTGCATCCAAAACATTTCCTTTTTGTATATCCACAATATGAAGAAGAAAACATCAAGCTCGTACCAATCCAACCGAGAGGATCTTTGATTCCCGCAAATTATGTCCTTTCCAACCCTTGTTTCCTACAATCTTCACATCAGCTTTACTATTACAGAGAAATAGAACTAGGATCACAAGAGGATCATGTCACGCTGGCAATCATACGCTCTGGGCAAGTTGGAAGGCTGAGGGAGAGGAAGTGGGGACCATGTGGATGAGCTACATTAATGATGATACTCACAGATGTTGATCACAAGTCAGGAGCAAATCTGGAAAAAGAATGTATTATCCCCAAACCACCCCACAACTAGCTATGGCAATACAGACTAAATCTGACGAATGACATGCCAATATTGAAATCACTTAAACTTTCAACAATTTACTTTGTACAATTGGTTACAAGAGCTATATTCACCAATAAAGCCTACCTATTCCAAATCACAATTTTTTTTACAAGATACTCTTTTGGCACAGCATTTGTTATTCTGTGAAATATGCATATCATTTTGTAATTTCAAGGAAGAGTCATTATGAGGAATGAAAGAGAAAATGATTACGGCTGAGAATTTCACTAATGAGAAAACAAATCTTCCAATGGCTTCTTTACAAAGACAACAATAAGCAAAGAAATACTTTTTAAACATTCAGACCTTCTCTCCTGCTGCAACTGAGGTGCCGCCCTAACAAGGAAATTTTCCATCTTTCACCGAGCTATGTATTCTGAAGTGGAGGCTCCAGCCATTTTCAAAATCACTCCCTTAACCATCCTTTTTTCGTAGTCTTGTTCTGGAAAACAATTCAATCTGCCTTTCCATTAACACCTCCCCCACCCACAACAAACTTTACATTTAAAGACCATCAATGCCCATCTATTTCATAAAATGAAATGGCTACATTTGTGTTTCTTTAATATCATCAAAAGTAATTCTCATAAACCATATAGATATGGTACCAATTCAATCTTGTTAATGCTCTCTTGCAAACGTATTTTTTTGTTGTAATGAATGGAATTAAGCTATTTTAATATTTTTTTTGCATCCAAAACATTTCCCTTTTGTATATCCACAATATGAAGAAGAAAACATCAAGCTCGTACCAATCCGAGAGGATCTTTGATTCCCTCAAATTATGTCCTTTCCAACCATCGTTTCCTACAATCTTCACATCCGCTTTACTCGTACAGAGAAATAGACCTAGGATCACAAGAGGATCATGTCACGCTGGCAATCATGCACTCTGGGCAAGTTGGAAGGCTGAGGGAGAGGAAGTGGGGACCATGTGGATGTGCTACATTAATGATGATACTCACAGATGTTGATCACAAGTCAGGAGCAAATCTGGAACAAGAATGTATTATCCCCAAACCACCCCACAACTAGCTATGGCAAGACAGACTAAATCTGACGAATTGACATGCCAATTTTGAAATCACTTAAACTTTCAACAATTTACTTTGTACAATTGGTTACAAGAGCTATTTTCACCAATAAAGCCTACCAATCCTAATTCAATTTTTTTTACAAGATACTCTTTTGGAACAGCATTTGTTATTCTGTAAAATATGCGCGTCATTCTGTAGTTTCAAGGAAGAGTCATTATGAGGAATGAAAGAGAAAAAAAATGATTACGGCTGAGAATTTCACTAATGAGAAAACAAATCTTCCAATGGATTCTTTACAAAGACAACAATAAGCAAAGAAATACTTTTTAAACATTCAGACCTTCTCTCCTGCTGCAACTGAGGTGCTGCCCTAACAAGGAAACTTTCTGTCTTTCACCGAGCTATGTATTCTGAAGTGGAGGCTCCAGCCATTTTCAAAATCACTCCCTTAACCATCCTTTATTCGTTGTCTTGTTCTGGAAAACAATTCAATCTGCCTTTCCATTAACACCTCCCCCACCTACAACAAACTTTAATTTAAAGACCATGAATGCCCATCTATTTCATAAAATGAAATGGCTACATTTGTGTTTCTTTAATATCATCAAAAGTAATTCTCATAAACCATATAGATATGGTACGAACTTAATCTTGTTAATGCTCTTGCTTTGCAAACATAATTTATTTTTGTCATGAATGGAATTAAGCTATTTTAATATTTTTTGCATCCAAAACTTTTCCCTTTTGTATATCCACAATATGAAGAAGAAAACATCAAGCTCATACCAATCCAACCGAGAGGATCTTTGATTCCCGCAAATTATGTCCTTTCCAACCCTCGTTTCCTACAATCTTCACATCAGCTTTACTCGTACACAGAAATAGACCTAGGATCACAAGAGGATCATGTCACGCTGGCAATCATACGCTCTGGGCAAGTTGGAAGGCTTCTTTGAGAATCAGATCAGTAACATATCCTAGTTGGAAGGCTGAGGGAGAGGAAGTGGGGGACCATGTGGATGTGCTACATTAATGATGATACTCACAGATGTTGATCACAAGTCGGGAGCAAATCTGGAACAAAAATGTATTATCCCCAAACCACCCCACTACTAGCTATGGCAATACAGACTAAACCTGACGAATTGACATGCCAACACTGAAATCACTTGAACTTTTAACAATTTACTTTGTACAATTGGTTACAAGAGCTATTTTCACCAATAAAGCCTACCAATCCTAATTCACAATTTTTTTTTACAAGATACTCTTTTGGCACAGCATTTGTTATTCTGTGAAATATGCATATCATTTTGTATTATCAAGGAAGAGTCATTATAAGGAATGAACGAGAAAATAGTGACGGCCAAGAATTTCACTAATTTGAAAACAAATCTTCCAATGGATTCTTTACAAAGACAACAATAAGCAAAGAAATACTTTTTAAACATTCAGACCTTCTCTCCTGCTGCAACTGCGGTGCTGCCCTAACAAGGAAATTTTCTTTCTTTCACCGAGCTATGTATTCTGAAGTGGAGGCTCCAGCCATTTTCAAAATTAACCATCCTTTTTTCGTAGTCTTGTTCTGGAAAACAATTCAATCTGCCTTTCCATTAACACCTCCCCCACCCACAACAAACTTTACATTTAAAGACCATCAATGCCCATCTATTTCATAAAATGAAATGGCTACATTTGTGTTTCTTTAATCTCATCAAAAGTAATTCTCATAAACCATATAGATATGGTACCAATTCAATCTTGTTAATGCTCTCTTGCAAACGTATTTTTTTGTTGTAATGAATGGAATCAAGCTATTTTCATATTTTTTTTGCATCCAAAACATTTCCCTTTTGTATATCCACAATATGAAGAAGAAAACATCAAGCTCGTACCAATCCGAGAGGATCTTTGATTCCCTCAAATTATGTCCTTTCCAACCATCGTTTCCTACAATCTTCACATCCGCTTTACTCGTACAGAGAAATAGACCTAGGATCACAAGAGGATCATGTCACACTGGCAATCATGCACTCTGGGCAAGTTGGAAGGCTGAGGGAGAGGAAGTGGAGACCATGTGGATGTGCTACATTAATGATGATACTCACAGATGTTGATCACAAGTCAGGAGCAAATCTGGAACAAGAATGTATTATCCCCAAACCACCCCACAACTAGCTATGGCAAGACAGACTAAATCTGACGAATTGACATGCCAATTTTGAAATCACTTAAACTTTCAACAATTTACTTTGTACAATTGGTTACAAGAGCTATTTTCACCAATAAAGCCTACCAATCCTAATTCAATTTTTTTTTACACGATACTCTTTTGGCACAGCATTTGTTATTCTGTGAAATATGCGCGTCATTCTGTAGTTTCAAGGAAGAGTCATTATGAGGAATGAAAGAGAAAAAAAATGATTACGGCTGAGAATTTCACTAATGAGAAAACAAATCTTCCAATGGCTTCTTTACAAAGACAACAATAAGCAAAGAAATACTTTTTAAACATTCAGACCTTCTCTCCTGCTGCAACTGAGGTGCTGCCCTAACAAGGAAACTTTCTGTCTTTCACCGAGCTATGTATTCTGAAGTGGAGGCTCCAGCCATTTTCAAAATCACTCCATTAACCATCCTTTATTCGTTGTCTTGTTCTGGAAAACAATTCAATCTGCCTTTCCATTAACACCTCCCCCACCTACAACAAACTTTAATTTAAAGACCATGAATGCCCATCTATTTCATAAAATGAAATGGCTACATTTGTGTTTCTTTAATCTCATCAAAAGTAATTCTCATAAACCATCTAGATATGGTACCAATTCAATCTTGTTAATGCTCTCTTGAAAACGTATTTTTTTTGTTCTAATAAATGGAATTAAGCTATTTTAATATTTTTTTTGGATCCAAAACATTTCCCTTTTGTATATCCACAATATGAAGAAGAAAACGTCAAGCTCGTACCAATCCAACCGAGAGGATCTTTGATTCCCGCAAATTATGTCCTTTCCAACCCTTGTTTCCTACAATCTTCACATCAGCTTTACTATTACAGAGAAATAGAACTAGGATCACAAGAGGATCATGTCATGCTGGCAATCATGCGCTCTGGGCAAGTTGGAAGGCTGAGGGAGAGGAAGTGGGGACCATGTGGATGTGCTACATTAATGATGATACTCACAGATGTTGATCACAAGTCAGGAGCAAATCTGGAAAAAGAATGTATTATCCCCAAACCACCCCACAACTAGCTATGGCAATACAGACTAAATCTGACGAATGACATGCCAATATTGAAATCACTTAAACTTTCAACAATTTACTTTGTACAATTGGTTACAAGAGCTATTTTCACCAATAAAGCCTACCAATTCCAAATCACAATTTTTTTTACAAGATACTCTTTTGGCACAGCATTTGTTATTCTGTGAAATATGCATGTCATTTTGTAATTTCAAGGAAGAGTCATTATGAGGAATGAAAGAGAAAATGATTACGGCTGAGAATTTCACTAATGAGAAAACAAATCTTCCAATGGCTTCTTTACAAAGACAACAATAAGCAAAGAAATACTTTTTAAACATTCAGACCTTCTCTCCTGCTGCAACTGAGGTGCTGCCCTAACAAGGAAACTTTCTGTCTTTCACCGAGCTATGTATTCTGAAGTGGAGGCTCCAGCCATTTTCAAAATCACTCCCTTAACCATCCTTTATTCGTTGTCTTGTTCTGGAAAACAATTCAATCTGCCTTTCCATTAACACCTCCCCCACCCACAACAAACTTTAATTTAAAGACCATGAATGCCCATCTATTTCATAAAATGAAATGGCTACATTTGTGTTTCTTTAATATCATCAAAAGTAATTCTCATAAACCATATAGATATGGTACGAATTTAATCTTGTTAATGCTCTTGCTTTGCAAACATAATTTTTTTTTGTAATGAATGGAATTAAGCTATTTTAATATTTTTTGCATCCAAAACTTTTCCCTTTTCTATATCCACAATATGAAGAAGAAAACATCAAGCTCATACCAATCCAACGGAGAGGATCTTTGATTCCCACAAATTATGTCCTTTCCAACCCTCGTTTCCTACAATCTTCACATCAGCTTTACTCGTACACAGAAATAGACCTAGGATCACAAGAGGATCATGTCACGCTGGCAATCATACGCTCTGGGCAAGTTGGAAGGCTTCTTTGAGAATCAGATCAGTAACATATCCTAGTTGGAAGGCTGAGGGAGAGGAAGTGGGGGACCATGTGGATGTGCTACATTAATGATGATACTCACAGATGTTGATCACAAGTCGGGAGCAAATCTGGAACAAAAATGTATTATCCCCAAACCACCCCACTACTAGCTATGGCAATACAGACTAAACCTGACGAATTGACATGCCAACACTGAAATCACTTGAACTTTTAACAATTTACTTTGTACAATTGGTTACAAGAGCTATTTTCACCAATAAAGCCTACCAATCCTAATTCACAATTTTTTTTTTACAAGATACTCTTTTGGCACAGCATTTGTTATTCTGTGAAATATGCATATCATTTTGTATTATCAAGGAAGAGTCATTATAAGGAATGAACGAGAAAATAGTGACGGCCAAGAATTTCACTAATTTGAAAACAAATCTTCCAATGGATTCTTTACAAAGACAACAATAAGCAAAGAAATACTTTTTAAACATTCAGACCTTCTCTCCTGCTGCAACTGCGGTGCTGCCCTAACAAGGAAATTTTCTTTCTTTCACCGAGCTATGTATTCTGAAGTGGAGGCTCCAGCCATTTTCAAAATTAACCATCCTTTTTTCGTAGTCTTGTTCTGGAAAACAATTCAATCTGCCTTTCCATTAACACCTCCCCCACCCACAACAAACTTTACATTTAAAGACCATGAATGCCCATCTATTTCATAAAATGAAATGGCTACATTTGTGTTTCCTTAATATCATCAAAAGTAATTCTCATAAACCATCTAGATATGGTACCAATTCAATCTTGTTAATGCTCTCTTGAAAACGTATTTTTTTTGTTCTAATAAATGGAATTAAGCTATTTTAATATTTTTTTTGCATCCAAAACATTTCCTTTTTGTATATCCACAATATGAAGAAGAAAACATCAAGCTCGTACCAATCCAACCGAGAGGATCTTTGATTCCCGCAAATTATGTCCTTTCCAACCCTTGTTTCCTACAATCTTCACATCAGCTTTACTATTACAGAGAAATAGAACTAGGATCACAAGAGGATCATGTCACGCTGGCAATCATACGCTCTGGGCAAGTTGGAAGGCTGAGGGAGAGGAAGTGGGGACCATGTGGATGAGCTACATTAATGATGATACTCACAGATGTTGATCACAAGTCAGGAGCAAATCTGGAAAAAGAATGTATTATCCCCAAACCACCCCACAACTAGCTATGGCAATACAGACTAAATCTGACGAATGACATGCCAATATTGAAATCACTTAAACTTTCAACAATTTACTTTGTACAATTGGTTACAAGAGCTATTTTCACCAATAAAGCCTACCTATTCCAAATCACAATTTTTTTTACAAGATACTCTTTTGGCACAGCATTTGTTATTCTGTGAAATATGCATATCATTTTGTAATTTCAAGGAAGAGTCATTATGAGGAATGAAAGAGAAAATGATTACGGCTGAGAATTTCACTAATGAGAAAACAAATCTTCCAATGGCTTCTTTACAAAGACAACAATAAGCAAAGAAATACTTTTTAAACATTCAGACCTTCTCTCCTGCTGCAACTGAGGTGCTGCCCTAACAAGGAAACTTTCTGTCTTTCACCGAGCTATGTATTCTGAAGTGGAGGCTCCAGCCATTTTCAAAATCACTCCCTTAACCATCCTTTATTCGTTGTCTTGTTCTGGAAAACAATTCAATCTGCCTTTCCATTAACACCTCCCCCACCCACAACAAACTTTACATTTAAAGACCATGAATGCCCATCTATTTCATAAAATGAAATGGCTACATTTGTGTTTCTTTAATATCATCAAAAGTAATTCTCATAAACCATATAGATATGGTACGAATTTAATCTTGTTAATGCTCTTGCTTTGCAAACATAATTTTTTTTTGTAATGAATGGAATTAAGCTATTTTAATATTTTTTGCATCCAAAACTTTTCCCTTTTCTATATCCACAATATGAAGAAGAAAACATCAAGCTCATACCAATCCAACGGAGAGGATCTTTGATTCCCACAAATTATGTCCTTTCCAACCCTCGTTTCCTACAATCTTCACATCAGCTTTACTCGTACACAGAAATAGACCTAGGATCACAAGAGGATCATGTCACGCTGGCAATCATACGCTCTGGGCAAGTTGGAA
This sequence comes from Sinohyriopsis cumingii, assembly GCA_028554795.2. NCBI lineage: Eukaryota > Metazoa > Mollusca > Bivalvia > Unionida > Unionidae > Sinohyriopsis > Sinohyriopsis cumingii. The sequence continues at coordinate 150,452,969 of CM068824.1, forward strand.
GGCTTCTTTGAGAATCAGATCAGTAACATATCCTAGTTGGAAGGCTGAGGGAGAGGAAGTGGGGGACCATGTGGATGTGCTACATTAATGATGATACTCACAGATGTTGATCACAAGTCGGGAGCAAATCTGGAACAAAAATGTATTATCCCCAAACCACCCCACTACTAGCTATGGCAATACAGACTAAACCTGACGAATTGACATGCCAACACTGAAATCACTTGAACTTTTAACAATTTACTTTGTACAATTGGTTACAAGAGCTATTTTCACCAATAAAGCCTACCAATCCTAATTCACAATTTTTTTTTACAAGATACTCTTTTGGCACAGCATTTGTTATTCTGTGAAATATGCATATCATTTTGTATTATCAAGGAAGAGTCATTATAAGGAATGAACGAGAAAATAGTGACGGCCAAGAATTTCACTAATTTGAAAACAAATCTTTCAATGGATTCTTTACAAAGACAACAATAAGCAAAGAAATACTTTTTAAACATTCAGACCTTCTCTCCTGCTGCAACTGAGGTGCTGCCCTAACAAGGAAATTTTCAATCTTTCACCGAGCTATGTATTCTGAAGTGGAGGCTCCAGCCATTTTCAAAATTAACCATCCTTTTTTCGTAGTCTTGTTCTGGAAAACAATTCAATCTGCCTTTCCATTAACACCTCCCCCACCCACAACAAACTTTACATTTAAAGACCATGAATGCCCATCTATTTCATAAAATGAAATGGCTACATTTGTGTTTCCTTAATATCATCAAAAGTAATTCTCATAAACCATATAGATATGGTACCAATTCAATCTTGTTAATGCTCTCTTGAAAACGTATTTTTTTTGTTCTAATAAATGGAATTAAGCTATTTTAATATTTTTTTTGCATCCAAAACATTTCCTTTTTGTATATCCACAATATGAAGAAGAAAACATCAAGCTCGTACCAATCCAACCGAGAGGATCTTTGATTCCCGCAAATTATGTCCTTTCCAACCCTTGTTTCCTACAATCTTCACATCAGCTTTACTATTACAGAGAAATAGAACTAGGATCACAAGAGGATCATGTCACGCTGGCAATCATACGCTCTGGGCAAGTTGGAAGGCTGAGGGAGAGGAAGTGGGGACCATGTGGATGAGCTACATTAATGATGATACTCACAGATGTTGATCACAAGTCAGGAGCAAATCTGGAAAAAGAATGTATTATCCCCAAACCACCCCACAACTAGCTATGGCAATACAGACTAAATCTGACGAATGACATGCCAATATTGAAATCACTTAAACTTTCAACAATTTACTTTGTACAATTGGTTACAAGAGCTATATTCACCAATAAAGCCTACCTATTCCAAATCACAATTTTTTTTACAAGATACTCTTTTGGCACAGCATTTGTTATTCTGTGAAATATGCATATCATTTTGTAATTTCAAGGAAGAGTCATTATGAGGAATGAAAGAGAAAATGATTACGGCTGAGAATTTCACTAATGAGAAAACAAATCTTCCAATGGCTTCTTTACAAAGACAACAATAAGCAAAGAAATACTTTTTAAACATTCAGACCTTCTCTCCTGCTGCAACTGAGGTGCCGCCCTAACAAGGAAATTTTCCATCTTTCACCGAGCTATGTATTCTGAAGTGGAGGCTCCAGCCATTTTCAAAATCACTCCCTTAACCATCCTTTTTTCGTAGTCTTGTTCTGGAAAACAATTCAATCTGCCTTTCCATTAACACCTCCCCCACCCACAACAAACTTTACATTTAAAGACCATCAATGCCCATCTATTTCATAAAATGAAATGGCTACATTTGTGTTTCTTTAATATCATCAAAAGTAATTCTCATAAACCATATAGATATGGTACCAATTCAATCTTGTTAATGCTCTCTTGCAAACGTATTTTTTTGTTGTAATGAATGGAATTAAGCTATTTTAATATTTTTTTTGCATCCAAAACATTTCCCTTTTGTATATCCACAATATGAAGAAGAAAACATCAAGCTCGTACCAATCCGAGAGGATCTTTGATTCCCTCAAATTATGTCCTTTCCAACCATCGTTTCCTACAATCTTCACATCCGCTTTACTCGTACAGAGAAATAGACCTAGGATCACAAGAGGATCATGTCACGCTGGCAATCATGCACTCTGGGCAAGTTGGAAGGCTGAGGGAGAGGAAGTGGGGACCATGTGGATGTGCTACATTAATGATGATACTCACAGATGTTGATCACAAGTCAGGAGCAAATCTGGAACAAGAATGTATTATCCCCAAACCACCCCACAACTAGCTATGGCAAGACAGACTAAATCTGACGAATTGACATGCCAATTTTGAAATCACTTAAACTTTCAACAATTTACTTTGTACAATTGGTTACAAGAGCTATTTTCACCAATAAAGCCTACCAATCCTAATTCAATTTTTTTTACAAGATACTCTTTTGGAACAGCATTTGTTATTCTGTAAAATATGCGCGTCATTCTGTAGTTTCAAGGAAGAGTCATTATGAGGAATGAAAGAGAAAAAAAATGATTACGGCTGAGAATTTCACTAATGAGAAAACAAATCTTCCAATGGATTCTTTACAAAGACAACAATAAGCAAAGAAATACTTTTTAAACATTCAGACCTTCTCTCCTGCTGCAACTGAGGTGCTGCCCTAACAAGGAAACTTTCTGTCTTTCACCGAGCTATGTATTCTGAAGTGGAGGCTCCAGCCATTTTCAAAATCACTCCCTTAACCATCCTTTATTCGTTGTCTTGTTCTGGAAAACAATTCAATCTGCCTTTCCATTAACACCTCCCCCACCTACAACAAACTTTAATTTAAAGACCATGAATGCCCATCTATTTCATAAAATGAAATGGCTACATTTGTGTTTCTTTAATATCATCAAAAGTAATTCTCATAAACCATATAGATATGGTACGAACTTAATCTTGTTAATGCTCTTGCTTTGCAAACATAATTTATTTTTGTCATGAATGGAATTAAGCTATTTTAATATTTTTTGCATCCAAAACTTTTCCCTTTTGTATATCCACAATATGAAGAAGAAAACATCAAGCTCATACCAATCCAACCGAGAGGATCTTTGATTCCCGCAAATTATGTCCTTTCCAACCCTTGTTTCCTACAATCTTCACATCAGCTTTACTCGTGCAGAGAAATAGACCTAGGATCACAAGAGGATCATGTCACGCTGGCAATCATACGCTTGGGCAAGTTGGAAGGCTTCTTTGAGAATCAGATCAGTAACATATCCTAGTTGGAAGGCTGAGGGAGAGGAAGTGGGGGACCATGTGGATGTGCTACATTAATGATGATACTCACAGATATTGATCACAAGTCAGGAGCAAATCTGGAACAAAAATGTATTATCCCCAAACCACCCCACTACCAGCTATGGCAATACAGACTAAACCTGACGAATTGACATGCCAACACTGAAATCACTTGAACTTTTAACAATTTACTTTGTACAATTGGTTACAAGAGCTATTTTCGCCAATAAAGCCTACCAATCCTAATTCACAAGTTTTTTTTACAAGATACTCTTTTGGCACAGCATTTGTTATTCTGTGAAATATGCATGTCATTTTGTAATATCAAGGAAGAGTCATTATGAGGAATGAACGAGAAAATAGTGACGGCCAAGAATTTCACTAATTTGAAAACAAATCTTCCAATGGATTCTTTACAAAGACAACAATAAGCAAAGAAATACTTTTTAAACATTCAGACCTTCTCTCCTGCTGCAACTGAGGTGCTGCCCTAACAAGGAAATTTTCTTTCTTTCACCGAGCTATGTATTCTGAAGTGGAGGCTCCAGCCATTTTCAAAATCACTCCCTTAACCATCCTTTTTTCGTAGTTTTGTTCTGGAAAACAATTCAATCTGCCTTTCCATTAACACCTCCCCCACCCACAACAAACTTTACATTTAAAGACCATCAATGCCCATCTATTTCATAAAATGAAATGGCTACATTTTTGTTTCTTTAATATCATCAAAAGTAATTCTCATAAACCATATAGATATGGTACCAATTCAATCTTGTTAATGCTCTCTTGCAAACGTATTTTGTTGTTGTAATGAATGGAATTAAGCTATTTTAATATTTTTTTTGCATCCAAAACATTTCCCTTTTGTATATCCACAATATGAAGAAGAAAACATCAAGCTCGTACCAATCCGAGAGGATCTTCGATTCCCTCAAATTATGTCCTTTCCAACCATCGTTTCCTACAATCTTCACATCCGCTTTACTCGTACAGACAAATAGACCTAGGATCACAAGAGGATCATGTCACGCTGGCAATCATGCACTCTGGGCAAGTTGGAAGGCTGAGGGAGAGGAAGTGGGGACCATGTGGGTGTGCTACATTAATGATGATACTCACAGATGTTGATCACAAGTCAGGAGCAAATCTGGAACAAGAATGTATTATCCCCAAACCACCCCACAACTAGCTATGGCAAGACAGACTAAATCTGACGAATTGACATGCCAATTTTGAAATCACTTAAACTTTCAACAACTTACTTTGTACAATTGGTTACAAGAGCTATTTTCACCAATAAAGCCTACCAATCCTAATTCAATTTTTTTTACAACATACTCTTTTGGCACAGCATTTGTTATTCTGTGAAATATGTGCGTCATTCTGTAGTTTCAAGGAAGAGTCATTATGAGGAATGAAAGAGAAAAAAAATGATTACGGCTGAGAATTTCACTAATCAGAAAACAAATCTTCCAATGGATTCTTTACAAAGACAACAATAAGCAAAGAAATACTTTTTAAACATTCAGACCTTCTCTCCTGCTGCAACTGAGGTGATGCCCTAACAAGGAAACTTTCTGTCTTTCACCGAGCTATGTATTCTGAAGTGGAGGCTCCAGCCATTTTCAAAATCACTCCCTTAACCATCCTTTATTCGTTGTCTTGTTCTGAAAAACAATTCAATCTGCCTTTCCATTAACACCTCCCCCACCCACAACAAACTTTAATTTAAAGACCATGAATGCCCATCTATTTCATAAAATGAAATGGCTACATTTGTGTTTCTTTAATATCATCAAAAGTAATTCTCATAAACCATATAGATATGGTACGAATTTAATCTTGTTAATGCTCTTGCTTTGCAAACATAATTTTTTTTTGTAATGAATGGAATTAAGCTATTTTAATATTTTTTGCATCCAAAACTTTTCCCTTTTGAATATCCACAATATGAAGAAGAAAACATCAAGCTCATACCAATCCAACCGAGAGGATCTTTGATTCCCGCAAATTATGTCCTTTCCAACCCTCGTTTCCTACAATCTTCACATCAGCTTTACTAGTGCAGAGAAATAGACCTAGGATCACAAGAGGATCATGTCACACTGGCAATCATACGCTCTGGGCAAGTTGGAAGGCTTCTTTGAGAATCAGATCAGTAACATATCCTAGTTGGAAGGCTGAGGGAGAGGAAGTGGGGAACCATGTGGATGTGCTACATTAATGATGATACTCACAGATGTTGATCACAAGTCGGGAGCAAATCTGGAACAAAAATGTATTATCCCCAAACCACCCCACTACTAGCTATGGCAATACAGACTAAACCTGACGAATTGACATGCCAACACTGAAATCACTTGAACTTTTAACAATTTACTTTGTACAATTGGTTACAAGAGCTATTTTCGCCAATAAAGCCTACCAATCCTAATTCACAAGTTTTTTTTACAAGATACTCTTTTGGCACAGCATTTGTTATTCTGTGAAATATGCATGTCATTTTCTAATATCAAGGAAGAGTCATTATGAGGAATGAACGAGAAAATAGTGACGGCCAAGAATTTCACTTATTTGAAAACAAATCTTCCAATGGATTCTTTACAAAGACAACAATAAGCAAAGAAATACTTTTTAAACATTCAGACCTTCTCTCCTGCTGCAACTGAGGTGCTGCCCTAACAAGGAAATTTTCTTTCTTTCACCGAGCTATGTATTCTGAAGTGGAGGCTCCAGCCATTTTCAAAATCACTCCCTTAACCATCCTTTTTTCGTAGTCTTGTTCTGGAAAACAATTCAATCTGCCTTTCCATTAACACCTCCCCCACCCACAACAAACTTTACATTTAAAGACCATCAATGCCCATCTATTTCATAAAATGAAATGGCTACATTTGTGTTTCCTTAATATCATCAAAAGTAATTCTCATAAACCATATAGATATGGTACCAATTCAATCTTGTTAATGCTCTCTTGAAAACGTATTTTTTTTGTTCTAATAAATGGAATTAAGCTATTTTAATATTTTTTTTGCATCCAAAACATTTCCCTTTTGTATATCCACAATATGAAGAAGAAAACATCAAGCTCGTACCAATCCGAGAGGATCTTTGATTCCCTCAAATTATGTCCTTTCCAACCATCGTTTCCTACAATCTTCACATCCGCTTTACTCGTACAGAGAAATAGACCTAGGATCACAAGAGGATCATGTCACGCTGGCAATCATGCACTCTGGGCAAGTTGGAAGGCTGAGGGAGAGGAAGTGGGGACCATGTGGATGTGCTACATTAATGATGATACTCACAGATGTTGATCACAAGTCAGGAGCAAATCTGGAACAAGAATGTATTATCCCCAAACCACCCCACAACTAGCTATGGCAAGACAGACTAAATCTGACGAATTGACATGCCAATTTTGAAATCACTTAAACTTTCAACAATTTACTTTGTACAATTGGTTACAAGAGCTATTTTCACCAATAAAGCCTACCAATCCTAATTCAATTTTTTTTACAAGATACTCTTTTGGCACAGCATTTGTTATTCTGTGAAATATGCGCGTCATTCTGTAGTTTCAAGGAAGAGTCATTATGAGGAATGAAAGAGAAAAAAAATGATTACGGCTGAGAATTTCACTAATGAGAAAACAAATCTTCCAATGGCTTCTTTACAAAGACAACAATAAGCAAAGAAATACTTTTTAAACATTCAGACCTTCTCTCCTGCTGCAACTGAGGTGCTGCCCTAACAAGGAAACTTTGTCTTTCACCGAGCTATGTATTCTGAAGTGGAGGCTCCAGCCATTTTCAAAATCACTCCCTTAACCATCCTTTATTCGTTGTCTTGTTCTGGAAAACAATTCAATCTGCCTTTCCATTAACACCTCCCCCACCCACAACAAACTTTTATTTAAAGACCATGAATGCCCATCTATTTCATAAAATGAAATGGCTACATTTGTGTTTCTTTAATATCATCAAAAGTAATTCTCATAAACCATATAGATATGGTACGAACTTAATCTTGTTAATGCTCTTGCTTTGCAAACATTATTTTTTTTTGTAATGAATGGAATTAAGCTATTTTAATATTTTTTGCATCCAAAACTTTTCCCTTTTGTATATCCACAATATGAAGAAGAAAACATCAAGCTCATACCAATCCAACCGAGAGGATCTTTGATTCCCGCAAATTATGTCCTTTCCAACCCTCGTTTCCTACAATCTTCACATCAGCTTTACTCGTGCAGAGAAATAGACCTAGGATCACAAGAGGATCATGTCACGCTGGCAATCATACGCTCTGGGCAAGTTGGAAGGCTTCTTTGAGAATCAGATCAGTAACATATCCTAGTTGGAAGGCTGAGGGAGAGGAAGTGGGGGACCATGTGGATGTGCTACATTAATGATGATACTCACAGATGCTGATCACAAGTCGGGAGCAAATCTGGAACAAAAATGTATTATCCCCAAACCACCCCACTACTAGCTATGGCAATACAGACTAAACCTGACGAATTGACATGCCAACACTGAAATCACTTGAACTTTTAACAATTTACTTTGTACAATTGGTTACAAGAGCTATTTTCGCCAATAAAGCCTACCAATCCTAATTCACAAGTTTTTTTTACAAGATACTCTTTTGGCACAGCATTTGTTATTCTGTGAAATATGCATGTCATTTTGTAATATCAAGGAAGAGTCATTATGAGGAATGAACGAGAAAATAGTGACGGCCAAGAATTTCACTAATTTGAAAACAAATCTTCCAATGGATTCTTTACAAAGACAACAATAAGCAAAGAAATACTTTTTAAACATTCAGACCTTCTCTCCTGCTGCAACTGAGGTGCTGCCCTAACAAGGAAATTTTCTTTCTTTCACCGAGCTATGTATTCTGAAGTGGAGGCTCCAGCCATTTTCAAAATCACTCCCTTAACCATCCTTTTTTCGTAGTCTTGTTCTGGAAAACAATTCAATCTGCCTTTCCATTAACACCTCCCCCACCCACAACAAACTTTACATTTAAAGACCATGAATGCCCATCTATTTCATAAAATGAAATGGCTACATTTGTGTTTCTTTAATATCATCAAAAGTAATTCTCATAAACCATATAGATATGGTACCAATTCAATCTTGTTAATGCTCTCTTGCAAACGTATTTTTTTGTTGTAATGAATGGAATTAAGCTATTTTAATATTTTTTTTGCATCCAAAACATTTCCCTTTTGTATATCCACAATATGAAGAAGAAAACATCAAGCTCGTACCAATCCGAGAGGATCTTCGATTCCCTCAAATTATGTCCTTTCCAACCATCGTTTCCTACAATCTTCACATCCGCTTTACTCGTACAGAGAAATAGACCTAGGATCACAAGAGGATCATGTCATGCTGGCAATCATGCACTCTGGGCAAGTTGGAAAGCTGAGGGAGAGGAAGTGGGGACCATGTGGGTGTGCTACATTAATGATGATACTCACAGATGTTGATTACAAGTCAGGAGCAAATCTGGAACAAAAATGTATTATCCCCAAACCGCCCCACAACTAGATATGGCAATACAGACTAAATCTGACGAATTGACATGCCAATTTTTACATGACTTAAACTTTCAACAATTTACTTTGTACAATTGTTTACAAGAGCTATTTTCACCAATAAAGCCTACCAATCCTAATTCACAATTTTTTTTACAAGATACTCTTTTGGCACAGCATTTGTTATTCTGTGAAATATGTGCGTCATTTTGTAGTTTCAAGTAAGAGTCATTATGAGGAATGAAAGAGAAAAAAAATGATTACGGCTGAGAATTTCACTAATGAGAAAACAAATCTTCCAATGGCTTCTTTACAAAGACAACAATAAGCAAAGAAATACTTTTTAAACATTCAGACCTTCTCTCCTGCTGCAACTGAGGTGCTGCCCTAACAAGTTAACTTTCTGTCTTTCACCGAGCTATGTATTCTGAAGTGGAGGCTCCAGCCATTTTCAAAATCACTCCCTTAACCATCCTTTATTCGTTGTCTTGTTCTGGAAAACAATTCAATCTGCCTTTCCATTAACACCTCCCCCACCCACAACAAACTTTAATTTAAAGACCATGAATGCCCATCTATTTCATAAAATGAAATGGCTACATTTGTGTTTCTTTAATATCATCAAAAGTAATTCTCATAAACCATATAGATATGGTACGAATTTAATCTTGTTAATGCTCTTGCTTTGCAAACATAATTTTTTTTTGTAATGAATGGAATTAAGCTATTTTAATATTTTTTGCATCCAAAACTTTTCCCTTTTGTATATCCACAATATGAAGAAGAAAACATCAAGCTCATACCAATCCAACAGAGAGGATCTTTGATTCCCGCAAATTATGTCCTTTCCAACCCTCGTTTCCTACAATCTTCACATCAGCTTTACTAGGGCAGAGAAATAGACCTAGGATCACAAGAGGATCATGTCACGCTGGCAATCGTACGCTCTGGGCAAGTTGGAAGGCTTCTTTGAGAATCAGATCAGTAACATATCCTAGTTGGAAGGCTGAGGGAGAGAAAGTGGGGGACCATGTGGATGTGCTACATTAATGATGATACTCACAGATGTTGATCACAAGTCGGGAGCAAATCTGGAACAAAAATGTATTATCCCCAAACCACCCCACTACTAGCTATGGCAATACAGACTAAACCTGACGAATTGACATGCCAACACTGAAATCACTTGAACTTTTAACAATTTACTTTGTACAATTGGTTACAAGAGCTATTTTCGCCAATAAAGCCTACCAATCCTAATTCACAATTTTTTTTTACAAGATACTCTTTTGGCACAGCATTTGTTATTCTGTGAAATATGCATATCATTTTGTATTATCAAGGAAGAGTCATTATGAGGAATGAACGAGAAAATAGTGACGGCCAAGAATTTTACTAATTTGAAAATAAATCTTCCAATGGATTCTTTACAAAGACAACAATAAGCAAAGAAATACTTTTTAAACATTCAGACCTTCTCTCCTGCTGCAACTGCGGTGCTGCCCTAACAAGGAAATTTTCTGTCTTTCACCGAGCTATGTATTCTGAAGTGGAGGCTCCAGCCATTTTCAAAATTAACCATCCTTTTTTCGTAGTCTTGTTCTGGAAAACAATTCAATCTGCCTTTCCATTAACACCTCCCCCGCCCACAACAAACTTTACATTTAAAGACCATGAATGCCCATCTATTTCATAAAATGAAATGGCTACATTTGTGTTTCCTTAATATCATCAAAAGTAATTCTCATAAACCATATAGATATGGTACCAATTCAATCTTGTTAATGCTCTCTTGAAAACGTATTTTTTTTGTTCTAATAAATGGAATTAAGCTATTTTAATATTTTTTTTCCATCCAAAACATTTCCCTTTTGTATATCCACAATATGAAGAAGAAAACATCAAGCTCGTACCAATCCAACCGAGAGGATCTTTGATTCCCGCAAATTATGTCCTTTCCAACCATCGTTTCCTACAATCTTCACATCAGCTTTACTATTACAGAGAAATAGAACTAGGATCACAAGAGGATCATGTCACGCTGGCAATCATGCGCTCTGGGCAAGTTGGAAGGCTGAGGGAGAGGAAGTGGGGACCATGTGGATGAGCTACATTAATGATGATACTCACAGATGTTGATCACAAGTCAGGAGCAAATCTGGAAAAAGAATGTATTATCCCCAAACCACCCCACAACTAGCTATGGCAATACAGACTAAATCTGACGAATGACATGCCAACATTGAAATCACTTAAACTTTCAACAATTTACTTTGTACAATTGGTTACAAGAGCTATTTTCACCAATAAAGCCTACCAATTCCAAATCACAATTTTTTTTTACAAGATACTCTTTTGGCACAGCATTTGTTATTCTGTGAAATATGCATATCATTTTGTAATTTCAAGAAAGAGTCATTATGAGGAATGAAAGAGAAAATGATTACGGCTGAGAATTTCACTAATGAGAAAACAAATCTTCCAATGGATTCTTTACAAAGACAACAATAAGCAAAGAAATACTTTTTAAACATTCAGACCTTCTCTACTGCTGCAACTGAGGTGCTGCCCTAACAAGGAAATTTTCTTTCTTTCACCGAGCTATGTATTCTGAAGTGGAGGCTCCAGCCATTTTCAAAATCACTCCCTTAACCATCCTTTTTTCGTAGTCTTGTTCTGGAAAACAATTCAATCTGCCTTTCCATTAACACCTCCCCCACCCACAACAAACTTTACATTTAAAGACCATGAATGCCCATCTATTTCATAAAATGAAATGGCTACATTTGTGTTTCTTTAATATCATCAAAAGTAATTCTCATAAACCATATAGATATGGTACCAATTCAATCTTGTTAATGCTCTCTTGCAAACGTATTTTTTGTGTTGTAATGAATGGAATCAAGCTATTTTAATATTTTTTTTGCATCCAAAACATTTCCCTTTTGTATATCCACAATATGAAGAAGAAAACATCAAGCTCGTACCAATCCGAGAGGATCTTTGATTCCCTCAAATTATGTCCTTTCCAACCATCGTTTCCTACAATCTTCACATCCGCTTTACTCGTACAGAGAAATAGACCTAGGATCACAAGAGGATCATGTCACGCTGGCAATCATGCACTCTGGGCAAGTTGGAAGGCTGAGGGAGAGGAAGTGGGGACCATGTGGATGTGCTACATTAATGATGATACTCACAGATGTTGATCACAAGTCAGGAGCAAATCTGGAACAAGAATGTATTATCCCCAAACCACCCCACAACTAGCTATGGCAAGACAGACTAAATCTGACGAATTGACATGCCAATTTTGAAATCACTTAAACTTTCAACAATTTACTTTGTACAATTGGTTACAAGAGCTATTTTCACCAATAAAGCCTACCAATCCTAATTCAATTTTTTTTACAAGATACTCTTTTGGAACAGCATTTGTTATTCTGTAAAATATGCGCGTCATTCTGTAGTTTCAAGGAAGAGTCATTATGAGGAATGAAAGAGAAAAAAAATGATTACGGCTGAGAATTTCACTAATGAGAAAACAAATCTTCCAATGGATTCTTTACAAAGACAACAATAAGCAAAGAAATACTTTTTAAACATTCAGACCTTCTCTCCTGCTGCAACTGAGGTGCTGCCCTAACAAGGAAACTTTCTGTCTTTCACCGAGCTATGTATTCTGAAGTGGAGGCTCCAGCCATTTTCAAAATCACTCTCTTAACCATCCTTTATTCGTTGTCTTGTTCTGGAAAACAATTCAATCTGCCTTTCCATTAACACCTCCCCCACCCACAACAAACTTTAATTTAAAGACCATGAATGCCCATCTATTTCATAACATGAAATGGCTACATTTGTGTTTCTTTAATATCATCAAAAGTAATTCTCATAAACCATATAGATATGGTACGAACTTAATCTTGTTAATGCTCTTGCTTTGCACACATTATTTTTTTTTGTAATGAATGGAATTAAGCTATTTTAATATTTTTTGCATCCAAAACTTTTCCCTTTTGTATATCCACAATATGAAGAAGAAAACATCAAGCTCATACCAATCCAACCGAGAGGATCTTTGATTCCCGCAAATTATGTCCTTTCCAACCATCATTTCCTGCAATCTTCACATCAGCTTTACTCGTGCAGAGAAATAGACCTAGGATCACAAGAGGATCATGTCACGCTGGCAATCATACGCTCTGGGCAAGTTGGAAGGCTTCTTTGAGAATCAGATCAGTAACATATCCTAGTTGGAAGGCTGAGGGAGAGGAAGTGGGGGACCATGTGGATGTGCTACATTAATGATGATACTCACAGATGTTGATCACAAGTCGGGAGCAAATCTGGAACAAAAATGTATTATCCCCAAACCACCCCACTACTAGCTATGGCAATACAGACTAAACCTGACGAATTGACATGCCAACACTGAAATCACTTGAACTTTTAACAATTTACTTTGTACAATTGGTTACAAGAGCTATTTTCGCCAATAAAGCCTACCAATCCTAATTCACAAGTTTTTTTTACAAGATACTCTTTTGGCACAGCATTTGTTATTCTGTGAAATATGCATGTCATTTTCTAATATCAAGGAAGAGTCATTATGAGGAATGAACGAGAAAATAGTGACGGCCAAGAATTTCACTAATTTGAAAACAAATCTTCCAATGGATTCTTTACAAAGACAACAATAAGCAAAGAAATACTTTTTAAACATTCAGACCTTCTCTCCTGCTGCAACTGAGGTGCTGCCCTAACAAGGAAATTTTCTTTCTTTCACCGAGCTATGTATTCTGAAGTGGAGGCTCCAGCCATTTTCAAAATCACTCCCTTAACCATCCTTTTTTCGTAGTCTTGTTCTGGAAAACAATTCAATCTGCCTTTCCATTAACACCTCCCCCACCCACAACAAACTTTACATTTAAAGACCATCAATGCCCATCTATTTCATAAAATGAAATGGCTACATTTGTGTTTCTTTAATATCATCAAAAGTAATTCTCATAAACCATATAGATATGGTACCAATTCAATCTTGTTAATGCTCTCTTGCAAACGTATTTTTTTGTTGTAATGAATGGAATTAAGCTATTTTAATATTTTTTTTGCATCCAAAACATTTCCCTTTTGTATATCCACAATATGAAGAAGAAAACATCAAGCTCGTACCAATCCGAGAGGATCTTCGATTCCCTCAAATTATGTCCTTTCCAACCATCGTTTCCTACAATCTTCACATCCGCTTTACTCGTACAGAGAAATAGACCTAGGATCACAAGAGGATCATGTCACGCTGGCAATCATGCACTCTGGGCAAGTTGGAAGGCTGAGGGAGAGGAAGTGGGGACCATGTGGGTGTGCTACATTAATGATGATACTCACAGATGATGATCACAAGTCAGGAGCAGATCTGGAACAAGAATGTATTATCCCCAAACCACCCCACAACTAGCTATGGCAAGACAGACTAAATCTGACGAATTGACATGCCAATTTTGAAATCACTTAAACTTTCAACAATTTACTTTGTACAATTGGTTACAAGAGCTGTTTTCACCAATAAAGTCTACCAATCCTAATTCAATTTTTTTTTACAAGATACTCTTTTGGCACAGCATTTGTTATTCTGTGAAATATGCGCGTCATTCTGTAGTTTCAAGGAAGAGTCATTATGAGGAATGAAAGAGAAAAAAAATGATTACGGCTGAGAATTTCACTAATGAGAAAACAAATCTTCCAATGGATTCTTTACAAAGACAACAATAAGCAAAGAAATCCTTTTTAAACATTCAGACCTTCTCTCCTGCTGCAACTGAGGTGCTGCCCTAACAAGGAAACTTTCTGTCTTTCACCGACCTATGTATTCTGAAGTGGAGGCTCCAGCCATTTTCAAAATCACTCCCTTAACCATCCTTTATTCGTTGTCTTGTTCTGAAAAACAATTCAATCTGCCTTTCCATTAACACCTCCCCCACCCACAACAAACTTTACATTTAAAGAACATCAATGCCCATCTATTTCATAAAATGAAATGGCTACATTTTTGTTTCCTTAATATCATCAAAAGTAATTCTCATAAACCATATAGATATGGTACCAATTCAATCTTGTTAATGCTCTCTTGCAAACGTATTTTTTTTGTTCTAAAAAATGGAATTAAGCTATTTTAATATTTTTTTTGCATCCAAAACATTTCCCTTTTGTATATCCACAATATGAAGAAGAAAACATCAAGCTCGTACCAATCCAACCGAGAGGATCTTTGATTCCCGCAAATTATGTCCTTTCCAACCCTTGTTTCCTACAATCTTCACATCAGCTTTACTCGTACAGAGAAACAGACCTAGGATCACAAGAGGATCATGTCACGCTGGCAATCATACGCTCTGGACAAGTTCGAAGGCTGAGGGAGAGGAAGTGGGGACCATGTGGATGTGCTACATTAATGATGATACTCACAGATGTTGATTACAAGTCAGGAGGAAATCTGGAACAAAAATGTATTATCCCCAAACCGCCCCACAACTAGATATGGCAATACAGACTAAATCTGATGAATTGACATGCCAATTTTTACATGACTTAAACTTTCAACAATTTACTTTGTACAATTGTTTACAAGAGCTATTTTCACCAATAAAGCCTACCAATCCTAATTCACAATTTTTTTTACAAGATACTCTTTTGGCACAGCATTTCTTATTCTGTGAAATATGTGCGTCATTCTGTAGTTTCAAGGAAGAGTCATTATGAGGAATGAAAGAGAAAAAAAATGATTACGGCTGAGAATTTCACTAATGAGAAAACAAATCTTCCAATGGATTCTTTACAAAGACAACAATAAGCAAAGAAATACTTTTTAAACATTCAGACCTTCTCTCCTGCTGCAACTGAGGTGCTGCCCTAACAAGGAAACTTTCTGTCTTTCACCGAGCTATGTATTCTGAAGTGGAGGCTCCAGCCATTTTCAAAATCACTCCCTTAACCATCCTTTATTCGTTGTCTTGTTCTGGAAAACAATTCAATCTGCCTTTCCATTAACACCTCCCCCACCCACAACAAACTTTAATTTAAAGACCATGAATGCCCATCTATTTCATAAAATGAAATGGCTACATTTGTGTTTCTTTAATATCATCAAAAGTAATTCTCATAAACCATATAGATATGGTACGAATTTAATCTTGTTAATGCTCTTGCTTTGCAAACATAATTTTTTTTTGTAATGAATGGAATTAAGCTATTTTAATATTTTTTGCATCCAAAACTTTTCCCTTTTGTATATCCAAAATATGAAGAAGAAAACATCAAGCTCATACCAATCCAACAGAGAGGATCTTTGATTCCCGCAAATTATGTCCTTTCCAACCCTCGTTTCCTACAATCTTCACATCAGCTTTACTAGGGCAGAGAAATAGACCTAGGATCACAAGAGGATCATGTCACGCTGGCAATCATACGCTCTGGGCAAGTTGGAAGGCTTCTTTGAGAATCAGATCAGTAACATATCCTAGTTGGAAGGCTGAGGGAGAGAAAGTGGGGGACCATGTGGATGTGCTACATTAATGATGATACTCACAGATGTTGATCACAAGTCGGGAGCAAATCTGGAACAAAAATGTATTATCCCCAAACCACCCCACTACTAGCTATGGCAATACAGACTAAACCTGACGAATTGACATGCCAACACTGAAATCACTTGAACTTTTAACAATTTACTTTGTACAATTGGTTACAAGAGCTATTTTCGCCAATAAAGCCTACCAATCCTAATTCACAAGTTTTTTTTACAAGATACTCTTTTGGCACAGCATTTGTTATTCTGTGAAATATGCATATCATTTTGTATTATCAAGGAAGAGTCATTATGAGGAATGAACGAGAAAATAGTGACGGCCAAGAATTTCACTAATTTGAAAACAAATCTTCCAATGGATTCTTTACAAAGACAACAATAAGCAAAGAAATACTTTTTAAACATTCAGACCTTCTCTCCTGCTGCAACTGCGGTGCTGCCCTAACAAGGAAATTTTCTTTCTTTCACCGAGCTATGTATTCTGAAGTGGAGGCTCCAGCCATTTTCAAAATTAACCATCCTTTTTTCGTAGTCTTGTTCTGGAAAACAATTCAATCTGCCTTTCCATTAACACTTCCCGCACCCACAACAAACTTTACATTTAAAGACCATGAATGCCCATCTATTTCATAAAATGAAATGGCTACATTTGTGTTTCCTTAATATCATCAAAAGTAATTCTCATAAACCATATAGATATGGTACCAATTCAATCTTGTTAATGCTCTCTTGAAAACGTATTTTTTTTGTTCTAATAAATGGAATTAAGCTATTTTAATATTTTTTTTGCATCCAAAACATTTCCCTTTTGTATATCCACAATATGAAGAAGAAAACATCAAGCTCGTACCAATCCAACCGAGAGGATCTTTGATTCCCGCAAATTATGTCCTTTCCACCCCTTGTTTCCTACAATCTTCACATCAGCTTTACTATTACAGAGAAATAGAACTAGGATCACAAGAGGATCATGTCACGCTGGCAATCATGCGCTCTGGGCAAGTTGGAAGGCTGAGGGAGAGGAAGTGGGGACCATGTGGATGAGCTATATTAATGATGATACAGATGTTGATCACACGTCAGGAGCAAATCTGGAAAAAGAATGTATTATCCCCAAACCACCCCACAACTAGCTATGGCAATACAGACTAAATCTGACGAATGACATGCCAATATTCAAATCACTTAAACTTTCAACAATTTACTTTGTACAATTGGTTACAAGAGCTATTTTCACCAATAAAGCCTACCAATTCCAAATCACAATTTTTTTTTACAAGATACTCTTTTGGCACAGCATTTGTTATTCTGTGAAATATGCATATCATTTTGTAATTTCAAGGAAGAGTCATTATGAGGAATGAAAGAGAAAATGATTACGGCTGAGAATTTCACTAATGAGAAAACAAATCTTCCAATGGATTCTTTACAAAGACAACAATAAGCAAAGAAATACTTTTTAAACATTCAGACCTTCTCTCCTGCTGCAACTGAGGTGCTGCCCTAACAAGGAAATTTTCTTTCTTTCACCGAGCTATGTATTCTGAAGTGGAGGCTCCAGCCATTTTCAAAATCACTCCCTTAACCATCCTTTTTTCGTAGTCTTGTTCTGGAAAACAATTCAATCTGCCTTTCCATTAACACCTCCCCCACCCACAAAAAACTTTACATTTAAAGACCATGAATGCCCATCTATTTCATAAAATGAAATGGCTACATTTGTGTTTCTTTAATATCATCAAAAGTAATTCTCATAAACCATATAGATATGGTACCAATTCAATCTTGTTAATGCTCTCTTGCAAACGTATTTTTTTGTTGTCATGAATGGAATTAAGCTATTTTAATATTTTTTTTACATCCAAAACATTTCCCTTTTGTATATCCACAATATGAAGAAGAAAACATCAAGCTCGTACCAATCCGAGAGGATCTTCGATTCCCTCAAATTATGTCCTTTCCAACCATCGTTTCCTACAATCTTCACATCCGCTTTACTCGTACAGAGAAATAGACCTAGGATCACAAGAGGATCATGTCACGCTGGCAATCATGCACTCTGGGCAAGTTGGAAGGCTGAGGGAGAGGAAGTGGGGACCATGTGGATGTGCTACATTAATGATGATACTCACAGATGTTGATCACAAGTCAGGAGCAAATCTGGAACAAGAATGTATTATCCCCAAACCACCCCACAACTAGCTATGGCAAGACAGACTAAATCTGACGAATTGACATGCCAATTTTGAAATCACTTAAACTTTTAACAATTTACTTTGTACAATTGGTTACAAGAGCTATTTTCACCAATAAAGCCTACCAATCCTAATTCAATTTTTTTTACAAGATACTCTTTTGGCACAGCATTTGTTATTCTGTGAAATGTGTGCGTCATTTTGTAGTTTCAAGTAAGAGTCATTATGAGGAATGAAAGAGAAAAAAAATGATTACGGCTGAGAATTTCACTAATGAGAAAACAAATCTTCCAATGGCTTCTTTACAAAAACAACAAGAAGCAAAGAAAAACTTTTTAAACATTCAGACCTTCTCTCCTGCTGCAACTGAGGTGCTGCCCTAACAAGGAAACTTTCTGTCTTTCACCGAGCTATGTATTCTGAAGTGGAGGCTCCAGCCATTTTCAAAATCACTCCCTTAACCATCCTTTATTCGTTGTCTTGTTCTGGAAAACAATTCAATCTGCCTTTCCATTAACACCTCCCCCACCCACAACAAACTTTAATTTAAAGACCATGAATGCCCATCTATTTCATAAAATGAAATGGCTACATTTGTGTCTCTTTAATATCATCAAAAGTAATTCTCATAAACCATATAGATATGGTACGAATTTAATCTTGTTAATGCTCTTGCTTTGCAAACATAATTTTTTTTTGTAATGAATGGAATTAAGCTATTTTAATATTTTTTGCATCCAAAACTTTTCCCTTTTGTATATCCACAATATGAAGAAGAAAACATCAAGCTCATACCAATCCAACCGAGAGGATCTTTGATTCCCGCAAATTATGTCCTTTTCAACCCTCGTTTCCTACAATCTTGACATCAGCTTTACTCGGGCAGAGAAATAGACCTAGGATCACAAGAGGATCAGGTCACGCTGGCAATCATACGCTCTGGGCAAGTTGGAAGGCTTCTTTGAGAATCAGATCAGTAACATATCCTAGTTGGAAGGCTGAGGGAGAGGAAGTGGGGGACCATGTGGATGTGCTACATTAATGATGATACTCACAGATGTTGATCACAAGTCGGGAGCAAATCTGGAACAAAAATGTATTATCCCCAAACCACCCCACTACTAGCTATGGCAATACAGACTAAACCTGACGAATTGACATGCCAACACTGAAATCACTTGAACTTTTAACAATTTACTTTGTACAATTGGTTACAAGAGCTATTTTCGCCAATAAAGCCTACCAATCCTAATTCACAAGTTTTTTTTACAAGATACTCTTTTGGCACAGCATTTGTTATTCTGTGAAATATGCATGTCATTTTCTAATATCAAGGAAGAGTCATTATGAGGAATGAACGAGAAAATAGTGACGGCCAAGAATTTCACTAATTTGAAAACAAATCTTCCAATGGATTCCTTACAAAAACAACAATAAGCAAAGAAATACTTTTTAAACATTCAGACCTTCTCTCCTGCTGCAACTGAGGTGCTGCCCTAACAAGGAAATTTTCTGTCTTTCACCGAGCTATGTATTCTGAAGTGGAGGCTCCAGCCATTTTCAAAATCACTCCCTTAACCATCCTTTTTTCGTAGTCTTGTTCTGGAAAACAATTCAATCTGCCTTTCCATTAACACCTCCCCCACCCACAACAAACTTTACATTTAAAGACCATCAATGCCCATCTATTTCATAAAATGAAATGGCTACATTTTTGTTTCCTTAATATCATCAAAAGTAATTCTCATAAACCATATAGATATGGTACCAATTCAATCTTGTTAATGCTCTCTTGCAAACGTATTTTTTTTGTTCTAATAAATGGAATTAAGCTATTTTAATATTTTTTTTGCATCCAAAACATTTCCCTTTTGTATATCCACAATATGAAGAAGAAAACATCAAGCTCGTACCAATCCAACCGAGAGGATCTTTGATTCCCGCAAATTATGTCCTTTCCAACCCTTGTTTCCTACAATCTTCACATCAGCTTTACTCGTACCGAGAAACAGACCTAGGATCACAAGAGGATCATGTCACGCTGGCAATCATACGCTCTGGGCAAGTTGGAAGGCTGAGGGAGAGGAAGTGGGGACCATGTGGATGTGCTACATTAATGATGATACTCACAGATGTTGATTACAAGTCAGGAGCAAATCTGGAACAAGAATGTATTATCCCCAAACCACCCCACAACTAGCTATGGCAAGACAGACTAAATCTGACGAATTGACATGCCAATTTTTAAATGACTTAAACTTTCAACAATTTACTTTGTACAATTGTTTACATGAGCTATTTTCACCAATAAAGCCTACCAATCCTAATTCACAATTTTTTTTACAAGATACTCTTTTGGCACAGCATTTGTTATTCTGTGAAATATGTGCGTCATTTTGTAGTTTCAAGTAAGAGTCATTATGAGGAATGAAAGAGAAAAAAAATGATTACGGAAGAGAATTTCACTAATGAGAAAACAAATCTTCCAATGGATTCTTTACAAAGACAACAAGAAGCAAAGAAATACTTTTTAAACATTCAGACCTTCTCTCCTGCTGCAACTGAGGTGCTGCCCTAACAAGGAAACTTTCTGTCTTTCACCGAGCTATGTATTCTGAAGTGGAGGCTCCAGCCATTTTCAAAATCACTCCCTTAACCATCCTTTATTCGTTGTCTTGTTCTGGAAAACAATTCAATCTGCCTTTCCATTAACACCTCCCCCACCCACAACAAACTTTAATTTAAAGACCATGAATGCCAATCTATTTCATAAAATGAAATGGCTACATTTGTGTTTCTTTAATATCATCAAAAGTAATTCTCATAAACCATATAGATATGGTACGAATTTAATCTTGTTAATGCTCTTGCTTTGCAAACATAATTTTTTTTTGTAATGAATGGAATTAAGCTATTTTAATATTTTTTGCATCCAAAACTTTTCCCTTTTGTATATCCACAATATGAAGCAGAAAACATCAAGCTCATACCAATCCAACAGAGAGGATCTTTGATTCCCGCAAATTATGTCCTTTCCAACCCTCGTTTCCTACAATCTTCACATCAGCTTTACTAGGGCAGAGAAACAGACCTAGGATCACAAGAGGATCATGTCACGCTGGCAATCATACGGTCTGGGCAAGTTGGAAGGCTTCTTTGAGAATCAGATCAGTAACATATCCTAGTTGGAAGGCTGAGGGAGAGGAAGTGGGGGACCATGTGGATGTGCTACATTAATGATGATACTCACAGATGTTGATCACAAGTCGGGAGCAAATCTGGAACAAAAATGTATTATCACCAAACCACCCCACTACTAGCGATGGCAATACAGACTAAACCTGACGAATTGACATGCCAACACTGAAATCACTTGAACTTTTAACAATTTACTTTGTACAATTGGTTACAAGAGCTATTTACGCCAATAAAGCCTACCAATCCTAATTCACAAGTTTTTTTTACAAGATACTCTTTTGGCACAGCATTTGTTATTCTGTGAAATATGCATGTCATTTTCTAATATCAAGGAAGAGTCATTATGAGGAATGAACGAGAAAATAGTGACGGCCAAGAATTTCACTAATTTGAAAACAAATCTTCCAATGGATTCTTTACAAAAACAACAATAAGCAAAGAAATACTTTTTAAACATTCAGACCTTCTCTCCTGCTGCAACTGAGGTGCTGCCCTAACAAGGAAATTTTCTGTCTTTCACCGAGCTATGTATTCTGAAGTGGAGGCTCCAGCC
Source organism: Sinohyriopsis cumingii (assembly GCA_028554795.2). Taxonomy (NCBI): domain Eukaryota; kingdom Metazoa; phylum Mollusca; class Bivalvia; order Unionida; family Unionidae; genus Sinohyriopsis; species Sinohyriopsis cumingii. Next base: position 150,475,355 of record CM068824.1, read on the forward strand.
ATTTTCAAAATCACTCCCTTAACCATCCTTTTTTCGTAGTCTTGTTCTGGAAAACAATTCAATCTGCCTTTCCATTAACACCTCCCCCACCCACAACAAACCTTACATTTAAAGACCATCAATGCCCATCTATTTCATAAAATGAAATGGCTACATTTTTGTTTCCTTAATATCATCAAAAGTAATTCTCATAAACCATATAGATATGGTACCAATTCAATCTTGTTAATGCTCTCTTGCAAACGTATTTTTTTTGTTCTAATAAATGGAATTAAGCTATTTTAATATTTTTTTTGCATCCAAAACATTTCCCTTTTGTATATCCACAATATGAAGAAGAAAACATCAAGCTCGTACCAATCCAACCGAGAGGATCTTTGATTCCCGCAAATTATGTCCTTTCCAACCCTTGTTTCCTACAATCTTCACATCAGCTTTACTCGTACCGAGAAACAGACCTAGGATCACAAGAGGATCATGTCACGCTGGCAATCATACGCTCTGGGCAAGTTGGAAGGCTGAGGGAGAGGAAGTGGGGACCATGTGGATGTGCTACATTAATGATGATACTCACAGATGTTGATTACAAGTCAGGAGCAAATCTGGAACAAGAATGTATTATCCCCAAACCACCCCACAACTAGCTATGGCAAGACAGACTAAATCTGACGAATTGACATGCCAATTTTTAAATGACAAACTTTCAACAATTTACTTTGTACAATTGTTTACATGAGCTATTTTCACCAATAAAGCCTACCAATCCTAATTCACAATTTTTTTTACAAGATACTCTTTTGGCACAGCATTTGTTATTCTGTGAAATATGTGCGTCATTTTGTAGTTTCAAGTAAGAGTCATTATGAGGAATGAAAGAGAAAAAAAATGATTACGGCTGAGAATTTCACTAATGAGAAAACAAATCTTCCAATGGATTCTTTACAAAGACAACAAGAAGCAAAGAAATACTTTTTAAACATTCAGACCTTCTCTCCTGCTGCAACTGAGGTGCTGCCCTAACAAGGAAACTTTCTGTCTTTCACCGAGCTATGTATTCTGAAGTGGAGGCTCCAGCCATTTTCAAAATCACTCCCTTAACCATCCTTTATTTGTTGTCTTGTTCTGGAAAACAATTCAATCTGCCTTTCCATTAACACCTCCCCCACCCACAACAAACTTTAATTTAAAGACCATGAATGCCAATCTATTTCATAAAATGAAATGGCTACATTTGTGTTTCTTTAATATCATCAAAAGTAATTCTCATAAACCATATAGATATGGTACGAATTTAATCTTGTTAATGCTCTTGCTTTGCAAACATAATTTTTTTTTGTAATGAATGGAATTAAGCTATTTTAATATTTTTTGCATCCAAAACTTTTCCCTTTTGTATATCCACAATATGAAGCAGAAAACATCAAGCTCATACCAATCCAACAGAGAGGATCTTTGATTCCCGCAAATTATGTCCTTTCCAACCCTCGTTTCCTACAATCTTCACATCAGCTTTACTAGGGCAGAGAAACAGACCTAGGATCACAAGAGGATCATGTCACGCTGGCAATCATACGGTCTGGGCAAGTTGGAAGGCTTCTTTGAGAATCAGATCAGTAACATATCCTAGTTGGAAGGCTGAGGGAGAGGAAGTGGGGGACCATGTGGATGTGCTACATTAATGATGATACTCACAGATGTTGATCACAAGTCGGGAGCAAATCTGGAACAAAAATGTATTATCCCCAAACCACCCCACTACTAGCGATGGCAATACAGACTAAACCTGACGAATTGACATGCCAACACTGAAATCACTTGAACTTTTAACAATTTACTTTGTACAATTGGTTACAAGAGCTATTTACGCCAATAAAGCCTACCAATCCTAATTCACAAGTTTTTTTTACAAGATACTCTTTTGGCACAGCATTTGTTATTCTGTGAAATATGCATGTCATTTTCTAATATCAAGGAAGAGTCATTATGAGGAATGAACGAGAAAATAGTGACGGCCAAGAATTTCACTAATTTGAAAACAAATCTTCCAATGGATTCTTTACAAAAACAACAATAAGCAAAGAAATACTTTTTAAACATTCAGACCTTCTCTCCTGCTGCAACTGAGGTGCTGCCCTAACAAGGAAATTTTCTGTCTTTCACCGAGCTATGTATTCTGAAGTGGAGGCTCCAGCCATTTTCAAAATCACTCCCTTAACCATCCTTTTTTCGTAGTCTTGTTCTGGAAAACAATTCAATCTGCCTTTCCATTAACACCTCCCCCACCCACAACAAACCTTACATTTAAAGACCATGAATGCCCATCTATTTCATAAAATGAAACGGCTACATTTTTGTTTCCTTAATATCATCAAAAGTAATTCTCATAAACCATATAGATATGGTACCAATTCAATCTTGTTAATGCTCTCTTGCAAACGTATTTTTTTTGTTCTAATAAATGGAATTAAGCTATTTTAATATTTTTTTTGCATCCAAAACATTTCCCTTTTGTATATCCACAATATGAAGAAGAAAACATCAAGCTCGTACCAATCCAACCGAGAGGATCTTTGATTCCCGCAAATTATGTCCTTTCCAACCCTTGTTTCCTACAATCTTCACATCAGCTTTACTCGTACAGAGAAACAGACCTAGGATCACAAGAGGATCATGTCACGCTGGCAATCATACGCTCTGGGCAAGTTGGAAGGCTGAGGGAGAGGAAGTGGGGACCATGTGGATGTGCTACATTAATGATGATACTCACAGATGTTGATTACAAGTCAGGAGCAAATCTGGAACAAGAATGTATTATCCCCAAACCACCCCACAACTAGCTATGGCAAGACAGACTAAATCTGACAAATTGACATGCCAATTTTTAAATGACTTAAACTTTCAACAATTTACTTTGTACAATTGTTTACATGAGCTATTTTCACCAATAAAGCCTACCAATCCTAATTCACAATTTTTTTTACAAGATACTCTTTTGGCACAGCATTTGTTATTCTGTGAAATATGTGCGTCATTTTGTAGTTTCAAGTAAGAGTCATTATGAGGAATGAAAGAGAAAAAAAATGATTACGGAAGAGAATTTCACAAATGAGAAAACAAATCTTCAATGGATTCTTTACAAAGACAACAAGAAGCAAAGAAATACTTTTTAAACATTCAGACCTTCTCTCCTGCTGCAACTGAGGTGCTGCCCTAACAAGGAAACTTTCTGTCTTTCACCGAGCTATGTATTCTGAAGTGGAGGCTCCAGCCATTTTCAAAATCACTCCCTTAACCATCCTTTATTCGTTGTCTTGTTCTGGAAAACAATTCAATCTGCCTTTCCATTAACACCTCCCCCACCCACAACAAACTTTAATTTAAAGACCATGAATGCCCATCTATTTCATAAAATGAAATGGCTACATTTGTGTTTCTTTAATATCATCAAAAGTAATTCTCAAAAACCATATAGATATGGTACGAATTTAATCTTGTTAATGCTCTTGCTTTGCAAACATAATTTTTTTTTGTAATGAATGGAATTAAGCTATTTTAATATTTTTTGCATCCAAAACTTTTCCCTTTTGTATATCCACAATATGAAGAAGAAAACATCAAGCTCATACCAATCCAACAGAGAGGATCTTTGATTCCCGCAAATTATGTCCTTTCCAACCCTCGTTTCCTACAATCTTGACATCAGCTTTACTCGTGCAGAGAAATAGACCTAGGATCACAAGAGGATCATGTCACGCTGGCAATCATACGCTCTGGGCAAGTTGGAAGGCTTCTTTGAGAATCAGATCAGTAACATATCCTAGTTGGAAGGCTGAGGGAGAGGAAGTGGGGGACCATGTGGATGTGCTACATTAATGATGATACTCACAGATGTTGATCACAAGTCGGGAGCAAATCTGGAACAAAAATGTATTATCCCCAAACCACCCCACTACTAGCTATGGCAATACAGACTAAACCTGACGAATTGACATGCCAACACTGAAATCACTTGAACTTTTAACAATTTACTTTGTACAATTGGTTACAAGAGCTATTTTCGCCAATAAAGCCTACCAATCCTAATTCACAAGTTTTTTTTACAAGATACTCTTTTGGCACAGCATTTGTTATTCTGTGAAATATGCATGTCATTTTCTAATATCAAGGAAGAGTCATTATGAGGAATGAACGAGAAAATAGTGACGGCCAAGAATTTCACTAATTTGAAAACAAATCTTCCAATGGATTCTTTACAAAGACAACAATAAGCAAAGAAATACTTTTTAAACATTCAGACCTTCTCTACTGCTGCAACTGAGGTGCTGCCCTAACAAGGAAATTTTCTTTCTTTCACCGAGCTATGTATTCTGAAGTGGAGGCTCCAGCCATTTTCAAAATCACTCCCTTAACCATCCTTTTTTCGTAGTCTTGTTCTGGAAAACAATTCAATCTGCCTTTCCATTAACACCTCCCCCACCCACAACAAACTTTACATTTAAAGACCATCAATGCCCATCTATTTCATAAAATGAAATGGCTACATTTTTGTTTCCTTAATATCATCAAAAGTAATTCTCATAAACCATATAGATATGGTACCAATTCAATCTTGTTAATGCTCTCTTGCAAACGTATTTTTTTTGTTCTAATAAATGGAATTAAGCTATTTTAATATTTTTTTTGCATCCAAAACATTTCCCTTTTGTATATCCACAATATGAAGAAGAAAACATCAAGCTCGTACCAATCCAACCGAGAGGATCTTTGATTCCCGCAAATTATGTCCTTTCCAACCCTTGTTTCCTACAATCTTCACATCAGCTTTACTCGTACAGAGAAACAGACCTATGATCACAAGAGGATCATGTCACGCTGGCAATCATACGCTCTGGGCAAGTTGGAAGGCTGAGGGAGAGGAAGTGGGGACCATGTGGATGTGCTACATTAATGATGATACTCACAGATGTTGATTACAAGTCAGGAGCAAATCTGGAACAAGAATGTATTATCCCCAAACCACCCCACAACTAGATAAGGCAAGACAAACTAAATCTGACGAATTGACATGCCAATTTTGAAATGACTTAAACTTTCAACAATTTACTTTGTACAATTGTTTACATGAGCTATTTTCACCAATAAAGCCTACCAATCCTAATTCACAATTTTTTTTACAAGATACTCTTTTGGCACAGCATTTGTTATTCTGTGAAATATGTGCGTCATTTTGTAGTTTCAAGTAAGAGTCATTATGAGGAATGAAAGAGAAAAAAAATGATTACGGCTGAGAATTTCACTAATGAGAAAACAAATCTTCCAATGGCTTCTTTACAAAAACAACAAGAAGCAAAGAAAAACTTTTTAAACATTCAGACCTTCTCTCCTGCTGCAACTGAGGTGCTGCCCTAACAAGGAAACTTTCTGTCTTTCACCGAGCTATGTATTCTGAAGTGGAGGCTCCAGCCATTTTCAAAATCACTCCCTTAACCATCCTTTATTCGTTGTCTTGTTCTGGAAAACAATTCAATCTGCCTTTCCATTAACACCTCCCCCACCCACAACAAACTTTAATTTAAAGACCATGAATGCCCATCTATTTCATAAAATGAAATGGCTACATTTGTGTCTCTTTAATATCATCAAAAGTAATTCTCATAAACCATATAGATATGGTACGAATTTAATCTTGTTAATGCTCTTGCTTTGCAAACATAATTTTTTTTTGTAATGAATGGAATTAAGCTATTTTAATATTTTTTGCATCCAAAACTTTTCCCTTTTGTATATCCACAATATGAAGAAGAAAACATCAAGCTGATACCAATCCAACAGAGAGGATCTTTGATTCCCGCAAATTATGTCCTTTCCAACCATCGTTTCCTACAATCTTCACATCAGCTTTACTCGGGCAGAGAAATAGACCTAGGATCACAAGAGGATCATGTCACGCTGGCAATCATACGCTCTGGGCAAGTTGGAAGGCTTCTTTTAGAATCAGATCAGTAACATATCCTAGTTGGAAGGCTGAGGGAGAGGAAGTGGGGGACCATGTGGATGTGCTACATTAATGATGATACTCACAGATGTTGATCACAAGTCGGGAGCAAATCTGGAACAAAAATGTATTATCCCCAAACCACCCCACTACTAGCTATGGCAATACAGACTAAACCTGACGAATTGACATGCCAACACTGAAATCACTTGAACTTTAAACAATTTACTTTGTACAATTGGTTACAAGAGCTATTTTCGCCAATAAAGCCTACCAATCCTAATTCACAAGTTTTTTTTACAAGATACTCTTTTGGCACAGCATTTGTTATTCTGTGAAATATGCATGTCATTTTGTAATATCAAGGAAGAGTCATTATGAGGAATGAACGAGAAAATAGTGACGGCCAAGAATTTCACTAATTTGAAAACAAATCTTCCAATGGATTATTTACAAAGACAACAATAAGCAAAGAAATACTTTTTAAACATTCAGACCTTCTCTCCTGCTGCAACTGAGGTGCTGCCCTAACAAGGAAATTTTCTTTCTTTCACCGAGCTATGTATTCTGAAGTGGAGGCTCCAGCCATTTTCAAAATCACTCCCTTAACCATCCTTTTTTCGTAGTCTTGTTCTGGAAAACAATTCAATCTGCCTTTCCATTAACACCTCCCCCACCCACAACAAACTTTACATTTAAAGACCATGAATGCCCATCTATTTCATAAAATTAAACGGCTACATTTTTGTTTCCTTAATATCATCAAAAGTAATTCTCATAAACCATATAGATATGGTACCAATTCAATCTTCTTAATGCTCTCTTGCAAACGTATTTTTTTTGTTCTAATAAATGGAATTAAGCTATTTTAATATTTTTTTTGCATCCAAAACATTTCCCTTTTGTATATCCACAATATGAAGAAGAAAACATCAAGCTCGTACCAATCCAACCGAGAGGATCTTTGATTCCCGCAAATTATGTCCTTTCCAACCCTTGTTTCCTACAATCTTCACATCAGCTTTACTCGTACAGAGAAACAGACCTAGGATCACAAGAGGATCATGTCACGCTGGCAATCATACGCTCTGGGCAAGTTGGAAGGCTGAGGGAGAGGAAGTGGGGACCATGTGGATGTGCTACATTAATGATGATACTCACAGATGTTGATTACAAGTCAGGAGCAAATCTGGAACAAGAATGTATTATCCCCAAACCACCCCACAACTAGCTATGGCAAGACAGACTAAATCTGACAAATTGACATGCCAATTTTGAAATGACTTAAACTTTCAACAATTTACTTTGTACAATTGTTTACATGAGCTATTTTCACCAATAAAGCCTACCAATCCTAATTCACAATTTTTTTTACAAGATACTCTTTTGGCACAGCATTTGTTATTCTGTGAAATATGTGCGTCATTTTGTAGTTTCAAGTAAGAGTCATTATGAGGAATGAAAGAGAAAAAAAATGATTACGGAAGAGAATTTCACAAATGAGAAAACAAATCTTCAATGGATTCTTTACAAAGACAACAAGAAGCAAAGAAATACTTTTTAAACATTCAGACCTTCTCTCCTGCTGCAACTGAGGTGCTGCCCTAACAAGGAAACTTTCTGTCTTTCACCGAGCTATGTATTCTGAAGTGGAGGCTCCAGCCATTTTCAAAATCACTCCCTTAACCATCCTTTATTCGTTGTCTTGTTCTGGAAAACAATTCAATCTGCCTTTCCATTAACACCTCCCCCACCCACAACAAACTTTAATTCAAAGACCATGAATGCCCATCTATTTCATAAAATGAAATGGCTACATTTGTGTTTCTTTAATATCATCAAAAGTAATTCTCAAAAACCATATAGATATGGTACGAATTTAATCTTGTTAATGCTCTTGCTTTGCAAACATAATTTTTTTTTGTAATGAATGGAATTAAGCTATTTTAATATTTTTTGCATCCAAAACTTTTCCCTTTTGTATATCCACAATATGAAGAAGAAAACATCAAGCTCATACCAATCCAACAGAGAGGATCTTTGATTCCCGCAAATTATGTCCTTTCCAACCCTCGTTTCCTACAATCTTCACATCAGCTTTACTCGTGCAGAGAAATAGACCTAGGATCACAAGAGGATCATGTCACGCTGGCAATCATACGCTCTGGGCAAGTTGGAAGGCTTCTTTGAGAATCAGATCAGTAACATATCCTAGTTGGAAGGCTGAGGGAGAGGAAGTGGGGGACCATGTGGATGTGCTACATTAATGATGATACTCACAGATGTTGATCACAAGTCGGGAGCAAATCTGGAACAAAAATGTATTATCCCCAAACCACCCCACTACTAGCTATGGCAATACAGACTAAACCTGACGAATTGACATGCCAACACTGAAATCACTTGAACTTTTAACAATTTACTTTGTACAATTGGTTACAAGAGCTATTTTCGCCAATAAAGCCTACCAATCCTAATTCACAAGTTTTTTTTACAAGATACTCTTTTGGCACAGCATTTGTTATTCTGTGAAATATGCATGTCATTTTCTAATATCAAGGAAGAGTCATTATGAGGAATGAACGAGAAAATAGTGACGGCCAAGAATTTCACTAATTTGAAAACAAATCTTCCAATGGATTCTTTACAAAAACAACAATAAGCAAAGAAATACTTTTTAAACATTCAGACCTTCTCTCCTGCTGCAACTGAGGTGCTGCCCTAACAAGGAAATTTTCTTTCTTTCACCGAGCTATGTATTCTGAAGTGGAGGCTCCAGCCATTTTCAAAATCACTCCCTTAACCATCCTTTATTCGTAGTCTTGTTCTGGAAAACAATTCAATCTGCCTTTCCATTAACACCTCCCCCACCCACAACAAACTTTACATTTAAAGACCATGAATGCCCATCTATTTCATAAAATGAAATGGCTACATTTTTGTTTCCTTAATATCATCAAAAGTAATTCTCATAAACCATATAGATATGGTACCAATTCAATCTTGTTAATGCTCTCTTGCAAACGTATTTTTTTTGTTCTAATAAATGGAATTAAGCTATTTTAATATTTTTTTTGCATCCAAAACATTTCCCTTTTGTATATCCACAATATGAAGAAGAAAACATCAAGCTCGTACCAATCCAACCGAGAGGATCTTTGATTCCCGCAAATTATGTCCTTTCCAACCCTTGTTTCCTACAATCTTCACATCAGCTTTACTCGTACCGAGAAACAGACCTAGGATCACAAGAGGATCATGTCACGCTGGCAATCATACGCTCTGGGCAAGTTGGAAGGCTGAGGGAGAGGAAGTGGGGACCATGTGGATGTGCTACATTAATGATGATACTCACAGATGTTGATTACAAGTCAGGAGCAAATCTGGAACAAGAATGTATTATCCCCAAACCACCCCACAACTAGCTATGGCAAGACAGACTAAATCTGACGAATTGACATGCCAATTTTTAAATGACTTAAACTTTCAACAATTTACTTTGTACAATTGTTTACATGAGCTATTTTCACCAATAAAGCCTACCAATCCTAATTCACAATTTTTTTTACAAGATACTCTTTTGGCACAGCATTTGTTATTCTGTGAAATATGTGCGTCATTTTGTAGTTTCAAGTAAGAGTCATTATGAGGAATGAAAGAGAAAAAAAATGATTACGGAAGAGAATTTCACTAATGAGAAAACAAATCTTCCAATGGATTCTTTACAAAGACAACAAGAAGCAAAGAAATACTTTTTAAACATTCAGACCTTCTCTCCTGCTGCAACTGAGGTGCTGCCCTAACAAGGAAACTTTCTGTCTTTCACCGAGCTATGTATTCTGAAGTGGAGGCTCCAGCCATTTTCAAAATCACTCCCTTAACCATCCTTTATTCGTTGTCTTGTTCTGGAAAACAATTCAATCTGCCTTTCCATTAACACCTCCCCCACCCACAACAAACTTTAATTTAAAGACCATGAATGCCAATCTATTTCATAAAATGAAATGGCTACATTTGTGTTTCTTTAATATCATCAAAAGTAATTCTCATAAACCATATAGATATGGTACGAATTTAATCTTGTTAATGCTCTTGCTTTGCAAACATAATTTTTTTTTGTAATGAATGGAATTAAGCTATTTTAATATTTTTTGCATCCAAAACTTTTCCCTTTTGTATATCCACAATATGAAGAAGAAAACATCAAGCTCATACCAATCCAACAGAGAGGATCTTTGATTCCCGCAAATTATGTCCTTTCCAACCCTCGTTTCCTACAATCTTCACATCAGCTTTACTCGTGCAGAGAAATAGACCTAGGATCACAAGAGGATCATGTCACGCTGGCAATCATACGCTCTGGGCAAGTTGGAAGGCTTCTTTGAGAATCAGATCAGTAACATATCCTAGTTGGAAGGCTGAGGGAGAGGAAGTGGGGGACCATGTGGATGTGCTACATTAATGATGATACTCACAGATGTTGATCACAAGTCGGGAGCAAATCTGGAACAAAAATGTATTATCCCCAAACCACCCCACTACTAGCTATGGCAATACAGACTAAACCTGACGAATTGACATGCCAACACTGAAATCACTTGAACTTTTAACAATTTACTTTGTACAATTGGTTACAAGAGCTATTTTCGCCAATAAAGCCTACCAATCCTAATTCACAAGTTTTTTTTACAAGATACTCTTTTGGCACAGCATTTGTTATTCTGTGAAATATGCATGTCATTTTCTAATATCAAGGAAGAGTCATTATGAGGAATGAACGAGAAAATAGTGACGGCCAAGAATTTCACTAATTTGAAAACAAATCTTCCAATGGATTCTTTACAAAGACAACAATAAGCAAAGAAATACTTTTTAAACATTCAGACCTTCTCTCCTGCTGCAACTGAGGTGCTGCCCTAACAAGGAAATTTTCTTTCTTTCACCGAGCTATGTATTCTGAAGTGGAGGCTCCAGCCATTTTCAAAATCACTCCCTTAACCATCCTTTTCTCGTAGTCTTGTTCTGGAAAACAATTCAATCTGCCTTTCCATTAACACCTCCCCCACCCACAACAAACTTTACATTTAAAGACCATGAATGCCCATCTATTTCATAAAATTAAACGGCTACATTTTTGTTTCCTTAATATCATCAAAAGTAATTCTCATAAACCATATAGATATGGTACCAATTCAATCTTCTTAATGCTCTCTTGCAAACGTATTTTTTTTGTTCTAATAAATGGAATTAAGCTATTTTAATATTTTTTTTGCATCCAAAACATTTCCCTTTTGTATATCCACAATATGAAGAAGAAAACATCAAGCTCGTACCAATCCAACCGAGAGGATCTTTGATTCCCGCAAATTATGTCCTTTCCAACCCTTGTTTCCTACAATCTTCACATCAGCTTTACTCGTACAGAGAAACAGACCTAGGATCACAAGAGGATCATGTCACGCTGGCAATCATACGCTCTGGGCAAGTTGGAAGGATGAGGGAGAGGAAGTGGGGACCATGTGGATGTGCTACATTAATGATGATACTCACAGATGTTGATTACAAGTCAGGAGCAAATCTGGAACAAGAATGTATTATCCCCAAACCACCCCACAACAAGCTATGGCAAGACAGACTAAATCTGACAAATTGACATGCCAATTTTGAAATGACTTAAACTTTCAACAATTTACTTTGTACAATTGTTTACATGAGCTATTTTCACCAATAAAGCCTACCAATCCTAATTCACAATTTTTTTTACAAGATACTCTTTTGGCACAGCATTTGTTATTCTGTGAAATATGTGCGTCATTTTGTAGTTTCAAGTAAGAGTCATTATGAGGAATGAAAGAGAAAAAAAATGATTACGGAAGAGAATTTCACTAATGAGAAAACAAATCTTCAATGGATTCTTTACAAAGACAACAAGAAGCAAAGAAATACTTTTTAAACATTCAGACCTTCTCTCCTGCTGCAACTGAGGTGCTGCCCTAACAAGGAAACTTTCTGTCTTTCACCGAGCTATGTATTCTGAAGTGGAGGCTCCAGCCATTTTCAAAATCACTCCCTTAACCATCCTTTATTCGTTGTCTTGTTCTGGAAAACAATTCAATCTGCCTTTCCATTAACACCTCCCCCACCCACAACAAACTTTAATTCAAAGACCATGAATGCCCATCTATTTCATAAAATGAAATGGCTACATTTGTGTTTCTTTAATATCATCAAAAGTAATTCTCATAAACCATATAGATATGGTACGAATTTAATCTTGTTAATGCTCTTGCTTTGCAAACATAATTTTTTTTTTGTAATGAATGGAATTAAGCTATTTTAATATTTTTTGCATCCAAAACTTTTCCCTTTTGTATATCCACAATATGAAGAAGAAAACATCAAGCTCATACCAATCCAACAGAGAGGATCTTTGATTCCCGCAAATTATGTCCTTTCCAACCCTCGTTTCCTACAATCTTCACATCAGCTTTACTCGTGCAGAGAAATAGACCTAGGATCACAAGAGGATCATGTCACGCTGGCAATCATACGCTCTGGGCAAGTTGGAAGGCTTCTTTGAGAATCAGATCAGTAACATATCCTAGTTGGAAGGCTGAGGGAGAGGAAGTGGGGGACCATGTGGATGTGCTACATTAATGATGATACTCACAGATGTTGATCACAAGTCGGGAGCAAATCTGGAACAAAAATGTATTATCCCCAAACCACCCCACTACTAGCTATGGCAATACAGACTAAACCTGACGAATTGACATGCCAACACTGAAATCACTTGAACTTTTAACAATTTACTTTGTACAATTGGTTACAAGAGCTATTTTCGCCAATAAAGCCTACCAATCCTAATTCACAAGTTTTTTTTACAAGATACTCTTTTGGCACAGCATTTGTTATTCTGTGACATATGCATGTCATTTTCTAATATCAAGGAAGAGTCATTATGAGGAATGAACGAGAAAATAGTGACGGCCAAGAATTTCACTAATTTGAAAACAAATCTTCCAATGGATTCTTTACAAAAACAACAATAAGCAAAGAAATACTTTTTAAACATTCAGACCTTCTCTCCTGCTGCAACTGAGGTGCTGCCCTAACAAGGAAATTTTCTTTCTTTCACCGAGCTATGTATTCTGAAGTGGAGGCTCCAGCCATTTTCAAAATCACTCCCTTAACCATCCTTTATTCGTAGTCTTGTTCTGGAAAACAATTCAATCTGCCTTTCCATTAACACCTCCCCCACCCACAACAAACTTTACATTTAAAGACCATCAATGCCCATCTATTTCATAAAATGAAATGGCTACATTTTTGTTTCCTTAATATCATCAAAAGTAATTCTCATAAACCATATAGATATGGTACCAATTCAATCTTGTTAATGCTCTCTTGCAAACGTATTTTTTTTGTTCTAATAAATGGAATTAAGCTATTTTAATATTTTTTTTGCATCCAAAACATTTCCCTTTTGTATATCCACAATATGAAGAAGAAAACATCAAGCTCGTACCAATCCAACCGAGAGGATCTTTGATTCCCGCAAATTATGTCCTTTCCAACCCTTGTTTCCTACAATCTTCACATCAGCTTTACTCGTACAGAGAAACAGACCTAGGATCACAAGAGGATCATGTCACGCTGGCAATCATACGCTCTGGGCAAGTTGGAAGGCTGAGGGAGAGGAAGTGGGGACCATGTGGATGTGCTACATTAATGATGATACTCACAGATGTTGATTACAAGTCAGGAGCAAATCTGGAACAAGAATGTATTATCCCCAAACCACCCCACAACTAGATAAGGCAAGACAAACTAAATCTGACGAATTGACATGCCAATTTTTAAATGACTTAAACTTTCAACAATTTACTTTGTACAATTGTTTACAAGAGCTATTTTCACCAATAAAGCCTACCAATCCTAATTCACAATTTTTTTTACAAGATACTCTTTTGGCACAGCATTTGTTATTCTGTGAAATATGTGCGTCATTTTGTAGTTTCAAGTAAGAGTCATTATGAGGAATGAAAGAGAAAAAAAACGATTACGGCTGAGAATTTCACTAATGAGAAAACAAATCTTCCAATGGCTTCTTTACAAAAACAACAATAAGCAAAGAAATACTTTTTAAACATTCAGACCTTCTCTCCTGCTGCAACTGAGGTGCTGCCCTAACAAGGAAACTTTGTCTTTCACGGAGCTACGTATTCTGAAGTGGAGGCTCCAGCCATTTTCAAAATCACTCCCTTAACCATCCTTTATTCGTTGTCTTGTTCTGGAAAACAATTCAATCTGCCTTTCCATTAACACCTCCCCCACCCACAACAAACTTTACATTTAAAGACCATGAATGCCCATCTATTTCATAAAATTAAACGGCTACATTTTTGTTTCCTTAATATCATCAAAAGTAATTCTCATAAACCATATAGATATGGTACCAATTCAATCTTCTTAATGCTCTCTTGCAAACGTATTTTTTTTGTTCTAATAAATGGAATTAAGCTATTTTAATATTTTTTTTGCATCCAAAACATTTCCCTTTTGTATATCCACAATATGAAGAAGAAAACATCAAGCTCGTACCAATCCAACCGAGAGGATCTTTGATTCCAGCAAATTATGTCCTTTCCAACCCTTGTTTCCTACAATCTTCACATCAGCTTTACTCGTACAGAGAAACAGACCTAGGATCACAAGAGGATCATGTCACGCTGGCAATCATACGCTCTGGGCAAGTTGGAAGGCTGAGGGAGAGGAAGTGGGGACCATGTGGATGTGCTACATTAATGATGATACTCACAGATGTTGATTACAAGTCAGGAGCAAATCTGGAACAAGAATGTATTATCCCCAAACCACCCCACAACTAGCTATGGCAAGACAGACTAAATCTGACGAATTGACATGCCAATTTTTAAATGACTTAAACTTTCAACAATTTACTTTGTACAATTGTTTACATGAGCTATTTTCACCAATAAAGCCTACCAATCCTAATTCACAATTTTTTTTACAAGATACTCTTTTGGCACAGCATTTGTTATTCTGTGAAATATGTGCGTCATTTTGTAGTTTCAAGTAAGAGTCATTATGAGGAATGAAAGAGAAAAAAAATGATTACGGCTGAGAATTTCACTAATGAGAAAACAAATCTTCAATGGATTCTTTACAAAGACAACAAGAAGCAAAGAAATACTTTTTAAACATTCAGACCTTCTCTCCTGCTGCAACTGAGGTGCTGCCCTAACAAGGAAACTTTCTGTCTTTCACCGAGCTATGTATTCTGAAGTGGAGGCTCCAGCCATTTTCAAAATCACTCCCTTAACCATCCTTTATTCGTTGTCTTGTTCTGGAAAACAATTCAATCTGCCTTTCCATTAACACCTCCCCCACCCACAACAAACTTTAATTCAAAGACCATGAATGCCCATCTATTTCATAAAATGAAATGGCTACATTTGTGTTTCTTTAATATCATCAAAAGTAATTCTCATAAACCATATAGATATGGTACGAATTTAATCTTGTTAATGCTCTTGCTTTGCAAACATAATTTTTTTTTTGTAATGAATGGAATTAAGCTATTTTAATATTTTTTGCATCCAAAACTTTTCCCTTTTGTATATCCACAATATGAAGAAGAAAACATCAAGCTCATACCAATCCAACAGAGAGGATCTTTGATTCCCGCAAATTATGTCCTTTCCAACCCTCGTATCCTACAATCTTCACATCAGCTTTACTCGTGCAGAGAAATAGACCTAGGATCACAAGAGGATCATGTCACGCTGGCAATCATACGCTCTGGGCAAGTTGGAAGGCTTCTTTGAGAATCAGATCAGTAACATATCCTAGTTGGAAGGCTGAGGGAGAGGAAGTGGGGGACCATGTGGATGTGCTACATTAATGATGATACTCACAGATGTTGATCACAAGTCGGGAGCAAATCTGGAACAAAAATGTATTATCCCCAAACCACCCCACTACTAGCTATGGCAATACAGACTAAACCTGACGAATTGACATGCCAACACTGAAATCACTTGAACTTTTAACAATTTACTTTGTACAATTGGTTACAAGAGCTATTTTCGCCAATAAAGCCTACCAATCCTAATTCACAAGTTTTTTTTACAAGATACTCTTTTGGCACAGCATTTGTTATTCTGTGAAATATGCATGTTATTTTCTAATATCAAGGAAGAGTCATTATGAGGAATGAACGAGAAAATAGTGACGGCCAAGAATTTCACTAATTTGAAAACAAATCTTCCAATGGATTCTTTACAAAGACAACAATAAGCAAAGAAATACTTTTTAAACATTCAGACCTTCTCTCCTGCTGCAACTGAGGTGCTGCCCTAACAAGGAAATTTTCTTTCTTTCACCGAGCTATGTATTCTGAAGTGGAGGCTCCAGCCATTTTCAAAATCACTCCCTTAACCATCCTTTTTTCGTAGTCTTGTTCTGGAAAACAATTCAATCTGCCTTTCCATTAACACCTCCCCCACCCACAACAAACTTTACATTTAAAGACCATGAATGCCCATCTATTTCATAAAATTAAACGGCTACATTTTTGTTTCCTTAATATCATCAAAAGTAATTCTCATAAACCATATAGATATGGTACCAATTCAATCTTCTTAATGCTCTCTTGCAAACGTATTTTTTTTGTTCTAATAAATGGAATTAAGCTATTTTAATATTTTTTTTGCATCCAAAACATTTCCCTTTTGTATATCCACAATATGAAGAAGAAAACATCAAGCTCGTACCAATCCAACCGAGAGGATCTTTGATTCCCGCAAATTATGTCCTTTCCAACCCTTGTTTCCTACAATCTTCACATCAGCTTTACTCGTACAGAGAAACAGACCTAGGATCACAAGAGGATCATGTCACGCTGGCAATCATACGCTCTGGGCAAGTTGGAAGGCTGAGGGAGAGGAAGTGGGGACCATGTGGATGTGCTACATTAATGATGATACTCACAGATGTTGATTACAAGTCAGGAGCAAATCTGGAACAAGAATGTATTATCCCCAAACCACCCCACAACTAGCTATGGCAAGACAGACTAAATCTGACGAATTGACATGCCAATTTTTAAATGACTTAAACTTTCAACAATTTACTTTGTACAATTGTTTACATGAGCTATTTTCACCAATAAAGCCTACCAATCCTAATTCACAATTTTTTTTACAAGATACTCTTTTGGCACAGCATTTGTTATTCTGTGAAATATGTGCGTCATTTTGTAGTTTCAAGTAAGAGTCATTATGAGGAATGAAAGAGAAAAAAAATGATTACGGCTGAGAATTTCACTAATGAGAAAACAAATCTTCCAATGGATTCTTTACAAAGACAACAAGAAGCAAAGAAATACTTTTTAAACATTCAGACCTTCTCTCCTGCTGCAACTGAGGTGCTGCCCTAACAAGGAAACTTTCTGTCTTTCACCGAGCTATGTATTCTGAAGTGGAGGCTCCAGCCATTTTCAAAATCACTCCCTTAACCATCCTTTATTCGTTGTCTTGTTCTGGAAAACAATTCAATCTGCCTTTCCATTAACACCTCCCCCACCCACAACAAACTTTAATTCAAAGACCATGAATGCCCATCTATTTCATAAAATGAAATGGCTACATTTGTGTTTCTTTAATATCATCAAAAGTAATTCTCATAAACCATATAGATATGGTACGAATTTAATCTTGTTAATGCTCTTGCTTTGCAAACATAATTTTTTTTTTGTAATGAATGGAATTAAGCTATTTTAATATTTTTTGCATCCAAAACTTTTCCCTTTTGTATATCCACAATATGAAGAAGAAAACATCAAGCTCATACCAATCCAACAGAGAGGATCTTTGATTCCCGCAAATTATGTCCTTTCCAACCCTCGTTTCCTACAATCTTCACATCAGCTTTACTCGTGCAGAGAAATAGACCTAGGATCACAAGAGGATCATGTCACGCTGGCAATCATACGCTCTGGGCAAGTTGGAAGGCTTCTTTGAGAATCAGATCAGTAACATATCCTAGTTGGAAGGCTGAGGGAGAGGAAGTGGGGGACCATGTGGATGTGCTACATTAATGATGATACTCACAGATGTTGATCACAAGTCGGGAGCAAATCTGGAACAAAAATGTATTATCCCCAAACCACCCCACTACTAGCTATGGCAATACAGACTAAACCTGACGAATTGACATGCCAACACTGAAATCACTTGAACTTTTAACAATTTACTTTGTACAATTGGTTACAAGAGCTATTTTCGCCAATAAAGCCTACCAATCCTAATTCACAAGTTTTTTTTACAAGATACTCTTTTGGCACAGCATTTGTTATTCTGTGACATATGCATGTCGTTTTGTAATATCAAGGAAGAGTCATTATGAGGAATGAACGAGAAAATAGTGACGGCCAAGAATTTCACTAATTTGAAAACAAATCTTCCAATGGATTCTTTACAAAAACAACAATAAGCAAAGAAATACTTTTTAAACATTCAGACCTTCTCTCCTGCTGCAACTGAGGTGCTGCCCTAACAAGGAAATTTTCTTTCTTTCACCGAGCTATGTATTCTGAAGTGGAGGCTCCAGCCATTTTCAAAATCACTCCCTTAACCATCCTTTATTCGTAGTCTTGTTCTGGAAAACAATTCAATCTGCCTTTCCATTAACACCTCCCCCACCCACAACAAACTTTACATTTAAAGACCATCAATGCCCATCTATTTCATAAAATGAAATGGCTACATTTTTGTTTCCTTAATATCATCAAAAGTAATTCTCATAAACCATATAGATATGGTACCAATTCAATCTTGTTAATGCTCTCTTGCAAACGTATTTTTTTTGTTCTAATAAATGGAATTAAGCTATTTTAATATTTTTTTTGCATCCAAAACATTTCCCTTTTGTATATCCACAATATGAAGAAGAAAACATCAAGCTCGTACCAATCCAACCGAGAGGATCTTTGATTCCCGCAAATTATGTCCTTTCCAACCCTTGTTTCCTACAATCTTCACATCAGCTTTACTCGTACAGAGAAACAGACCTAGGATCACAAGAGGATCATGTCACGCTGGCAATCATACGCTCTGGGCAAGTTGGAAGGCTGAGGGAGAGGAAGTGGGGACCATGTGGATGTGCTACATTAATGATGATACTCACAGATGTTGATTACAAGTCAGGAGCAAATCTGGAACAAGAATGTATTATCCCCAAACCACCCCACAACTAGATAAGGCAAGACAAACTAAATCTGACGAATTGACATGCCAATTTTTAAATGACTTAAACTTTCAACAATTTACTTTGTACAATTGTTTACAAGAGCTATTTTCACCAATAAAGGCTACCAATCCTAATTCACAATTTTTTTTACAAGATACTCTTTTGGCACAGCATTTGTTATTCTGTGAAATATGTGCGTCATTTTGTAGTTTCAAGTAAGAGTCATTATGAGGAATGAAAGAGAAAAAAAACGATTACGGCTGAGAATTTCACTAATGAGAAAACAAATCTTCCAATGGCTTCTTTACAAAAACAACAATAAGCAAAGAAATACTTTTTAAACATTCAGACCTTCTCTCCTGCTGCAACTGAGGTGCTGCCCTAACAAGGAAACTTTGTCTTTCACGGAGCTATGTATTCTGAAGTGGAGGCTCCAGCCATTTTCAAAATCACTCCCTTAACCATCCTTTATTCGTTGTCTTGTTCTGGAAAACAATTCAATCTGCCTTTCCATTAACACCTCCCCCACCCACAACAAACTTTAATTTAAAGACCATGAATGCATATCTATTTCATAAAATGAAATGGCTACATTTGTGTTTCTTTAATATCATCAAAAGTAATTCTCATAAACCATATAGATATGGTACGAATTTAATCTTGTTAATGCTCTTGCTTTGCAAACATAATTTTTTTTTGTAATGAATGGAATTAAGCTATTTTAATCTTTTTTGCATCCAAAACTTTTCCCTTTTGTATATCCACAATATGAAGAAGAAAACATCAAGCTCATACCAATCCAACAGAGAGGATCTTTGATTCCAGCAAATTATGTCCTTTCCAACCCTTGTTTCCTACAATCTTCACATCAGCTTTACTCGTACAGAGAAACAGACCTAGGATCACAAGAGGATCATGTCACACTGGCAATCATACGCTCTGGGCAAGTTGGAAGGCTGAGGGAGAGGAAGTGGGGACCATGTGGATGTGCTACATTAATGATGATACTCACAGATGTTGATTACAAGTCAGGAGCAAATCTGGAACAAGAATGTATTATCCCCAAACCACCCCACAACTAGCTATGGCAAGACAGACTAAATCTGACGAATTGACATGCCAATTTTTAAATGACTTAAACTTTCAACAATTTACTTTGTACAATTGTTTACATGAGCTATTTTCACCAATAAAGCCTACCAATCCTAATTCACAATTTTTTTTACAAGATACTCTTTTGGCACAGCATTTGTTATTCTGTGAAATAATTGCGTCATTTTGTAGTTTCAAGTAAGAGTCATTATGAGGAATGAAAGAGAAAAAAAATGATTACGGCTGAGAATTTCACTAATGAGAAAACAAATCTTCCAATGGATTCTTTACAAAGACAACAAGAAGCAAAGAAATACTTTTTAAACATTCAGACCTTCTCTCCTGCTGCAACTGAGGTGCTGCCCTAACAAGGAAACTTTCTGTCTTTCACCGAGCTATGTATTCTGAAGTGGAGGCTCCAGCCATTTTCAAAATCACTCCCTTAACCATCCTTTATTCGTTGTCTTGTTCTGGAAAACAATTCAATCTGCCTTTCCATTAACACCTCCCCCACCCACAACAAACTTTAATTTAAAGACCATGAATGCCCATCTATTTCATAAAATGAAATGGCTACATTTGTGTCTCTTTAATATCATCAAAAGTAATTCTCATAAACCATATAGATATGGTACGAATTTAATCTTGTTAATGCTCTTGCTTTGCAAACAAAATTTTTTTTTGTAATGAATGGAATTAAGCTATTTTAATATTTTTTGCATCCAAAACTTTTCCCTTTTGTATATCCACAATATGAAGAAGAAAACATCAAGCTCATACCAATCCAACAGAGAGGATCTTTGATTCCCGCAAATTATGTCCTTTCCAACCATCGTTTCCTACAATCTTCACATCAGCTTTACTCGGGCAGAGAAATAGACCTAGGATCACAAGAGGATCATGTCACGCTGGCAATCATACGCTCTGGGCAAGTTGGAAGGCTTCTTTGAGAATCAGATCAGTAACATATCCTAGTTGGAAGGCTGAGGGAGAGGAAGTGGGGGACCATGTGGAAGTGCTACATTAATGATGATACTCACAGATGTTGATCACAAGTCGGGAGCAAATCTGGAACAAAAATGTATTATCCCCAAACCACCCCACTACTAGCTATGGCAATACAGACTAAACCTGACGAATTGACATGCCAACACTGAAATCACTTGAACTTTTAACAATTTACTTTGTACAATTGGTTACAAGAGCTATTTTCGCCAATAAAGCCTACCAATCCTAATTCACAAGTTTTTTTTACAAGATACTCTTTTGGCACAGCATTTGTTATTCTGTGAAATATGCATGTCATTTTGTAATATCAAGGAAGAGTCATTATGAGGAATGAACGAGAAAATAGTGACGGCCAAGAATTTCACTAATTTGAAAACAAATCTTCCAATGGATTCTTTACAAAGACAACAATAAGCAAAGAAATACTTTTTAAACATTCAGACCTTCTCTCCTGCTGCAACTGAGGTGCTGCCCTAACAAGGAAATTTTCTTTCTTTCACCGAGCTATGTATTCTGAAGTGGAGGCTCCAGCCATTTTCAAAATCACTCCCTTAACCATCCTTTTTTCGTAGTCTTGTTCTGGAAAACAATTCAATCTGCCTTTCCATTAACACCTCCCCCACCCACAACAAACTTTACATTTAAAGACCATGAATGCCCATCTATTTCATAAAATTAAACGGCTACATTTTTGTTTCCTTAATATCATCAAAAGTAATTCTCATAAACCATATAGATATGGTACCAATTCAATCTTCTTAATGCTCTCTTGCAAACGTATTTTTTTTGTTCTAATAAATGGAATTAAGCTATTTTAATATTTTTTTTGCATCCAAAACATTTCCCTTTTGTATATCCACAATATGAAGAAGAAAACATCAAGCTCGTACCAATCCAACCGAGAGGATCTTTGATTCCAGCAAATTATGTCCTTTCCAACCCTTGTTTCCTACAATCTTCACATCAGCTTTACTCGTACAGAGAAACAGACCTAGGATCACAAGAGGATCATGTCACGCTGGCAATCATACGCTCTGGGCAAGTTGGAAGGCTGAGGGAGAGGAAGTGGGGACCATGTGGATGTGCTACATTAATGATGATACTCACAGATGTTGATTACAAGTCAGGAGCAAATCTGGAACAAGAATGTATTATCCCCAAACCACCCCACAACTAGCTATGGCAAGACAGACTAAATCTGACGAATTGACATGCCAATTTTTAAATGACTTAAACTTTCAACAATTTACTTTGTACAATTGTTTACATGAGCTATTTTCACCAATAAAGCCTACCAATCCTAATTCACAATTTTTTTTACAAGATACTCTTTTGGCACAGCATTTGTTATTCTGTGAAATATGTGCGTCATTTTGTAGTTTCAAGTAAGAGTCATTATGAGGAATGAAAGAGAAAAAAAATGATTACGGCTGAGAATTTCACTAATGAGAAAACAAATCTTCAATGGATTCTTTACAAAGACAACAAGAAGCAAAGAAATACTTTTTAAACATTCAGACCTTCTCTCCTGCTGCAACTGAGGTGCTGCCCTAACAAGGAAACTTTCTGTCTTTCACCGAGCTATGTATTCTGAAGTGGAGGCTCCAGCCATTTTCAAAATCACTCCCTTAACCATCCTTTATTCGTTGTCTTGTTCTGGAAAACAATTCAATCTGCCTTTCCATTAACACCTCCCCCACCCACAACAAACTTTAATTCAAAGACCATGAATGCCCATCTATTTCATAAAATGAAATGGCTACATTTGTGTTTCTTTAATATCATCAAAAGTAATTCTCATAAACCATATAGATATGGTACGAATTTAATCTTGTTAATGCTCTTGCTTTGCAAACATAATTTTTTTTTTGTAATGAATGGAATTAAGCTATTTTAATATTTTTTGCATCCAAAACTTTTCCCTTTTGTATATCCACAATATGAAGAAGAAAACATCAAGCTCATACCAATCCAACAGAGAGGATCTTTGATTCCCGCAAATTATGTCCTTTCCAACCCTCGTATCCTACAATCTTCACATCAGCTTTACTCGTGCAGAGAAATAGACCTAGGATCACAAGAGGATCATGTCACGCTGGCAATCATACGCTCTGGGCAAGTTGGAAGGCTTCTTTGAGAATCAGATCAGTAACATATCCTAGTTGGAAGGCTGAGGGAGAGGAAGTGGGGGACCATGTGGATGTGCTACATTAATGATGATACTCACAGATGTTGATCACAAGTCGGGAGCAAATCTGGAACAAAAATGTATTATCCCCAAACCACCCCACTACTAGCTATGGCAATACAGACTAAACCTGACGAATTGACATGCCAACACTGAAATCACTTGAACTTTTAACAATTTACTTTGTACAATTGGTTACAAGAGCTATTTTCGCCAATAAAGCCTACCAATCCTAATTCACAAGTTTTTTTTACAAGATACTCTTTTGGCACAGCATTTGTTATTCTGTGAAATATGCATGTCATTTTGTAATATCAAGGAAGAGTCATTATGAGGAATGAACGAGAAAATAGTGACGGCCAAGAATTTCACTAATTTGAAAACAAATCTTCCAATGGATTCTTTACAAAGACAACAATAAGCAAAGAAATACTTTTTAAACATTCAGACCTTCTCTCCTGCTGCAACTGAGGTGCTGCCCTAACAAGGAAATTTTCTTTCTTTCACCGAGCTATGTATTCTGAAGTGGAGGCTCCAGCCATTTTCAAAATCACTCCCTTAACCATCCTTTTTTCGTAGTCTTGTTCTGGAAAACAATTCAATCTGCCTTTCCATTAACACCTCCCCCACCCACAACAAACTTTACATTTAAAGACCATGAATGCCCATCTATTTCATAAAATTAAACGGCTACATTTTTGTTTCCTTAATATCATCAAAAGTAATTCTCATAAACCATATAGATATGGTACCAATTCAATCTTCTTAATGCTCTCTTGCAAACGTATTTTTTTTGTTCTAATAAATGGAATTAAGCTATTTTAATATTTTTTTTGCATCCAAAACATTTCCCTTTTGTATATCCACAATATGAAGAAGAAAACATCAAGCTCGTACCAATCCAACCGAGAGGATCTTTGATTCCCGCAAATTATGTCCTTTCCAACCCTTGTTTCCTACAATCTTCACATCAGCTTTACTCGTACAGAGAAACAGACCTAGGATCACAAGAGGATCATGTCACGCTGGCAATCATACGCTCTGGGCAAGTTGGAAGGCTGAGGGAGAGGAAGTGGGGACCATGTGGATGTGCTACATTAATGATGATACTCACAGATGTTGATTACAAGTCAGGAGCAAATCTGGAACAAGAATGTATTATCCCCAAACCACCCCACAACTAGCTATGGCAAGACAGACTAAATCTGACGAATTGACATGCCAATTTTTAAATGACTTAAACTTTCAACAATTTACTTTGTACAATTGTTTACATGAGCTATTTTCACCAATAAAGCCTACCAATCCTAATTCACAATTTTTTTTACAAGATACTCTTTTGGCACAGCATTTGTTATTCTGTGAAATATGTGCGTCATTTTGTAGTTTCAAGTAAGAGTCATTATGAGGAATGAAAGAGAAAAAAAATGATTACGGCTGAGAATTTCACTAATGAGAAAACAAATCTTCAATGGATTCTTTACAAAGACAACAAGAAGCAAAGAAATACTTTTTAAACATTCAGACCTTCTCTCCTGCTGCAACTGAGGTGCTGCCCTAACAAGGAAACTTTCTGTCTTTCACCGAGCTATGTATTCTGAAGTGGAGGCTCCAGCCATTTTCAAAATCACTCCCTTAACCATCCTTTATTCGTTGTCTTGTTCTGGAAAACAATTCAATCTGCCTTTCCATTAACACCTCCCCCACCCACAACAAACTTTAATTCAAAGACCATGAATGCCCATCTATTTCATAAAATGAAATGGCTACATTTGTGTTTCTTTAATATCATCAAAAGTAATTCTCATAAACCATATAGATATGGTACGAATTTAATCTTGTTAATGCTCTTGCTTTGCAAACATAATTTTTTTTTTGTAATGAATGGAATTAAGCTATTTTAATATTTTTTGCATCCAAAACTTTTCCCTTTTGTATATCCACAATATGAAGAAGAAAACATCAAGCTCATACCAATCCAACAGAGAGGATCTTTGATTCCCGCAAATTATGTCCTTTCCAACCCTCGTTTCCTACAATCTTCACATCAGCTTTACTCGTGCAGAGAAATAGACCTAGGATCACAAGAGGATCATGTCACGCTGGCAATCATACGCTCTGGGCAAGTTGGAAGGCTTCTTTGAGAATCAGATCAGTAACATATCCTAGTTGGAAGGCTGAGGGAGAGGAAGTGGGGGACCATGTGGATGTGCTACATTAATGATGATACTCACAGATGTTGATCACAAGTCGGGAGCAAATCTGGAACAAAAATGTATTATCCCCAAACCACCCCACTACTAGCTATGGCAATACAGACTAAACCTGACGAATTGACATGCCAACACTGAAATCACTTGAACTTTTAACAATTTACTTTGTACAATTGGTTACAAGAGCTATTTTCGCCAATAAAGCCTACCAATCCTAATTCACAAGTTTTTTTTACAAGATACTCTTTTGGCACAGCATTTGTTATTCTGTGACATATGCATGTCGTTTTGTAATATCAAGGAAGAGTCATTATGAGGAATGAACGAGAAAATAGTGACGGCCAAGAATTTCACTAATTTGAAAACAAATCTTCCAATGGATTCTTTACAAAAACAACAATAAGCAAAGAAATACTTTTTAAACATTCAGACCTTCTCTCCTGCTGCAACTGAGGTGCTGCCCTAACAAGGAAATTTTCTTTCTTTCACCGAGCTATGTATTCTGAAGTGGAGGCTCCAGCCATTTTCAAAATCACTCCCTTAACCATCCTTTATTCGTAGTCTTGTTCTGGAAAACAATTCAATCTGCCTTTCCATTAACACCTCCCCCACCCACAACAAACTTTACATTTAAAGACCATCAATGCCCATCTATTTCATAAAATGAAATGGCTACATTTTTGTTTCCTTAATATCATCAAAAGTAATTCTCATAAACCATATAGATATGGTACCAATTCAATCTTGTTAATGCTCTCTTGCAAACGTATTTTTTTTGTTCTAATAAATGGAATTAAGCTATTTTAATATTTTTTTTGCATCCAAAACATTTCCCTTTTGTATATCCACAATATGAAGAAGAAAACATCAAGCTCGTACCAATCCAACCGAGAGGATCTTTGATTCCCGCAAATTATGTCCTTTCCAACCCTTGTTTCCTACAATCTTCACATCAGCTTTACTCGTACAGAGAAACAGACCTAGGATCACAAGAGGATCATGTCACGCTGGCAATCATACGCTCTGGGCAAGTTGGAAGGCTGAGGGAGAGGAAGTGGGGACCATGTGGATGTGCTACATTAATGATGATACTCACAGATGTTGATTACAAGTCAGGAGCAAATCTGGAACAAGAATGTATTATCCCCAAACCACCCCACAACTAGATAAGGCAAGACAAACTAAATCTGACGAATTGACATGCCAATTTTTAAATGACTTAAACTTTCAACAATTTACTTTGTACAATTGTTTACAAGAGCTATTTTCACCAATAAAGCCTACCAATCCTAATTCACAATTTTTTTTACAAGATACTCTTTTGGCACAGCATTTGTTATTCTGTGAAATATGTGCGTCATTTTGTAGTTTCAAGTAAGAGTCATTATGAGGAATGAAAGAGAAAAAAAACGATTACGGCTGAGAATTTCACTAATGAGAAAACAAATCTTCCAATGGCTTCTTTACAAAAACAACAATAAGCAAAGAAATACTTTTTAAACATTCAGACCTTCTCTCCTGCTGCAACTGAGGTGCTGCCCTAACAAGGAAACTTTGTCTTTCACGGAGCTATGTATTCTGAAGTGGAGGCTCCAGCCATTTTCAAAATCACTCCCTTAACCATCCTTTATTCGTTGTCTTGTTCTGGAAAACAATTCAATCTGCCTTTCCGTTAACACCTCCCCCACCCACAACAAACTTTAATTTAAAGACCATGAATGCATATCTATTTCATAAAATGAAATGGCTACATTTGTGTTTCTTTAATATCATCAAAAGTAATTCTCATAAACCATATAGATATGGTACGAATTTAATCTTGTTAATGCTCTTGCTTTGCAAACATAATTTTTTTTTGTAATGAATGGAATTAAGCTATTTTAATCTTTTTTGCATCCAAAACTTTTCCCTTTTGTATATCCACAATATGAAGAAGAAAACATCAAGCTCATACCAATCCAACAGAGAGGATCTTTGATTCCCACAAATTATGTCCTTTCCAACCCTCGTTTCCTACAATCTTCACATCAGCTTTACTCGTGCAGAGAAATAGACCTAGGATCACAAGAGGATCATGTCACGCTGGCAATCATACGCTCTGGGCAAGTTGGAAGGCTTCTTTGAGAATCAGATCAGTAACATATCCTAGTTGGAAGGCTGAGGGAGAGGAAGTGGGGGACCATGTGGAAGTGCTACATTAATGATGATACTCACAGATGTTGATCACAAGTCGGGAGCAAATCTGGAACAAAAATGTATTATCCCCAAACCACCCCACTACTAGCTATGGCAATACAGACTAAACCTGACGAATTGACATGCCAACACTGAAATCACTTGAACTTTTAACAATTTACTTTGTACAATTGGTTACAAGAGCTATTTTCGCCAATAAAGCCTACCAATCCTAATTCACAATTTTTTTTTACAAGATACTCTTTTGGCACAGCATTTGTTATTCTGTGAAATATGCATATCATTTTGTAATTTCAAGGAAGAGTCATTATGAGGAATGAAAGAGAAAATGATTACGGCTGAGAATTTCACTAATGAGAAAACAAATCTTCCATTGGATTCTTTACAAAGACAACAATAAGCAAAGAAATACTTTTTAAACAGTCAGACCTTCTCTCCTGCTGCAACTGAGGTGCTGCCCTAACAAGGAAATTTTCTTTCTTTCACCGAGCTATGTATTCTGAAGTGGAGGCTCCAGCCATTTTCAAAATCACTCCCTTAACCATCCTTTTTTCGTAGTCTTGTTCTGGAAAACAATTCAATCTGCCTTTCCATCAACACCTCCCCCACCCACAACAAACTTTACATTTAAAGACCATGAATGCCCATCTATTTCATAAAATGAAATGGCTACATTTTGTTTCTTTAATATCATCAAAAGTAATTCTCATAAACCATAGAGATATGGTACCAATTCAATCTTGTTAATGCTCTCTTGCAAACGTATTTTTTTGTTGTAATGAATGGAATTAAGCTATTTTAATATTTTTTTTGCATCCAAAACATTTCCCTTTTGTATATCCACAATATGAAGAAGAAAACATCAAGCTCGTACCAATCCGAGAGGATCTTTGATTCCCTCAAATTATGTCCTTTCCAACCCTTGTTTCCTACAATCTTCACATCCGCTTTACTCGTACAGAGAAATAGACCTAGGATCACAAGAGGATCATGTGACGCTGGCAATCATGCGCTCTGGGCAAGTTGGAAGGCTGAGGGAGAGGAAGTGGGGACCATGTGGATGTGCTACATTAATGATGATACTCACAGATGTTGATCACAAGTCGGGAGCAAATCTGGAACAAAAATGTATTATCCCCCAACCACCCCACTACTAGCTATGGCAATACAGACTAAACCTGACGAATTGACATGCCAACACTGAAATCACTTGAACTTTTAACAATTTACTTTGTACAATTGGTTACAAGAGCTATTTTCGCCAATAAAGCCTACCAATCCTAATTCACAATATTTTTTTACAAGATACTCTTTTGGCACAGCATTTGTTATTCTGTGAAATATGCATATCATTTTGTAATTTCAAGGAAGAGTCATTATGAGGAATGAAAGAGAAAATGATTACGGCTGAGAATTTCACTAATGAGAAAACAAATCTTCCAATGGATTCTTTACAAAGACAACAATAAGCAAAGAAATACTTTTTAAACATTCAGACCTTCTCTCCTGCTGCAACTGAGGTGCTGCCCTAACAAGGAAATTCTTTCTTTCTTTCACCGAGGTATGTATTCTGAAGTGGAGGCTCCAGCCATTTTCAAAATCACTCCCTTAACCATCCTTTTTTCGTAGTCTTGTTCTGGAAAACAATTCAATCTGCCTTTCCATTAACACCTCCCCCACCCACAACAAACTTTACATTTAAAGACCATGAATGCCCATCTATTTCATAAAATGAAATGGCTACATTTTGTTTCTTTAATATCATCAAAAGTAATTCTCATAAACCATATAGATATGGTACCAATTCAATCTTGTTAATGCTCTCTTGCAAACGTATTTTTTTGTTGTAATGAATGGAATTAAGCTATTTTAATATTTTTTTTGCATCCAAAACATTTCCCTTTTGTATATCCACAATATGAAGAAGAAAACATCAAGCTTGTACCAATCCGAGAGGATCTTTGATTCCCTCAAATTATGTCCTTTCCAACCCTTGTTTCCTACAATCTTCACATCCGCTTTACTCGTACAGAGAAATAGACCTAGGATCACAAGAGGATCATGTCACGCTGGCAATCATGCGCTCTGGGCAAGTTGGAAGGCTGAGGGAGAGGAAGTGGGGACCATGTGGATGTGCTACATTAATGATGATACTCACAGATGTTGATCACAAGTCAGGAGCAAATCTGGAACAAGAATGTATTATCCCCAAACCACCCCACAACTAGCTATGGCAAGACAGACTAAATCTGACGAATTGACATGCCAATTTTGAAATCACTTAAACTTTGAACAATTTACTTTGTACAATTGGTTACAAGAGCTATTTTCACCAATAAAGCCTACCAATCCTAATTCAATTTTTTTTACAAGATACTCTTTTGGCACAGCATTTGTTATTCTGTGAAATATGCGCGTCATTCTGTAGTTTCAAGGAAGAGTCATTATGAGGAATGAAAGAAAAAAAATGATTACGGCTGAGAATTTCACTAATGAGAAAACAAATCTTCCAATGGATTCTTTACAAAGACAACAATAAGCAAAGAAATACTTTTTAAACATTCAGACCTCCTCTCCTCCTGCAACTGAGGTGCTGCCCTAACAAGGAAATTTTCTGTCTTTCACCGAGCTATGTATTCTGAAGTGGAGACTCCAGCCATTTTCAAAATCACTCCCTTAACCATCCTTTATTCGTTGTCTTGTTCTGGAAAACAATTCAATCTGCCTTTCCATTAACACCTCCCCCACCCACAACAAACTTTACATTTAAAGACCATGAATGCCCATCTATTTCATAAAATGAAATGGCTACATTTGTGTTTCTTTAATATCATCAAAATTCTCATAAACCATATAGATATGGTACCAATTCAATCTTGTTAATGCTCTCTTGCAAACATAATTTTTTACTTGTAATGAATGGAATTAAGCTATTTTTAATATTTTTTGCATCCAAACCTTTTCCCTTTTGTATATCAACAATATGAAGAAGAAAACATCAAGCTCGTACCAATCCGAGAGGATCTTTGATTCCCTCAAATTATGTCCTTTCCAACCCTTGTTTCCTACAATCTTCA
Source organism: Sinohyriopsis cumingii (assembly GCA_028554795.2). Taxonomy (NCBI): domain Eukaryota; kingdom Metazoa; phylum Mollusca; class Bivalvia; order Unionida; family Unionidae; genus Sinohyriopsis; species Sinohyriopsis cumingii. Next base: position 150,506,399 of record CM068824.1, read on the forward strand.
CATCCGCTTTACTCGTACAGAGAAATAGACCTAGGATCACAAGAGGATCATGTCACGCTGGCAATCATACACTCTGGGCAAGTTGGAAGGCTGAGGGAGAGGAAGTGGGGACCATGTGGATGTGCTACATTAATGATGATACTCACAGATGTTGATCACAAGTCGGGAGCAAATCTGGAACAAGAATGTATTATACCCAAACCACCCCACTAGCTATGGCAATACAGACTAAATCTGACGAATTGACCTGCCAATTTTGAGATCACTTAAACTTTCAACAATTTACTTTGTACAATTAGTTACAAGAGCTATTTTCACCAATAAAGCCTACCAATCCTAATTCACAATTTTTTTTTTACAAGATACTCTTTTGGCACAGCATTTGTTATTCTGTGAAATATGCGTGTCATTTTGTAGTTTCAAGGAAGAGTCATTATGAGGAATGAAAGAGAAACAAATGATTACGGCTTAGAATTTCACTAATGAGAAAACAAATCTTCCAATGGATTCTTTACAAAGACAACAATAAGCAAAGAAATACTTTTTAAACATTCACATCTGCTCTCCCGCTGCAACTGAGGTGCTGCCCTAACGAGGAAATTCATTCATTCTTTCACAGACGCATGTATTCTGAAGTTGAGTCTCCAGCCATGTTCACAATCACCCTCTTAACCATCCTTTATTCGTTATCTTGTTCTGGAAAACAATTCAGCCTGCCTTTCCATTGGGACTTTCCCACACCCCCTGCAATCTTTACATTTTAAGATGAACGCCCAGCTTTTAGATTAAATGACATGGCTACACTCGTGTTTCCTCAATATCGTCAAAATCAATTTTCATAAACCATATGAAAATGGTACCAATTTGATCTCATGAATGGTCTTGCTCTTGCAAAACATATTCTTATTTTAAATGAATGGAATTGAGCTACTTTAATATATTTCTCATCAAAAACTTTCGTTTTGTATACCCACAATGAGGAAAAAAAACATCAAGCTGGTACCAATCCAAACGCGAGGATTGTCGATTCCCGCAAATTATTTCATTTCCAACCCTCGTTTCCTACAATCCATTCTGGACAATCTTTACATCAGCTTTACTCGTATACAGAAATAGACCTAAAGATCACAAGAGGATCATGTCACGCTTGCAATCATGCGCTCAGGGCAAGTTGGAAGGCTTCTTTGAGAATCAGATCAGTAACATTCTAGTTGGAAGGCTGAGGGAGTGTAATTGGGGACCATGTGGATGTGCTACATTAATGATGATACTCACAGATCTTGATCACAAGTCCAGTAGCAAACTGGAACAAAAATCTATCATCCCCAAACCACCCCACTACTAGCTATGGCAATACAGAGCAAATGTGACGAATTGACATGCTAACTTTGAAATCACTTAATTTTCAACAATTTACGTTGTACAATTGGTTACAAAAGCCGTTTTCACCAATAAAGCCTACCAATCCTAATTCACAATTTTTTTTTACAAGATACTCTTTTAGCACCGCATTTGTTATTCTGTGTAATATGCATTTCATTTTGTAGATTCAATGAAATCATTGTCAGGAATGAAAGAAAAAAAATGATTACGGCTAAGAAATTCACTAATGAGGAAAGAAATCTATTAGATTCTTTAGAAAGAGAAAAAAAAAGCAAAGAAATACTTTTTAAACATTCAGACCTTCTCTCCTGCTGCAACTGAGGTGCTGCCCTAACAAGGAAATTTTCTTTCTTTCACCGAGCTATGTATTCTGAAGTGGAGGCTCCAGCCATTTTCAAAATCACTCCCTTAACCATCCTTTATTCGTTGTCTTGTTCTGGAAAACAATTCAATCTGCCTTTCCATTAACACTCCCCCCCCACGCAGAACAACCTTTACATTTAAAGACTATAAATACGCATTTAATAAAATGAAATAGCTACACTTGTATTTCTTTTGTAATTTTCATAAACCATATAGAAATGTTACCAATTTAATCTTGTTAATGCTACTGCCAATCTTTTTTTTTAATGAATGGAATTGAGCTATTTTAATATCTCTCATCAAAAACTTTGCCCTTTTGTATACCCACAAGTTATGTTCTCCTAGCCCTCGTTTCATGTGATCAATCCATTCTGGACGATCTTCACTGGTACACAGAAATAGACTGAAAGATCACAAGAGGATAATAACATGCTTTCAGGGTAATTAGAACCAAACTCTTGCATTGCAGAAGATTAAAGTACATACCACTCAAGAGGATCTTCGATTTCTGCCCCTTATTTCATACAGATCAATCCATTAGGACTTTCCCCCACCCCCAGCAATCTTTACATTTTAAGGCCAGAAGTACACCTGAAAACACTTTCATTAAACTGTAAACAAAAAGTCCAATGTTTCAGTGGTTTCTTTACAAAGACATACCATAGAAATACTTTGTAAAATTTTGACCTTTTCTTCTTCCCCGTGGTCGCTATTTTGCAAACGATTTCATTACCCATCATGTAGTGGTCATCCTTTCCTGGAATACAATCTGCCTTCCATTAGCACATTTGCCTTTCCCCACAGAAAACCATATGTAAATGACCATACATGCAAATAGTGGCCTTCTCCCCGTAGTTAAAGGAACCAACCCAACATTTTGTGCATTGAGATACGTTTGAAGCTGGAGTAGATAATTTTAAAAATAGCTTCTTCGCCTATCCCTTGTCCAGAATACAATCAAAGGTTCTCTATTATTACCATCGTTCCCCAATCTCAAATTAAGCATTTAGCCATTTCACAACCATTTGTTAATAAATATCATGGGCATTTCTACTTCCATCATTTTCTAATCATGCGATGAAAGTTTTCGGTTTTTAAAGACTATTCTTTTCCTTAAAACGATCTATTTTTTAAAGGTTTTCTTATTAGAATAAACTATTTTGTAAAACCATTCCCTTTATAGGACTGATGCTACAGGCAGAAAAATACTGACATCTTGGCGAGTCTCGAGCTACGAGATGATTTTAAAGGGTCACAATTTCAACTATAGCACAAAGTTCTCTATTTTAATTTAGAACTACCCATTCTGGACCAATAGCTCAAGGTTATCAAAATCGCTTCCAAAGCAACTTCTAACATATTACTGGTGCACATTCTGAATTGGAACCAACCTGTCAGTCTTTTAGCAAAGTCGATGTTGATTCAGCTACCCTTAAGAATGAACTGCTACAAAGTCTTCAAAATGACCACCACACTCTAAGTAGTAACCATTTTCCTTCTGGACCAACTAGACCTTGTGATTAACCTTTCAAGTAAATACAGATGAAGTATCAAGAAACTTTTACCAATAAACGATCGATCCCATGACCTCATGTAAGAGTTGTCAAGACTATATAAATTGAATGGCAGAAACTTCATAAAAGTGTTCTTCACTGTCAAAATCCATGCCATTTTCTTTAAACAGAGATACCTTATAAACATTCCAACAAGGACCCTGTCCTAAAATGTAATCCTCAATTAATACAGGACTTGCTCCAGACTTCAAAATTTTGATCAGCCTGAAGAGGTTTTCAATTCGTTGGAATATTTTTAAGGCTGATCTAGATGTTAGTGAAGTTATTGAGACACGAAAGCAATTGTAATTGAGATTTTACAAAATAAATCCTACATGGAAATTCTCTTTCAAGCAGTGGTCTAAATTCTGGAGTCTGTTTATTAATCAGAGAATCACCTACTTAATCTTTTACTGGCAGTCTTGACCTGGAACACAATTTAATCTACCTGGTCATTAGCACTCCTCAAATGGACAATGCAACATTATAGGTTCAGAAGCCATTCAAAATAGGCCCACCTCTTTAATGCATTTGGCTCGAATTTCTACAGTTGACTGCGCACTTTAATCCTTGATACATATTTGTTTATTATTATTTTGCCCTACTGCCACTATAAAAATGACAATTTTGATCACTTCTGAAATCTAAGCAATGTAAATACATTTATATGAATTGGATGATTCATCACTTTGCTGCAAAAAAAAAAAATACCTGGAGTCATTCTATAAAAATACCCCAATAAAGAATGGAAGGACAGTTCATACTTATCCAAACATGTGGATCTTGGATGGCAGCCGACAACCTCCTTTTCACTCCTTTCATTATAAGCAGATCCATGAATGGATTGCATCACTAAGCTCAACTTGCACACAGTAATAGAAGACGCCGATCACGCAACACCCAAGAGATTTACTTGGGAGGAAAACTGCAGTTCCTCCGACAACTATAGAACAGAAGATTTAAAGCAGGGACCATATGGATATGGTGCAGTTACTGTAGATTCACATTTATCTGAAGTACACAAGCAAAATCTACAACAAAAGTATCATTCCCAAACTACACATGGCAAGTTGAAATCACTGGTATGGTAAATTGCATTTTAAAATACATACTTTCTACAAATAATCCCTTAAAAATCTCTTAAGCCTTAAATTTTCAAAAATTTGACATTTAATTGGATCTTGTCAACATGATCCACAAGATTCTAGTCTTGAAGGAAACCTTGTAAGAAGTGGTTCGCTACAGCTGATCCCATTAAAAACATTTAAACACTATTTGTGATCAAACGACGTTTTAAATGTTATCCTATCGAAGAAAAATACCACCTTGATATATCTCGATATGTTGTACAAAATGGGGAAAAATATTAATGCCATAAAAGGCACAAGAATATTTCTATCTGCAAAAGATCAATAATTTTCAGGATGTACAGTCAATTTGCAACTCATTGCAGTAGGGTGAAGCTGCATCAGAGCTGGTGTTCACAACTTGCATACAAGAAACATTCTTGTGCAAAGAGAAACCTTACATGACCTTTGACAAACGTTGTGGACGACCCTATTCCTTTCACCATTCTTTCCAATCAAAAGTCGAGCTGTAAATGGAAGAATAAAAACTTGAGAACCCAACTATACCCCCAAAACTTGTAATTTTATTTCTTGTCACGGAAATGTTTAATCTATTCAAAGGTCAAATTAAATTCTCCTATACAGCAGAGAATCTCAATTCTTCAGTCAGAACAGTTGCAAGGTACAAACATTTACACAATTATAACTAATCATTCAAAGCAATATGCAAGTGTGAAAAGATGCAAAATATGCATGTACCACTTGATGTAGCTCGACGTCTCGATTTTGCAGAGACTTGAAACTGGTGATCACTGTTTTGCATGGGACTGGTGTTGCACTACAGATGCATGGTTTAACATGGACCTGTCAAACCATGGATGCAATGTTAATTCCAAACCAGAGCTGTCCACGTTGGTTCGAGTTCTTAATGTGCACTGAACCTAGCTGATAACTACTGTGTAAACTGCAACTCGAGTCATTTAACCAACAAAATCCGTCACTACCCATTTACAAAATTACGAATTTGTTACTGTCACGTTTTGTTAGAATGGTCAGTAAAATATTTTTTCCTCTCTTCCAATGATCTCTAGTTGCAGAATCTTAAGGCAATATTTTAAAAGATTTTTCAGGTCATGAAGCACACTATCAGTTTCAAGCTGCACAACTTCAACAAACTTAATTTTAAAATAAAAAACTGTACATGGTCCATTCTAAATTTCAACAACATAATTAGTTGAGAATCCCGTGAATAATGGACTATAATACAAATTCTTAATTCATAGATTGTAATGGGTTATTTTAAATAATAAAAAAAATTAAATTTTCAACTTTTTCAGACAGATGCAACATCTCAAGAGTATTAACCTGTAGATTTACTAAGTTCAGCAACAGTGTGCAGATCTAGTGTCAACTCTTGCTACAACATTGGTACCAAAAACGTTTACTGGCAACATTATGCCTTGACAAAACTTGCAAAACATGCATCTTCACATTAGATAGTAATGAAATATTTTGATCATAGGTTGCAGTAAAATTTTTCTCAACGTCTCAGGCCATTGCCTACACTACACAAGTGGTCTAAAGCATCTCAGTACAGCAAGTGCATACCTGAATGCTCAACCACTACCCAAAATCAAAATGAAAAAGGTACAAAATGATAGAAAGTGGCACTACCACAGGACCCTACCATTGTGGCATTAAAAGAACTTGCAGTCCTTTCAACACTGGACAAACTGGCTATATCCTGCAGAGAAAATGCGAGTCGAGAGCTTTTTCCCCCCCCCAAGGATACCCCTACTGGTCTGGGCAGACATCAACGTTGCACCCCATGGATTACAACTACAATTCTATATCAATGAAGCCACTCGACTTTAAAAGAACTAGTTTCATGAAAGATGAAGTACTCTAACACAAGACCTATTCAGACTGGATTCATTCATATGGAACGTAAGCAACTTTTACCAGTTCACGTAGTCACCTGAAGTAAGCTCATCTCTACCACCGTGAACAACAATCTGTACATCAAGTAAATCTATTCCGGTTGTTTAATGAACTTAATTGGGCAACAAAACAAGTTCAACAAGTGACCAAATTAAAAATTTTATAATCAATGCCAAGTGGTTTAATCTCTCCCCTCGCTGATCCAGGATTAACAACTATGTTTCGGGTCTCCAAGACAAGTTGGTTAACAGGATCACAAGTTCAGAAAGTGTTTCAATACAATTCGATTTCAAATGTAGTACACATCTAAGCAGTATTCTAATGTACATTAGAGCTTAGACAGTGTGCAATTAATGATAAAGTTTAAAAGTACATTGTTCTCATTTCGTCTGCGAACTATAGATAGCAACACGGACATTTTTTTAAAAAATGGTTTCCAACCTCCAGTTATCAGACATTGGTGGCCAATTCATGGATGCAGCCAAAAATAAAGGTTGGGAACCACTGCTCGATTTATTTAATCTGCAAGGTCAGAGTTTAAAAATTGCCCCCACAGTAACAATTAGTGAAACAATATATTTCCCTTTATTTGTACATTCGCTCAAGTAAAACATGAGCTAGTTTATTCAAAATTCGTAGAAGCCACTAGTTTTAAAAGAATCTTTGGCACAGTTACAGCCATAAAAATAATTTACTTGGGGGGGGTGGGGGTGGTAAAAAGTTTTCAACTCTGCCAAATAAAAAAGAATCACAATTAACCAAATATAAAAACAGTTACACCTTTTTGACATTGCTCTCCCAACCTACTCGCCATCACTTTTTTCTGGAAGTCCATGTTCCACTTGTTCTTGGGCGATCAATTTACAGGCTTTGGTATGGATGGTCTGAAATACACGTGTACACAAAAACATGTAATTTCTAGGTTCACAAGTCCACCTTCAAATGCCAAATTGCTGGTCGCGACCTTAAAAGCATTCAATGTTTAATGCTTTTGAAAGAAGAAAAATATACAAAAATTCTGTTGCACAATTTGCAAAAAGATAAAAGAATTCAATGTACTCCACCCCAAATAAAATAAATATTGAATTTGCAAGTTAAAAACCACCATGAAAATAGATTGCTCTATTATTCTCTAAACAAATTTCACTCGTTCCTCACAAGATTTCCAATTGATGTCAATTTTAGTCATGACCTACTTAGCAACAAGTTCAATTTACATTAATCTGAAACTAAATCTTGGATGGCTGGAGCAAATTAAAGTCCTAAAAATTGCAACCAAAAACTAAAGTTACAGTGAATAATGTTAAATTTTCTTGCAAATAAAGCCTTAGATAGAACGTGAATAGCCACGGACTTACGAAGTCTCTATTCCAAATAGATTTTCATGAAAACATTTTGCCATGACAATTAATCCAAATAGGGGTCTAAAATAAAAGCATCACATTATTAAAAAAATAAAACGTGGAACAACGCTACAAGTTGGAACAATACAGGCATGCAACTCTGGCATTTACGTGTACTTATTTGGTGGGATCATCCATTGCTTCTACGTGGTGAACACGATTCGTCGACAACAGGCCTTTAGTCTCGCGTCTTTGTTAGACGGAGGTCGACTGCCATCATCCATTCTCATGCGAGCTGGCATGATTAACTACAAACAAGACAGTAAAGAGATTAACAAATGGCTCGTTAACATTACAGTTTTACAAGTCAAAGTACAATGCATTTACAATTACTTTATTCAGATTCTCAAAAAGCATGATAAATGTACTTCTGGTTCTCAACAAGCGTAATCAATGTTTGAAGACGAGATTTCTTGCATTAGATGAATTAAATTACGAAGATGGCAACGATAAAAAATGAAAAATATCACTTTAAATATCAAACAGTTGGACGTGACTTCAATTTAACGAATAATTCGTCCAGCCCAAGCATATCGCTTTCAACCTTGAAGCCAGTCTGAACCGGATCTTCAACGTCCGTATCTACAGTTCTCTTGTTCACTGTAACGTCCTTTTTCGTTTCAAAATCCTTGCAATAATGTCTCAATTCCCACTCAAGTCTATTCATTGTCGACTGCAGAATCGCTATGATCCTGAAATTTTCCGATTCCTTTGTTTTCCTCTTCTTTTTCTCTGCCTTTTTCAGCAATCCAGTTAAAACCTTCGCCGTTAAAACATCTTTTGTGCGATGTGTCTTAGCTACCATATCTACGATATATGATATAATTAAGTGTTAACTTAAATATAAATTATTACGACCACATCAACACCAGTGGGCATTTATACAACTCGAATGACGATAAATTCAAATAAACACAAGATGGCGGCCGTAGCTAATTCAATCGAACAGCAACTCCCTTCTTTTCTAGTACTCTGTCACTGCGCAGAATGCGGCGTGACGCTGACATTATATACTGCTGACAATCATATTCATACGCGGTGATAGGCCTCACCCACGCCGAGTCCTCAAAGTATTAGAATGGTAGACAAGAAGCATAAAATCAGTACATATAATAATAAACAGGTCAAGAAATTTTATTTTTTCTCAAAAATATAGCAAAATATTGAATTTATTTATGATAAGACATTGTACTCATTCTTACTGTAGATGAATCTCAACGGCCTCCGGTTTTGATGATGACGTCACCAACAGTCCCGAACACAAAATAAGAGGTGCCGACAAAGGGTCTTGGAAAACGCTTTGATTTGTTTCTTGGTTTGTTTCTTGGTTTGTTTTCGATACTGTTTTTGGGACAAAGAAAAAAGTAATAATTCTTGTGCCATCATTTTACTTTTGTTTATAGTCAGCATTTGTTTAAATTAAAAATTCAAACGTAATCTGATACTATCCTGTTACAGTCACTTGCATTTGTCTGAAAGCAACTCTGCCATGCAAGCGTCGGTAAACAAAAAAGTGGCCATATTTGACGAATTATGGAGAACATTCCCCATGGAGAACTCGCCCTGGGAGTACTCATCCCAGGTGTCAGGAGAAGTCGCCCCATGGTGGTCGATGAAGTCACCCCACTTCGCCTGGAGAAGTCGCCCCAAGGATAATATATACTAATTCTGAGATGTCGCCACATGGTTGTTAATAGTCCAAGTTTCCTCTGACCCTTGCCACCCCACTTTTGGTATTTGGACATTTGTGTTGGGTGTAGGGTCAAAGCGCATTCCCTATCGAAAAGTTGGAATTCGCGACACCATTTGGTGTCGGCATGGGGTAGCCGCTTACTAGCCGGCCCAGCAAACTTGAACGACCTTTCATCGAGATATACCTGCATGAAATCAATAGGAATATGATTTATTTTCTCAGAAATTGCGATCATAGCATTCGTTATGTCTTTGTGACTCGGAATGCAAATGGCCAGATCCAGGTCAAATTTCAGCAACGACGTCCTTTCGTCTCGTCTGTTAGCGGATTAAAGACATGATGAATGCTATGCTCACGATTTTTGAGAAAATAAATCATATTCCTATCTATTTCATGCAGGTATATCACGATGAAAGGTCGTTCAAGTGTGCTGGGTCGGCTAGAAGGCGGCTACCCCCATGCCAAATGGTGTCGGCGAATTCCAACTTTTCGATAGGGAATGTGCTCGGACCCTACACCCCAACATAAATATCCAAATATCAAAAAATGAGGTGGCAAGGGTCAGAGAAAACTCGGACTAGGTTGTTAAGGCTTTATTTATTGTTGTTTTTCTTCAGCTTAATAACTGGTTAAATACATAAAATTTGCAACGGAGTGAAGCCATCAAATAATCAAGACGTATTTCAGTGCAACCATTTCAGTATATTGACAAAATTGACAAAATTTAAGCAAATAGACAATTTGTCATAAATTAATGATTTGTTAGTTTGGAAAGAAACGTTATTGAGAAAACATAGCTATTTATTATAATAAATGCTAGTAAGTAATGACAGTACACTAAAGTTAAATGAGAGAGTTAATCTGGAACGGAACATTCCATGGTGCAGTTTTTTAATAATCAGATAATGTTTTCATGAATTGCTAGAGCATATGATAAAACTGGTATTACAATAATGTAAGTGTTCAAATAAAATGTAATAGTACGGTGCAATTCACAAAAGTTAATGTGGTACTTTTTTTTTTAAAGCAACCGATATTCTCTCATTTAAAACATTATTAGTGCAATATATACCATTATTTTTATTTGTCTCTCTAAAATACCTTGTCCCTCAGATTTGGATGGAGGGCGACACAGTGTCCCATGCTAATGGGCTCTTATGTGCAACACTGCTTGACTTAAAACGTATACGAATGATCCACGTCCCAATATCTTTGTTGAAAGTTGTAAGTCTTGCGCGCGTGCTTACATGGTAAATATCACACATAAAACCATTTGTTTTTCTTTTACCGCGTGTAATGAATGACGACCAAACTAAGATTCAACTGTATATATTACAAAACCCTTACTACGCCCCTGGAAGTAGTTCCTTTTCTAGATACGTGCGTAAAACGTACGAGGTATATCAATCTAAATACGTACATATTTTAAATGCCGAGATTAGGCTGGTTTCATCCGGTATACCTGGATATTGTGGGCTATACGCAATTATTTAACACATAATAGTCTGTGGTGGCTATTATCTTGGGTGGAGGTGCCCGTGAACGAGCTTTAAAGAATCACCGGACCACGGGAAGTTAATAGCAAGCTTTTTCACATACCCACTTGACACCACGGGGGCTCGTATTGTTGCTTAAAATTTATCTGTCATACATATAATAACTATAGTTATTATATAGTACATGTATGACAGGTAAATTTTAAGCAACGATACTAGTCCCTGCGCTTGACACAGGCACTTGATTCAGGGTGAAACTAGTGTGCACACTCACCAGTTAACATATTTTTAATCGGTGAGTGTAAAAAAGAGTTTTACCCCGAACGAAGTGCACGTGCCACTTGGCTAGGGTCAAGAACTGAACTGGCGCGGAATGAGGTGCGATTACAGTGATATGTAAAGGTGTCTCAGACCACTCAGCAGCCCTACGCCTCGGGTCAATTATGGCTAAAGTAAAATACGCTCGACATGTAGCAGTGTAAGAAAGGACTCGTTTGCATAATACCGTACTGAGTATAACAGTACACACCATTCAAGCCACGTATTGGTTTTGTGTTTAGCAGTGTAAGAAAGGACTCGTTTGCATAATACCGTACTGAGTATAACAGTACACCCCATTCAAGCCACGTATTGATTTTGTGTTTCTGACGCACACTAGAAACTCGTTGCACTTGACAATATTAATAGAATTAAATTCTCTGACCTGTATGATATGCATTTTAATTTGTTTTTAGATTTTATCAAGCATTATCCTCGCCGGCACTTGATTCATGGGGAAAGCAATGATGATACACACCAAAATGTTAATTGGGAGTGTGTCATCATTGGTTTCCCCATGAATCGAGTGCCAGTGATTCTCCAATAACTTCTAGGATTACTATAGCACTTTCCGCCGTTTGGTGTATATTTGCTATTTTCTATAATCACATCTATACACCTCAATTTCTATGGGAAACTGGAGTGTTTGTATACTTGGACGAGAATTTATTACAGGGTCGACCTGCAAGTGTCTGCCACGCGTCAATGCAGATACAACTGCTATGGTTGCATCATTTTTTGGTGATGTGTGTGCATGGTCCAGATGGTGCATGGGTTGGTGCTAACAGAGAAGATAATGGGCGTTGCAGTCCGCAGACATGAATTTGAATCTTCAAAGAATATGAATTCAAATTCTTTAACTTGTATGATAGTATTTGTGTTTAAAAAGTATGTTAATGTTATTAAGCATTCTTCTGTAGGTTCCAGGATAGCACTGATCCATATGGTATGTGTGTGGATACATATTCCTGTTTTAAGTATTCCCATGATTATTTGTTTGCTGGTAATTCCCACTCCACTCCTCAACTGTTTCATCCAAAAATACGAGTTAAAATGAGACGTTCTTTATAAAAAAATATATATATAAAAAATTCTATTCATTCTTTTGTGTCTAAAGAATAGGGTTTTACATAGTTCACACAGCCATGAAAAATCCTTGAATATAATAGGTTGCCTTGAAAACACCATGAAATTTGAATAAGTTGGTTTTATTCTTAAAAGTCCTTGAATTTGCTGAAAAACTTTATTTTCTTTCCAGAACTCCTTTTGCTTATCTGCATAAATACAATACATTCACCTGAATAAATTGGATCACCTTTTAAAATAAAGAATTTTTTCAAAGCATATTTTCCTAAATTAATAAATAAATAAATAAAATGGAATAATTTTGGGTGGATGAAATGATTCACAAACAGGTACGAGTAGTCACCAAATGGAGTTTTGCCTGTTTGTTGTAATCAAACACTAATTTTTCATTCATGTTTGTAACTATATTTGCAGTGATCAACAAAATAATGTGGAGAATGTTCAGTTTTTGTAATAAGAATACTCCTTGACAACTTGTGGAAGTTGTTAAAAAAAAGGACTAAAATGGTCCTTGAAAAACAACTGTTGTTTTAGAGTTTTGAAGACTATCAAACAATCAAAGCCACAAACAAATGAAGACACAGTACCAAAGATAGGCAGACATAATGTGTGCATGATTTATCATTAACTCTTTAAGCTGTTCAAAACAAAAGGATACAATTTGTGAGGTCTGGTGGCATTGAAAGAGGTTCTAACAATAGATATTTAGGTTTCAATGCAAGGTACATATAATTATGTATCAAGTAGATGATGGGTGTATTATGAATATTATATTAAAGTATAAACAATACCTCATCAAATATAACCTTTCTCTAAAAAGGTATGTTATCTCCCCCTGATTGGGAACACTACAAAGTCACAGTGCAAGCAAAATAAAAGACCCAATTCGACTTTTGGTTAGTACTGCCCATCGAGCATTAAACTGTTTATAGCATCATGATTTATGAACATTTGATCCCATGCTATTTACCATGCAGTCAAATTATGATAACTGTTTCCCAATTCTGTAAATTGTTCAAAGGTTTATCCATATTTTGACCAAAGGAAGACAGATGCTGTTCTATTAGACTGGAACAATAAATTTAAAAAAGTCTGATAAACTATCTCTGTGTAATCATGTCAAGGCCAAGTTTGGCTTCAAAGATTATTTAAAATTCTTTTGTAAATATAAATACAGATCAGCTATGACTAACTTTGATAATTTGATAATTGAAACTGGGAGATATAGAAACAATAGAATTGATAGAAGTGAATGATAAGTATGTCATGTGACTATCATTTGAGTTTGTCCAGTATATACTAACTTAATGAAAACAAATTGTTTATGAAGCATTTAAAATCAGACTTCTGAGAAAGGATAGTGGTGAAAAACGTAATAAATAAAAGTAACTTTTCCTTTCAATGTATGTTCTCTCCATACGTTTTCCTGGAGTGAACCTTCTAGAGTGTCCACATCCAGATAATCACATTTTACAAATATCTATAGATGGGACTAATTCCATACAACTTGTGAGCTGAGTAGTTTCTTGGGAATTAAAAATGCCTTTATCATTGATGCAACAAAAATGTTTGAGATATTGATAAATAGTTTCAATTAATTTTAATGTTACAGGCTTCTTTTTGACATAACTGAGGATGAAATTGAAAAAATGTACAAAAGTTTAAACAAAGTTTCATCGTTTTTAAATGTCAAAATTTTAACACGACACTTTATCGTTGCAAATATACATGCTTGCAAGTTAAACTGCAATCTGCACAGTCCCGGATCTGCCAGCTCATTATAACCCACATCTATTGTCGCATAATGCACTGGCTTGATCTTTACAAGTCATTGTGGGTAACCTTTTGCAAGGTGTTTTGGCTATGACAGGTATTAGGTTATCATCTGTAAAAAAAAGTTTTTTATTAATTCATACACAAAACTACACATTTTCATTCTAAGTTGACTGATAGAACGAGTTTGATATGGTGTAGTGATACAGTGACACTGTTTGTCCAAGATATGTTCAAAAACTCATCAAACAAATTCTTTCCTTTGACTTAGAATAAAACACGAAATGGGGTTCCATAATTAATACATATTCCTTCTTTTAAGCTCTCTAAAATTATTAGCTTTATGGTATCAGTGAAATTTTAAAAAAATTGATATTTATAAATGTTTGATCAAACTTTAGGCAGTACAGTTTTTTGTTAAAAATAATTGACAGCCACTATTAAAGACCCTGCTGGTCATCTACATTTGTAAATGTAGCCTAGCAACTCATTTTGTCCCTTTTGTTTTTAAAACACATTGTTTCAGAAATATCTTCTATAACTTGTTTATCAAGTTAACACAAAATAAGTTTGTGCAGCAAATGGATGGTTATTCAAAGATATATGGTAAACTTTGACCAAAAATTGTTTCCCCTATAATACAAAGTAAAAATTTAAAAAGAACATACTGTCTTGTAAATTAAATCCCAAATAGTTGTACAAATGTTATCACAAGTCCAAATGTATTTAGTTCGAATTGAATTCCAGTTGAATGTGTTGATGTGTATGTAGTATTGATTGTGCCAATGGCCCAGAATGTGGTGATGGGTTAACAGTCTTTTCATGTATCACAATAATATAATCCAAAATGCCCTTGTCTGAATTCACAATAATTCTTAGTTGATGTTTCTGTCCAAGCATATTACTGATCACTTTGTAATTCCAGTGAAAAATAGTTTGAAAAAATAAATAAATCCAACCAAATTAACAGATATACATCAAAGATAGGAAAAGTCAAGGTCAAGTAAAAAATACAGATACATGTACATGTATACATAAAATAAATTATAAAAGAATGACAAATTGAATAGACCTAACTATATACATATAAAAAGATCAGAGTAATAGTAACATCTTGAGTTAAAGTATGTGTATGTAGTTTATTAATAATGAACTAATCCTCTTGAGATCATATCTACAATTATGATGTCATTTTACTATTTTTATTCCAGTGTATCCAAGATGGACTAAAGAATTCTAAAAATCCACCAGATTTGACTGTATAAAAAATGAAGCCTTATTTTACTGTCTCAAGTCATCTAATCAGGGGAGATTAGTGGCTTGTCACTTATGCTGAAAGTTTATCACATACAGATGAAGATGGCACTAATATATGTGTAACTGCTTTACGCCCACCAAACATATGAACTGGTTCAGTTAGATTCACAAATCAATTTTTTATTTTTATTTTTATATTTTACCCTGCCTGGGAAAAGTGCTAGGGTCAACACTGAAAAACAGATAGTCATCTGACTGGGAACATATTTGGTTGGCCTTATTGGTCTAATGAAAACACAATACCTTTATTCAAAAGCAACATCCAGCATATTTTTATAATTTAAATGTAACAGACGTATTTTAATTCCTCCTGTTTATTCTCAGTTTTTTGTGCATTCATGTATTTCATATACACATGCTACCAAAGGACATCACATTATTTTGTTTGTACCTGACTGATTTGACACTTTGATTAAAATCCAGTGATACAAAGTTACGTCTCCAAGTTTTAACATTAGAATAAATATGTACCTATGGTAGGATAGAACAAAACATATATAGGTTTTAATTAAGGAAATATTTTTTAAAGTAATTTTGGAAAAGCGAATCCCATTGAAAGAGATTTCCATGAAAAAGATGCAGACATAACAAAGTATAGGCCATGTGGAACAAGTTTTGATAGAGTGAATTGGATGACAAATGGTCTGAATACAATCATAGTAGATACAAGAAGTAACGTAGATAACCATTTTGCTCAAAGTTCACTTGACATTGGTAACAGTCCTACTAATCAAGCTCTTGCTACAATGGACACTTGCTACAATGGACACTGAGATACCTGCTACGGAAGGTGTGATGGGTTATCAGAGTGATCAAATCCAAGGGCATCAGTATTTGGGAGTGTTGGTAATAGTGGTGTTATACCATGGCTTAGAGATGCAGAAAATCCTGAAACTTTCTTGAAACATAGTATATGAAACCAGCCTAAACCAGATTTGGATTTAGGCAAAGCTATAAAATCAATGGAAAAGAATGTATCTACGTTAGGAGAAACTTTTATTGGTTTTGCAGATGAGCTGCAAGCAGCTCTGCTGAGAATTAAAACAGAAGACTGGAAAATTCTAAAAGATCATGAGACGCAGCCACAGATGCATGTGATGCTGGAATAGGTGCAGTCCTGTCCCCGATTCAGAATGGCCAAGAAAAGGTAATCACTTATGCAAGGCAGTCACTGAACAAGTCTGAATGAAACCATGAATTTACAGACCAGGTTCCAGAAATTGGAATGCAGATGGCTCATCCCACTATTAAAATCTGTTGGACTGCAATTGTTCTGATGTAGACACAGAGGTATGTCTGAGATGAGAACCAGGTAAGAAATGTTCAAAGAAGACAAATGATATGCAGATCAGCCAACAAAAATCTACAGCACACATTTGTAGAGTGAAAATAGCTGAATGATAGGACAGAATTGTGGATAAAGTACGTATCAAAATACACCATATTTGTCAACTCATCAGTCACATTCTAATACTGATGATGGCAGTTCTCAACTTGGTGAAACTCTCCCACTTTCCATGTCAAGAGCAGACAGGAATCCGATTATAAATATCCTCCAACGTAACAAATGAAGAAGGATCTAGCCAGGTGAGACCATGGTTAATTGTCAGCCAGGTAAGGCTGAGGTTAAAATCTGGTCAGGTGAGACCATGGTTACAGGATGTTTAAGTGAGACCAATAATACAGATTGGTCAGGTGTAACTAAAGTCAAAAGGTAACTCCAATGAATCAAGACAAAAGATTCACAAGCTGAGATCAAAATTGCAGGGCAGTCTGACCTTGAGAGTTATGATGTGTTCTAGCCTGTTGCATTTGAAGATTGGGTTCAAGATAAGCAGATGGTCCATTACAGAAGATGTAAAGAAGATATGAGAAATTATCATGAGTATTCTTTGTTGCTCAAGGTGCAGTTTTATGCTGTTGTTGTTGTTGTTGTATGGTTTAATGCCATTTTTCAGCACAAGATAGACTATAAATGGCGGCTAGTACAAATTGTGGAGGAAAGCCCTGGAAAGAACCACCAACCCAGGAGAAGCTACTGGCAAGCTTTCTCAAGTACCCACATTGGCAAAGCCCAAGACTTGAAACCCACACAGACAGAGGTGAGATGGCAGTGATCTGTAATGGTGAGTGCTTTAGACCACTAGGCCACTCTGGGCCCCCCATTTTCTGCAGAGCATACCATGTACATGTAATTGAGTGACCATTTGCAATGACACCAGCTTTATAGGATCTTACATTTCATGATCACAAAACTGCATTGCATTTGATATGAGGCAATTACAGCAATAAGACCCTGACATTGGTAAAGTTTTAAGATGGCTGCAAGAGGACAAAAAGCCATGTGCACCAGAGCTTGCCACAGCCAGTCTGGCTACATGCCATTATGTACTCCAGTGGAATGACCTTATTTTGAAACTAAGTACATCTATTGTCTAAGGATAGTTTTGAAAAATGGATGGTTTATATTTTTTTAAACTCTCTCCAAAGCATTTTGGAACAAAGAAACTAAAAGAAAATAGTGTACATGGGTACTAATGGTATGGAGTGAGAGAATATGTAAATATCTGGGTTGCACAGTGTGAGATCTGTGGAGAAAACAAACATTCAACCACCAATCCAAAGGTGCCATTAAGGTTCACTTATGGACAGGTTTGTGACATTCTTGGACCATTTCTTAAAGCATGAAGAGGAGACAGATTTGTATTAGTTGTCACATACCATTTTACCAAATGGGTGGAAATATTTCCTGTGGCTGACCAAACATCTGAGAGTACAACCAGAGTAATTTTTAATGAAGTTATAAGTCTGTATGGCTGTCTGATTGACCAGAGACTGAGAGTCCAGGTTATGAAAGTAGAATTTAAGCAGGACTTTGTGAATTTATTGAGGTAAGAAAGACCAAGGCAGCATCAAGGAATCCCCATGGAAAATGGTCAAGTGGAGTGGTTCAGCAAGATGCAGGTCCAGATGATATGGGCACATCTATCCAAGAAGCAAACTGAATGGGATTTAAACCTTGGTTGCCTTGCTGATCCATATAGAGCATCACCACCAAGAAGTACCAGGATGACTCCTAACTTATTTAAGTTGGACCATGAAGTAAGGTTACTTGCAGAAGGCACTTTTGGAAGCTGTACAAACTACTTCAATTAAACCATATCATTCTGTGAAGTCTATGTGCACTTGCTCAAGGAGACAATGCAGTGAGGTCACATCCTAACTTGTAAATATCTTCAGGTAGCAGAAAAGTCACAGAAGGACAATTATGACTTGAAAAAAGCACTCCATGTTTACCATCCAGTGATTTGGTGTTGTATATCCATACAACAAGTGAAGGAGTTTTTGCAAAGTTACAGAAACAATATGATGGACCATGTTTAATAAAAAGAAGATGAGTGACCAAGATGACCTGCTTGATGATTAGGACAAACAAAAGGTCATGACCAAGATAACCTGCTTGATGTTTAGGGCAAACAAAAGGTCATGACCAAGATAACCTGCTTGATGTTTAGGGCAAACAAAAGGTCATGACCAAGATAACCTGCTTGATGTTTAGGGCAAACAAAAGGTCATGACCAAGATAACCTGTTTGATGTTTAGGGCAAACAAAAGGTCATGACCAAGATAACCTGCTTAATGTTTAGGGCAAACAAAAGGTCATGACCAAGATAACCTGCTTGATTAGGGCAAACAAAAGGTCATGACCAAGATAACCTGCTTGATGATTAGGGCAAACAAAAGGTCATGACCAAGATAACCTGCTTGATGTTTAGGGCAAGCAAAAGGTCATTGTTGTTGTTGAGTTTAATTATAGTAGCGTTCGCACAATTGTACATGTGCCACTTTTTTCTGACTGCACCGCAGCCTGCTAGTTGTTCCTGGGGAAGGGGATGGTGCCACCTCCCCCAGGCTTTTATGGATTCAAGGAACCCTGATAGTTTGGCCTCAATCTGTGGGTCCATAAAAGTCCCTACAGTTGAATGGTTGGCTGTCATTAGTGGGAAGGAGAGCTCGGAAATGGTCCTGCTTGCTTTACATTGCTGGTTTCTTGTTGCATTTGCCTGGTGGTTTTGTTTTTTTTTTTTTTTCAAGATTTTTTTTTTTTTTTCTTCTTCAAAATGTTCTAAAAAGGAGGGGGGATGTTCTATGCTGTTTATAGAGGTTCTTAGTAGATATCATGTATGAAGAGAGATTTTCAAGGTTATTATGGGATTACTACTCGAGGTGTTTAGGGTGTGTTTCCTACGTTATGTTATTTATAAGTTTTTAGATATTACCTCTTTAAGTTATTTATTAATTGATGTTTTTAGAGATTGAATGTTATTTATACTTGATTTAGCAAGAGACCGGAGTCCTAGCCGATTACATGGTTCGTTAAGGACATCTAGGACAGGAATCCTAGCTGATTACTCGGTTCGTTAAGGACATCTAGGACATCTGATTTTGCGGTTTCCTTAGTTTTTTATAGGTGCTTCGTAAGTGAATTATTTATTAATACTTTTATAAAATTGAATGATATGTTATGGTTTTTTATGTGGTGGCTTCTAAATTTATTTAGCTAGTTACTGGGTCTTTTGGTTTTGTGGGGATAGTAATTATATTTTGTTCCTAAGTCCTGCTGAGTCTATGAATTGATTTATATTTTTATATGCTGATTGTTTATTTTTATTAGAGTCCATAAGTAACTCTGGGTATGTGTGTGGTGATCCAATCTCTTTTTGGTTTTTGATAAATATTTTCCAAGTGGGTTGATATTTTGGGCATATATTGAATACGTGGTGTAGATCTTCGGTGTTGTGGCAGTTAAAGCAGTTAATGGTTGCTGGTTTGGGTCCTATAAACCTTCCAAAACTGCTTGCTAGTTTAGTTTTTCCAGTTATTATCCTGTTTATGGTTTTCTGTTCTAAATAGGTACCCTTAGGTAGCTGTATGTTCTATATATGTTTGTGCAAAAGGTCATGACAAGATGAAACTGTATAGATGAAACCACCCTCCAAAATGGATCAAAACTTTTAAAGATTTAAAATAAACAGTTCTTTTCTGTCTCTTCCTCTCTCTCTCTCTCTCTCTCTCCACTTGGGGATATTAAGTCTGACTGTCTGGTGCATCGGTGGAAGAGTAATGCAAATTATCCATTATCACACAATGCTTTCAATTTTTCTTGTAATGTAATTTCAGTATGGATGCAAAACAGACTGAGATAACAAAGTGCATCAATAGAAGAAGGACTTACTAGTGCCTTAAGATGCCATAACTACACAAGAGAAAGCATCTGAGTTATTGAGTATGTTTACAGTAAAGACATTACCCTGGATTAAGTACCATTCTGTTTATTTCCTCTTATCTGATGATAGTTTACACCAATTAACTATCATACATCTGCAGTGTTAGCAGACTGACAGTTTTGTATGGATGATAATATGGCTGATGCATATAGCAGTAAACAATTACATTTGTTGTATAGTGTTCAGCTTATTTTGTCATGGTTACAGTTATATTTATTTATGTTTGTTTTGAGTTTTCAAGCCACAGTCAATATCATATATAAGTATCTTTTCTTACTGTTGATATTTTACAGATATTCTTAATGTCTTTACTAGCTTTCAAGAATAGTTAAACTGTAAAAAAAAAAACAGCTTCAGATTTGCCATAGCATAATGTACCTGCAGATCAGGGTCTATGTTGCTTGCTGTACTGGTTACTCCATATAAACTGCACAGATCCACATCTGCCGGCGCATTATGAGATGGCAGATATGGGTTTGTTCAGTTAGCAGTTGATCTCATACGCTATTACATACGGTATATGTATTGCAGACTAACATTATTTTCTGTCTTTGTTATGTTTATCATATGGGCAGGAGTCAAATCCATCTATCTTTAAAAAAAAATTATATCCTGGACTGAGATTTGGTATTGCAGTATTTTTTCCCTTTGTGAGGATACTTCACACAAAGCACTTGGCAGTCTAAGGATTAAGCATGTTTACGGCAGCTTTTTAGATATGACTTCTGTGGTTGTAGCTACGAAGGTGGGGGGGGGGGGTCGCATGTTGTTATGAACAGTCAGCAACGATGTTGCATACAATTTTCCTACTGTATAGTATTTTGAGCCTGTGATCGCCGATTGTTTTCCTCACTGTTATTGTTCCGTCTAATGCGGTGTTTAACCTCATTGATGTGCCCTCGCTAGGGTTCACTTCTGGGTCAACAACAATTCAACATTAGCTCTAACGAGGTTTTTATACATTGCCAGTGTTCCTTTTAAGGCTTTACCGTCTTCAAAGACCCCAAATTTTTTAATTTTATCCCCAGTTTTAATGCTAAAGTTCGATTTTTACTCAGTCTGACCCCCAGTTTTGACACCTAGAATTATTTTGACTCAGTATTGCACCCCTAGGGGTAGTCCGTTAAATCATCCTCACAAATCTGTGTTGATGCTGATGGACGATGTTGTGGACAAAAATCAATATCATCACGGGTGAAGGGCTGATTTATCGGCCTACCCTAGGGGATACGCTGTCACTGCATTACATAAAAACAAATGCGGCATTACATCAATTATGAGAATCCCCAAGTGGTCGAGTGGTCTAAAACGTTCTCCGATACGGATCACTGCCATCTCACCTGTGTCTGCGTGGGTTCGAGTCTCCGATTCGGCTAGTGTAGGTATGTGAGAAAGCTTGCCAGTTGCTTTTCGTGGGTCGGTGGTTCTTTCCGGGGTGTTCGCGGATTCTTCCTCCACCATTAATACTGGCCGCCACGTATAGCCTATCGTGTGCTGACAAATGGCGTTAAACCCCACAACAACAACAACAACAATGTCAAGCATGATTAGCAAGACATATAAACAGATCATAATACATAAATACAAATTGGACAAAACACACAAGTAATGGCTTGAGACATTAGCAAACATTTTAAAAGTCAGTGTGTAAAAGCGAATTTAGTATCTGGATAATATATAAAAATTATTAAAATTATTATTGTTTTTTTTTTAACAACTTTAAATTATTGGTCAAAGCTGAAGTTTAAAATAAATACAGAAGCACCAAACTAGGACTAAAAATCATATGCAATATGCTTAAAATGAAAGCTTACAGAGTAGAACAGTTGATTAGTACACAAGTGTGTGGGGTTTATTTTGTGGGTTTTTTTATTTTTTATTTTTTAACGGATAACGCTTGGTATCAATTTTAAATAAAGGAAAAGAACGGAGCGGCCACCTGAGGGAAACAGAAATGGAGGGAAAAAACTTCCGACTAGCATCAATAAATACAAATGGACTAGATAAGAGAAAAATAAACAAATTAATAGATTTAAGTGAATATAATGTAATATTGGTTCAGGAAACACACAATTTTTTTAATGAATATAAGACAAAATTAGAAAAAAAGTTAGATGCAATAGTGATTATTAATAATTGTAGAAGTGATGACATAAGGGGAGTGTAGCAACTATAATTAAAAATAGGAGGGGTTTAAATTGGGAAAGGGTGGATAAGGGTGAAAATTTCAAGGGTAGGACGATTCACATAAAGCTGGAAAAAATTCATATTATTAACGTCTATTTTCCAGCAACTAGATATAAAAAGCATGAATTTATTCAAAATTTGCACAAATATTTAAATGATTACACAATGGAACCATTTATTATGGGGGGGGGCGATATTGACATAATTGGAGGCTTAACAACAAATGATTTAACTGCGAAACGTATAATGGAATAACTTATACAGAAACATAAATTAAATGATATATACAGAGAAACAAATTTACTTAGGACCGAATGCACATATAAGTATAAAAATGAAAAAGCTAGTAGATTAGACAAGTTCTATGTAACATATTTTCAGGATAATCTATATAAAAATGCAAAAATACATGATTTTAAAATTTCTGATCATAAATTAATAAGTCTCGATTTTAAAATATTAAGTAAAAGAAAATGGAGGAAGGGAGTATGGAAACTAAACAACAAAGTCTTAGAAGTAGATGAATTTAAAGAAGAAATATAAAATGAATTAGAAAACTTTAAAAAAATTTGATAACAGAGATATAATTACGGATTGGGATATTTTAAAAAATAAAATTAAAAAAATGAGCAGTATATCATTCAATAAAAAGGAAAAAACTACAAGAAATGGAAAACAAGAAATTAAAATTCTTCTAAAAGGGAAATTACTAGAGGAACATATAAATCAATTACAAAACCAACTGGAAAGAAAAATCACTGATTAGGAAAATAGAGGGTTTGAATTAAGAGCGGGAAGATACAACACCATATACAAAAAAAGCAAATGGACTAAATAAAAAAAAGAGAGGAATTAAGGGGGGGGGGAGCAACTAGATAAAATAAATGAAAATGGGAGGGAAATAACAGGGAAAAACGAAATACCAGGGAAAATTATGGATTTTTATACCAACTTGTATACTTCACAAAACATTGATCAACTAACTATAAATGAATATCTAAAAGATATTATATGTGATAAGATATCATCAGAACATAGGGACCTATGTGATGATTTTATATCAGAAAATGAAATAAAAATTACAATCAGTCAGCTAGCGAAAGGAAAATCCAAAGTGAGTTAGCGCCGATTCTGGAAAATTTATATAATAACATGCTTGTAAAAAATGACATGATGACGGAAACAATGTAAGAAGGATTAATAGCAATTGTATACAAAGGAAAATGGGATAGTGAAAACCCAAAAAACTGGAGGCCCATTTCCCTCCTAACCAACTTACCAAATATCATGCCATCGCACAATGTGAAAGAAGGAAGGATGACCGGATTAACTGATTATGGAGATATGTAAAAAAAAAAAAAAGAGAAAGGAAACATAATCTACATTTGGACGGGAATTTCGACAACAACAAAAAAAACAAAAACAATAATTAAGATAACAGATCACATTGCAAAAATAATGATGGCCTGTGGCCGAGTAATAACAATTAAGAAATAACTAACATAGGCCATTATAACCGATAGAATTATTTAAAATTCAAAAATTAAGGACTAATTAAAGTCAGTAAAAATCACTTGATATCTCTCAAAAATTAAATATAAAATGGATTTATATACCAAACAGGGACTAGGGGTGAGAAAGGGGCCTTTGTATAGCGCTCTTTACGAGCGCTAACGCAAATGCGGCTAAGAACTCGTTTCCACCCCGATCTCCCTGGGAGGTGGCTACCCCCTCCCCCTTCCCCCACAAAAAAAAAATAAATGTAATATACCGTTAAACACTAATTAATTTGCATGTGTTTATATACCAAAATAGCAAACAGGGAGTAGGGGTAAGAAAGGTACGATCGCTAACGAGCGCTAACGCAAACGCGGGCTAAGACCTCGTTCCCCACCCTGATCTCCTGAAAGATGGCTAATATATCGTTCAACACTTATTAATTTGTATGTGTTTATATATAAATATCAAACAATCCTTAGGGAATATTCTTCTTACCTTTAAATATACAAAATGACAGGGTATCTGTATGGGGAAAGTAAGAGGTAATGACGTCATGGGGCTATATCACATGGCGCCACGCGAAGTGGAAAGGCCCTTAAAAGAGCCTAAGAAAAATATCCCATATGGAACACTAGTACATGCAAAACACAAAAACAAACATAACACCTCTACTTATTTCTCTCTCTCTCTCTCTCTCTCTCTCTCTCTCTCTCTCTCTCTCTCTTAACTATACAGCTCCCGTACTGTATAGTCGACTAATATAAATTGGAAATTTGGCCACAATAAATAACAGAGGGTGCCAAAACTCGAGTCGGGTGAAATACAACAAATAAATAAAGTATGGACCCTCACTCGAGTACAGCCCGCCTCATTTCAAAGAAGAAATTATGCGATGAGCGACACATATAAGCACGCACATAAAGCACTAGGCTTTTTGTTTTTCTTTTATCTATTGAAAATAGTACACCGTTCAGTTGCCCTTTAAAAATGATTAATAAAGTATATTAAAATAAAAATACAAACTAGTACTAAGGCAAACTGAGGAAATTTGACTGATATGCTGTCTCAACACGGAAACTAATATAGCATTCACACACATAGCAAATACACATATAGCAAAGACTAGACTAAGGAGACCTTGAGCAAAGGTCACAAACACGAATTAGGGGAGCGAATTCGAGCTAGGTGAAAGAAACTTGGAAATATAAATACCCCATCAAAAATTTAAAATAAATAAATTTTTGATTCAAATTTTTTTATATAAAAATAAAACAAACAACATACCTGGGGAATACACTTACACTTAAAACACTTTTCACTTTTTTTGGGAAATGAGGGGGCAAACAAATATTGTTAACCCTACAATAACAACTATTACGAAAAGAAACACCATAGTAGTCGTTAAGGATTTTTAAAAAGGGCTCACTGATTGATAACAAGATAATTAGGGAAATGGATTTTTTGTTATGTTAATATATGTTTTCATTTTACGACTGATAATGAAAGGAATTTTGACAATTTTGACGATTCATATATTAATCTGTTTTCATTGTAAAGGACGGTCATACTGACTGAGAGACGCGTTATGACCCTGTGTTAAAACTAAGTGGCGTGCACATAACAATTGAAAGATGCATTCGCCCAAGAACTGTTTAAAAAGGTGTATGTTGATGTGGTCATTTAGGTGCATTGATTCAAATTAGTTATTCATTGTTGTTCTGAAATGTAATAATAAGATAGTTTAATCTATGTCTATTCAATCCTAACTATTTAATTCTGTGGACTTAAATGCCATGTGTTTGTCGGGGAGACCAAACAATGACCTTTCAAAGGAATATGTTTGTAGGTAGTCCTTCAATATAAGATGACAACATGAATCTAAACAACATAAATATCAAGGTAGACGTATAGTCCTACAATATAAGACGTTTCTGCTGATATTTATGTTTTGGGGTGCCATTAAGTTTGAAAAGGTATGTGTGATCATATTCTAAAAGACGACACCCGTTACTGAAATAACTGTTACAGGACTCTTATAACTTTAACTATAGCTTCTGACCCTGGGACAAAACAATGTAACATTAAAAAAGGGGTGAGGGATCATGCATGTATCTGAATGAGTAGAATTCTTACCCGTGACAGTGCCATTATATGCACAGTCTTAAGACTAAGCACTTGTCCGTCATATTAATAGCCTGTACACTTAGAACTTGCTAAACCCGTCCGCAGTAAAATGAAATATGTCTTCTCAAATACATCCATATTTCAGTCGATCAAACGTCCGTGGTTGAGGGTTTAATTTAATCTTTGATAAACAAAAATTGAAAATTAAAAATTCAAGAAATACTTTTAGCTGATTAAGTATCCCCTCACAGTGACAAAAGAGTTACCATTCGTGCATTTGATTTTAAGTACTGAATAAGAGCGTTCTGTATAATATGGACAAATGAATATAAAATGCTCTGCAAAGTAATTGAATACTCACCTTTTTTCTTTTATCCATGTGTATCCAGGCTAAATACCAATTATTTCAGCTGTAGTTGTCATTATTTATAATTTAATTACAAATACCTTAAATGTGCCCATGAAGGGTCACTCTTTCCATGACCTTTCTATATGTTTGTGTGTGTGTGTGTGTGTGTGCGCGCGTGATTTGGATTTTTAACTTATTTTTAACAGTTTTTTCTTTCAGTTATATCGCTACGATGTCTATGGTATGGCAGTCACATTATCCTTACACTAGATTACGATGGCCGATTTACAAATATCTCTTACTTTAATATGTAGATCCGTCACGTCTAAAATGTGTACATGTACAAATTCATGTTACTTTGATGTTGTATTCTGGCGGCCGCTATCGGCCAACGTACTAGACATACTAGTCCTTGTATAAACCTCATAATGCTGAGCGCCCAGCGAGGCAGCTGTTAGTACCATTATTATAAGTCTTTGGTATGACCTGGCCGGGGTCTGAACCCGCGACCTCTAACCAGTTAGGCCACCGGAGCGGATATATATATATATATATATATATATATATATATATATATATATATATATAACTGTTTTGCTTCATTGTTTTATTATTTTTTATATCACATACTTTTACTGTTAAACAAATTTACCGTTATGAGCAATATCTACAATATTTATTCTTACAACTTTTGTAAAGAATTTTAGAAGTATCACTGTAGCACACTAGAGATTAAATTTATCATACCGGTCTTTTTCATGAAAAGTACTATAATAGATTTAACCAAAATTGGTTGTTGCTCCTTGTGATTCTGACTTGTTTTGCAATCCACTTTTAGCCATATAAAAAGATTTAACATATATTCTGTCAAGAATTTGTAAACAAATATAAATACACCGCCTTTAGGTTCTGACTTAATCAAAGTACCGCTCTTTGTCATATTACAGATTATAAAAGAGCTTTTAAAGAATTTCAAAATAATTTCAGAAATTTTAACGTAGTGACCTATGATTCTGACTTGGATTTATACCATTAAAAAGTATATCCTTATAACAATACTGAAATTTGGATGCACAAGTTTACGTGTTACTTGTGACATCATGGAAAAACTCAATCAGCCACCATCTAGCAGAAACTTGGAGGAGGTAGAAGCAGACTATGCAGTTTTACTTAGATGATGCGCTTGCAGATGAAGAAGACAAAGAAACATTCAGTGCTTTCCTATATAGTATTGGCCAGGATGGTAGAGACATTTACGACACATTTACATTTGAAGCCAATGAATCTGAAAAAATTGATCCACTGATCAAAACGTTTGAGGATTATTGCAGTCCGAAGCAGAACATTACAGTAAAAAGGCACGTATTCAATACAAGAATCCAACAAAAGAATGAAACCATCGACCAACATGTAACTGAACTTAAATTGATTGCAAAGAACTGCAAAATTTAAAATCTACAGGATGAAATGATTAGAGATAGAATTGTCTGTGGGACTAATTCGGATAAAGTAAAAGACTTTTACGAGAAGATCAGCTGACATTACAAAAAGCACTGGCTATCTGCAGAGCAGATGAATAATCCAAAAAAGCAGATTCAAAAAATTCAAAATGAAGCAACTGCATCAGAACTTCATGGTATGAAAATGAAGAAAAAAGAAAAGAAAATGGCACAGCCAACGAAAGTGGTAATGTTATATATGAAATTAGATTCCAGATTATTTAACTCTGGTAAATGTGGCAAATTACATGCTAAAGGTAGGTGTCCAGCCTATGGAAAAGCTTGCTACATGTGTCAAAAACAGCATCATTTTCTGAAATGCTGTAAGACAAGACGGGTGCATGGTATGCAAGAATACTCAAGTGAAAAGGAAGAAACATCTTTTGTAGGATCAGTGGCAAAGGCAAACACTGAAAGCAGTGACAAAGAATGCTACGTCACTCTGACTCTTCATGGTACTGATGTACAATTTAAAACTGACACTGGCTTGCAAGTAAACATCATTCCAAATCATATTTTTGAAACAATGAACATTGACAACGCTGAAGTAAAACCAACCAAGACCTGTCTCACAAGATAATCTGGCGACAAAGTAATTGTCATAGGCAAATGCAAATTAAACTGCATGAATCAAGAACTTGATTTTTATATCACAAAAACAAACCATCCACCTATTTTTGGGTTCAAAGCGTCTCAAGATTTGCACTTAGTACAAGTAGTTTGCAAAGTACACAGGAATAAGGACAATCATATCGTGAAAGAATTTCCCAGTGTGTTAGAAGGTCTAGGATGCATGAAATAAAGCTATCATATTGCAGTTGATAAAAATGTGATACCTATTTTCAATCCACCACGGAAGGTTCCTGCAGCTTTATGAGAAACACTTAAATCAACTTTGGAAGAGATGGAACGGAAAAATGTAATACGGAAAGTAGATGACCCAACAGAATGGGTCAGTTCATTAGTAGTTGTTGAAAAACCCAAGTCGGGAAAACTGAATTTGTATAAATCCGAAAATTTTTAATCATGCTATCAAGCGAGAGCGTTATCAACTTCCTACAATTGAAGATATAACCACAAGGATGTCTGGGTCTAAAGTTTTCTCCAAACTAGATGCCAATCATGGTTACTGGCAGATACCCATAGATGAAGAAAGTCAGTTATTGACAACATTTAACACCCTGTTTGGTAGATATTGCTACCTGAGAATGCCCTTTAGTATTAAATCTGCTCAAGAAGTGTTCCACAAACGTATGACACAGTGTTTTGAGGACCTGCCTGGAGTGGAGACTGATATAGATGACATAAATGTTTGGGAAACTTCAAAGGAAGATCATGATGGAAAACTGAAAAATGTTTTAAAGAGATGCCAGGAAATAAATCTGACACTGAATTTGGAAAATGCCTGTTTGAACTAACAGAAGTGTGCTACGTGGGACACATGGTGACATCATCAGGTATTAAACCTGACCCAGAAAAAGTAATATCAATCACAGAAATTCCCACGCCGACGGACAAAAAAGGAATTGAAAGATTACTGGGTACAGTGAACTACCTAGCGAAATTTATCCAAAATATGTCTACAGTGACAAAGCCAATCATAGCACTTGTGGAAAGTGACCCTGAATTTGTTTGAGAAATTGCACAGACACAGGCATTTGAAGAGATCAAACAGATTCTAAGAAAATAGCCTGTGTTGAAATACTTCGATGTTAAGAAGCCTGTCGTTATTAGCTGTTCTGCATCAAAACCAGGACTTGGAGCAGTGTTAATGAAGTCGGGCAAACCCATAGCACTTGTATCAAGGTCTTTGACAAATGCAGAAACAATATATGCACAGATTGAAAAAGAACTGCTTGCTGTGTTATTTGGTCTTGAAAGATATAATCAATATATTTATGGTTGTCAACTGCAAGATGAATTGGATCATAAACCTCTTGAATCAATCTCAAGAAACCTCTATCTGCCGCACCGTCTAGACTTCAGAGAATGCTTTTAAGACTGCAGAAGTACAGTTTTGATTTAACGTATTGTCCACGAAAAGAGTTAATTGTAGCAAATACATTGTCGAGGGCATACAGACAGACCAACACATCTGAGATGAACATGGATAGTGAAATTAGTGTTATGTGCACATGATCATGTCAAATATACAGATTGTAGATACAGTTTGAAGCAATAAAGAATGGAACTAAACGTGATATAACATGACCGAATTACAAGAAATGATTCAAAAGGGATGGTCAAATGATAAACATCTCGTACCTTTTTAAATCCGAAATTTCTGGAACTGCAGAGACGAACTTTTCAGAAATGGACGGATTAGTTCTAAAAGGAGAGAAGATTGTAATACCAGATGCTCTTCAGAAAGAAATGCTACAAGAGTTGTGTAATGTGTCGAATTTTGAATAAGTACTGAAGCTTAAAACTGAATACACTGTGCTTTAGTACAATCAAGCCAGCAAGGTTTTATGTGAAGGGTCACTTCGACTTTTTCCCATGTCAGTTGGTACGTTTCGAGGGTGGGGGTGGGGTGGGGGGCAGCATCTACGGCTAATTTAGAATTGACCTGGGCATCGCAAAGCTGTCCTGGGAAAGTAAACATTAAGATGCCGACCATATCCGCTTAATGGGAAAGCCATGTCAAATAGTCATTTAACAAAAGGAAGTTGGTATGTGTCGTATTTCTCAGATGCTAGGCTGTCAAAATCTGAATGAAGATATAATTATCTTGAGGAAAGAATTAGGAACGGCTGATTACGATTGGTCAGTTTAACTTAAGCTGTACACCCTGGAAGAAATATTGAATTTAAAGTAACGACTTTGGGCAAATTTCCTCAGTCCGAGATTTTTCGTGCATGAGGAGCAAGACACGTTTGACTATGAGCAAAACTAAAAAGTAGTTCTTGATCGTTAAGACAAGTAAGGGGACCAGGTAGCTGTCATGAAGGCAAAGACATGCCTTTTTTGCTAGGACGCACATTTTCTTGGAAAGGACAGCATTAAGGAAAACAGCTCACTGGAACAGTTTGGGACAGTCCGAAAGAAGGAAGTCCGGCTATGAGATCAAGCGGTTAGCATAAGAAACAGTATGACAGAACAGCTAAAGAGCTTCTGGAGACAAAGTTAGAATCAGAAGACAAGGTCTTTGTGAACCCTCTGTTGTCGTCAGAAAATGTAGCACTCCAAGGTCGTATGATGTGAAAATCCAGGATGATGCTATATACAGGAGAAACCGAACACATCTCTTACAAACAACAGAAACATTACCAGAGATATATGATACATACGAGGTTACAAACAAAAGAAACATTACCAGAGATATATGAAACATACGAGGTTACAAACAAAAGAAACATTACCAGAGATATATGATACACACGAGGTTACTAACAAAGAGGTCAATGAGCTGATTGACAAGATGCCATTAGTCATCAATGCGCCAAACCAAACAGGAGACATTCGAACAAGGAGTGGACGTCTAATAAATAAGCCTGCAAGATGCAGAAATTTTGTTATGTGAATTTGATATTTTTATATTGTGTCTTGTGAATATTAGAAACTGGAAGTGGCAAAGGCCATACTAATACATCTATTATATCACATCAGTTTATATGCAGTGATAACAACTGGACAAAATATTAGGACTATAGCTTTTAGTGGAAATGCCAATATATCACCATGTATTTGTTTTCATGAGTGTAAGAATGAATGCGAATGTTATGTGGCTAGAACTTAATTTTAACTACAATTAGTAGAACATTTACAACTCACCGGAAACTATTTAAAATATATATTCATGTGCAAAATAGAACTTAGTCAAGTTTGAATATGTTTACAAATTTATTCAGAAGAAAAGGAGAAATGAATGTGTGAATTTGAAAGAAAAGCACAAAACTCATTTTTAGGGGAGCTGGGTAATATTCGGTATTAACATTATGTTGCTACATATGGTCTGACAGTTACAGGTCACCTAAGGTCAGCTCCAGGCTCTCACTCAGTTGTAACCCTATATGCCTTACGATAACATTAGCGTGAGAAACTAGTGTAGTTGTATTCACTGTTTTAGTCAGTAGTAATCGAGCCATTAAAGTAGTTAGACCAAATATTGTTTTGTGCTATTTAGCAAATCATAACAATTACCTACTGTCCAAGAGAGAGAGAGAGAGAGAGAGAGAGAACACTGCGAAAATAGCAAATTTCATTACATTATCGTCAATTTATCAGGCATGAATATTGATCGTATATCTATGTATTAAAAAAAAGCGTATTTTTTTTTTAATTTCCCAGATTTCTTGTTTGGCTTGTATTAAGAGTAAAAGATTTCTTTCCCTTGGCGATTACCAACATTCGAAAAAACCACCGATCATACTCGATAATTAAGCAATGCCGAATTTTAATAATTTTTTCACGTAAAACTATTATCACTTTTTGTTTGTTGTTATTTCTGTAAATGTATACTGGGTAGCTGAGCGTGTTTTTGGGGCATTTTGTGTTTCTGTGTTGTTTTTTTTTTTGTGCCTATTTTGGGGTCCTTAGCGTGACTGAGGGTTTCATTTCCGGGTCAGAATAAAAGATTGGTTGTTTCCCAAAGAATGATTGATTCATAATTTATTACACGGTGAACAAAAGAAAATAAGTTACATTTCGTAATATTTCACAACGAAAGGTAAAGCAAAAGAAAACCTCTACTCCATTTAAATTAGCTATGATTGAACTGGGGGTCCATCTCAGTATCGGCTCCTAACCTGGAACCACTTTAGTATGACCCGGAAGTGCAAATTGTAAACAAGTCGCATTATAATCGGAGTGTACCGTAATTAATTTTTGGTACTTGGCCGAATACATCTAGAATGTGAGATCAGTTTAGTCAATAATTTTTTCAGGCTGTGAAGTGTTCAAGAGATGTGGTTTCATGACATTAGGTAGATGCTGTTTATCTTTGCGTTGGTAAAAATAAAAGGCTCACTGCGTTACAAATTGAGTTGTTTATGTTGCCAAGACTACTGTACCGACTTAATTCAAGTTTCTTGTGTATGGACCAGTGTGTAAAAATGTTGCGTTCGTCCAGTAAGAAATGTAAAATTTTGTATGTTAGGGTCCCGCCAAATAAAATTTGGATTTATTGATTTCTCATTCAAATCGTGCTTATTACAATTATTATTATTATTATTATTATTATTACATAGTATATTGAAAAATGTTAACCATGTCAAATATTTTAGAGTACTTGTACCTCATAGTACTGATCCTTAACTGGACAACACACATAAAGTATGACAAGAAATGCAAATACATGTAAGGCTTTGAAGTTTATAACAACAAGCATGCTAACCAAAAATACTGTACTTTAATAAACAGTCCATTAATCTGTCCACAACTTGGGTAAATGTATTGACTGCTTGAATATTGTGTAAATGCAGGGATTCCTTGACAGAACATTATAAATTAAATAAAATCTTTTTTTCAAAAATTATAAATAAGTTATTATTCAGATCATGCTATCACTCTTTATTAAAATTCTATTTTCAGCTGTCCCCTGAATCGCATCTCCTGTAAATAATCAAAAGTGATTGTTTGGAGTCAGATTGCCATGATGGCCAAGTTAAAGGACCCAAGAACATGCAGAATTTTCTTTTCTTCACCATTTAATGGAATGGAAGAGGAAAGAGAGGAACTGACACGCAAATATTTTCCACAAATCCATCACCTCTGTAATTCTAAAGGTCTGCAGTTTGTGGCGGTGGACATGAGATGGGGAATAACAGCAGAATCATCTGAAAATGCGCAGGTCATCAACATCTGCCTTCGGGAATTAGACAGATCAGACATGTTTGTAGGATTTTTTGGCCAGGTATAACTACTTATGATTGCTTTTTGTTATTAAACTGCACATATTGCAGTTATAGAAAATGAAAACCAGGAAAGTATGTGTTGTCTTAACATTTTTTTTATAGGATACCTCCAACTTTGCTGTTTTTTCTGTCTTTGACTGAGGTTACTTGAGTAGGACATTCTGTTGTCAATGTCAGTTTTGATTGTCTGATGTCTACTTATTTTCTATATTCCTTGTTGCTGTCATCATATTTTATCTTGGATTTAACATATATTGGAATAAAAACTGATTTATTCCAGGATGTATTGGAATCAAAATTGATTTATTTACATAATGTATTGGAATTAGAACTGATTTATTTCCACGATGTATTAGAATCAAAACTGATTTATTTACATAATGTGGAATTGGAAACTGATTTTTTCGCATGATGTATTGGAAAATGTATTGGAATCAGAACTAATTTTTATCCAGGATGTATTGGAAATAAAACTGACTTATTTCCAAGATGTAGTGGAATCAAAACAAATTTATTTTAAGGACATATTGGAATCAACACTGACTTATTTCCAGGATGTATTTGAATTAAAACTGACTTATTTCCAAGATATAGTGGAATCAACACTGATTTATTTCCAAGATGTACTGGAATTAAAACTGACTTATTTCCAAGATATAGTGGAATCAACACTGATTTATTTCCAGGATTTATTTGAATTAAAACTAACTTATTTCCAAGATATAGTTGTTGTTGTTGTTGTAGGGTTTAACACCATCTTTCAGCACATGATAGGCTATAAATGGTGGCCAGTATTAATGGTGGAGGAAGAACCCAGGAAAACCCCAGAAAGAACCTGCACCGACCCACGAGAAGCTACTGGCAAGCTTTCTCACATACCCACATTGGCTGAATCCGAGACTCAAACCCATGCAGACAGAGGTGAGATGGCAGTGATCCGTAACGCAGAGCACTTTGGACCACTCGGCCTCTGATTTATTTTAAGGACATATTGGAATCAACACTGATTTATTTCCAGGACGTACTGGAATCAAAACTGATTTATTTCCAAGATATAGAGGAATCAATACTGATTTATTTCCAGGATGTATTTGGAATCAAAACTGATTTATTTCAAGGATATGCAGAAGCCTTTAGCAGTGTTCATTTTCTCTCGCACTAACAAATCTCTAGCACTTCAAAATGGGAGACAAGACTTCCACTGTTACATTTTATAAAGTGTACCATGATATGCTTTATGGAAAACAATTTCATTAATATATCTGAATATATTTTGTTGGCTTTGGAGTAAAATGAACTGTTGGCTATAATTTCATAGACACATTTTCCTTTTTTGTCCTGATGAACATAAATATTGAAGCATAATACATATATATAAAAGTGTATCCCCTAGGGGTGATTGACAGTAAAAAAAAAATCCCATTGTTGTCAGAAAATTGGGAGTCAGTCTGAGTAAAAACAAACTTTGGCATCAAAACTGGGGTGGGGGGGAGGCAAATTAAAATTTGGGGGGTCTCTGAAGCACAAATGAGGGTAAAGGGAAACACTGTTTTATATATATATATATATATATATATATATATATATATATATATATATATATATATATATATATATATATATATATATCTGTGTGGGTTCGAGTCCAAGGCTCGGCTAGCATGGGTACGTTGGAAAGCCTGCCAGTAGCTTCTCATGGGTCGGTGGTTCTTCCCTGGGTTTTCCAGGGTTCTTCCTCCACCAGTTATACTGGCCGCCATGTATAG
This sequence comes from Sinohyriopsis cumingii, assembly GCA_028554795.2. Classification (NCBI taxonomy): domain Eukaryota; kingdom Metazoa; phylum Mollusca; class Bivalvia; order Unionida; family Unionidae; genus Sinohyriopsis; species Sinohyriopsis cumingii. The sequence continues at coordinate 150,542,360 of CM068824.1, forward strand.
CCTACCTTGTGCTGAAAAATGGCATTAAACCCTACGACTACAACAACTACATACATATATATATATAATTGGAGAGCCATAATCCCTCTGATGTAGCATTTGACAGAATGAACAATATGTCGAAACTTAATTGACATTAGACTTGTGAAAGTTCTCCAGCAATTTTATTCTGTCTCACACATTAAAAAAAACTGATAAGGAGTTTCCTTTCAAATTTATAACAGGCATGAACTCTTGATCATCAGTTAGTTTTCACAAACTATACATAAGAATTGATGTGAATCCACAAATATAATTATTTTCTTGTTTGAAGAGTATTAAATAGATAACACAGACTAGTCTTTCTTGGAAGAAATCAGAGTTTATTCCACCAGTTTGACATTTGATGGACCAGGTATGTGATCCCTGCTTGGAAAAGCCAGTGTTTTCTCCACCTTTGCAAGAAAATGGGTCCTATATATGGGACCCTTCTCCATTCCTATCATTTCATCACCTAGTATTACATTGCCAAGAACATCCACATTCAACCCCTTTTACTTACTGCATTAATCTCATAGTAGCATTTATTCCTCAAAAACATTACCTGATGTTAAACCCTCCCTCACAGATCCAACCCTCCCAGGATTAAATTTTTAGCTGTCAAAGCTAATTATTTTCTGCCCATATGTGTGCCAGTCAGACTGATGTCTCCTTGGTACAGGGATTAATACCAATCCCATGAATACTCCAGTTACTTCTTACCCTTTTGTCAAAGAGCACAGTCTATCTTGATGAGAGATCTTACAAACCATCTTTAGGAATTTTGAGAAAAGAGAAATTCAACTTTTGAACAAGTTGGAGGAGTTTCTTTTCGCAATGAAGTATACTCCATGTGTATGTCCATCTTTTTCATGCTCCTTTCTTTTGACAACAGAGTCTTTTGGTTGACTGTAGAATTAAAACTTGTGTATGTCCATCTTTTTCATGCTTCTTTCTTTTGACAACAGAGTCTTTCGGTTGACTGTAGAATTAAAACTTTGTCTCAAACATATACATATGTACCTTTTGGGACTTACCTTCATGGGTTGCTAGTGCGTTATCTTGCCTTAGGGCACTGGTGATATGTTTAATAGCTTTATTTTGTTGTGCAAGTAAATTTTGTGCTATAGACATTTTTGGGGTGCAGTGGTTATTTTAGTGGATACTGCATGTATTGCTATATTATTTCTGCTTCAGTGAGATATATACATGTTAGTTTTCTATAGATAGTTTACAGTCATAACGCCCACTGCATAGTTATTAAAAGTGATGCTTCATTTACTTTACATGTTTAGGCAGACTACTGAACCTTGTTTTACAGGTAAGCTTAAATCAGATCATATGTTTAATGTCCACTTTGTACTTGTTGCCTAGTACCATCAGCTCTTAAGTCCATGGCTGGTTACACAAGTATAAATTATCTGCTTTATGTTTCATCTTATAGATTTTAGACCATTGGCAGAACTAAGTACAAATAATGTAAAGACTGGAAAGTGGTGGACTACAACCATAGTACATGACTAGCATGCATGGATTGCTGTAATGTATGCAATGGCCAGACTGTAATGTATGCAATTGCCAGACTGTAAGTATGCAGTGGCCAGACTGTAATGTATGCAATGGCTAGACTGTAAGTATGCAGTGGCCAGACTGTAATGTATGCAATAGCCAGACTGTAATGTATGCAGTGGCCAGACTGTAATGTATACAATGGCCAGACTGTAATGTATGCAATGGCCAGACTGTAAGTATGCAATGGCCAGACTGTAATGTATGTAATGGCCAGACTGTAATGTATGCAATGGCCAGACTGTAAGCATGCAGTGGCCAGACTGTAATGTATGCAATGGCTAGACTGTAAGTATACAGTGGCCAGACTGTAATGTATGCAATAGCCAGACTGTAATGTATGCAATAGCCAGACTGTAATGTATGCAATGGCCAGACTGTAATTTATGCAATGGCCAGACTGTAATGTATGTAATGGCCAGACTGAAAGAAAGTGTGCCTCAGTACTACGAGCACTTTCTGAACAGAAAGGGAAAGCACCAAAACACACTCAGAGAGACAAGGATGCTATTAGTGTTTATGCTGACACCACTTTGGTCAATAACTTCCTGTTGGAGGGGTATAATAATCCAGAAGGCTTACTAGCCAGGAAGCAATCCAGGATATCCCTTTCAGTGACAGCTATGACCCTGGCAGTCCTTTGCTGCCTCAACTTGACAGATCACATTTGGTTGAACCAATAGGCGTGATACCACATGGGTTTAATGGTCACTCGGACTCTACTGAATACATACGAGTGAGATTAAGATCAAGTAAAGCCAACTTAGATAATCTCTCACATGAATGTTGGGACCATTCTGTGGATCAAGTATTCCAAACCCATCACTTCATAAAGAACTAGACAGCTTCATGAGAGATAAAATGGCACTTTTCCACCATAAATGGACTCTGCCATATGTATCTGAATGCAACAGGTCAATGCCAAACTTGAATCTACTGTTAAAGGAGGGAATATGCCTACCAGAACACCAGCATGCTTGTATGGATCAACATACTTAGTACAGTTGCATAGTGCCACAAAATACTCTGTATCTCTATGGTATGTTGTTGCTGTCACCCTTGACTATTACATGATGCTGGTGCACAGGAGAAAGAAGAATGAGCAGAGTGTTAGGACAGATAGAAATAGTAATTAGTAAAGGAAGAAGTCAGGAAAGTTTTGCCAAGCTACCATCGCCACAGAGAAGTTGGTGTACTTCTACTGGCATATCTTTGGGAATCATTAGATCCTACTTGTAGATGGCTTACAGCATAGAACAGGTGAGTTCAGATAGCCCCTGCTTGAAGGATACCAAGCTAGGAGCTTCTACAACGATAAATGGTAAGGAATTCCAAGTGCCAATGATTCAGGGGAAGAAACTGAACTTACACCTGTTTGTAAAGGTAGATATGCGCTGATATTTTTAGTTCTGCTTGACAGCAAGAGTCAGATATTGACTGGTGGGACTGTTTACAAGCTTGTATCTTATAAAGGATAGCTGACTGTGCCTTGGTCTTTTGGATTCCAGTGTTCAAGCATTGGAACGATGTTGCTAGTATTCCAATACTGATTCATAATATATCTAGCAGTCCTTTACTGTATCATCTCCAGTGTGTGTATCTGATCCATGGTATTCAAGGCCTGGTCTCACAAGAGATAATTTTGCTGTGTATTCGCTCATTACTGATTCAAAGGTTGCTTCAGTGAAACCCATGGATACTGTTCCCTTTCTTAACTATCCTGTCAATATGGTGTTTCCATGACAGGTCCTTGGATATATCCACTCTAGGTACTTTATAACATCCTCTGCATTAAGAATGTGCCCCTTGGGCATATAGCTGGAGATGATTGGAGACTTCTTCCTGTATACTCTAAGGATGCATCATTTCTTGAGCTGGAAGGCCATACCCCATAATTTCTGCCACTCTGCCAATTTAATCAGGTCTTTGTTGAGGATCTCACCATTGATATGTTGATAGACTGTGAAATTCATATGCAAACAACCTTGTGTTGAGCAGAACGATAGGTCGAAGGTCATTAATGAAGACCAGGAAGTGGCTGGGTGACAGCATACTGCCTTCAGGCACACAGCTGGTGACTGGAACAGATGTTGCTTCATCAACTGTAACTCTCTGTGACCTGTCTATCAGCAAGTCCATAATCCATAACATAGTGTTACCAGAATAACATAGTTGTCCAATCTCCGAAGAAATCATTTATAGGGGACACGATCAAATGCCTTACTGAAGTTGAGGACCTTAAGGTTGTTCTGTTTCCCTCTGTCTAGGTCACTGGATAGCTCATCCACCATTTTTAGTAGCTGAATCTTACAGCTCCTTCTGGTGTAGAAGCCATTCTGATGGTCTGTAAGGATATGATGTTCATCCAGGTGTTGCATCATGTTGTTAACTCTGATGTGCTCTAGCTGCTTACAACAGATATATGTTAAGGAGACAGGGTGGTAATTGCCAGCCTTGTATCTTTTCCCATTCTTGAATATGGCTGTCACGTTAGCAGTTTTCCACGCTGCTTTTAATAATCAGGTTGAGAGGCACTTCTGAAATATATGGCACAAAAATGGAGCACATTGTTCTGCAAGTTCTTTCAGGAATAAGGTCAGATTATGGATGCCTTCTGTGGGTTTAGCTGCCTTAGTAAGCTGCCTACACCCTCAGTGGTGAATGTTATACCTGGCATGGTGGGGAAGACATATTGATATTGCCTATTCATTATATTGGCCCTGTCCTTTGCTTCTGAGTGAAGCTTCCCCTGTTCTTTCAGTGGGGATAAACCACAGCTGTCTTTTTTAAGAGACAGTTTGATGTAGTTCCAGGACTGCTTTTGTTTGTTGGGTTGGTGTTCTTGTTCTGGGACTCCAACTTGTATGAGGTTCTCTAGGTATTTCTAGTATGCTTGCCATTCTAGTTTCTGGACTTTAGTGTTGGATTCTAGATACAAGCACCTGTCTTTAGCCTTCCCTGTAGCTTTCTGTCAAGCAAAGAGTTTGTTGTATTGTTTTGTTGTTGTGATTTCACAGATTTATCTATCCAAATCTTGCTGATTTTATTTCCAGAAATTAGCTTAGAAGGGATATATTTGTTCATCCATATCTTAAGTTTCCTCTTGAAGCTTTCCTGTGTTGTGTTTGTAGAGAATTTTCTCATCTCTTTTTATGAATGGTTCCTAGTAGAATCTTAGCTTTTCATGAATTTGATTGTTGTCTGTTTTCTTGTATAGGTAAACATGATGATGAGGCTTCTTTACTTTCATTGGCATAAGGTAGACTCAATAAAGACTGCATTATGGTCCCCAGTACCTAGGATTACTTCATATTTATTGATCAATGTCCTGTTGATAGTGAAGAAGAGGTCAAAGGTATTTGATGAAGATTATTTGATTCTTGTAGGTGCATCAGAAACTTGCTCCAGGTAGGCATCTTTGGTAACCATTAGTAGCTGTTGGCACTGGGGGCTCTTTGTAGCATGTGGCACCAGGCTCTTGCTTTTCCATTCAGTGCCTGGGATGTTAAAGTTGCCTCTCAGATATAGGTGTGCACCCTGAGGAATCCATGACAGACACATCTGGAGTTGCTCTAAGCAGCTGGGGTCAGTTTTGGATGGTAGTTTTGTAGAAGGATCCATTGTAGAGATCTGATGCCCCATTCACCTTGAGTTTGATCCATACCATCTCACAGTTACTATCTCCAATGAACTCTTTGGGTTCACAGCTCAAGTACTAATCCAAAACCAGTACAAACACACTGCACCCTTGTCTACCAGCTGTTTGATCTTTGCGCTACACTTTGAAGATAACTGGGAAAACCTCAGCAGACAACAGGCTTTAAATTTGTCTAGCCAGGATTCAGTTCCAGTAATTGATGCTATCATGTTGCTTAGCAGTTCCTTCTTCCCAGGTCCTTTAATCAATTGACAACTTATGACAAAGGTTTTCAAAGGTAGATCGAATCTCTGTCCAGGTAGAACATCTGCTGTGGATACTGTACCTTGTTTATGTGTTGATGATGTGGCCGTTGGATTGCTGAAACTGTTTGGGTACAGTCACTTAGGCAGGAGTAGTATTTCTAGATTCAAACAGGGTTGTTGAATATTCCAGTTGAGAAGTTTGAAACTCCACATTGAAAATACTCCCAACTTACATTGGTCAAGGCTTTGAAGACTTCATCTTTCGTACCTGTACATTCGTGATGGTACAATATTTTGATCATATTTATACTCGGTGCACTCTATGCCCTTTTGAGTGCCACATTACCCATATTGATGTGGAATCAACTTGTTCACATGCCTGATCACTCAGAAGGAAAACTTGATTAGTAATTGTCTGGAATGCAGCCTATCTCAATCTACTAGACTGAGTATAGTTTGCTGTTACTTTAGACAGTCTTTACCAGTTATATGGGTAAAACAAGTTTTGGCATTGCCGCATTCCTATATAGAACCATCCTTGGCATCTCTTACATGGACCACATCACAAATGAAGAAGTGCGTAACACCATCAGGCGCGAATAGGCCAATATGAGGACCTCCTCACCACTGTCAAAAAGAGAAAGCTGAAATGGTATGGCCATGTCACTAGAGCCAACAGTCTATCCACAACAGTACTACAGAGCAGCATCCAGGGTGGCAGAAGGAGAGGTAGACAGAGAAAAAAGTGGACTGACAACATCACAGAATGGACCAGGAAAAGTTTTGCGGAGACACAGGCATTGGCACATGATCGAGACAAGTGGAGGGAACTGGTCAGATGTTCAGCAGCACAGTGCCTCAATGACCACACTAGGTCATGAGACTGATGATGATGATGATGATGATGATGATGTATAGAAGACAAAGCATGCTCATCAGCTCCATCATCTTTGCTAGAACTAGCAATGATAACAGAAGACTCTGTCTTCCAGTCATTAATCAAAGAAGTCTTTTTCTTTTTACCACCAGAGTTTGGTACTTCTCCTTCTCCATGAACAGCTTGGTCCACAGTTCTGGCATCTGTTGACTTGCTAATCAAGAAAGATGAATCAGTGTTCAAGTTGCTACCACAGTATAGTCATTTTCACTAGCCAAGGTTCCAATTACCCTATGTGCTATCTACACCTTGGCATATTGAGCAGATATTTCTGTGCTTCGGGTCTGTGAATTTCATTGGATGCGACGGCAAGCCACCACATCCAATCAAAATTAAGTTGTTCAATTTTGAACACTGTTCCTGCGTGATCAAGCCAAAGGGAACACACAACTTGAATAGACTGATGAATAAGCACTTTTCCAGTGCTGGTCTGTGTTTGCACAAATACCTTTCGCTCAAATAGACCTGTAATGGCTTTCTTATGGTACATAGTCATACTTCTGATGTTAAACTTACAAAGTATCCTTTTTAGGTCAGTTGCCACCACTGTTTTCAGCCAATGTACAATGCACAATGCTATTGGTTAGTTGGCATTACATACTAAGGGAGGCAACACATGAAATCCAATAGATGTCGCTAGGACAAAAAACATGCTATAGCTGTTCGATCTGTCAAGGTGTAGACAGGGTTATTGGAACCTTGGCTAGCGAAGATGCAGTATAGTCAAGTGGATGACTTATTAGTCTTTCCACAATGATGCCTACCATAAAATTTAGTACGAGATTTTATAAAACATACACACACCAGTGTTTCACATAGACACCCCTGCAGTAGACAGAGACATTGCAAGCCAGGGAATGTCAAAACCCTCCTCATTATAAATGGACTGAAAATCCTTTAATGACACAACATTTATTACAGAATGTCCTGGTAGTAGGCTCCATGTTGGACTTGGTGGCAGACTTCAAACAAACAGAAAACAGAAAACACCATGATTTCCATTGGACTTGTGTTGGAGTCTGTCTCTCCATTGGCACAGGTTCTAAATTTATTACTATTGGTTGAAAGAGATGCTTATAAAGCCAAGTTAAAATCACATTCATTCTCTTATAACCTCCGTTTCAATGGCAGGTGAAGGAAACACATAAGCAGTCTACTGAAGGAACAAATCTCCCAATTACACAGCCACTACTGGGAGAAGTATCTCAGAACGAAAAGAGGAACTAGATCCCTTGACTTCTGCTTTCTGGTTTGTGATGATGGTTTATCAGTTTACGTATTCATGTACAAGTTAATCATATTCCAGACAGACTGAACATTTTAGTGGACTTGCAGTCTGTCAGAATGGAATGACCTAAAATAAATGGAATGGTTAACTGATCCTGTAGCTTTCAGTTGCTTAATTATGTACCTGCTGGGATTGACCATGGGTGAACCTAATTGCAACAATGGTTATGCAAGACCTTCAACTTTTGTCTTACCAGTACCTGATTGGAAGGACTAGGCAGTCAGCACTAATGTTGACCCTCCAACACCACTGATTCCAAAGGTGCTACAGAAAGCAAGAGAACTGAAATGTCACCTCATCTTGATTGCTCCCCGAGGTGAGAAAAATAATAGATAAATGAACCAATAAATCTAGCAGTAGAAATCACAAGAAAAATTGAAATATTTCCTCGTACGATTAAGCAATCACAATGGCAGGCATTTCATCCGAATCCAAAGCTGTTGAACCTGCACCTCAGGATCATATTAAACAAGCCCTCAAGAACAAACAGTTCTCACAAGAGGTGCTGGATAGACTCTCTTGAGCAAGAAGGCCCTTAATTTTGAGTACCTACAAGGGGAAATGGAGAATTTTCTCATAACGGTGCATGTATGAACACATATATCCACTTAAGGTATCAATACCCAGATAGCTTGCTTGCTTCTTGGACTATCTGAAGAAAAACTGTTAACTCCTTTCACAACGAAAGGCTACTGATCTACAATCTCTGACACATAACATAATCATGGAAGAGAGGAGTATAGGACAAAACAAAGATCTTTCTGATCATCTGTCAGATTTTGATTTCAGGTGCACAAAGTTAATTGCCTTCTGCACTGAATGGAATCTCTCTTTGATTCTAACCTGACTGAATAAGGTACCATTGTTGTTGTTGTTGTAGGATTTAACGCCATTTTTCAGCACACGATAGGCTATACATGGCAGCCAGCATTAATGGTGGAGGAAGAACCCGGGAAAACCCTGGAAAGAACCACTGACCCACGAGAAGCTACTGGCAAGCTTTCTCACATATCCACATTAGCCGAATTGGAGACTCAAACCCACGTATACAGAGGTGAAATGGCAGAGATCTGTAATGGAGAGCGCTTTAGACCACTCGTCCACTCGGGTCCCCAGGTACCATTTGTACTGCTCGCTAGAACTAAATTGGTACAACTCTTGTATAAGACCCACTTTATACTCATCTTAGTTAAAACAGGCAGAATCAGCAAAATGCATGCTTTGTTGGTTGATTTTGGGTAAGTATCACACATGAGAGCCTCTGCATTCATTGCCAAGTACATGTTCTCACTCATGGGCAAGCCTCTTTCTAGCCTGGACCCTTCAACTCAAGGTTATTGACAAGACCCAGTAAGAGCTTTCAAGCGCTGAAAAGAATCAAGCCACTATGAAGAGGAAGATCTATCTCAGTGCAGGCTCTTTTGTCCTGGATAACATGGGTTATCCATTCTGCATACAGAGAATTAACCCAGGATCAAATGAATTTTGCATGCATTTTGACTCATGAAGCTAGGGAAGTTGCAACAAGTGATGTATTGAAGTAAAACTGTTCCCAGCTGATTTTATACAAGCCATGGGATAGAGTCAGCTTTCGCTAGTGTCTCAGGCCTATCACTGCAGTGCAACAGATTAACTTCTTGGATTGTTTGGCAGCTTTTAAGAATGTGGCATGATTTCTACTGGATTTGCAGGAGAAAATGTTTCCTGTTTTCCTAAAGCTATATCTTGGTGTACAGAGGCAGGTCCTTTGCCTTAGGGAACTGGAAATGGCCTTTCCAGGGTAAGGGTTATCACTCTGTCTGCCATCTATGTAGGCAGTCAACTTTTAGCTTTCATTGATAAAAATTTAGCCTGTGATGGCTATATTTGTGAGGTAGTGCGTGCTCTTAAGGTATTATGATTGGGTAAGTATTATCAAAGAAACATAGTTTACTCGATAAATTGGTATCCTGTTTTAACTAATTTAAAATAATTCTACAGCAAGAGTTCAAATAACAGTGCCTGCATATGTGATTTCATCATGGGTGCTTTCATTTAGACTGCTCCTTATTTCAGTCAATTTAAAGTCAGCATTTTTATTTGGAATCATTAGCAGTATTATTATTCCAGTGTTTTATACTTTATTTACGCAGAACAGTCATAATCATTAGTCTGAATTCATTCATATCATGTGACTTTAAACAATAGTACATTAACTTGCATTGGAACATTAATTGTTATCATCTTCACTGACTTGGAATTAGGATGAAAAAGTCAGATGTTCTTTAATGCTTTTCAGCTAGTCCATATAAATTAGAGTTTGCAATGTCAAGGGCCTTGATGACTTAGTGGAACTGCCTTGCCAAGACACATAGTACAATCATGCAAACAATATCATGTTAGGTGCTAATGCTTACATATGCCCTTTCAAATTTTACTGTGCTGCTAGGTTGCAGCCTGGAGAAAACACTGAAAGTCCTTATCATTGGAATTGGACAAAACATGTGACAGGAATGTCATTTACTGACAAGTCTCACTGTGATCTCCTAACCTGCTGACTTATTACTGACTGAGAAAACATAACAAGAGTGTCCTTTACTGACAAGTCTCACTCTAATTCCCTAGCCTGCTGACTTATTTACTGACAAAACATTTGCAAATTTGCTGATATCAATGTTTTAGCAAAGACTCGTGAACATTTACATTTCAGAGATATGGATGGCATGGTGCTGAAGACAAAGTACTTCAGCAGAACTTTGATAATGCTGTGGGTCGATATCCCTGGCTGAATGAAGTGAGAGACAAAAGTGTTACAGAACTAGAGTTTCTTCATGGACATCTAAACAATCCAGGAAAACTTCCAGCTTGTATCTACTTTAGAGATAAGGTAAATTGCAAGGAAGCAGGGAATATAAGTTTATCATTGTATGTATTTTCACAGTGTCGAGGAGCAGACGTGCTACTTAAAACTGCATCAGAATTATCTATAATAGATAGGACAGCAATATATCTATAATTAAGTACTTTTAAGAAGATTATTCATGTTCATTTTTATGCCCATCATGACATTGTTAGGGCATATAGTTTTACCTTTGTCTGTCTGTCCATTCATCTGTCAGACTTTTAAAAAAAGTTTTGTGTTCAGGTCATATTTTGAGCCATGTAGTGGAGCATCTGTGTTCAATGAACTACTGGTAGTTTGAAAAAACCCCAGCAACTTATGATTTATCTTTGCCAGGGCATTTAATTATCAAATTATATTCAATAAATATCTTTTAAATATATACCTTACATTACTACTTATTAATTTTAACAACATAGACCATGATATGCCAGTTCATGATGCAATGGCAGATCAGGGTCTATATTGTTTGCAGATGGATTCATTTTATAAGTGAGTTTATACAGTACCATTCCAAACGAGACCAAAATATTAATAAACAGATTAATTTGATTTGATTAGATTTTATTCTTGTTTTATTTCCTTTAAGAACATTTCATCACAGATAATCATTACTCTTGAACTTAGTTTGTGATACTAGAATTGATGCAGAAATTTATAATCTAATATTGTTTTCAGTTGGCATCTGGTTGGCATAGGATACTTTTATCCAGTCCCAAAAAAAGTTAAATACAGGCAAGTACCTAGGGAAATTTTTTTTTAGTGCACCATGTAAATCATAAGTATTAATTGAAATATGGAAATGTTTAGAATGATAATCTAACCAGTGGTCCAATCTCAAAGCATGTGTATTATGACCTTGATAAAAGTTGTCTACCCTTCCACAAAGAGCATTGACCGTTCTGATAGCCATATGCATCTTTCAGTCATTTGATGAAGCTAAGAGAGAGGAGGGTAAAAAGAAAGGAGATACAAAGCATGTGATTAAATACTCTGCTGAGAGTGAACATTCCACTGAGATGCTGGAAGATCTGAAGAGAAAAGTTTGGGAAACAAGAGATAAGGTAATATTTAAGAATATCAATGCTTAGGACATTTAATTGTTGTAGTCATGAAACAATCTGTATAAAAGCATTTATGGGATATATTTCAGAAAATTTGAATGGGGTGATGCATTGTTGCATCTTGAGTGGTGGATCATGGGTTTCCTGCAATGTTTTGCCTGGTTTCCCTCCATATTTTGACCCCATGTGCCAACCCTGGGTATCCTTTTTTGCCATGGAAAAAGAAAGAAAAATATACAGGGAACTTTTCTTTAGTGTATGTCCAACCACAAGGTTGTTGGCATGAGCAGTGGACAAAATCGTTAAAAGTGAAAAAAAAGCACATAGATGACAATGAATATTCATCTTAAAATTATGTTTTTTGCACTGAAAGGTTTGTGGTTGTCAGTCGAGTTGGACTGCGAAGACTTTGATTACATCTGGTGCAAGATATTTTTGAGGGTAAAGTCACATGTATGGCAAGGAAGATTTCATTTCTTTTGAGTTTGCTTAGACATCAGTATAGCTTTCTGCAGCAGCCATCTTGAAAATGGGATTTTCACAACAAGACCTCGTATGTTGTCTAGTTGGTAAAACATGAAAATGGTGCTGGTCTGACTTCCTGTATGACCATCACAGCAGCCATCTTGAAAATCTTATTGCTACATAACTGATCATGAAGGGCAATTCATATTGACATTAGGTTTTCGCTAGAATACTACCTGTTGTATCATTGCCCTTATATCACAGATTGGAAACTGCCAGTTTATTATGCGATGGCAGATCTAGTTCTGTGCAGTTTGCAGTTGGACTTGTCTTGTAAGTGACTATATATGGTAACCCTACATGTAATTTAATTTGAATTTACTAGAAAAATTGGATCAACTCTGCTGTAATCTAAAATTTAATTTGTCTATGTAAGGGATGTTACGGATATCTGTTCTGCTCATTACTCCTAACAAGCTGCACAGAACCAGATCTGCTAGCAGTTTGCAGTTGTGCTCATCTTATAAGCAGGTACATACTGACATACTGTACTTTAGAAGTAGGAAGGGCAAGGGGAGATAGAATTTGTCATATATCCAGCACAGACCCAGGGGTTGGGGAACTTTACTCTGGCTCATGACTTGGAGACTGTAAAAAGTCCCCACCCAACAATTATATATACATATAATAGAAACAAGGGGAAATGTGTGTATATATATATATATATATATATATATATATATATATATATATATATATATATATATATATATATATATATTACACTAACTGGACATGTAAAGAGAAATATGGATTTATAGTATTGAAGCATATGCCCCTGGATCAGGCCATACCCTTGGAGGCAAGGATTGAAAATATGGTTATAGGCAATGCCATGTCATCTACCTTATTTTAGTCTTTAGTCTGTATCTCACTTTGGATTACGTTGAATTTGTTGTTTACCCAAGCAATCATACAGTGAAAACTTTACAAGTGACACTGTTCACATACTTACAAAAAAAAAATTGGAATCATTGTTAATAAAAACTTGTGTAATTTTGTACAAAATCGTCCCATTTTATTCTGCTTGGAAGGTTTACTTAAATGGACCTATTGGCTTGATGATGTTTTGTAAATTTACCCATCAGAACTAGTGGGCTTATTGCTGTCCTTTCTTAAAGGTCCAGATCACCGATGAAGGTTACATTTACTTTTAGTTTGCTGTTTGTAACTCTGAAACTGATATAATTACTGGTAGGAAAATTGGTAACACTAAATTACCTATATGTATAAGACAAAGGTTTTTAGATTTACCATTTTGTTGGTTCTCATTTCACAGTCAGAAGTGAATATTACTATAATTGCTTGGAGCTTTAACACACAAACCTTTGAAGAAAGTAATAGAAAACATGGTATAGCTATACTTTCTGACTTGATGTTGTCACTTAGCACTTTTATGCACCAATCTGAATAGTGCCATTGTAAATGCCTTCATCTTGTATCGCTGTGCCTCCAAACGCCAAACCAAAAAGCACTACTCCCATCTTGACTTTAGATGATAGGGGGGTACAGCAAGCATAAAAGATCTGGGTTGGAAATTGATCGTCCAGGGCTGGTAGAAGTTAAAAACATCATGGGTCACATTAATGTACGCATCTTTGAACCTAAAAGACGCTGTCGCTATCACTTGAAGCACTTACAAGTAAAGCGAGAAATTGTGTATGGATGCTCAGTATGTGGTGTGCATCTGTGCAGGGATGGGTGCCACACCAGATTTCACAATTTGTGAATTTTGTATTTTAAATATGTGTAAATAAATTTGTTTTGTTCAAGTATTTTGCAGTTTGTTGATATTCACACTGTATGAGCACATACCTTTTCTGAAATAACTTTCAGTTTATTCGAGAAATAATTGATGCATTACACATAGTGGCTATTTAGTTTCTTAAATTGTTTTTTTGAAATATGAAGTTGTATAGGGCTTTATTGCGCTTTCTTACTTCAACTGATGATCTTATAGTCATAAAAGTTAATTTATTTAATTTACCCTTTACACAATAGTGATAAATACAGTTTAGATTGATGATCTTAGTCATTAAAGTTAATTTATTTAATTTATCCTTTACACAATAGTGATAAATACAGTTTAGATTGATGATCTTATCGTCATAAAAGTTAATTTATTTAATTTATCCTGTACACAATAGTGATAAATACAGTTGAGATTGATGATCTTATAGTCATAAAAGTTAATTTATTTAATTTACCCTTTACACAATAGCGATAAATACAGCTTAGATTAATGATCTTAGTCATAAAAGTTAATTTATTTAATTTACCCTTTACACATTAGTGATAAATACAGTTTAGATTGATGATTTTAGTCGTAAAAGTTTATTTATTTAATTTACCCTTTACACAATAGCGATAAATACAGTTTAGATTAATGATCTTAGTCATAAAAGATTATTTATTTAATTTACCGTTTACACAATAGTGATACAGTTTAGATTAATAATCTTATAGTCATAAAAGTTAATTTATTTAATTTATCCTTTACACGATAACGATAAATACAGTTTAGATTGATGATCTTAGTCATAAAAGTTTGTTTATTTAATTTACTGTTTACACAATAGTGATAAATACAGTTTAGATCTCTATCTGCTTTATATTTTTTTTATTTTCATTCTCCTGTTATATGTTGGTCATTTAAATTTTTAATTATATATTTCTAATTAATTGTCTTCCTGTTACCACTTGTTATTTGTTAGGTATTTGTTAATAAATTTTAATTCTGTTTGTCTGTTTATATTTTTATTTGTTTGCATTTTTGTTCTAGTACATTTGGTTTATGTATAATCTGTTTGTATTTTCATTCTTGTTATATTTAAATAGTAATTTACTGCAGTTAAGTTCATTAATGGTCAATTTAAAATTAATAAATAAAGTACTATAAAATAATTATAAATTATAATATACAAGTTAAAGCTCTGTTACCAACTCATATGATGATCTTTATTTTGTGTGAATTGTCAACACCAGATGTCTTCCATTTCATACATAAGTTGTGCATTGCTATGTTCTATACTCTTAAGTTACAGAAATGAGAAACTTTAGTATTAATATATCATATTGTGTTTATATATATATATATATATATATATATATATTGTACATTAGTTATAAACATAAAGTAACAAAACAAATGCAGTTTAAATGGCAAAGAAAATTCAGTGTAAAGAAAATAAAGTTGCATGCACACAGCTCTTCTCAGCTAACTATCTGGTGTTTTGAAAGCATATTACAAATTTTTTACAATAATATTTACACTGCAGTATAGATCAACTTTTCCTCTAAAAGTTTTCCATACATGACAAATACGTACAGGAAGAGGAAAACTATTAAAAGTTAGTTTGAAATATGTTTATACTACTCTGTCTCATATTTTCCAGTCTGTCCTATTGGTATGTAACAGCTATTCTATTTATAGCACACTGCACTGGGTAACTTTGCTACACGTGTATCAAAGGCCTAAAAAGCCAGATACTCTATGAGGTAAAGGGTTAAGGCCATGTCTCAGGTCCAGATCATTTTTTGTGTGTCTAATCTGTAATTCAAAATCTGTTATTTTATTACAGATAATGAAATGAAATGTTTTGCCTTGTAAATTCATAGGTCAAGGGTGAATCTTGTACCAATCATGTATAACAATTGCATGGTTCCTGCAGTCAGATCTAAACTTACTCACTTTTTGTACTAGGACTTTAAGGCTGAAGCAATTGAAAGTATTATAATTGATTATGTTTAAATCATAATTGATTAATATGCCATATATTTTTCATAGTATTGTCATCAAGGTTTAGCTCATGGATCAACATGATCTATTCTTGTATCTGGACTCTAGCTCAGAAATTCTCAAGGATATTAATAGTTTAGTGAAACTCTGTATTTTCATGACCTACGGCCCTATCATGTAACACACTATGTGGATCAAATTTTCAAGATCTAAGGCCCTATCATGTGACACACTATGTGGATCAAATTTTCAAGATCTAAGGCCCTATCATGTGACACTATGTGAATCAAATTTTCAAGATCTAAGGCCCTATCATGTGACACACTGTGTGGATCAAATTTTCAAGATCAGTGTCATTTTTCATTGTTGGGCTTTCATTCAGAAGCTGTTTAGGTAATGAAACAATATATTTTGAATATTTCACTATTATGTATGTATCTGAAAAGTTAATGTTACAATCATCTCAAGCTTACTTGTAGTGTCTTTGATGTAACTTCAAACCATTTAAAGTAGTATGATCAAACATTAAACAATTTTGTCTAGACTTTGTTCTGACTATCATAATCTTACTCTCATGGTTATGATCACATGCCAGTGTACACATTTTTCTTGCCAAGGCTTGAACTAAACACACATATATAGAGAGAAAAAACTGAATATGCTCACATCCATGATATCCTGACATTGTTTCTTATACCACTTTCATAGTTCAAACATGAAGGCCAAGGAACTCAGTGGCTCAAGTGCTATTTAAGATTATTTGAAGAATGTATGCATACTGATATATAATGACTAGAGTATGTTGCTGTCATTTCACTTGTGGTGTAACGTGTAACTTGAGTGTCATGTTAAATTATGATATAAATATTGATGTATTTGATTATAACCATCTTGAATTGGGATGCATTATCTCACCATCCTTCTGTTAAAATTTACTTGTCAAGTCCATGACTTTGTAACAGCTGCAGAGATTTTCATTAAGCTCTGCCAATGTGTAAATCATGACTAGACTGTGTGTCGCATACAATATACATACCCATTGCTACAGGATTAAATTTACAGCAAGGCAAGGGGAAATGTAATTATTTGAATAACAAATTGTCTGTTAAACTTGAACCATTTACACATCATACCTATAAGGTGTGTCACAATTACTATAGCCATGACTTTAATCTCAAGGTTGAGGTCGCAGTGAGGGAATATATAAATAATTATCTCTGTCCATGTACAGGTTTAACATTTGAACCAATGAAAATATTTTTATTAAACTTTAGCCTTTAATATATCTGAATCTGATAGTGTCTCATATATTTATAGACATATCCTCTGCCCCCCAAAATTAAGGTCAAAATCAAGGGAAGTAGTGGACTGTTTCTTTATCCAGGCTATCGCTTATGGTAGTTTGATGAAATTGTCCAGCTTCACTCCCTTTCATGCAGCTGGCAAGTTTTTAGCTCTAAGGTCAAGATCACTGGGGGGGAAAAGGTTACAAAATGGCTATATAATGAGCTGTGTGGTGATCTTGGTACTTAAAACCTCAAGTCACATCTCATTGTTTTGGTGCCACCTTCAAGATCAAAGAGTTGCAGACTTTTTGAGGGGTATTTTATATGCTGTATCCATCAACCCATGCAATACTGATGTGAGATTAGTGGTGTTTTAAGTATCAACCCATGCAATACTGATGTGAAATTAGTGGGTGTTTTGAGTATCAGCCCACGCAATACTGATGTGAAATTAGTGGGTGTTTTGAGTATCAACCCATGCAATACTGATGTGAAATTAGTGGGTGTTTTGAGTATCAGCCCACGCAATACTGATGTGAAATTAGTGGGTGTTTTGAGTATCAACCCATGCAATACTGATGTGAGATTAGTGGGTGTTTTGAGTATCAGCCCACGCAATACTGATGTGAAATTAGTGGGTGTTTTGAGTATCAGCCCATGCAACACTGATCTGAAGATTTATTTTTTAAAATAACTTTCTGTTAAGTTTAGTATGACAAAAACTTAGGTACTAGATAATTCCTCCCATGAATGTGTTGGTGAAATAGGCTAACAATATGGCGAGCATTTCAACTGCTTGGACGAGCTTCATAGAAAGCGGCACATGACTCAAACAGTATCATACATTATTCATTTATATTTGATCCTATATGAACTTAGAGAGTGAAAGAATCTTAATTTCCCATACAACCAGATCAAAATATATTTTGACATCTAAAGAAAGAATCCTATTGGATCATACTTTGAAGGAATACTTTCAAGCAAGTTTAGTTTTGGATGGCTTTCATGGCAACCACTCAACTTTCATGGCAACCAGGGAGAAAAGCCAGTTACTCACATCTTATTATCCAAGAACTGGATGAAATATTTATCATGACATGATTTACAAACAAATGTGTGTCTCTTGATCTCTGTGACAGCCAGTTAAAAAACATTTTCTTTTCCAAAATAACTGCATTTAATGTCATCAAGCTTTCAGGAAATGTTTATCTGACATGTTGTAGTCGTGCTGCTTCTTGTATCTTTGATAGAAGCCATCAACCATGTGGAAGCATATTTCAGTATTTTTAAAAGTACTATGACAGTGTAAATCAGATCTTTTGAATAAAAGAATTTTTAAAATTCTACACAAGCTGTTTCTTGTGTGTGTGGGGTGGGTAGAGGATTTTTTTCAAGATAGAATTTCTATAAAAAAATTACATCACAATAATTTATTTTTTTAAATAAAGGATATATCAAGTTCTTTTTGTGTGCAAATCAGAGGAAGAATATTTTTCAAGCTGTTTGGGGCCCAGAAAGTCGACAACCCCTCTCCCCATGCAAAAAAATCCCATAACCTAGTTTAACTTGCAAATTGACATTATTTTTTTGAACTTTTAGTTTCATCTAAACCTAGTGAATCATCTCATGCTAACTTGAGCCTATTATATTATATATTTTTTTTATTAGTATGTTTTGTTAAACTTTATACAGTTCACTTTATCATTTTAAAAGGAGACAACTATTTAACAATAGCCTCCTGTTTAGAATATTCCTCCTTATACTTTTATATCAAAAAGTAAGCAGCATATGGAATTTCCTTGTCCACCTGTCTGTCTTTCTTGTCCATGCTGTAACTCCTATACTGTTTATTTATTAAAATTAAACCTGCACTATGGGTGATTATGGGGAAGCATGTGTTGTGCACAAAAATTAGGTCTCTATGACCTACTTTCCAGGATTTTTTGAGAATCAAAACAATGGTTAAAATTGTGTCAGAGCACTACTTGCACTATCTTTTCACATACTGCAATCAAACTGGATCTAAAGGATTGATGTGTGTTGCTTGCTATGATGTGATGTGATTTTGATTTTTAACTTAGCTTTAACAATTTTTCAGTCATATTGCTACGATGTCTGCAATGTGGCAGTTTATAGTGATGTCTAGCAATGGGGCATCATGCCGCAGACATGTAGCATGATGTCCCACCCAGTCACATTATCTTGACACCTGGCCGACCAGTCCTAACACTAACATCTTGAAGCTGAGTGCCAAGCGAGGCAGCTGTTAGTACCATTTTTGTAAGTCTTTAATATGAATCAGCCATGGATTGAACCCATGACCTCCTGCATCCGAGGCGGATGCTCTAATCACTAGGCCACTGGAATGGTGTGTGTGTTGCTTGCCAGTGCAAGACTGCAGTTACCAAATTCCAGGACATAATAAAATTGCTTACACTTTTTTTCATCCTTCCAGTCTGGGCTAACTCCTACATTAAAACATATTTACATAATCTTGCATATTGGAATGAATATATGTTATGCACAAAACTGGATCACTGTACCACACTTTCCAGAGTTTATTAACAGTTGGTTAAGTTTTTTTATCCATGCTATAATGCTAATGCATAGCAAGATGTAACCAAACATCCACATAGAGTACAACTTATGATGGGCATGATTCAAAATAAAATTAGGTCAATGTGGCATATGTTTCAAAGTGGCTATACAAAAATAAGTCCATCTTCCCAGTTTGAGCTACATTTGTTTTATACTACTACATCTATTGATATTAAGCTTACTGTTTTTGATATCTCTTGGGATGGGATGGATATCACACCAGCAAGATATTTACGCTCCTCTTCTGACAATTGTATACTCATTATTCCCACTATGAAAACAAAGTCATATGGACATCGTTCTTTTGCATACCAGGGCCCAGCAACGTGGAATGAATTGCCCACTGAACTTAGACACAAAGACACAGTGATCCCATTCAAGAGTGCTTTCAAAACTCACTTATTTTGCAAGAACAAACTTAAAGACCTAATAATGTTTCCTACCTTAAATATTCTCAGCATGTTTTTTTATGTTTTCTAATTTCATGGTGTTTGCTTTTGTAATCAGATCATTACATGTTTTTTATCTTACAGGTGTTGTCTAATGTTGTAAAGCGCTTAGAGCTTCTAAAGATTAGGCACTATACAAAGTCCTCATTATTATTATTATTATTACACGTCCATACATTCGTATTGCAGTGACATAGCATACACGTCCATACATTCGTATTGCAGTGACATAGCATACACGTACATACATTCGTATTGCAGTGATATAGTATACACGTCCATACATTCGTATTGCAGTGACATAGTATACACGTCCATACATTCGTATTGCAGTGATATAGCATACACGTACATACATTCATATTACTTATTTAAACACTGGAATATTTTTTATCAGTGTTTTCATGAAAGAATCAATACATCAAAATGTTCATGTCTACTAGTTTTTATTCTTTTGTCCATAACTTGATGGAACAGTGTATAAACCATGAAGACATTTTTGTCCGTAGCATGCCATGTGATATTGTCTAAATATAGGGTACTCATTATTATTATTATTATATGTGTCACTCACCAACACTGGGTCACTTTGACCTACCGGTACTATTTATTATTTTAAAAAATGATGACAACTATTTCTTGGCAATGCCATAATTCCAATACCTCTTCATTTATTGGTGTAAAAAGTGTACCTAGAATGCATATTAAATTTAAAGAATTTTGCATGTTTCCAGGATTCTGAATACTTCTTAAAAAAGATGCCTGTTGTAAAATTATGGCACCTATTAGAGTGACTATTACACTAAGAATACCTTTTAAAATAAAACTATGTTACATTAAAACTAGGTTACCATGGATTTTCAACACTTAATACAAATTGTGTACATATTAAAATTAAAACTTATGTCAGCATTTTACCCACCAACATAATTTGAAGTGCATATGTGAAATTACTTATGTCAGATATTAGAACTGGGTTAGTGAGACCTACATTCTGTGGTTGGTTGACCACTCTTAAAGATACAAATAAGTGGAGGTTATCTTGTAAGCTCCTGCTCACTAAGAACTCTAGTTTACCAGTTCAACTCTAGGTTTTACGGGTAGGACAAGAAGTTAGTCTGGGTGTGTGAAGCAGATGCAGTTTGTAAAAGATAGAAAAACATCAGTTTAATGTCCTTTTAAATTATATTAAATTATATTTTAATATATTTAGTATTTTATTTTAGAGATGAAGACATTAATTCATTTGATGTAAATTATACCTAAAAAATAAAAATCTTTTGTATTTCAAAACTTATCAAAATGGAGTTGTGCTACATTTTAATGTCAAGTATTACCGTTCACTAAATGTTTCTCATACTTTATAATTTTCTTGGAATTAAATTTGATTACTTAATACATTTTTTTAGTTTCTATTAGGATTTTTTTTAAAGTTGACTCAGAAACTTATTAGAAATGAATAGAGACTAAAAGGGAGTATTATTTGAAAAAAACTGAAGAGCATTTAGTTTTCCCTAAAAAAGGTTTTCCTGGGATTAACGGTACTCTTTGCAAAACAAGAACAACTGTAATGGCTCTCATGCTATTTATTATACTCAACATAAACTGATGCAACTAACAATTTTTATTGTGGAGACTTCTGTCTTATTGATGCTCAAAATTATCACTTTTCTTCCACTTAATATCCTTCATAATTAAAAAGAATGAAAACCCTTTTGTTAGAACTGCACAATTTGCAGCAATAATATTATCGAATATAATAAATATATACTGATGTCATCCCAGATTTCATCTCTATATTAAAATAAATGGAAAGAAGGTTCATCCTTTTATTATCTTTTTTATGTGAGAGAAAGAGAGAGAGAGAGAGAGACTTATAATGTAAGCTTTCACTCTGCAATGCTTTGAGATTACACCCATGATCCGATCACACAACAAATGGCTTGCTTTATTTGTTGCTCTAAAACTGCATATAAAAACTGGCTTTACTTCTTGGTTAAAAAGTTACTATGTATCAGGGGGCCCTGAGGAGCCGAGTGGTCTAAACCGCTCACCGTTACGGATCATTGCTATCTCACCTCTGTCTGCGCTAGTTCGAGTCTCAGGCTCGGCTAACGTTGGTACATGAGAAAGCCTGCCAGTAGCTTCTAGTGGGCCGGTGGTTCTTCCTGGGGTTTTCCAGGATTCTTCCTCCACCAATTATACTGGCCGCCATGTATACCTATCTTGTGCTGAAAAAAGGCCATAAACCCTACAACAACTACTATGTATTAAAACTATTCCATCCCATTTTTTTTTTTCTTGTCAAAGAAAATAATCCAAAATCATCAACGTGAGCATTTAATGATGCCTACCTGCCATTGATTTCAATTCTGAGTTGTCAGTGACCTTATTATATATAGTCATGCTCTTTGTAGGAAACTCCTATATATAGGCACAATTTTTAGCTATTTTACATTGAACACAAACTTCATTTCACAACTTTTGAACAGAAAACAAAATGCAAAGGATATCTTCTGGATATCTGTATATTCTATTAAATTTATAATATAGTTTTATTTCAGTCATTTGGGTTTATGAAATTTATAATTAAATTCTTTAAATTCAGTGGCTGGCTAGTACTGTAGTAAAGTACATGTGTACTATTATAGAATTTTCATTCATGAGTAAAGGCAAATTGCCAGTGTCAAGTCAACAACTATTTCAGTCAAATATGCCATGCATTTAGTGAATAAAGGTCATGTAACATCACATGAAACTAGTAGTTCATTTGTCATTTAGAGTTATCATGCATGACCTAAATACTGATTGGTTTTATAGTTTGTGAAGGTCAGAACATGACGGTTAGTTTTTTTCAATAGTAGGATTGAAATTGTTTGAGTATCTTTAAGTGCTTCAGATTTTGTTGATTTGGTGTGCATATTGAGACTATATATAGAGAATACAAGTGCCACATAGATTATTCTTCAGTTATGCCAGTTTTGTAAGAGAGAGAGAGAGGAAATACTGGTTTATTCATAATATTGTTCTTTGGAATAGGAGAGTGGAAAACATTTAATTTAAACTAAATACCTATTGTATTATGTGAATTTATTTAAGGACCTAAATATTTAAATAATTCATTCAGATTATGTGAAACTTTCAAGGACTTAAGTGATATTTTACTTTCACAGGATTGCCTTGAAGTAAAACCATTTGGATTTAGAACTGTGATTCTTCAGTGGTGCTAGCACATTAGCACCTAAATATATTAAAACCTTCATTCAGAATACCTTTGGACAATTTTTTGATTAATGTAAAATTGATCGTACAATTTAGGATAGTCTTGGAATTCATATACTGTAAGTTAATTTTAATTCTGTCACTTTGTTTAATTTTGTATTTTAAGAAATAAATTTTTATTTTAGAAAATTGAATGCTCGTTAATTTTTACCTTGTTATGTTACATAATTTAAGCCTCTAGATGTAACAGTAATCAATGAAAATTTAATGAGTAGTGCTTCCGAAAATGATTTATTTTTCAGTGTCTTGAAGTACAGATGAATTACAAAACTCCAAAAGAGGTAAGAGACCTTTTTACTTTTCAAACTATCATAAACTAAAATGAAAATAAGTTCCACTGATAATATAAACACTACAGAAATTGAAATAACCACCAGAAGTGATGTAGCAAAACTTAGTATGCCACATGTAATAGTACTGTTTTCTAACTAATGGAAATCTTAAAAGATGGCTTCTTTAAATTGTATTTAAGAGTTTTCCTTTTTCTTGTAGATAGACTTGTAAAACAGTAGCTTGATTGGTACAGATTTTCAGATGTATTGTATTTAGCCACTTTTATAAAGTACTTGCTGAGTAAATTGATATATTACAAAAATGTCAGTTCATTAGGACCCATGATCCAAGTTCAATGTTGTCCCCAGAACACATGGTATAGTATGGTGCTGGTTGCCTATCAGCATATTTCGTCTGTGGTAAAGTCTCTTCTAGGGCATCATCTCCATGAAAGAAGACATTTTTTATGCACTCCACTGCACTGCATTTAAGATAATATTTGTGCTACAAGTGAAAAGCTAAGGTTAATTGTGACAAGCTGGTGCTCAACATGCACAAATTGATTGTCATGCCTAGAATTAGATTTGAAACACAGTAGTCTTAGTATCTTACTATAGTATTAAAGAATTTAAACAAAGTACCACACATGCACCAGTAATTCTACCAAGACATTCACAATGGCTATGATTTTTTAAGAGAAAACAAAGTTATTAGGGCCAAGATTCCAGGATATAAACAAGGTGAAATATCCTTTTTTTTTTTAATTATGCAGGCAGCTGAAATGATATTTAAGATGGTTTGGAAACATCTCACGGAAGTGTTACTAGTGAATTTATCAGCTGTGCAACAGTCCAGGCTTGACATGGAGCGGTTACAACACAAGGCAGTTCAAGCCAGTAAATCAAATGTTTATGTTGGTGGCAAGGCCTACATCGCACAGCTTGACAAGAATCTAGATCAAGGTGACCTAAAATTGGTATTAATTTTCATTTCATCCCTATCTGAGTAGATGGTACCATAGTCTAGTACTTTATGAAGGGATTTTGTATGAAAGTTTTTATTTGAGGTTGGTTGAATATATTAGCTCCAAACCATGCATGACTATCACCAGCAGAGTTGTACGATGGTTTCAGCTCTTATATACAACCATAAGCTACAATAGACCCTATAACATTTACTGCACAATATGAGGCACAGAAACTGTACTATTGATGTAAAACCTTATGCATGTAATATCAGCCATTATTTATGCAGTTCTTGCAGAAAATAGTTAAACATGTTTTTGCTGGGCCACCTTTCAGTAAATTGTAGTAGCTGATATTACAGTTTTACTATTATTTAATATTTCATTTGAAACATTTAATCCATGTTTTCCTGTTGAGATATTGCTGAGAATATTTAATAATTATGAAGTGGTCCTCCTCCTAAATGGCCCCTTGACCAGCAGCCACCTGTTTTTTATGGCCATAATTCTTTGGTACTAGTGAGCTTATTTTCAAAAGTACACAACTTGGATGGCCACCCCCGCTAATGTGGCAAGCAAATTAGTGCAAAAACTGACAAATTTACCCCTCACAGGCTGTCACATAATGGGATTTACAGATAGAAATCTCACAAATATATGTTGCTTTTTAAATTCAATGCCTTGACATTTGTTCTAATATGCCAATAAAGAATCTAACTTTAACCCATATAAAGAAGTAAGTAATCTAATTCTCGTGGACAGTGATAGTCACAACCAGATGTTTTTATCCTGATTTTAAATGGCAAGGTTGTTTGATTAATGATTATTAATAATTATTTTAAAAAAACATTAATGTAAGTTTTACCCCATTTATTCCATAATGTGCCTATGTATTGTTTATGAAAATAATAATTTTAAAAAAAGGTATCTGTGACTTAAATACTTTATGTGTAATTGTTACTCACATCTGTGTGATCTCCCTCCATAATGTCCACTCCTCTTATAAGGCCACTTCCATGTTTGCAGAAGGAGTGGCCCTGTGAGAGGAGGAGCACTGTATTTTCATAATATTTAGCTCACCAAGCCAAAGGACGAGTTTGTATATGTGTATATGTGTATTATCCATGCATATTAATTTGCGGTGATGATGAATATGATCAGGTGAGTTGTGAAGACTCTAGAGGTCATATTTTGGATCAGCTATGATCAGACCTGGTATGGTAACTTATATGAGCAAGATCTTGGAGGTGATCGTGACTGAGACTGAAAGATAAATGGTTTTCATACAAAACTTTCAGTTATCGATATGTATCTTCACCATAGTTTGTGGATGACATGCAGATTTGTAAGAAAGTAGTTTGTTGATTTTGGTATAAAAAGGTAATGGTCATCATTTTAAAAGAAGAAAAGTTTTTTATATGATAATTAAGTACCTTGACTAAAGTTTGGATGCCTTGCACTTAATTTATCAAAAAGAACTATTGATTTGGGGGTCAAGAAGTCAGTGGTCAAGAGCATTGTGGCTCAAAGAAAACTGGGTTTTGCAGAATAACTACTGTTGTAGTGCATATTCTGTCACCAAACTTTATTGATGGCATGTACTTAAAGTAATAACAAAGCCCTATAGATCATGGGGTCTATAGGTCAGACATCACTGTTAATAAGAAAATAGTGGTTTCTGCAAACCTTGACCAAAGTTTGAGGTCATTTAGACCCCTTAGTCATTAATCTCCCAATTCAACTGTACTTAGAGGACTTAAATACAAGGTGGGCATATGATGTGCCATTCATGGTACTGTTCCCCACTAGATCTAATTGAATTCATTACAGTATAATCCACTTTCTTGCACTCTTGAGCAAACGGTAATTATGCAGTTCTTCACCCAGAATAACATCCAGTGCTATCTTCTACCCCATGACAGAATGTACTATTATTTGGACACATAAGGTGCTAAACCTTCAGCTGCTGATCTTAACCAGCACTCTGTAGAGGCAAGTATCCAAGTGACACCTTTGATCGTTACCACCACTGTGGTCACTATATACAGAACAGATTGCAAACAGTCTTCAGTGATACTGTGGTTACTATATACAGAACAGAGTGCAAGCAGTCTCCAGTGACACTGTGGTATGTACAGAACAGAGTGCAAGCAGTCTTCAGTGATGCTGTGGTATATACAGAACAGAGTGCAAGCAGTCTTCAGTGATACTGTGGTATATACAGAACAGAGTGCAAGCAGTCTTCAGTGATACTGTGGTATATACAGAACAGAGTGCAAGCAGTCTCCAGTGACACTGTGGTCACTATATACAGAACAGAGTGCAAGCAGTCTCCAGTGACACTGTGGTATATACAGAACAGAGTACAAGCAGTCTCCAGTGATACTGTGGTATATACAGAACAGAGTGCAAGCAGTCTTCAGTGATACTGTGGTATATACAGAACAGAGTGCAAGCAGAACAGAGTGCAAGCAGTCTTCAGTGATACTGTGATATATACAGAACAGAGTGCAAGCAGTCTTCAGTGATACTGTGGTATATACAGAACAGAGTGCAAGCAGTCTTCAGTGATACTGTGGTATATACAGAACAGAGTGCAAGCAGTCTTCAGTGATACTGAGGTATATACAGAACAGAGTGCAAGCAGTCTTCAGTGATGCTGTGGTATATACAGAACAGAGTGCAAGCAGTCTTCAGTGATACTGTGGTATATACAGAACAGAGTGCAAGCAGTCTTCAGTGACACTGTGGTGTATACAGAACAGAGTACAAGCAGTCTTCAGTGATGCTGTGGTATATACAGAACAGAGTGCAAGCAGTCTTCAGTGATACTTTTGATCTTTACTGCCAAATAAGATTGGAGATATACAGAACATGTGATCTCCATTGACACTGTGGTATATAATAATAATAATAATAATAATAATAATAATATATTTTATCAGTAATTTAGGCCACTGACCCATATCACAAAATACAATACAAGTAAATATAATGTGTACCATGGTTTTAAAGAAGTTAATAATGGTGTTCATCATGAGTATACATACATAATTTCCATTAATCGGTGCATTTTTTTATAAAGATGTTACTACCTCTAAGTATATTATTCACCATTCGTTTGAGGTATTAAATATTGTCTAGGATAAAAAGACAAATTGATGTACTAAGAAAGATTTCTTAAAATCAATATATTTCTATGACTCATCAGGGATACAAATTTTTCTGCAGACGGAAAGAGATAATAAACTTCACTGAAGTATTTCTTTCTTATAAGGTCATAAGCTGGACAAACACATACAAAATGGAACTCATCTTCTACCAAATAAAAATTTTTCTGGCGTAGTTCACAACACCTATTATTTCTCTCGATCCCATCATGCATTCCTGTCTCTTTTTTCAGCGTATGCACTGAGCATCTAAATTTAGCAAGTAATTTCCTAAAAAAATATGATAATTGACATGAGAGGTATTTTTCCGGTCCTAATTCAGTTTTATACATACTATAATACCCACATTTATATGAGTTGTTAATATCACTTTGCCAGTTTTATAATGTTGTAACCTTAATTCTTTGCAAAAATAGTGCCAAAAATTGTTTTTCATCTCCAACGTCTTGATTTAACCAAACATACCCAAAACCAAAGCAAAATAACATGTCCATAACTTTGGTAGCCCAGGTGACTTGATAAGTTTTTTCTAATCTTTTCAACATAAATAACATTGGTGTGGGTATCAAGTTGATGGCATGACCTTCAACCAGTATTTAGTGCATCATAAAAAATATGAGGTACAAAGTGGGTATCTTCCGTACTCCCCTAACACAATCGATTATTGGTAGATTTAGGAACACCTAGATACTGTTTGCAAAAATTTTATTGCAGTTTCAATACCTTTACTAAATTCATATCTCCAAATCTTTTACCCATAGCAAGCAATTGGTTTTATTACCGAATCAAACAGTTTAAATGCATCCTCTACACCAAAGCAGCCAAATTGTTTCTGATAATTCAAAGTCTTTGAAGCTGCTTTCTTTGCCCAAGCTGCTAGTATCTGCTTTGCTTTCGTTCAAACCAACTTTGGGATGAAAAATAGACCCATGTACTTGTAATAAGGCACACATTCAATGCGATTTTTATAAAAAAATCATAATTCCTTTTGCTTGAGATATCCCCCATTTCTGAAAACAATGATTTTAGTTTTATCGAGATTGACCAGCATATCAGTTTTATCACAGAAACATTCAATAACATTTATTTGGTTCTGAAGTAACTTTACTGTATTGGTGCAATTAGCAGCATCATCAGCATAAAGTATTGCAAAAATATCATCAATATCTTTGGAGATGAATACACTTCTGTTTCATTTGAGCTTCAGCTGTGTAATCAAATCATTAATAGAAAGGGAAAACATGATAGGGCTATACAGAACAGAGTGTAAGCAGTCTTGAGTGACACTGTGGCTTGTACGGTGGCTATTACATGTTTTGGCAGATATTCTTTTTAGTGCTAGAGGCAGCTGATAGACTTGCTGATAACTTCTTTTTGAAAGTAAAAGCATATTTAGTAAGATAATTTAGCTTTGATAGCAGCATTGTTTATGAGAGAGATTATGTTACATGTTAACTGTGAATCAGTCAAAATTACATTCTTTTCTACAATGATAAAACTTTATCACAGAAAAGCACCTTGAGTAAAATGTTCACCGGCCAAACCAAATGTTAAACTTGACTGAAATTTACTCTGCCCAGCATTTATTTCTGTTTTCAGTTCAGCATGGACATTCCCCTAATCTGGTATCTCGAAAATTAGTCTTAATATTCAGCATGTCTAGTGTAGGGCTGAAAGTGATGGAAAAGATAACCAGCTTCCTGCCAAGGGCTACCAATCATTTTAAAGAAAATAGGCAGTTGGAACTACATTTCACGCAGACATGCAGTCATGTTTGCATCATTTCAAATGAAGCAAGTATAAATATTAAAAGTTCTTCAGTTAAACTCAAAATTAGTTCAAAAATAGGTGTTCATATATATTTGTGAGAATGAATAATAATAATGGCAAAAATATTGCATGGTTCAGTTATTTATGTTTATCTTTCTTTAAGCTTAGTTTGTCAAGGTTGTTGTTTTTATTGTGGTAATTTGTTTCTGACATGATTACTTGTACAGACACATTACTTGCTGTTTAAATGCATCAATTGTTGGTTCAAAGGAACCAAAATACCTACAGAAATAGATACCCCATGGAATAAAAATGAATTTGCAGCATTCATGGTTTAAAAATACAGATATAGCATAATTTCTGGATTTCTTGTTATTAATTGCCACTTTATTGCAGTTTTGTTTTTGCTGCTTTGTAGATATTCCTGACCAAATTCTTGTAAAGGGTCCACCTGGGATAGGAAAGTCAGCTCTGTTGGCCAAATGGATCTCCAGGTTAAAAAAACAAAAAGGAGAATATACTGTCATCTATCACTTCATTGGCTATGCAGAGGGCAGTTCAGGTAAACATTTATTGATTGACACTTTTTAACAGTTTACACATGTATTTATCGAAATAGAGGATCTTACAGTTGTGTTCATTTCATATGGAGATACAAAGAGGATCTTACAGTTGTGTTCATTTCATATGGAGATACATAGAGGTTCTTACAGTTGTGTTCATTTCATATGGAGATACATAGAGGATCTTACATTTGTGTTCATTTCATATGGAGATACATAGAGGATCTTACAATTGTGTTTATTTCATATCGAGATGCATAGAGAATGCTACAGTTGTGTTCATTTCAGATGGTGATACATAGAGGATCTTATAGTTGTGTTCATTTCATACTGAGATACATAGAGGATCTTACAGTTGTGTTCATTTCATATATAGATACATAGAACATCTTACAATTGTGCTCATTTTATTTAGAGATACATAGAAGATCTTACAGTTGTATTCATTTAATATGGAGATACATAGAGCATCTTACAATTGTGTTCATTTTATTTAGAGATACATTGAGAATCTTACAAATGTGTTCATTTCATTTAGAGATACATAGAGGATCTTAAAGTAGTGTTCATTTCAGATGGAGATACATAGAGGATCTCACAGTTGTGTTCATTTCATATAGAGATACATAGAGGATCTTACAGTTGTGTTCATTTCATATAGAGATACATAGAGAATCTTACAGTTGTGTTCATTTCCTTTACAGATACATAGAGGATCTTACAACTGTGTTCATTTCATATAGAGATACATGGAGGATCTTACAGTTGTATTCATTTCATTTAGAGATACATAGAGAATCTTACAGTTGTGTTCATTTTATATAGAGATACATAGAGTACCTTACAGTTGTGTTCATTTCATATAGAGATACATACAGGATCTTACAGTTGTGTTCATTTCATTTAGAGATACATAGAGGATTTACAGCTGTGTTCCTTTCATACAGAGATGCATAGGGGATCATACAGTTGTGTTCCTTTCATATAGAGATGCATAGAGGATCATACAGTTGTGTTTGTTTCATATGGAAACGTGTGGTACCTGTTTAATATTATGGGATTTATTGCTGTTCATGCTGTGAAACAACTTCAAAGGATATGTGGATTCTTTATATCAGGACATCAGTTGTAACATCATGACATCATAGTTCACCTTTAAAATCAAGAGTTTTGGAATGGATTGATAAAATGTTGTATTGATGACATTTAATAAATTATGGGATTTTTTTGCTTTTGCACGCTTGTAGTTGATGGATTTACTTACTTAGCACTAAGTCATTATAAAAGTTACTCAGTTCTTTCTTTTACTGTATTGGTAAAATTATACAAATTCTCTTTTTAAATTTTGGGTGGATAAAAACATTTTTATAGAATTTTAATTAATATTTTGCTTCTCTGGACAGTGTTTTATGATATTCAATGATTTATGCAAAATTTTACACTGCAAATTCCAAATCAATTTACAGTCAACGTTTATAACATACACTAATGTAATAGTCTTGAGCTTGCTTTTAATGCCTTAACTTTGATTGTTCCTTTAATCACTTAAGTTATATCTTTTGTCAATCCCCATAAGGTAAACAATATAACTTCCTTGTAATTAACTTCAAGGGACCAGCAAAATATACTTGTTCAAACAAAATTTTAAAAAGTCAAAGGAGAAAAATACAATAACTGTATAATCATTTTGATTCAAATTACTGTCTTGGTACTTTGGTATGTTTTGCTAAATGGAGTTTTCCCTCTGCCTGTTCAACTGTTACATTTATGTTTTAGAGATTCCCAGCTTTATGCGACGTCTTGCTGAAGAGTTTGAAATGGAAGTCAGAGTGCACTCAGGGATGGGAGATATTTTGACTGAAAGCAAAACTGACATTGATGTGAGAGAGTGGATGCAGAGACTGGTAGTTGCCATGGAAACGTTGCTGAAACTGGGAAAGAAGCCAATCCTAATCATAGATGGATTAGACAAAGTGTCCAGAGCAAGCAAAATAGACAAGGTAAAGGTTAAAGTAAAAATGTTGTCTTCATATAGAACAAGATCTCCGTTATGCCAATTTTTGTAACATTTGAAGCCAGATACTGCTTGGATCCCAGAAAATAAGCAGTCTGCAGATAAGAGACAATCCAAGGTTTCAAAAATGTGCCTATTTTTCCATATTCTAGTAGCTTTGGTCACTTAATCTCATTTTGGTTTTCATCACTGTGCAGTTGATATAAGATTATACATTTTGTATATTGACTTCACATTTAACCTTGAATTTCTTTGCAAGCCTAATGGGGATTACAGAAATACTGGCTATCATCATTAATTTTGTACAAGATCACAAGGCAATAAACATATATAGAATTTAAACCACTGTTAGACATTATCAGCTTGTACATGCAGAGAGCTGAGCTGTTGGAATACTCTAGGGTGATAAAGTACCAAAGGGATGTAATGAATAGTTAGTTATTCTTTATGTTATCTTTCTTTCTTGAGGTTGTTACTAAAGAACCTTTGGATCCCTCTGCAGGCAGTTGTTCCTCATACTAAATGAATTTTTGGTAAACAATAATTTGCTGTGGTTTCAAAAATGATCATGTGGTACCAATTTTTATGGTTGCTTTGAACCACAAAATTTAAGGCCCAACAAAAAATAGGCCACATGTGATGTTATAAGCTCTCCCAGCCTTGTTTTTTCAATGATGCAGTCTTAACTATCAACAAGGCCCATTTATTTGGTTGTTTAGCTTTATTACTGTAATAAGATATTATCTTTTACATGTGTCTGTTTAATTTAACTCATTTTGAAGAAGACATAAGAGAATTATAAAGCAGTTTACTATAGTTGAATTTTTTTGGGTAGGTCTCAATTTTCATGGTTTTATGAAGAAGAAAAAAGGCATTTTTGCAATTTATTGTTTTGGACCATCAGTTATTTGTTGACAGTCATGGCATGGTTTAAGAGTGGTAAAATTTAACTTAGATCCCCATTGGTTCAGATAATGTGGTCATTCCATATGTGAACCAAACATGTGACCTACTGCCCCTGGCTCAGTACAGTTAGTAAGCATTGTTCCATCAAAGTGTGATGATGCTAATTAATTTGAAAAACAATGGAATCACTCTTTTGTTTGAGCCTGCCTCATGTGTGAACCAACTTTGACCACTAGACTTTTCTCAAAACATCATCAGTCGATCTGTTTCATGCTGAATGGATAATTGCAGCTTACATGAAAATGTGTGAAAAATCAAACCCAATTATCTATGACTTTGAGAATGCTGGACTTTTTTAAATCAGCAATTTCAGGATTATTTACCTGATAAAAGTTTGTGCTGACCAGTAGACTTGATTGACATGATGTCCAGTGGTTTTGTCCAAAAATTAGTGAAGAGTGAGCTTCAGTTCTTTGCAGTAATTAGCGTACAGTCAAACGTGTCCAGATGGTCACCTTTAATCAGCAGTCACCTGTTCACTATAGCTATATCTAATTTCCCCCAAGCAAATTTCCTATATAAATGTCCTTTATGAAGTGATCACATGCCTTCTCAGTTTTGTGGTCAGCAGCCGTGTATTTTCTAACCAAACAATTGCTTCTCCCTGTCTTAAATTGTCACTGGAGCAGTTGCTCAGTCTAATCATATTTGTGTTTCATGAAGAAGGTATTGTGCAGATATCATGTGAATTGATGTTCAGACATTTATTATCTTGTTTGGACTCGTCATTCCAATCATGTTTTCAGTGTCAAAGGTGTCAATATGTAAAATTCAAAAGCAAGGCAGTTTTTATAATTAGAGTAGGTGGTCAAAGCAATTTGTTTGGTGGATGGTGAGAAAGTAGTTGTGCTATTGAAGCATTAATGTTACAAGTATAGGTTGATATCTTAATCAATTTGCCTGTGAAGTAAAGCTCTCTCTCTGAACAAAAAGTTGTCTTTAAGAAGAAATACAAGTTTTCTTTTCATTAGGGTCAGGGGTCATTCTCTATTTAAAACTTTGTCTATCAAGTCAGGCAAAGTTTTGATTCATGAGTCAAAGAGAATAGCTATTTAAAGCTTCTTTGTTTTCATCACAGGCTTTTTAGATAAGCTGACTGTCATTTGATCTCGGCGAGTTGAGCAACTGACTTATCCAGACATTGTTTTAAAGCATGTATGGTTGTTTTCAAGTGAAACTTACACTATATGGCTGATGAGTCTGTCCCCTGTTTTACAGTTATATCTAAGTTATTGCAAAATTATTGTTTGTCACAGTGCACAAAACAAACTAAGATTGATGATTATTTTAAGTCAGTGATGATTGAATTATAGATTGGATCAAAGTTAGCAGAATACAGTGATCTTGTATGGAACAGAAATTTGTGAGAGAGCAACATATATGCTTGTTTTATGATTTTGTTGAATAGTGCACATAAACAATATTGATAATATAATAATATTAATAATAATAATAACAACGATTCATAATGATATTTGGGGTTTCATATTTGTTCAAAAACAAATTTTAAATAGTGAACCTGTGTAGTGAGGTCACCTGTGTACACTGGCCAGTTTTGACTTTTCTCATGGGTGGCTAATGTTGACAGGTTTGACTGTATTTCATTAGTGTAATTCTGCTTGAGGCAGTAGTATTTTACAGTATTGTTGTTCATTGAAATTAATAATAATAATAATAATAATATTAATAATAATAATAATAATGATAATACTTTATTTATAGAGGGTGACTCATTAGTCAAGGACTATTTTCCCTTGTGGCCTGCTTAACCCTTTACCTCATGCAAGCACCTTTGGACACCTCTATTCCATTCGCATGGAAGTGCCTTTTGATGTCTCTACTCCATTTGGATGGAAGTGCCTTTTGACGTCTGCTGTAAACATAAGCCATTTTAAGCCGGTTTTTGTAGTGCCACCTTTGGGGAAAACCCGCATTGAATACTACATTCATTTCTGCGAATAACAATTACGTCAGATCATGTCACAGGTCACTGTTTATGCTCTGGTCGATATCTGCTATTTAAAGTAACTGGTTCGTAATCTACACTCTCCAAAATGGAGATCGCGGATTTCATTCAGTACTTACGAAGTTTTCACGATTAGAATCACAACTATGAAAGCTTCAATAACTTAGGTAAAGGCTCTGATATTGATGTAGGCAGCAATTAGTTTTTATAAATTATCAAATTCAGATGACTTAGTGATGTAGATGCAGACAAAAAACTTGTAAATTTCGAGTATGAGAAATGGCAGCTACGGTTGGTCACGTGGTCTCACTGACTTGATGGTGAACAAATTCTCTCAAGATTTTAAAGCACATAAAAAATTCTTCCATGAAAAATAATTACACAGCTATAACAATTGGACTTTACTCTTAAATTTTTCCACACATAATAGATGTGTACCAAAAATGTAAAATGGTTAAAATTGCTGCTAAACGTAACATACAGTACATTGCTTAACAGTTAACAGGCAGGCCTATGCATATGGAGTCGAATAGGTAACAGGTGTTCTATTTATAGCGCGCTGCACTTTGTAACTATGCTCTAGGAGGTAAAGGGTTAAGAAGGGTATAACAATGTGCAATAAATGAAAGATAGCAGTAATTACTGTTTAAAGTAGTTTAATATTAAAATACTAACTTCCATTATAATCTATCAGAAACACATACATTATCATGATATCTCGTCTTAAATACTGTAATATTTTCAGCAGATTTTACATGTAGTGGAAGCTTGTTCCACAGAACAGTACCAGAGTCCTGTCTTGAAAAAGTCCTGAATAAGTTCTGAAGATACTCTGGTGCAGCTCCATGTAGACATTTATATAAAAGAACTGCCTTGTGAAAATCAATCCTGTCATATACTGTGAACCATTTTAGTTCTGTAGACAATGCTTCTAAGGGATGATCAATAGATGCATCTAAAATTATGTGTGCTGTCCGTTTTTGAAGTTTATTAATTCTGTCAAGTTGAGATTTGGCACAGCTTCTTCATAAAGTTGAACAGTAACCTTTTGTTGAATATATGATTAATAGTATAGATTGCAAATTTTCATAGGTAAATATTTCTTGATTCTTCTTAGTAGTGCAGTTTTAGATGACAGCATTTTACAAAGCTTGACAATATGGTCATCCCATTATAAATTATTATCTACATACACACCTACAAGCTTTTCATTTTCTGATGGATGATTATCCATTATAAGCGATAGTTCTGGGTTCCTTAACTTGTGTAACTATTGTGATGTACACAGAATCATACATTTTGTTTTACCATCATCAATTACCATCCTATTTTGTTGTGCCCAGTTCTGAACTCTAATTATGTGTGAGTTTAATCTCTTTTGGAAAACTTCATTATCAGAACTAGATGTATAGATCAAATGATACATGGATTCATGAGGTTTTCCATTTTTTGGACAACAGTTTCATTTGAATGAGGAGTTTATTTGAGTAAGTATTAAATGCAATTTTAATATACTAGAATCATTATTATTCTTCTCTCATTTTCAGTAATACTGTTCTTTGAATACCTTGTGCTTTTTCTCCTTTCTCTCTATCCTTACTTATGTCATAATGTATTAATTTAAGGCAGAGAGTGGAAATTACAGCTATCAGATACTGTAAAGATTCTTGTGCATTGAAACAATATAAAATGAATTGTAATTAAATTTTTTTAAAAGGATTGAAATAAACCAAATGCAAGCAAAAGCTAATATTTTATTACCAGACTAAAGAAATGACATTGATTTATCAAATAGCTTTGTTGATCACTAACGATAAAACAAAATATGAAAATTGGTGGGGGGAGGGCTTCTTTCTTATATGTGGCCAAATTATTATTGGCACTTTAAATTCATGGTTCAGGGCACTTCAAATTTCAAAACTGACCCAAACAGACTTTCTGTCATAGTTTTAGGTTTATCTGGCCTTTCTGCCCCAATGTTAGGTATTTGGACAATTGTTGGGGGTGGTCATTGGAAGCTCAAACTCATTGCATCAGAGCCTATCAGAGCACAAAACATTTGACAATTGTTGGGGGTGGTCATTGGAAGCTCAAACTCATTGCATCGGAGCCTATCAGAGCACAAAGCATTTGACAATTGTTGGGGGTGGTCATTGGAAGCTCAAACTCATTGCATCAGAGCCTATCAGAGCACAAAACATTTGACAATTGTTGGGGGTGGTCATTGGAAGCTCAAACTCATTGCATCAGAGCCTATCAGAGCACAAAACATTTGACAATTGTTGGGGGTGGTCATTGGAAGCTCAAACTCATTGCATCAGAGTCTATCAGAGCACAAAACATTTGACAATTGTTGCGGGTGGTCATTGGAAGCTCAAACTCATTGCATCAGAGCCTATCAGAGCACAAAACATTTGACAATTGTTGGGGGTGGTCATTGGAAGCTCAAACTCATTGCATCAGAGTCTATCAGAGCACAAAACATTTGACAATTGTTGGGGGTGGTCATTGGAAGCTCAAACTCATTGCATCAGAGCCTATCAGAGCACAAAACATTTGACAATTGTTGGGGGTGGTCATTGGAAGCTCAAACTCATTGCATCAGAGTCTATCAGAGCACAAAACATTTGACAATTGTTGGGCGTGGTCATTGGAAGCTCAAACTCATTGCATCGGAGCACAAAACATTTGAAGAGACATAGACGTAAACTGTATGGTTATAGAACAAATGAATCTTCACAACCTTTGCAAATTTTAGATGAGATAAATAAGCTTATGGTTTTGGTAGTTAACCCTCAGGATTCCATACTTCTGATCCAGTTTGGACCAGACATTGAATTTGGCTTTATCATTAGAATCTCAGACAAGACAAGGGATATTCATACATACCTATGAGGTGCATCTGATTGATAGAAGTCATTTCTGATCTGATTTTGATTAAAAATATGGAATGTGTGCTCTTTCCATCAAGATCTTGGATGAGTTCGATAATGAGTGTGAGCAATGCATACTAATGAGGTGATCATCTATTTGATTGGCTGAGCCTGTTATCAATCTCAAAGTTGTATATTTTATTTGATTTTGATCAAATTTGGAATATATGCTTGCATCATCAAGCTGTTAGATGTATTTCATGATGAGCAAGATGCATGCACATTAATGAGGTAACCTTGCATTCAGTTGTCTGAGTTTGTTACCACTCTGGAAGCCATATTTCTGATCAGAAATAATTATCAGATTTGGAATATATGTTTATTTGATCAAGATCTTGGACAGTTTCAGTAACTAAAGATTAACACATATTAACCCTTTACCTAATGCAAGCGCCTTTAGACTCCTCTACTCTATTCGCATGCCTCTACTCCATTTGCATGGAAGTGCCTTTTGACGCCTTTACTCCATTCACATGGAAGTGCCTTTTGACGCCTGCTGTAAACATCGGCCATTTTTAGAGGGTTTTCGTAGTACTACCTTTGGGGAAAACCCCCTATTAGATACCTCATTCATTGCTGTGAATGACCATTACGTCAGATCACATGGTCGCTATTTATGCTCTGGTCGAAATCTGCTATTTAAAGTAACTGGGTCATATTCTCCACTCTCCAACATGGAGGTCACGGATTTCGTTCAGTACTTTTCACGATTAGAATCACAACTATGAAAGCTTCAATAACTTAGGTAAAGGCTCTGATATTGATGTAGGTAGCAATTAGTTTTTATAAATTATCAAATTCAGATGACTTAGTGATGTAGACACAGACGAAGAACTTGTAAATTTCAAGTATGAGAAATGGCAGCTACAGTTGGTCACGCGGCTTCACTGACTTGATGGTGACCAAGTTCTCTCAAGATTTTAAAACACAAAAAATTTTTTTACATGAAAAATAATTACACAGCTTTAACGATCGGACTTTACTCTTAAATTTTTCCATCCATAATAGATGTGTACCAAAAATGTAAAATGCTTAAAATTGCTGTTAACATACACTACACTGCTTAACAGTTAACAGGCAGGCCTATGTGTATGGAGTCGAATAGGTAACAGGTGTTCTATTTATAGCGCACTGCACTGGGTAACTTTGCTTCATGTGTATCAGAGGGCTTAAAAGCCATACACTTTATGAGGTAAAGGGTTAATCAGATTGCCAGGAAATAAAAAACTTCTGAGATCAACTTTGAGCTCAAGATTTTGTAACAGCATGTCACAAAGGACTTTAAAATTATAGCATCACATTTTATTGCCTGTAAGTAAAAACTCAATCACAAGCCTAAGCTCAAAGTTATATAATCCCTAGGCCATATCATTGAAGTTCTGTATCAAAGTGTAATAATCCCTAGGTCATATCACTGAAGTTCTCTATCAAAATTGTATAATCCCTAGGCCATATCACTGAAGTTCTGTATCAAAGTGTAATAGTCCCTAGGCCATATCATTGAAGTTCTGTATCAAAGTTTTATAATCCCTAAGCCATATCATTGAAGTTCTGTATCAAAGTGTAATAATCCCTAGGCCATGTCATTGAAGTTCTTTATCAAAGTGTAATAATCCCTATGTCATATAACTGAAGTTCTATATCAAAGTGTAATAATCCATATGCCATATCACTGAAGTTCTGTATCAAACTGTAATAATCCCTAGGCCATATCATTGAAGTTCTGTATCAAAGTTTTATAATCCCTAAGCCATATCATTGAAGTTCTGTATCAAAGTGTAATAATCCCTAGGCCATGTCATTGAAGTTCTTTATCAAAGTGTAATAATCCCTATGTCATATAATTGAAGTTCCGTATCAAAGTGTAATAATCCCTAGGCCATATCATTGAAGTTCTGTATCTAAGTGTAATAATCCCTAGGCAAAATAGTTGAAGTTATGTATCACAATGTAAGAATCCCTCGGCCATATCATTGAAGTTCTGTATCAAAGTGTAATAATCCCTAGGCCATACCATTGAAGTTATGTATCAAAGTTTTATAATCCCTAAGCCATATCATTGAAGTTCTGTATCAAAGTGTAATAATCCATAGGCCATATCATTGAAGTTCTATATCAAAGTGTAATAATCCCAAGGCCATATCATTGAAGTTCTATGTCAAAGTGTAATAATCCCTAGGCCATATCATTGAAGTTCTGTATCAAAGTGTAATAATCCCTAGGCCATATTGAAGTTCTGTATCAAAGTGTAATAATCCATAGGCCATATCATTGAAGTTCTGTATCAAAGTTTTATAATCCCTAAGCCATATCATTGAAGTTCTATATCAAAGTGTAATAATCCCTAGGCCATATCATTGAAGTTCTGTATCAAAGTGTAATAATCCCTAAGCCATATCATTGAAGTTCTGTATCAAAGTTTTATAATCCCTAAGCCATATCATTGAAGTTCTATATCAAAGTGTAATAATCCCTAGGCCATATCATTGAAGTTCTGTATCAAAGTGTAATAATCCCTAAGCCATATCATTGAAGTTCTGTATCAAAGTTTTATAATCCCTAGGCCATATCATTGAAGTTCTGTATCAAAGTCTAATAATCCCTAAGCCATATCATCGAAGTTTTTTTATATCAAAGTGTAATAATCCTTAGGTCATATCATTAAAGTTCTGTATCATCTATATGTTACACTAAATAACAAGATGTAAACAGTATTCACTTTTGTAGCCCTTGTACTGGTTGCCATCTGTACAGCTGGTAGGGTCAGTTCTGGTCCTTTCAACTCTGGACTCAGACACAGAAAGCATTACTGAGCTGGAAGTCCACAGAAAGTTTAAGACTATCACAGTCACTCCTTTGGATACACAAGAAAAGCAAGAAATGTGTGTTGTAAGTTTCACCTGTCTTCAACTTTTTTAAATATTTGAATACATTAATCAGTTTGAGCATTAAATTTGCTGATACATTGTTCATCAAAATAAAAATTGTTGAATATTGTCAGAAACTTGGATCATGAAGGAATGTATTTTTGTCTATCCTTTTTTGTCTGCATCAGGATCATGAATGTAACACACAAGTTTCTTGCAAACCATTAATGTAATATTCAAGAGTCTTGTAAACCATTCATGTAATAAACAAGTGTCTTACAAACCTTTAGCTCTGTGACTTCATGTAATATCTAGGTGGTCCTAGTGAAATTGGTGCCAGTCTTAAGTTAATACGGCCAATATGATAGATATCTTGAAAATCTTGTTATTCTAGATGGATTCTCATATCTGCATATAAGAATTTTTATGATATCTTTTTGCTGATTGTACATCTATTATGGCCATAATTGCTCAAGATTGTTAGAGATGGCATCAACACTCAGCAGTTAAAAAGAAGAAATGGTCTTATCTTGGATTCCTATAAAAACTCTTTATGACCAGCAGAGTGCCAGTTTCTTTTGAGGATCTTTTGTTAAGTGGGGATTCCATAACTTTATGGAGGATACATGAAATTGCATGTTCTGGATAAAAAAATTTGGTCCTGCCCTTGTATGTGTCCATATCCCTTGGGGGCTAACACTAGAGTCATAATTACAAACAGCCATAATTGTGCTTTCTCGCATGAAAAGACAAAGACATTGTGTATCCAGTATTGGCTCCTCTCCGTGCCTGCTGGGGAGGGATCTTTAGGTCATAATTTACAAATCATTTATAGCCCCACACTTTAAGTATATTATACACATACTTGACATTGCAAGAGGAACTTGTGCACAGTTCTTACTATGCATGACTTATGCCTCTGAGGTCGTAACCAAGGAATCACTGAGAGCCTCACTCTAACGATACACACACACTTTCTCTGCATAAGGAAGCCAAGATTTTTTATGCAGCTGGCATGGACCCTTCATATAAACTGTTTTTGTAGCATCACCCAAAATGTATTATTGAAATTCTTTTCCAGTCATGAATATCAAGAATGCCTAACTGTATAATGTCTGTGGACGAGTAAAGTTACTGTTTCTGTTTTATCACTCACTGTTCTAAATTACTAAGTAAATAATAAATTATTCTCTTTTCTAACAGCAAATTTTGCAAACCAGCGGAAAAGAGCTCTCTCCACACCAATTACAGAGAATTGTTGACGCCAAACAGACAGAAAATCCTCTCTTCCTTAACATCACTCTCTTTGTGAGTATTGGGTAATCGGTACTTAGAAAAAGGGGAGTGACTTCCTTAACATCACTCTTTCTGTGAATATCAGGTAATTGGTACTTAGAAAAAGGGGCTTTTGATCTTGCCCTGGGAATGGAGGGTTGGGAGTATTTTATATAAATTTCCAATACCACCAAGATTCTTTGTCTCCAAATTGTTAAAGATTTGCAGGCGTAATCAGTGACTCAGATGTCAACACTTACCAGACCAGGAACTTTAGTCATGACCTGGGGTCTTTCCTACACCTAAGGACTTAGATTCCAAGGATTCCAAGTTATGATATGTAAACTTTTGAAATTCCCACCCATTATATATATATATATATATATATATATATATATATATATATATATATATATATATATATATATATATATATATATATATATATATATATATATATATATACACCTCTACCTCGCTAACTTGTGCTTGATGGGGTCCACAAACATAGACTACACTTTAAGCGAGGTGCGAGTTACTGAGGAACCTCCAAAAATTGAACAAAAATTGCTTTGACATCGAGAAAACCACTGGAAGTGGGGGGAGCAGTGTTAGGGAACTGGGCTGCTTATTGACTGAATCCTTAGCTGTTACGGTAGATTGACGCATTTTACATTTAATTACAAGAGGACACATTGCATTTATGATGATTACACTTAAAAGGAACTAAAAGATAGAACTAGAACACAAATTTCAATTGATAACAAAATTATTTAATTTGTATTTATTTATTAAAGTACTGCCTCTGGTGTGAGTCACATTTTCATTGATCAAAATTTCCTTACATATCGTTAATTGCGGTGTACTATGAATGTCGTTTGGA
Organism: Sinohyriopsis cumingii; assembly: GCA_028554795.2. NCBI lineage: Eukaryota > Metazoa > Mollusca > Bivalvia > Unionida > Unionidae > Sinohyriopsis > Sinohyriopsis cumingii. Next base: position 150,585,543 of record CM068824.1, read on the forward strand.
AAGAAAATGTAAAATATTGTATGACCTATTTTTAAACTTGATATTTCATTGTGTTGATTAAAATTTCCAGGTCCTATCTACCTTTTTCGATGATATAACGAGCAATACATCAAAGTTTCTGTTACCAATTTTGATGGCAATTTTCTTTAAGTTCAACAAATAGGGATCAATTTTTTGGGTATTTTCTGGTTGAAAAAATGGGATCCACACCTGACCCCATGTTATAAGCGGGTTCACGAGTTATCTGGGCACAAGTTATCGAGGGAGTGGTATATATATATATATATATATATATATATATATATATATATATATATATATATATATGATGGACTGTTTTGGGTATTGGTACTTTGTTAAAGTTGAATTAATATAATTCTGGTTTAAGTTGAAACTACTGTTATGTCTGTTTAATTTGTATTGTTTGTTGGCTTTTTTTAATGATTATATGTTATGTACATTTGTATTTTGTTCTTGACCCTGTCCAAAATTAAGTTCAGTGTACCTGACCAGGGACATTTGTTTTATAAACAGCAGAATACATAGCTAAAATCATTTCTATAATTGTGGATTAAATATTCAGATCATTATATTCAGAGGTGAACTTGTTTAATTGTATCGGAGTCTAGGACATTGTCTTTCACTTGCAAATTCCTAAACTTGTTGACAACTTTGAATATTTTAGAGAGGATGCTGACCTACATCCAGGCTCTGTTATTGTGTCTTAGCTATTTATATAATGTTGTTTACTTGAGAAATTAATCAGTCTCATTATTCTGTTCAGTTTTTCATTTGGGGTGGATTTATTTATTAAAATTATTATTCCTTGGAAAGACAAAGAGCTCATCAGTAATATTCTTGGACAGAAACATTAATTTAGAATTATAGTGAATTCAGACAAGGAGATTTGGATTATATTATTGTGATACACAAAAAGACTTAGCACATCATCATAATCCAGACCACCTGGCACATTAGCATATATGAGACAACAGGCACATCAACACATTCAATATCATAATTTATTTGGAATACCACTGGAATTGAATTGGAACTTCTTACATTTGGACTTGTGATAGAACATTTAGGACTGTTTGGGATTTAATTCACAATACTATAAGTTCTTTTTAACTTTTCACTTTGCATTCTAAGGAAATAAATTATTTGTTGAATTTTACAAAACCTGTTGGTTTTCACTCTTCTTTGTCACTTAGTTTAAGACCATAGCGTCACAACACTACTAAAAATTATTTGTCCCAGTTTCACAAGGTTGTTTTAAAGCTAGCTTCCAAATATGTTCACATTGCAATAATCAAACCTATTGCCATAATGTTTCTCAGTTTCATAATGTGTTTTAAAGCTAACTTCCACACATGTCCCATTCCTAATGATGGAACCTATTACTATCATGTATCTCATTTTCAAGCAATGTTATGGTTTTATTCATGATAGAAGCTATCATACAGTGTAGTCCTTCACCAGCTGTATCAAATTTCCTCTCACATGTTGTTGAATTGATGTTCCAGATAGGGTACAATCTCATAAGCTTGCACATGGCTGGCTTGCACGCCATAATTGCTCAAATGTGTTTTGTAAAACACAGCAGAAAGTTTATTATTAGAATCAAACTTGTTAATTCATGATACACTTCTCTTGAATTGATTTACTATGACCTTTGGGTATTATAGGTTACTGCATTTGTATGGGAAAATATGAATGAGTTTTTTGGATGGAATACTGCACGACCATTGGAGTGCAGTATATCCATCCGACAAAATGAATTCATATTTTCCCATACAAATGCAGTAACCTTTTTATTATATGCTCATTTTTTTAATTCTACCTAAGGCATAATTATGGGAACAAAATACACTACAAGAAACAACGTAAATGAATGTATGCCGTATTGCAAACTAAATACACAAGCGCATATTCATCATTACATAACACCAACATTATTACTGCGCACATAACTTTGCCCAGATAAATTTGAACTTTCGCGCGCTCGACATAACTTTCGAAAGAAAATGGCATGTCTAGTTAAAATTGAAATTTGGAGTCATATTGTGAATGAATGTGCATTGCAGCATCTTTTCCATTTGATCTGGAATGAATAGATTTTGGTATTTTTTTCGATTCAACGAAATGTCGTGATTATTGACTGGATTTGTATGTGGCAATTCCACATGAAATACATGGGATTGAATAAGCTAGGGAGAAGTGTGTTGACATCTGCAGATGTGTTCCTGTTTCTGTCATTGAATGTTTAAAATCATAATGTGGGGAAAATATGAAGTCTTTCAATTGCAATTATCAAAAAGATGCTATGGAATTTAATGCTTATTTTCATTTTGATAGCAGTAAGGAGGATGCAATTGCACTTATCATCGAAATTACAGCACAATTTCGAAATGTGTAATCCAGATTGAAAACCTATGACATGGCTCATGCAATTCGGGTTTGAAGAATTAAGAAAATACATTTTGAGGAAATTCAGGATGTAAAACTGTAAGTATATTTTATTTTGCCATTCTTATCACCAGCTAAAGAAGAGAGTTTATGACTTATCACTTGTATGTTATTCATAAGGACATTTTCTTGTGTCTGTTGTATACTGTAGCTAGCCTAAATCCAAAACATTGTATCAACGCAGAATGTGCCAAAGCAGCTGGTATGTGGCAGTCCATGAAACATCTGTTTTAGTTCATTCAGAAACAAATTTAAACAACCACAATGTAAAGCGCCTCTTACACGAGTTTACATGATTTGTTTACAAATCAAAAGTGCTGCAGTCTGCATCCAGTGTTTGTTTACAATAGAAAGTAGTTTCTTTATGCACGTGAATGCTATATGTGTATTGGCACGCAGGTTCAGTATCGGGTAATACTGTACGATTCTGACAATGTAAAGTTAACGTAGGAAAAAATGAGCATATAATAAATTCAATTATTGAGACTATACTGTATCTGAATATGAAATATGTTTTTATGATACACTTTCATTGTTGTTTTCTCTAGGAACTGGTTTCCTTTGGCTATTTTCGTCTGCTGGACAAGAAAATCGATTCTTTGGTGAACTCAAAAGGGTAAACATACATGCTTTTCATTATTTGTGAAAATATTCCAGACTTGAATAAATTTAAGCTCATAAGGTACCCAGTTTTTGTGGTTTCATGCACATGAATTTAAAGTCACAATGAAATGTGGATGATCCAAACCAATATTCAGAATGTGATTTCTGCTCACCCTGGCCATACACCATGGTAAAGAATTATTGATTCATTTGTTTTAGCACCAGCTGTATTAATAGTACCAAGAAATATAAATGCCAAGGTATATTTATTGGAGAGTTTATTGGTTAGATTTTAAAACATGCAGAATTGTGTGAACTTGAAAGTTCTGCCTAATGTAATGATTATTTGATGCTGTAGTAATAACTGCAAAAGTACTCATGGCGTGTATACTTTTTTGGTAACTTTTTACACATGTTTCTTTGTCTTGATGTGAAAACTTTGTTAAACTAAATTTGATTGGCACATTGGGCTCTGTAACAAGCAATGTTTTTGAAGTTTGAACCTTGCATCAAGGAATTTTTACAAATGCCTGTTTATAATACAGACTGTCTGGAAGACCCAAAATGGCTGATTCCCAGCGTTGTTCATCTTTAGATGATGATTAGTTGACCTTGTTGATCATAGTAATGAAGGCAATTTATTTTTAAGGTTAGGGAGTATATCAGATTATCAGATTATAGGAACAGGGCAAGTGTTAATGGTGATATCAGTGAGTGAATTTAATCCAAAAATGCCATTAAATACAAATCCAATATACATGTTGGATGGACAAAGACAGCATGCTGGTCAACAGAACACAAGTGTTCATTGTTATTACAAATTACATTTCATGCATATAACTGATGAATAGCTAATCAGAAGATCAGTCCCACATTCACAAAGCCCATTTTAATCTTGTCCTTCCAAAGTGATGCTTTGTTGTGTGTGTAGATAATCCACTTTGTGTTAATTGGCTTAGAGTTATGCTGTAGTACTGTGCATCTCTATTGTCTTCCTTAATTGAACAATCACCTGGGCCAGAAACCACTCCTGAAAGAATGATCTGAGTTCCTCCTTGGAGAATTTGTTGACAGATAAATATGAAGTTTCTGTACCTTCAACTGGCACATAGTTATGAAGACATTATTCTTTTAAATGAATCAGTAACCTCTTCCTGGTTTGTGTTTTGAAAATGTCAAAGTGTATTACTGCCTTCTGTTTACAATGACTAAAGGCAGCAGCTTACCGACATTATTTATATGGTATTAGAATCCATTCAGCAAACAGAAGTCCTCAGGATCTGCATGGCAAACAGAAAACAGTACAATAAATGTTTCTTATAAAAAAGACAGAAATTATTGTTTAAGATACATTTTCCTTCTTAAAGTAATTCATGTACACTTAGTCCTGAATAATCCCATTTTGAAAAATGACAGATATTTTCAAAACCTGTGAGCAACATCTTTGTGTATGGTGCTTATGGACATTGCCTAGGTATCCAAGTTACTGACTAACAGGAAATTGTTTTGCTAGGGTAAATCAGTATTGACAGGAAAGTTTAAAATGTATAACAGCTATAACAATCCCAGATTTTACCTTCAGAATTGAAGAATTGTTCCAAGAGGTTTTGGAGAGACTTGAAGGAGATTATAATGTGGAGGAATACCCTGGACCACTTGTAGAGCAGGTAATGAATTTTGCTTTTGTATGCCTTGTTAAAACACAAAACATAGGCTTTTGTACCAAGTTATAACACATTCACAGGTTATATTGTGCCTGGTTATAACACAATCATAAACTATATGGTTCTATGTTATAGCATGGTCATAGACTATTTTGTGCCTGGTGATTAAATGGTCATAGACTATTTTGTGTCAGTTTATAACATGGTCATAGACTCACACTTGCGCTTATTATTATTATTATTATTGTTGTTGTTGTTGTTGATGTTGTTATTGTTATTATTATTATTATTATTATTATTATTATTATTAAATACTAAACTGTAGTAAGTAGTATTGTTATTTTACTAAGGTATGCAAGAAACATTGTACTTGACCTCACAAGATCATAAAAAATACTCTCTTATTAACTGAATAAGCAGATATCTAGCTAAAGTTGCTGATCTAAAACATAAAAATAAATAAATAAACATCGTGAAAGATTTTTGTTATACTGATGTAGACTTTAGAACTTACTGTAGACCTGTCAAAATGTTTTACTATAAAATGTTATTTTTCCTGGCAATTATTTATATGGTCATCGTTAAATAACTGTAAATTACTGATTTACAGAAAATAATAAAACAAAAATTACCTTTCTTTGCGCACTGCCTTATATGGACTTCATAGTAAGAAAATAGTAAAAGATTTTCTCTTGCACTGTCTGAATATAGGTCCTAGCACAGATCTGAAACCTGACCAGGTCCTAACACAGATCTGAAACCTGACCAGGTCCTAACACAGATCTGAAACCTGACCAGATCCTAACACAGATCTGAAACCTGACCAGGTCCTAACACAGATTTGAAACCTGACCAGGTCCTAACACAGATCTGAAACCTGACCAGGTCCTAACACAGATCTGAAACCTGACCAGGTCCTAGCACAGATCTGAAACCTGACCAGGTCCTAGCACAGATCTGAAACCTGACCAGGTCCTAACACAGATGACAAACCCTTTTATACTTCACGTGGAATTCTGCAGAACTTTGTGCCTGGCAAGGAAAATTCTGTCATTCGCTGGTTAGCAACCACAGGGAAAATTCTGAATGTGCATGCTTGTAATGGCAACCCAACTTTGCTACTGATAGAAACAAAGTCACACCTTAATAAATAATTATGATTAAAAACCTTTGTTAGTTGTTGTTGTTGTTATGTGGTTTAACACCATTTTTTAGCACATGATAGGCTATACATGGCGGCCAGTATTAATGGTGGAGGAAGAACCCAGGAAAACACCGGAAAGAACCACCAACCCACAAGAAGCTACTGGCAAGCTTTCTCACATACCCACATTGGCTGAATCCAAGACTTGAACCAGCGCAGACAGAGGTGAGATGGCAGTGATCCGTAACGGAGAGCGCTTTAGACCACTTGGCCACTCAGGGCCCCCCTTTATTAGTTAGAATATTAGTTAATGTGCATGCAACAAATATTTGTTTAAATAGTCAAAATCAGCCATGCAAAAAAATTTTTTAGGTTTTAAAATGGATGATACTATAAGTGACCATTAGAGAGATAATGATTGGAGTGTTCAAAATCTGGAAATGAGGCTGGTACTGAGGATAGCGATACATTTTTGATATGTTCAATAACTTGGGTATTAAGAAATCCTCAGGACTGAATTACTATGGTCAATGAATTCCTAAATTTGCTTCACCTGTAACAACAAAGTATTAATGCATATGATAAATTTAGGTATAATGAGTTGTAATTTTCAAGATACCTTGAACTGCTCTGGTGGCCTAGTGGTTAGAGCATCGGCCTCAGATGTGGTAGGTTGTGAGTTCGACTTACAAAAATGGTACTAACAGCTACCTTGCTTGGCGCTCAGCATTAATAAATTTGTGTTAGTGCTAGAACTGGTTGGCCTGGTGTCAGGATAATGTGGCTGGGTGTGACATCATGCTACATGTCTGCGGCATGATGCCCCAGTGCTACACATCACTATAAACTGTTATGCTGCAGACATCGTAGCGATATGACTGAAAAAATTGTTGTTGTTGTTGTTGTTGTTGTGGGGTTTAACGCCATTTTTCAGCACGATAGGCTATACATGGCGGCCAGTATTAATGGTGGAGGAAGAACCCGGAAAACCCCGGAAAGAACCACCGACCCACGAGAAGCTACTGGCAGGCTTTCTCACATGCCCACATTGGCTGAATCTTAGACTCGAACCGCCGCAGACAGAGGTGAGATGGCAGTGATCCGTAACGAAGAGCGCTTTAGACCACTCGGCCACTCGGGGCCCCCGAAAAAATTGTTAAAGCTACATTAAAAATCCAAATCAGGCACACTGAAGATGCCTTGAAGTGTGCAAAGGTTCCACCAATCTTTTATAAAGGTGAACATGAGGATCAAGGGAACTTCTAACCACTACCCATTCTACCTATATTATCAAAATTATTTGAAAAGCAAATTGCTATGCAGGTCTATGAATTTTTTGAAAGTTACTTTCTATTTCTAAAGGCACAATCATGATTTAGACAATATCACTTATGCCAAATGGAAATCACCAAATTAACAAATTACCATCAATAATTGCAGAAGCTCCTGACTTGGTATCTCACAATCAGGAGCTTTCCAAAATCACATTATAATGAACTAGTTAGCTACAGGTAAGACCTAGTGATTCTCAGGGCTGAGCTAGTTGAAGTTCATTATCTCATCACTGCTACGGTAGCTGGATTGGTCTGAGTATGAAGGGACACAAATGTACACTGACACTCTTTTACTTATTTCTGCCTTTCCTATCATTACTCTCTTGACTGTTCTATTGCTACCATCTTTCCCTTATTTTTGATCATGCACCACTCATTGCTTAATATTCAAGTGTGACTGCATCAGTGTACTGAGAGAGAGAGATCATTTGCCAGTAGGAATGGATAGTGGTTTGCTTTTGATTTAGTTGATAATGAAATTCTGTTGATAAAATGTATACAATGAAATCATCAGTATATTGCACATGCCAGGTTATTTGTTTTTTTGTACTCAATTAAATGTGTACAATTTCTTTTCAGCTATGGAATATTTTTTGCTCAATTTAAAGGGCATATATTAATACAGCAAAACCGGTCTTGAGTGACCTCTGCTGTGAGTGACCATCTGTCATTTATGACCACAATTATTATGTACAGATTGATTTTTTTATATATTAAATGCAATGAAGTCAGTGACCACCTGCAGAATGTGACCAACGACCACAATTTTCTGGCAAAAAAATGTATTTCAACACTGTTATGAATGACTGCTTTGCAAAACCAACACTGTTGACATTTATTTAATCTGAAGTAACCATGACTGTTAAGGAATTTCTGCATACAAAGTGCAGATTGATCTAAAACAACACCGCTATGCATGCTTGCTTTGTAGAGATAAATACCACTGACCTTTAGTGTTTGTGCTATAAAAAATAGTCAAGTCTGGCAATGGGTTCTTCAGATCTATAGGTGATGCAGGTAGCTGTCATATGCTACAGTCCATACACCCGATTAAAATACATGTCATTAACTGCCATTGTAGTGCCAGAGTCCTTTAAATCCATGTTATGATTAACCATTCATTCTTCAAAAGGGGCTGTCACAGATGTACATAGTCAGTTCCTAGATTTGTATTGTTTATTCATCTTCGTAGAAAAAACACATAACTTTTGATAATGCCCTGATGAGAGCTCTTCTACAAGAGTTTCATTGTAGTGGTTGAGTATGTTGTTTATCTTTGAAGTTAGACCATAATTCCTGGGGTGAATGAGGTTATTGCTTTTGTCTTTAATAAGTGATTATCATCTTTCAGATTCAGTTATCATTATAAATGGTTTGTGTTTTTTTTTTTTTTAATTTTAATGTGACCACTGTTAAAACCCATACCAGGTCATCATCTGTTCACAGTGATGGAGGACAGTTCCACCCTTTATTTATCAAGTTAATCTCTTTATGTCGAGGGAGAATTAAGCATTTTGGTTTTGTCTTGAAATTATTTTGTTTCCAGTTAATTATGTCTTTTGATTTCATTCATTGGTTCATATAAATCCCATATTTACCTAAACCCTGATCAAAGCCACTAATTCGTACATGGGATGAGTAAGCGTTGTTACCTGTACAGTTCTTATTCTACATTTGAAGCGAGTCTGAAATGTATGGACATGTACAGATAACTTATAGACGGAATAAATAAATATTACCCTATTCATTTTGCAGTTCATATGTTAACCTACATGTATACATGATCTTCAAATATAATTGTAAATATTTAATGATTATCGTGTATCTTTGTTGCTATGCAAAATTACTTTGAGATTAAATGATTGCAATATTTTGACAAGAACTATGAATAAGGAATAAAATACATGACATGTGAAGAAATTGTAGATGTTTTCCCTTCTTAAACCTGCTGCATTTTGACTTTGAAAGATGGTAATCTTGCATAAACCTGTTATGAGAGACCACCTGTCTTGAGAGACTGCTTTTTGTTGGCAGGAGAGGTGGTCTCACAAAACAGGTTTTACTGTGTTAGATTAAAAATATATATTATGAATAACTTAAAAAAATATTTACTTTAATTTTGATGTAAATTACTTTTTGTTGTTACTATTTCAAGGCTACAGAAATAACAGCATTGTCAATAAATCATAATGCATTTGAACTTTTCAGCTTTTTGTGGGAAGACAAAAATTAGTTTTTGAAACGAAGTTTTTTCATTCTCTAGTTATTATGTTGTATTGTATATATGAAGTTTTTTCATTCTTTAGGTATTAAGTTGTATTTTAAAAAATGAAGCTTTTCATTCTCTAGGTGTTATGTTGTATTCATTTGTCCCATCAAGGGATGTCAGAAAAGGAACTTTTGGAGATCTTCAATATCCCCTCTCATGTCTGGTCTCCACTCTACTTTGCCATAGAGAAAGTCATCATTGACCAGGGAGGGTTTTTCAAGTAGGTATCTGTAAACCACATTTTGTTCTCATTCCTATATATGTATGATATATTTGCTGACATGTGAAAGTCATGCAGGATACACTTATCCCACTCTGTAGATGACATTGTTATGATTTTATTAATGTCGGCAATGTTTCCTGCTGTTTTAGTATTAAAAAAACATATTTTCAATGCCTTTAAACAGTAATCTTTCATTACAGACTTGTTATGCTCTTTCTCTTAATGTAAAAGTTTTATGAAAATACCTGGCATTTTTAAATCAGTATAAATACCAATGATAAGTACTTTTGGTTTCCAACATTATTTGCAAGTGGAAAGATAACAAGAAAAAATAACTCATCATATAATTTTGATATGGGATAGAAAAATCCCAGCATTGTAATCAGAGCCTCATTCCTGCATTTAATTCGGTACCAGTGCATATGATTGATTGATTCTGTTCTTCTCAACAATCTCTCTCCAAGTTTCTGCTCACAAATTCTGATGCTGAGACTGGAATTTTCCAATCTCACATGGATGCATATAATGTATTTAAATATTTTCATGAATGAAATGCATCCAGAAGCAAACAGCACATAGACTTGGATCAAACTCAGTGCTATTAATTCAAATGAGCATCGTACACCTTGATTTGTTGGTTCATTGTACATTGGCATGTCTGGGTCTACACTGTTCACAACAACACAGTGCACATTATACAGTACATGCATCATGTTTAATGGAAAATCCACGTTAACACAGTGGACCTTAATCCATTTTACGCTTTGTCCATCACAGACAGGACATAGTGGTGGTCATGGATTGTCCACATCATGGTTTTTTGTGGATGGATTAAGATTTATTACCCCAGTTAGAGGTCACAGCAATATAAATATGTAATCGTGGATGTCCACTACATGGCATTGAACTTATCTGAACTAGTCTCAGGTTCAGTGCCTAGTGCAGGTTGCTCTTTTTAAGTTGTACACAATGCTGTTTAATATTCAAAGACTCATCCACTAAAATGCAGTCACATGTCTTTTTGAGGGATGAAAGATTTCTGAGCCAAGAATGCTGAGATTATTTATGTGTTTCACAAACTATACAAAGTTTAATTATAATTATTTTCATGAGAGAGATTTCTGCCTAAATTTAAGCAAACAAAAAGAAAAATAAATCACAAATAAGTATTTGCAGGTTTCATTTTGCCAGTCACTTTTAAATTGTTTAACATGTTCCCACACAATACACAGCTCTGTCCAATATGCAACTTCTGCTAGTCCAGCCTGTTTAGTACTTGTGACCTAAATATACATGTCCATGCAACACGTTCTAATAGGAACTAAACATAAGTTTACATTTACCATTGACATAGTATTTTTACACAGGATCTATAAAGCAAGTGATGCCACATGATATAACCTTCAGCATCATAAAGTAATTATAACTATACTTAGGATTTGGTCATCTGCTGAGCTTACATGTAGTATTTTAAAAAAGGGACAAGTGAAAGTGATGAACAAGTGTAATCACTTAAATATTTTCTATAGGAGATACACTTGTACTATTTTCATTTAATGCAGATGAAATTTTAGTACATTACATTCTTTCAGTCTGAATGAATTACTGAAGTAGCAGTTAATTTCTCATGGATATCCGTCGTCTTTTGCAATTCAGTGGAAATACCTGCTATAATTATGCAAACTTAGTTGCGAAACTGTTATCTGCAGCGTATACGATTGTATTTACAGTACAAGAAATAGCCTTCAGTTTTGTACATATATTTTTTGTAAGCTTTATGTAAGTGGAATTTCTTCTTGTTCATTGCCGTCTTGTTTAACATGTACTGTGCTGAACATGTGACAGCTTGTCTGAGCCTTCTATGTCACCTGAAGTGGCAAAACTACATGTTTGCCAAGGCTGTAAAATCTATCTCTAATCGCATTGATTGTTATTAATGTGGCTTCTTATTTTTGATGACTTTATACAGGTATCCCTTGTAGAACTTTATTTACTCCGTACTGGATGTAGAAATATTTTTGGCTTCAAAAGTGTAAACCCCTATTATTTCTGGTTTATCATTAAGGTCATCATGAATGTAATGCTCACTCATTCAACTTTCCATCTATTAAATTTCTGAAGCATTAAGTTTGTATATGTTGATTATGACCAGATTCGACAACAGATAATAAGAAAATAAGAAAAGCCCACTACTAGCACGTTAATAACTCAATTTAAAATTTAAATTTCTACAGGACATCCATCATACAGTATATCATCTTTTGCAATTCAGCCAAAATGCATTCTCGTTGCAAACAGTTTTTATGTCCATTGCCTTTTTGCTTTATCTAACTGGAATTTCTTATTATTATACTCCCACCTCCACTCCCATTGTTTAACTTCATATCAGCTGAACACATCATATGTATCAATAATGCCTTGTATATCACCTGAAATGGCTGAGCGAAGTGTTTGCCAAGGCTGTTAAATATATCTCTAATTGCAATGATGTTTATCTTGAACCGTTCATCTTTATTCTATGGTTGTTGTGAATACTGTTACTGTGTTCACTTTGAATATTGTAGTAATGCTCACTCATTCAACTTTCACTATCTTAAATTCTGAATCTTTAAGTTCATAAATGTTAATTATGGCCACATTTGACAAAAGATCATAAGAAAATGAGAAAAGCACACTAATGGCAGGTTAATAACCTAATTGATTACATAAATTCTCTTTAAATACAAAATGAATTGCTAAGCAGATATTTATCTTCTATTTAACAATGTGAGCCTCAATATGACCTCTCAAGACAGAATTCTTGGTGTATTCATGGATAACAATTTTACTTGGTCTATTCACATTAAACATATTTCAAAAAAGGTTAACTCTTATCTTTGGCTACTGAGGAAAATCAAAAACATACATTCCTTTTCAGTAAAGGGTCAACTTTTATAAAAGTTATATTTAGCCATATCTGGACTACTGTAATGTAATTTGGGGTAATACCTCTAATTCAAAATAACAACACTTTTAAGACTCCAAAAGAGGGCTTGCCATTTAATTCTAGATCAAAGTATAGACAATTTTCAAGATGCAATGAATAATATAAAGATTTTAACAATACATGAAATAATATTTCTTAGAAAGGCCAAATTGATGTATAAAGTATCCAGAAAAGACATTCCTGTCTATCTAAGCAATATCTTTCACCAAAGAGATGCTGATGGCACTCCAAATTTAAGGTCCATAAGAAGAAAAAATTACATTATACCAAGGCCAAAGAAGGAATTGTTTAAAAAAAGTTTTCATTATACTGGTCCACTGGTATGGAACAACATTCCCAGTGACATAAGGCAGGCTCCTAGCATTTCATCTTTTCACAATCAATGTCTTAAATGGATGAAATCTTTAGAAAATTTAACAGTTCTAGTACAAAAAATACAGCCTGCTTTTCTGTAATTTTACATCATTTTCATAGCTGAATTTTTCAATGCAGGATTATATTTTATGTTTTATATATGTTTATGTTTTCACTGATGCCTGTGAATGTGTTCCAGGCTTGATACTTTGAATTTTAAAATTAATTACTTAGTTTCAAGCCAGACTCTTCACATCATGTTGTATATACTGTATATATTGTACATAACAGATAGAAAGCCTCAAGGTAGATTAGTTCTGTAACTAATTGAGTTACCTTCTCTAAAGAAAGTCTTTATTATTATTATTATTATTATTATTATTATCTATTTACATCAAATAGAGAGTGGAGTAAAAAAATTATTTATAAATTTTGTCAGTAGACAAATTCCAAAATGAAGCGAAATGTAGGATACCGGTATTTAGAAAATGCATACTCTTTAAGTATTGATGTCTTTTTCCATGTTGGTGATAAAAAGCTACGGGTAACATCGATCGAAAGTTGCGTTTCACAATCTCACATGCTTAATTGTAAAAACACATTGTATTTTCAAAGACAGATGTAGTTTGTTTTGCTTTTTATGATAAAAAAGAAAGAAAGCTGGTAGTGTGATACAGCTTTGGTAAACATGTTAGATTTGTGCTGCTGGAAGAGACATGTATTGTATCTACTGTGTTGAATGATTAAGGGGGATAATAAAAATTATATATTTTTTATTTTACCTAATGCTGGAAACGAATTTTATGCAAAAATATTGCAACCTAACCACCTTATGTTTCTCAGTCAGTATTAAAGTCAAGAATTCTTTTTTTCCTACAAACAACAAAAAAGCATTTTCATTCAAAAGTTACAGTTTCCTTTGAATCATCAGTGCTAAAGTATAACATTGAAGTTCAACACCACCCATTACCGGTTATTGTCAACAAGTATATTGGCTGACTTAGAGTAAAAATGTCACTCCTCGGGTTGTTTGAAGGTAGATTCGCAAAAAAGTGACAAAGAAAGTAACATTGTTCATACAAATCATTTGGTTTTTGGCATGAACAGCAGCTAAATGAATAGTCTTGAATAGTCAAATTTGGCATTTTTGTAAAATTATCACTAATATTTTCTTAGTTTTCAGACAACAAGAAATATTTTCATTTAACAGTGTTTATTTTATTTATATCAGAAGGGTGAGGTTGACCACAAGCTGCAAAGAACTGTCATAATCCAAGTCATGTATAATTCTTCTCCATTGGCTTATTACGGTCAGGAGCAGGGAGTGGGTTGTAGGCTGGGAGACATAGAGAGATGGAGGGGATGGGATATAGCTTGAAACAAGTACACTTGTTTTGATTTTAGAAATGAACAACGTCTAGATGTACATCAGGGTCATTACACTTTTTTCTAACATTTAAGTTAAACACTAGAGACCAGTGGTACACAATACTATGAGAACTTGACATCAAATGCGTTGCTTGGTTCAAATTTGTTTTTCACAAACATCATTTTAGTTCTAAGGAGTGTGGTGTTGTGATATTTCCATTCAATAATTAATGTACGTTTTGAGATAATGAAACATGACCTTGAACATGTGTATATAGGAACTGTCCTGACTGACTATTGTTGACTCAAGGCAGGAAGCTGCAGTAGCTGGCATAGCAACTGACTTCCAAGTAAGAATTCACTTCTCCACTAGTGCCTAGTGATCAATGTAGATTTTTTTTTTTTTTAAAAAGGTCAGGAGAGAAAGAAACTTTTTATAAATTAAAATCACTTTATTCGAGACATGAATCACTACTGATAGAGCACAATTGTCAATACAGTGTACACAATTCTCTGCAGTTAAACAATTATTGTACTCTCTCATAAACAAATTATTTTCAAAGTTTTAGGGTAAAAGTACCAAAAAACACTTTCATTGCATAACTCATTTAACTTTTTTACTTTAATATATGATGCCAAGTTATTATTGTATAATAAACTTGAGAAAGAATTATGACACAAGAAATGGTAACACTATTGTTTGTACAGGTAAAGGTATAAAATTGACCCCTACCAGGGTCATGTTGACAGTGTCAGAGTTTCTCCAATTTGTTTTTTAGTGAGTTGCCTCGTAGAGTGAATACAATAGAATTGACAAGGGGTGCCATAAAAGCCAGTATGGCTGCAATAAAATCTGTGATGGACTTCCACTAGATTGAGATTAGTTTCACTAGTCTGGAGAGATTATCCACCAGGCTGAGTGGACTTCTACTATCAATAGTAGACACTTAATCCCTCAGTCCAGAATTGAGTGGGCATTCCATAAAACATGATATATGTACTGTACAAGAGTTAAGGTAACCCACTTTTGTAAAATCATTGCTTACTGTACAGCCTGAAAGACCAGATCATGACATCACTTTTTTACCAAGGTGTGTCATAGCACTGTGCAGTCAAGAAGAGATTGGATTTTAAAAATGATGTGGTTGCAACTTTTGCCCCTTATTAAATAATTAAACATGAAAATTCTTATGTATTTTTCGTAATTTTATAGACAGTCCTGTCCCCAAAAAATGATGTCATTAAGTTATACAAGATCTTGTGAATATTTTAGCAATTTGAACCATTGTAAATCAGCCATGCAGACGGGTTTCTGTTGCAGAAAAATGATAATCTCATACTGAAACAATTCTCTCACCAGCATATACTTTTCTTCATGTATTTTACAAAAGGAGTCTTTCAATCTTTGCAAATTTGACAAATTTTTAAATGCTCATTCAGCAATTATTTTATTGTCATTTAACACCATGATACTTTTTTCATTCTCTTTAATGTAATGACCCTTACTTGGTGATAATTTTTCAGCCAGGAGTAGCATAGGAAAATACAAAACCAACCCGTACATTTTTAACTGATACTTTTATTTCCATGAACCATTAACTCCCCATCCCAAAATTCAGCTTATTTAAATGTTAGATATTCCAAAATTTTACAAGTGATCACCCTAAAATGATATGATGATTGAAACATGGGAGTATTCGCTATTAAACATGATCACCTAAAATGATATACCAGCAATATGGGAGTATATGGTGTTAAAATGTGAACACCTGAAAATGATATGTCAGAAACCTGGAGTATTTGGTTTTATAAAATGATCACCCTAAAATGATGTGCTTGAAACATTGGTATATTTGCTATTAAGAAGGTCCTGTGTGATTTACCTGTTAATGAAACTGTGTCAATAAATTTAAACTTGTGTGTAGTTATGATTGGTGTTATGATGGTAATTACACTCAAGGATCTGCACTACTTGCTGCAGAGAACCAGTTTCTGCATGATTGTTATCGTATATATATACTTGCATATCAGTCTAGATCAACTGCAAACAACAGAGACCCTGATCTTCCATTGTATAATGTGCCAGCAGATCAGGGTCTACATTGTGTCTTCTAGTGATTACTCATACTCAATTCTTGTGGAAACAAGCTTGCAAAAGGGTAGCATGTAGTTTCCATTGCTGAATTATATACACTGTATGTAGTTTCCATTGATGAATTATACATATGTAGTTTCCATTGATGAATTATACATTCATTAGCTCCTGAGCTTACGATTGTTTTTAATCTTTCTTCCAGGTTTGGTTTTATGGAACTAAATAAAGCTGTGATTTCCAGATATTTGTCTGACAGTGAGAAAAGGTACAAACCTTGAAGAACTTATTTTATTTCTTTACATTGTAATGAATTTGTACAAATTTCAAAGAAACATGGCAATTTAATTTACATTTTTATCCCAGCATTTGAAAATAAATAAATAAGAGCAGCAGAAGATTTTTACTAAAATCATTTTGACTTCACATTAAATCTAATTTTTTTGTTCAGGTAAAACATCCTTAAACACTTATGAAAGAAATGGACATTATGTTTTTTTTTGAACAGGTAAAGCATCGTTATACACTTATGAAAGAAATAGACATAATGTTATATTTTGTACAGGTAAATCATCCTTATACACTTATGAAAGAAATGTACATTATGCTATTTTTTTTAGTTCTGCTTATTAGGTGGTCTGTCATCTGTCCATTAATACAAGTTTGTTTTTACTACTCCTAAACTACTTGGAGGATTGCCATGAAATGTTACACTTACATTGATCACATAGTTTAATTTATGTTTAATGAAACTAGTGCTCCTTAAACTTCCAAAATTGCTGCCAAAGTGGACATCGTAAAAATCTTGTTATCACTGCTTTTCCTGAATGGGAAGAGATATCATGTTGGGGTTTCCACCAGAATTCTTATGATATATGGTCCAGAATGAAGATGGCCATGATCTGATGCCCAAAATGGCTGCAATGGCTGCCATCTTTAAATTCTTGCTATTGCTATTTTTGAATAGAAAGTTACATTGTTTTCACTAAAAAAACTTCTTATGATATCCAGTTGGTCCTAATTGACAATGGTACCAATCTGGCATTCAGTATGGAAGCCACAAGCCATCTTTAAAATCTTGTTATCACTACTTCTCCAGAATGAAACGTCACATTAACATGGGGTTTTCACTAAACAACTTCTGGTGATGTCTGGTTGGTCCTAAATTGATGCCAGTATGACACCCAATATGAATTTCAATGCAGCCATCTTAAACATCTTTTTATGGCTGCTCCTCCTGAATTGAAAGTCATATTGACTTTTGGTTTTTGGTTTTCACCAGAAGACTTCTTGTGATGGTTCTGGTTAGTCTTAAATGAAAATGGCACCTCTAAGATGGGCAATATGACTGACTCCATGGCCATCTTTAAAATCTTCTATTACAACTTTTCCTGAGTGATATCAACAGAAGGTTTTTACTGAAAGACTCTTAAGATGAAAATGATGCTAATCTGGCATGCTATATGGCTGCCACAGTGTCTTATCTAAAAATATTTCTGGAAAGTATTACATGCAGTTTCAGAACTTTGTGGTTAAAAAGTAGAAATGGTCATAACTTGAATTCCTGGATTTTTTTTAGAGCATCAGTTCTCTTGGCCAACTTTTGTTTCAGTTCTAACTTTGATCTAGAAAAATTCCATTTACAGTAATTATCTTTCCTAAAATGCTACTTGTATTTGCTTGAAAAGCTGTTTGAAAATTTTGTGTTAATTTTGAAATATTTTCAGTTTTTGGTATCTTTTTTATACAGGATGAAGTACATCAGAATTCTGATTGAGTACTTTGAAAAACAGAAAAAAGTAAGTTGGGATGAGTAAAGTACATAGTGACTTTTAAAAAAAACATTTTAGATTTAGAGAATGTCTGAGTTTTAGACTGGCCTGTCAGACAGTTTGTATTAGCTTGTAAAATCTGAACATTATGTGTCATCCAAACTAAACACATATTCTTTATCTTTCATCACTTTTACTGACATTGGCTGATCACCAGAGTATTGGTGATAACTCTTCTTTCTCATCTGCATGACTTTTTTTGTTTGAAACTTTCACCCTCACCCTCCTATTCCCCTCTACATATACAGTGGTGTCTACTTTATAATAAATAATGAAATGAAAATTAAGTTTTAGAAAATCTTAAAGCAAATTTAGGAAATAATGACCATTTGAATTAATGTATGTTATATTGTGACAGTCTGTTATAGCTTTTGACCAGCATACATTGACAAGTCCAGTTTAAATATAATTACCTAATAATGACTTGCACCAAATCAGACATAACACTGACCAAATTGTCCATCAGTATTTGCAGTTGATGTTGTTTGACTTACAAGTGGATAGGGTCAGCAATGCATCAAAATCCACTGTACAGAATAGATTATGTTCAAATGATATGTGGTGTATCATGTCAAAAAATAATTGCCAGAAAATTTAATTCAAACTGTTCAAAATAAGCTCTATAAAAGTACATTCTTAACACAAACTAAGATGCTTTTTGTAAACCTAAGTTTTCTGGTATTTTCAGCATTTACCATTACTTCTACCCGTGTCTTCTGCATTATCTAAGAGGATATGTTATGAGTTGCCATGGCTCTGGCTGGCCCTAGATGATAAAAATGGACTGGCTCAGTGCCTTGCTGATTTCCATGTTTTCAGCAGATTACAGGAGTGAGTACCAATCCAATCTTGGTTTATGGTCAGTACATGATAAAGATGAGTACCCTTTCCAAGCACAAAACTGAGTTACTGTAATTATCTATCCAACTTTGTCCAGTCTTAACCTTTTCAGTCAGGTCTACATTTAACCAATAAAATGGGGTCTATAATTTAAGTAAAAAATCTATAAATATGATTAGGATAAAAATGAAGTCTTACTTAGATTTGCCAAAGAACTATCCCAAGTCTAGACTTAAAGGATGGTTGCTGCTGAGAGCAATAAAACCCATTTGATGCATTTTTTTGCACTATATTTATGTCTACCATTTTGGCAGAATGTATTAGATAGTGACCCTGTCTATCAGGTACATTTTCCATGTGATACAGTAATTCTGCAGCACATTCTGTCATCATCAAACTTGTGGATAGCTTGCATTTGTGATAAGGAAGAACCATATCAATTTTAAGGTACAAAGGTCAAGGTCACTGACTGATAGAGGAGTAAATTAATTTTGCAAAGTAATTAAATTCTACATCAGACAGAGTAACAAAACTTTGGTTAAAGAAAACCCATATTCAATTCAGGGTAAAAGGTCAAGGTCACTGTGACTGAAAGAAGAAAACTAGTTTCTACACAATAACTTCTCTGCCATTTACAGTTACCAAAATTGTGTGCATGGCTTGCAATTTGAATAAGAAATAACCCTATAAATTTGGGAGTAAAAAGGTCAACTGTCAAGGTCACTGTGACTGAAAGAAGAACACTAGTGTCTGTACAGTAACTGAGCTTTTGCATCACAGACCTCAACAAAATGTGGTGGGTGGAATGCACCTGCAGTAAGGAAAAAGCCTGTTGATTTTGGGATCAAAAGATAGAAAGGTCACAGTCACTGTAAGAAGGAATATAGATTTTGCTTGCTAACTCTAGTTCTAGGTCATAAACCTTGACTAATTTGTGGATAATTTGCCTTCCTGTAAGGGAGAACCCTATTGATTTTGGGATCAAAGGTCAGGGTTATTGTGCATAATAGCTTGTATTCTAGAAAGTTTCTTGACCAGACCTTGTGGATGGTTTGTACTCTGGATTACAAAGTAGCCAAGAGAGAATCAGAGTTGTAGAAGTCAGAGGTCATGGTCATAGTAAGCCTGATAAGAAAATCATAGTTTCTGAACAGTAACTTTAGAACAAGACTACATATCTTGACGGAATGTTGAGGCTGCAGAAACCCATAGGTTATTGATTTCTTGGGTCAACCATACTCTGCTAGTTCTTACATAGAAGACTCTTAAAGATGGGTTAGATATATAGTGTGCTGTTCACTCTAGTCTTATTTTGCATTGCTCTTGGACCAAAGATGGGTTAGACAGATAATGTGCTGTTCACTATAGTCTTGTTTTGCATTGCTCTTGGATCAAAGATGGCTTAGACAGATAATGTGCTGTTCACTATAGTCTTGTTTTGCATTGCTCTTGGATCAAAGATGGGTTAGACAGATAATGTGCTGTTCACTCTAGTCTTGTTTTGTATTGCTCTTGGACCAAAGATGGGTTAGACAGATAATGTGCTGTTCACTCTAGTCTTGTTTTGCATTGCTCTTGGACCAAAGATGGCTTAGACATATAATGTGCTGTTCACTATAGTCTTGTTTTGCATTGGTCTTGGACCAAAGATGGGTTAGACAGATAATGTGCTGTTCACTATAGTCTTGTTTTGCATTGCTCTTGGACCAAAGATGGCTTAGACATATAATGTGCTGTTCACTATAGTCTTGTTTTGCATTGGTCTTGGACCAAAGATGGGTTAGACAGATAATGTGCTGTTCACTATAGTCTTGTTTTGCATTGCTCTTGGACCAAAGATGGGTTAGACATATAATGTGCTGTTCACTATAGTCTTGTTTTGCATTGCTCTTGGACCAAAGATGGGTTAGACAGATAATGTGCTGTTCACTATAGTCTTGTTTTGCATTGCTCTTGGACCAAACAATCTGATAACAGAGAAATTCATAAGTTCCTGTGCATTTTATTATACTTGGCTCTGCAAAATATGTGTTTCAGCATCTAAATGCTTACTATAATCATACATAAATGGGCAGACCATCCAATTTTCTGGACATCTTATTTAAAAAGAAAATGTAATAATTTTAAATAGTACATGAATTATCTGGACACCAAAAAAGATTTTGTTTTCTAAGCTGCTGAAAAAATAATTCAAGATGGAACACAATATAAGCAATGCTTTAGTTAATAGCAATTGAATAATCAACATGCTGACCATGAAACCAGAGCCAATGGGGGAGGGGGGGGAACAACCGATGATATATCTCCATGGGCCAGGGCCCATAAGGGGGCCCAGGTTGAATAACAGTTTTAAATTTTATAAATTTTATAAATTATAATAGTATTCTAAATACAGTGAAAAGCTGCATTAAATGTTGTAATTAAAAAGTAGTCAAATTTTGGAGACTAAGAACAGGTATGAACTGGCCCACTGTCCTCTGTTTTACCAGAAGAATCAATGATAAAAATTATGTTGTTATTGATTAACTGATAAATTATGTAAATCATTGCTGACTCACCTCTATCTAAATAAACTACTGCTATGCATCTTTTGATGCGATAAACAATGTGCTTTTCTTTTATCACCGATAAGAGTTCGCTGACAAAGGCTTTGTCGGCAAACTCTAATCAGCATTGTCACAAAGCTACATTGTAGTATTCATCGCTGTCACACCTGATGTCTTAAAATAGATTTAGATTTGTGTGGACTGCAGTGTCTGGCTGACCTAAAGTCAGTATCATAGACGACGTATTAGTATGTGTAACTGTGCAGTGTCAGCTTGTATTTCAATATTTTAATCAAGTAACAAAGATAATAGGTATGTTGTAATTTAAAATTTTAATTATGTATTCAACATAGTTTTAATTATTTAGAAATGGATTATCATCATAAGTCAGGAGCACAAAAAAGGAAAGAATGGGAAGCACAAGAGAGATCTGCAAGGAAAGGCCAAATTACTTTTGACAGTATGGGATTTTTGGTAAATAAAGGGAATGAAAAAAATGACCTGCAAGCTTCAGTTGAACCTCTAAAGGCTGATGTTGAGGAACAAGATATTGTAGCATCATCTGACGGTTCAGGTGCATTAGAAAAAATAGCAAAAATAGTCAATCTGCTACGGGGCTCCACTTAACAACTACATGCAACATGTGTGAACCATCATCTGTAAATGTAACATGTCAGAAATCTACAGTCACTTCCAAGCCACAGGACTATGATATAGGTCAACTGGAAACACTAATCCCAACACCAGATCAAATACAAGAGGCATTTATTCATGGTGCCCTAAAGAATTTCCTGATAATGTAGACGGTCATGCATTTCCTTGTTCAGTTGTTCAATCTTTCAGTGTATGCTTAAAAATGGTGAGGCAGTGCCTAGAGATTGGCTGGTATGGAGCCCACAGAAAAAAGCACTTTTTTGCTTTCCCTGCTGATTATTTACAAAGCTTTCTTCAACAGCTAAATCAGCATTAGCATCTCTGTCAGACGTAGTGTATTTTATGTAATTTTGGACTGCATCGTTGCCAATATTTTGACACAGTACAAAGTTATTAGGGAGATTAGTGAGAAATTTGAATCTGTGTAATAAATGTCAATTATTGTTAATTAGTAATAATAATAATAATAATAATAACTTGATTCGTACCTTCAGGTCTTCAATCTACATAATCTATATAACTATATAATACACAGCACAAAATGTAAAATGTGTTGTAACTCAAACAAATCCCTTTGCCATGTCATCCAACACCTCCTTTCTTGTGCAGTCCATCTTCCACATCACTCTGCAACCGTTTAGTAAATGTTCCACAGTTTCTTCTTCCTCCTGACACAATCTGCATGCTCGCTCTTCCTCTGTTTTCCAGTAATGGTTAGCCCGTTTTTCATTACCACACCTAAATCATGCCATGGTTCTCATCGTCACTTTATTTCTTCCATCCAGGTATCTTGGTCTCCCCATTATTCTTATTTCTTCATAGTGACTGTTGTATCATGGATCTTTTATATGCTCATATCATTCTTGACCTTGTATGAGAATATACAATATGAGAATATCATTTTCCTCCATCAGTCTTACCATGTTCTTTCCTCTTCTTCTAAGACTGTTTACTTCTTTCATAGTAGAGCCTCCTTTGCTTTTCCCATTTAGTTTCTCTTTTGCCCTGCTCAGTCTTCTTCTTCTTCCAACACTCTGCTGGAATTCTTCCTTCTTGATTGGCAAGCTTCATTTTGTATTTTTGTGCTCTTCTTCTTGCTTTCACCTTTATTTTATTTCTTTTGGTTTCTTCCAACACTATGTATGAAGGTGTGTTTCTATCCAGGTTTAGTATCGACGTGAAATACTTAGTTTGCACCCTCTCTACCAGTACATGCTGTCCCAGCCCCAGATTTGAGATTCAAACATCAGGATGCTTCTTACAAGCAAATCAAACAGTAATTTGGAAACATCCAGTCAACTTTTTTTCTCCAATACTCCACACTTGTCCCGATGCCACTACTTCTTTTTTGACTGCATATTTGAAGTATGAATCTGATCCTACATTACACTTAAATAATTATTGTTAATTTTGTTGTTATTTATTTTTGTCTTCTAACAGAAATAGATAATTGTTGAATTCCACAAAGTCAGCTTATATGTATAATTTGAAGTTTGTCAAGAAGTGAAAAAAAAAGAGAAAAAGAATTTTTTTATTTGAACAAGAACTTGGAGAGGCTCGGGTGTTTCTTACCCCAGGGCCCATGATCGCTTTCTATGTCCCTGCATGAAACTGCTTTGATTACCTTAATTATCAGATGGATTAATTAAAGGTGTTGTCAATAGGCAGCAATAAAAACAGCTGACATGTTTCACAACTAATCATCAAGCAGATCCCTAAACAAAGCAAGCTGCAAGCTTGTGAAAGAGAATGATAAAGAAAAAACAATGTTTTATCTTGAGACAAAATTGGCAGAATTACTTTGATAAGTGTAAATTCAAGGGTTGTCAACATTATATGAAGCCAACATATGTTTGCAGGCTTCTTTTATATTTTACCAATGTAGAGTGTAGGCAGGCAGACAAAGCAGTCATGCACATTCATTCCAAATCTCACTAGAGTGGATTAATTTATGTGATATGAATTGTTTAAATAATTATTCAAGTTATTATCTTGGTTTTCCCTTTTCCAGTAAACTTAAGTGGGTTGACATTTAATTCTGTTAAAGTGGACAGCATCTACACACATCTTCACAATTTCCTGTATTCTCAGTTTTATTCAGTGGCATATTTTCCAATGGTAACCTCATTTTGGATGTAGTTGGTTCAGTCTTCATATCTATAATTGGAATTAAAATAATGGTATTCTGCAATTAAATTCCTGAATGAGACTAAGTGATTTGGCTCCATTAAATATTTAGGTCAATGTCGACCATATTTGAAGTTTTAGTGTAGAGATCACTTCAAACCTTTTTGAATAAAAATGTGGATTAGCATACAGATTTTCAGAGGTATGATAATATGAATAGATGTATGTTATTTCAGTGATACATTCTTTTGTTAAAGAATAGCTTCATGTTGTCAGAGAATATGGATGTTAGAACTAGATTATAATTTTAGACAAATTTTCCACCCAGTCTTAAAACAGCAGTACATGTACCTGGTAAAGAGACTGTCACAATTTACAAACAAAAAGAAAAGCTAGCAATTGAAATACATCTAAAAGTCTTTATCTGCGAAAGGAAATTGAAATGTTATCATGTAGGTGTTCTTTATTGGCAGGCAGGGATATAATGCAGCCTGGTTTAACTTGCCATGCTTATTAATTCACAGTCAGGATAACAAGATCTTACATATCTGGACAATATTCAGGAAACTTGATAGTTTTTATTAGTACACAAATTATTCAGATAAAAAGAAGAGTAATTAATGTTAGTATCTGGATATTTTGGTCAATGACCTTATTTCAAATCACAGAGAAAAGTATAGGAAAATTTACCCTGTCACCATGTATCCTTCAGAGTATAGGACAAGTTACTCTGTCACAATGTATTCTTAAGATTATAATACAAGTTACTGTCATCACATATTAAGAGTATAGGACAAGTTACTCTGTTATCATGTATTCTTAGGAGTATAGGACAAGTTACTGTCATCATGTATTCTTAAGAGTATAGGTCAAGTTACTCTGTCATCATGTATTCTTAAGAGTATAGGACAAGCTACTGTCATCATGTATTCTTAAGAGAATAGAAAAAATTACTGTCACGACATAACCTTAAGAGTATACAAAAAGTTACTGTCACCATGTATCCTTAAGAGAATCAGAAAAGTTTATATATATATATATATATATATATATATATATATATATATATATATATATATATATATATATATATATATATATATGTAACATTGCCCTCTTATAAAGAGGGGTGGTTAATTTAATTGGGTTTGGCTGCATTATCCAGAGGATGACCTCCCTCGATATTATAACCCAGCGGGAGTGAAAGAAGAATGGAATTTCAACAGAGAACTGAGCAAGAATACTGGGGAGAAATAAACAATACAAGACCCCTTTGACAAGAAAATAACAAATTTAATCAGAAGAAATTAAAACGGTAATTCAAATTCAAGTTAGAATATATAAGTAGAATTTAACAGGTGTGTCCAATTTGGATTTATTACATCATCATAACGAGAGGTGTAAAGAGCTCAATGTCCATGATTGATTGCATCACCTTCATTCTCTTTGACAGTATATCTATGTCTCCTAGTTCATCCTTCCAAACTCTAGGTTCTGCCCCTTCATGGACTTTCTGCTCCTTTTATTCTGACCTCGTCCTTCTTTCTCTCTTTTCCCCGTACTCCTGTCTTCGGACTGTCTAATCCTTCTCTCCGAAAGCTGTTTCTTAAAGGACAAATTTAACCCATAAGACTGTATACTTTCTTTTCAGAGGCACATACTACAATTCACTTAATTGTTATTCAGAGCCTGTGGCTATCCACACACCGAGTAAATTCTGACTTAGTACGGTAAGACATTGACCTCGCTTTCCAGCGGCAAGTCTTACTACTAAGTATTACCGTATTAATTTACATATGCTACTACATGTTCAATCACTATTGCATAAAATTCAAAAGAAATGTAACTCATGGCATTCCTTAACTACAAGATTATCCAAGCATTACAAAATCTGATATAATTAGGTAATTATCGTTAACTCACAATGATCTGTATCGTCCTAACAACAAAGGAAGTTATTTCATATAACCATATGAAATCTTGCACATATGAACATTTGGATTGCATGCAATCAATTCTACCAATGAACTAATAACTGTATAATTAAAAAGCTAAATTGCTTATAAATTCGATCATCAACACTTTCAATGAAATTGAATAAAATATATCTCATACTAACTCTGGTGTCAACATATTTTCATGAAATTGAATAAAGCAAGTTGCATAGTATAGAAACCTAGTCATAGCAAAGTCATTTGCATAAAACAAGCAGTCAAATAATAGAATATTACATAAAACTAAAATTGTGTACCTTGTCACTGGTTTTCTTTCAGGACTTGGGCGTCCTAGCACTAAACATGCCTTTCTTTTTACACGATGACCAACTGGTCCCTTTTCTTGTTTCACGAGGAACGCACTAATCTTAGGCTTCCACGGAGTTGAGACAAAGTTTCCTCTTCTAGGAAGTTTCCAGACTAAAGAATTTACACTAGGGTCATCACTTTAAAGTCAGATTGCTCGAAAGTGTACACCCTAATTTATTCTACCCAATCGTAGGCAAGGGTCCCTAATCTTTCCCAAAGAAGTAATTTCTTTCATCAGATTTAGACAGCTCAGAATCTGTGTACGACAGTGCATGACAATTTTCCCTTTGAAAATATGATAAGTGGACATAGGTTCCTACCAAGTGGTTAGGGTTGGTAGCTCAAATGTTTACTTCTAACTAAAGACCGTTTTAAGATACCCTGGTCAATTTCACTGGGTCGGAAATATTGTTCCTTTGAAGTTTACACTGACATGGGGGGAGATGAACGATGAAAGTTCAAAGTGACCTTTCACAAAGACTTCTCTGGCTTAACTGTGATAACTTAAAGGGGTAAATGCATTCAACTTTAAATTTTCTGTACTTTAAAATATGACACTTCACAATATATATACATATATATAATGCACAAATGTCATTGTAGAAGGCATAATGAAAGATTGGCCAGTTGGTGTGAAAACTTCATAGGTGTATTACACTTGGATATTGCAGTTCCAGGTCAAATGGATATCAAGACAAGGTTGTGGCACTGAAATTGCAAGTTTTGTAACTTGCACACATACCCCCACACACACACACACATTCCCTTTCTAGCTGAATAACATGGAGAGCTTTCCATTTTTCTGAGGGTCAAAAGTTACGACCTTTAGTTCGAGTAGTTAAGATTTTGACTTGGTTTATGCATAACAATATTATGTCCAGTCACTACAGGTCAAGGTCTACATTTGCAATATGTATAGTTGAACAGGGAGATCAGTGATTCTTCTGGTGAACACTTTGATTGCTTCCTTTCTGTTTCATAATTTCCTTCCAAATATGCTTTGTAATTTTAATTTTCAAGCTTGTATATTCCATATAATCTGTGTGCCCTGAAAGTAAAAGCTTATAGTATTTCCTAGCTGCCAATAATCATATCATTTCTTTTTGTCTCGGATTCGGCCAATGTGGATATGTGAGAAAGCTTGCCAGTAGCTTCTCGAGGGTCGGTGGTTCTTTCCGGGGATTTCCCGGTTTCTTCCTCCACCATTAATACTGGCCGCCATGTATAGCCTATCGCATGCTGAAAAATGGCGTTAAACCCTACAACAACAACATCATTTCTTTTCTGCATGTAATATGTTAGATTCCCCACTTGATTTTTTTTTTGTAAGAGATATACCACTACTTCCTAAAAACAGACCAGGTCCTGCCGAGTATGATGTTTCAGCTTGAATCATTACACAAATCAGCTGATCTGTTAACACTATATGATAAAAAGATAAAATCTTTTAATTTACTAATTTATTTGATTGATTATTTATATATTATGAAGTATTTAAAATCTTACACGGGTGCATTGAATGGCAGAAATTGAAAACATCTTCCATGAAATGGACATCATCTTTCTCTTCCCTAAAATACTGTCAGTTACATTCATAACACATAAACAATTTGCTAGCACTTGCTGATTCTCATAAGGCAGACAATTGACTGAACAAGAAAAAACCTTACAGACAATTAATTCAACAAAAAAAATTTCACTTTTCTCTATTATAAAGGAGAGAATTTTGTGTTTAATAGACATTCAATGATACTCTGCTGCTTGCAGTTTTTGACATATGTATTTTGTTACATTTGGCATAAATTTCTTAGCTGATTTACATTTTACATTCAAGCCTGCTATATCAGGCACCTGTAACTGTTGTGACCTTCATCTAAAGGTCATTTACAATTAAGTCATATTTAAAAATATTTTAGTATGCATTTATGTACACATTAGGGCACCTGCTCATAATGTTCAGCTTGTCAGTCCCATGGGTGACCTCCTTTACAGAATGTTTTGACTGTATTTCTTATTGTATCTATAGGGAATCCACATATGACCTGTTGTACTTGTGGAAGCAAACTGGATGTCAGGGAAATGAAATTGCAGATAGACTACTGCAGACCTTTGACAGAGGAGTGGCTGAAATCTATCTACATTTTGAGAAGAGAGGGGAATTGGAAGAAAAGAAGCCAGGATTTCTGGTGACTGGATTATTTTGTCCACACTGCATATCTTTCAACTCACTCAGCTATTAATGGTTTAACACCTGTAAATGGAAGCTGTCATTGTGCAAATCTTGATTTTAATTGGATCTTTATCAATGTTTGCTTCTTTTGTAGAGGAGTATGGCAGACATGAAATGGAGTGTTGCCATCAGTCTGTCCATCTTCTGTTCTAATGCCCATCTCACTTTTGTTTCTGACTAATAACCCTCTTAATTATGACTGAATTTCAAGCAAATTTGGTATAGAGCTGTATATACCCAGTAGATAAGATCAAGCTTAAGTTTTGGTATGGAGCTGTATATACCCAGTAGATAAGATCAAGCTTAAGTTTGGTATAGAGCTGTATATACCCAGTAGATAAGATCAAGCAAATTTGGTATAGAGCTGTATATACCCAGTAGATAAGATCAAGCAAATTTGGTATAGAGCTGTATATACCCAGTAGATAAGATCAAGCTTAAGTTTTGGTATGGAGCTGTATATACCCAGTAGATAAGATCAAGCTTAAGTTTTGGTATGGAGCTGTATATACCCAGTAGATAAGATCAAGCAAATTTGGTATAGAGCTGTATATACCCAGTAGATAAGATCAAGCAAATTTGGTATAGAGCTGTATATACCCAGTAGATAAGATCAAGCTTAAGTTTGGTTCCAGTGTTGTACATACAATTCATAATTTAGCAGAGCTGTAGATCCCCACAAAAATCACACTTTCGTTTCTGCACAGTAACTATATCTATTTCATTTGGCTTGCAGCTTTATATTGAGAGCTTGTATAACTTTGAGAATCATTTGTTCAGCATCATCATTTCACAGAGTTATGGTCACAGATTGTTGAATTAGATCTGTTGTCACTTTGAGAATCATTTGTTCAACATCATCATTTCACAGAGTTGTTGTTGTTGTTGTTGTGGGGTTCAATGCCATTTTTCAGCACACGATAGGCTATACATGGCGGCCAGTATTAATGGTGAAGGAAGAACCCAGGAAAACCCTGGAAAGAACCACCAACCCATGAGAAGCTACTGGCAAGCTTTCTAACATACCCACATTGGCTGAATCTGAGACTCAAACCAGTGCAGACAGAGGTGAGATGGCAGTGACCATAACGGAGAGCGCTTTAGACCACTCGGCCACTCGAGGCCCCTTATTTCACAGAGTTATGGTCATAGATTGTTGAATGAGATCTGTTGTCACCTTGAGAATCATTTGTTCAGCATCATCATTTCACAGAGTTATGGTCACAGATTATTGAATGAGATCTGGTGTCACTTTGAGACTCATTTGTTCAGCATCATCATTTCAAAGAGTTATGGTCACAGATTGTTGAATGAGATCTGGTGTCACTTTGAGAATCATTGTTCAGCTTCATCATTTCACAGAGTTATTGTCACAGTCAGTGAATCAGAAAAAAGCTTTTAAAAATAATGTTATTTGTGATTGGTCACTGCAAATTTTCTGAAACTGAAGCTTAAGAGGTTTTTGATCCATTCCTGAATTTGCTAACATTTGTGTGTGTATTGTAAAGCAGCATGCACCAGTACAATCCATTCCTGAATTTGCTTACATTTGTGTGTGTATTGTAAAGCAGCATGCACCAGTACAATCCATCCATAAATTTGCTTACATTTGTGTGTGTATTGTAAAGCAGCACGCACCAGTACAATCCATCCATGAATTTGCTTACATTTGTGTGTGTATTGTAAAGCAGCATGCACCAGTACAATCCATCCATGAATTTGCTTACATATGTGTGTGTATTCTAAAGCAGCATGCACCAGTACAATCCATTCCTGAATTTGCTTACATTTGTGTGTGTATTGTAAAGCAGCATGCACCAGTACAATCAATCCATGAATTTGCTTACATATGTGTGTGTATTGTAAAGCAGCATGCACCAGTTCAATCCATTCCTGAATTTGCTTACATTTGTGTGTGTATTGTAAAGCAGCATGTACCAGTACAGTCCATCCATGCATTTGCTTACATATATGTGTGTATTGTAAAGCAGCATGTACCAGTACAATCCATTCCTGAATTTGCTTACATTTGTGTGTGTATTGTAAAGCAGCATGTACCAGTACAATCCATCCATGCATTTGCTTACATATGTGTGTGTATTGTAAAGCAGCATGTACCAGTACAATCCATTCCTGAATTTGCTTACATTTGTGTGTTTATTGTAAAGCAGCATGCACCAGTACAATCCATCCATGAATTTGCTTACATTTGTGTGTGTATTGTAAAGCAGCATGCACCAGTACAATCCATCCATGAATTTGCTTACATTTGTGTGTGTATTGTAAAGCAGCATGCACCAGTACAATCCATCCATGAATTTGCTTACATATGTGTGTGTATTGTAAAGCAGCATGTACCAGTACAATCCATCCATGCATTTGCTTACATATGTGTGTGTATTGTAAAGCAGCATGTACCAGTACAATCAATCCATGAATTTGCTTACATTTGTGTGTGTATTGTAAAGCAGCATGTACCAGTACAATCCATTCCTGAATTTGCTTATATATGTGTGTGTTGGAATAGATAAGTTTGAAAACTGATAACCATAACATGGACATAAGTATTGCATCATACATTTTGATTCTTACACTTGTGGTCAAACTAAAATATGCCCCAATATAACACAGTGAGAGATTTTTGGGCATTCTTCATGACATTTTGTTTAATAGACTATACTACCCCTGTTTAGCTTATGCTTTTGTAACAGTAACAAAATTGTCCCAAAAAATTATACAAAATATATATCATGCTCCTTCAGTTTAAAAGATATGTAATTTATATTTAAATATTCACATTATTTATATCCAAATAAAGTGCAATTTGTTTAAATCCCAAAATAATAATTTAGAATCCTGTGTTGTTTTTACTGCAAGTAAAATGACTTCTCCATTTGCATGAAAGGTTACTCTTTGTCAGGAAATGCATGTATACATCCTTCAGTTAGGCAGTATTTTGGTCTGCTCTTGCTTTGGATAATTGTTATGTTACATTCAAAGATCTGATACATCTGTTTACAAGGTTACAACTGGTTAAGAAACTTACAAGAGTAAATACCACTGTATTGTAAATTTTGACATAAATTAATTTTGTTAAATGAAACAATGAATGATGAAAATACACATCAAGCAGCACATAATACAAAAATTAATTCAAAACAACTGTGTTAATTAGTAAAGAGCATCAATTACCTTAATTGCCTAAGGAATAAAGATGGGTTATCATGATGGATGAATCTTAGTACATTTATGTAATTAGCAATTATCACCAACTCACCTTGAAACCAATCACATGCATCAAAACAGTCTTAGTCATTTGAGAGTCAGCAGGCTTGATTAAATGAGATAGTCGACTGGGCAGTTTCATAGCAAGCTTCATGATTATGGAGCTTGCGGTTTCAAACACCATCTAAGTCGTACCAAAAACTTGTAAAAATCATACTTGCAGCTGTCTCATTTGGCACTCACCATTAAGATGTTAGTGTTAGGACTGGTGGACCTGGTGTCAAGAAAATGTGTCTGGGTGGGATGTAATGCTACATATCCGTGGCATGATGCCCCAGGGCTTGACATCACTTTCAACTGCCACACTGCAGACATTATAGCAATATGACTAAAATTGTTAAAGCTACATTAAAAATCCAAAACACACATACACACACAAAGTTATGACAATAACATTTACAAAATTGATTCAAGTTTTGGATCATTATTTTGTTTTCAAGTAAGACCAGAAGAGCTAATGTGATCACCTGTTTCTCTTTTGGTTGGCATTTGGCATCCATTAATGCAAGTTTGTTAGCAATACTCTTCGAAAACTGCTGGAAGGATTGCCACTAAAACTTGAAGGATTGCCACTAAAACTTGATAAACACATTTCATCAAAGGTATCTTTTTGGGTTAAGAGAAAATGCCCATCAGCCATCCAATATGTCCACCATGGCAACTTCTGGAAAATCTTGATCTCACTACTACTCCAGAACACATGGTTGTATCGACATGGATTTCCCCAAAGACTTATTATTATGTGTAGATGGACCTAAATAAAATGGTGCCAGTCTGACATCCATTTTGGTTACCGCTGTTGCCATCTTGGAAATCTTGTTATTGCTACTCTTCTTGAATGGATGGTTGTATTCAAAAGGGGTTTTCACTAAGAAAAACATTTATGATGTCTAGTTGGACCTAAATGAAAATGGTGCCTCATAGACAGCCTATGTGACTACTATGGCGACCATCTTGTAAACCTTGTAGTGACCTCATCTCCTGAATGGATGTTGATATCTGTGTGGGGTTTTCACTAGAAGACATCTTATGATCTCTTGTTGTTCATAAATGAAAATGGTGCCTGTCTAACAACCATTATAAGCACCATCCTGAAAATCTTATTACTATATCTCCTGAACTTTTTATGATGTCTGGTTAGTCCTAAATGAAAATGGTGCCTGTAAGGGGGTTTTCTCTACACTACTTGATACGATGTATAGCTGGTTCAAAAAATGAAAATGGGACCATTCTGACATTTAATGTGGCCATCGTGGGGGCCGTCTTGTAAAGTTTGTTATCTTTACTTTTTATGAACAGACTTCATATGATGTCTAATTAGTACTGAATTAAAATAGTGCCTCTCAGGTATCCAATGTGGCGGCCAAAGTACATATCTTGAAAATGTTGGCACTCTTTTTGAATTGATGACTGTATCTACGTGGGGTTTTCACTAAAAGACTTATGTCTCCTTGGTACTAAGTGAAAATTGTGCCAGTTAGATCTACAACATAGCCAACAACACTTTTTATTGCTACTCCTCCTTAACAGATGGCCAAGACTATATTGGAATTTCACAAGACTTCTTACCATGTCTGGCTGGTACTAAGTGAAAATGATGCTGATTTGGCATGCAATGTGACTGGCATGGTGGCCACCTTGAAAATCCTTGTTTTTAGCTAGGTATCCAACATGATGGACATGGTATCCATCTTGAAAATCTTGTTGTCACTAGTCCTCTTTATGAGAAGGTTATATTTTCATGTGACCTTCCACAATTTGAAAAATCTTGTAAGAGCTACTTCTCCAGAAAAGATGGATTTATCTGCATTTATCTTTTTTTAAATACTGCTTTTTTGCAATGTATAAAATTGTTTCTGTATTAAAATGATGATGATACAGTCTCCAAAATGGCTGCATTGATGGCCATCATGAAAAACTTTGTATGTCTGTTTCTCCTGAATATACAATCTATTTGCCATTGGGTTTAACTAGAACACTGTAGCAATATGTAGCTAGTTTTAATAAAACCTTGTGATGATCTGACCGCCAACTATCCTGAAAATTGTATCATCACAACTCCACAAGCATGAATATTAGCATGATATAGGGTTGCCATGGTGACCACCAGCATATCCACACTTTTGGTAGTCTGCATTATGATTTTAAAATCAGCAATCTTGACTTACATTGTTAGCTGTACTGACTTTTAAGTACAAAATATAAATAAGTATGAATGGAGTTTATTTTGTATCTTTTAACCAAGTTTGTAGATATATCAGAAGAATACCTTGAATGAATCTTAAGTTGAACAAAAACTGTCTACAAATGGTTATCCATGACAAAATGCTTAAAAGAAGAACCAGTTAGATTTGGAGTACTACAGGGATCAGTCCCGGATCTACTCTTCCTAATTTTCATAAACAATCTGCCTCTGAGAATAGGCATCTATTTCTTCTACAGTCCTGTATATGACACCAATCAATCAGCTTTCAGATAGGATACAAATTAAACCAAAAGGTGTCCCTTGAGATAGTCTAACTTACCTGGTGTATGGAACAAAGGACATTAAAGTAAACACAGACAATATTGAAGTATTAATGATAATGAGAAAAAGGAGTGGTTCCTTGATTGATCCCCGTGGTTCTCCACATGTAACTGTTTCTTCTTTGGAAATAATTCCATATATTTTGACACAGTGTTTCCTCTTTGTTAAATACCTGTAGGACATAAATCAATCATATAGTCATGACATTGATTAGTGTTAAATAAGAATATCATAATCAACAAAGTCAAAAAGCTTTCCTAAAATCACCTGTTATGGATGTAATTCCCCCTGATCTATGTAGTAATCCATTTATTTATCATGGAGACCTCAATGTTACGGTTTTATGAGTGATAGCTTGACATGTCTGAGCCATGTTCAATGATCTTCTATCCATCATGCAGTGTTTACTCAAACATAAGAAAATAGATGTGTTACTACATTTGATATGTTGGAGTTTCACAAGAATATTAGAGAAGGATTCAATACTTAGCTCTTAATAAGAAGAAATGGTCTTATATTGTATTTCCAGAAATTCCTTTCAGCCAGTAGACGGTGAGTCAGTTGGAGGGACTCTGGTTTGTGGTAATTTAATGTAAGTCATGTACAGCTGCTTAGAATTAGCCTTCCTGGTGTAGACAGTACAATTACTATAAAGCAAATTTTACTTCCAGTATCACTTGAATTGTCTCTTGTTTCTTGCATTTCAGCTGGAATCATTTCTGCAGAGAGCATCCCTGTTTCTGGATGATGCTGGTTATTCTGGTGCCAGGCTAAAGATGTTGGAACAACATTTAAAAGTTTTGGTAAAACTTTATATTCTAGATTCCTGAAATTTAAATGTTCTCAAATTCTGAACCATTCACTATTATCTGTAAATATAGACAGGATGAGAATACTCATGCAAAAGGCAGTTATATGCTGACATCTACACCAGTAACTAGATGTAGTACCAAACATGAAACAGCTCCTAAAGTCTTTGACCTAAATGACACAGGCAATAAAATTAACACCCCTCCAGAGTGTCAGGCATTACACACTCCATAAATCATGACCACAGCAGTGATGACTTAAACTTTAATGATTTCTTCATGTGTGTACATCAAAAAACAATTAGGAACTTGGAGGCCCAAATTGAAGAATTAAAACTAGTTACATGCTATTAAGTCAGCACAGGGAAGGGTTCATAAGCAAGTAACCTCATGTGAAACAGCAATTCAGACAGACTCCCAAATAGCAACAGTATCAGATGCTCAGACACAGACAATCCCAGTACCAGCTAAAAGAAAATTTAAAATGACCATGCAAATAAAAACTGATACCCAAAGTAATCCTGCATTGCAAACAACAGTAACCCCCTCTTAGTCATGTGTCACACCTGCAACAGCAATAAGTGTACACCCATGGCCCTCAGCTAAGACAAGTCTGTTGCCTTCACCAACAACTGCATTTTCCAATTGCTCAGACAAATGTGTCAAAATCAACTTGAGTAGTTCACACAACTGAAACACCAATTTCAGCACCCCTTCCTCCAAGACATGTCTGAAATACAATCCAGAGTCGAACACATGACATCACAAGCCAGAAAAGATAGGACTCTAATAATTGGCTCCTCAATATTGAAAAGTATAATACCAAGGAGACTTTTTAAAACAGATTTACAGACTCTAAGAGGTGCAGAAATGAACAACATCATGGACAGAATAATGAACAGTGACCTAACCAAATACAACCAAATTATTATTTTAGTAGGTGGAAATGATGCCTCTGAGGGAAGGTCACTAAATCCAATCAGAACAGATTTTGAAAGTTTACTGTATGCTGTTAGGTATTGCAGCCCAAATACATGTAAAATAATGATATCAGGACTACCTCCTTGTGTGGACACCAAGGCGAAAGAAATCAATGATCTGATAATTGACCTGTGTGAAGACTTCAACCTACAGTACATTCCACAATACACATCTTTCTTTCTTCAGAACCAGGATGTCAATCTTAGTCTCTACCACAAAGACAAAATTCATTTAACCCTTTACCTCATGCAAGCGCCCTTGAACGCCTCTACTCCATTTGCATGGAAGCACCTTTTGATGCCTCTACTCCATTCACATGGAAGCACCTTTTGACACCTGCTGTAAACATCAGCCATTTTAAGCCAGTTTTTCGTTGTGCCACCTTAGGGGAAAACCCCCTATTAGATACTTTATTCATTTCTGCGAATGACAATTACGTCAGATCACGTGGTCACTGTTTATGCTCTGGTCGACATCTGCTATTTAAAGTAACTGGGTCGTATTCTCCACTCTCCAAAATGGCTGTCGCGGATTTCATTCAGTACTAACGAAATTTTCACGATTAGAATGACAACTATGAAAGATTCAATAACTTAGGTAAAGGCTCTGATATTGATGTAGGCAGCAATTAGTTTTTATAAATTATCAAATTCAGATGACTTAGTGATGTAGACGCAGATGAAAAACTTGTGAATTTCAAGTATGAGAAATGGCAGCTACGGTTGGTCACGCAGCCTCACTGACATGACGGTGAATGAGTTCTCTCAAGATTTTAAAGCACGTAAAAAATTCTTCCATGAAAAATAATTACACAGCTTATAATAACAATCGGACTTTACTCTTAAATTTTTCCATACATAATAGATGTGTACAAAAAATGTAAAATGGTTAAAATTGCTGCTAAACGTAACATACACTACATTGCTTAACAGTTAACAGGCAGGCCTATGCGTATGGAGTCGAATAGGTAACAGGTGTTCTATTTATAGCACACTGCACTTTGTTACTATGCTCTGTGAGGTAAAGGGTTAAGCAGAAAAAGAACCTCTCAACTACTGAGAAATATTAACATGTATGCCCCCATTTTCAGGCACTATAATGAAGAGTACTGTCTCTACTGTGGAGAAACTGGGCACATGACACAGATATGCCATCATGGCAAACAGATTGAGTGCTTCAGATGCCATAAATATGGACACAAACAAAGACTTTGTCCACCAATGTATTATACATATTAGGAAGCTGGCAAAGAGGAGAATGCCAATGCTTCATTTACAACAAATCTTAATGTACCTAGTGAGACTCTTGACTCTAACTATTCAATGGACACTATTGTAGATGCAAATGTAAATGGATTTTCAGGGTTTGTATGTGACTTTGAAGATGCTAATATATATGAACATTTAAATATAGAAGTAGGATGTAAGAATGATAAAAGTAGTATGGAGACAATCTCAGTCAGTACCCCATTGCAAGATGACATACATATAATTGATATGAAATTAAATACAAAAGGTTTTAACATAGGTCACTTAAATGTACAAGGTATAGTGGGAAAAATAGACTAGATTAAGTTAATGTTGTCTTCCAAGGAAAATAATATACATGTTTTAGGACTCACTGAAACCAAATTAAATGGTAACCACAATGATGATCTATTTCACTGTCAAGGCTACAATAAAACATTACGTAGGGACAGAGAGACAGTGGGGGGGGTCTTGTTGTATACATTAGGGAAGATGTAAATGTAGAAAGGCGACTTGACTTGGAGTCACATGAAATTGAGAGTATCTGAGTGGAAATTTTTCAAAATAATGCAAAATCATTCCTAGCTGGTTTCATTTATAGGCCACCTTCCTCCAAAGCAATTTGGAATGATAACTTTTTGAAACAAATGGAAAATGTTCTAGCACAGGAGAAAGAAACATATATACTCAGAGAGATAAATAAGGACCTTCTCAATACTCCAATAAGGAACAACTGGATGGAATTTATTGAATCATTAGGCCTAGACCAGCTGGTAAATGAGCCTACAAGGGTAACAGAATAATCGAGTACTCTTATTGATCACATTTATACCAACCTACCAGACAATGTGGCTTATGTTAATGTACCAAATGTTGGTCTTAGTGACCACTATCCTACTTTTTTGACAAGAAAGGTTAAATGCAATAAAAATAAGAAAAATACACACAAAACGATCACTTACAGATCGTTCAAAATTTTTAATGAAGAACAATTTCTCAATGACCTATATAAAGTTCCATGGAATATGATCCAAAATTTGGATGACATAGATGAAGCTCTGAGGGTGTGGACTGACTCATTCATGGATATAGTCTCTAAGCATGCACCACTGAAAGTACATCGAGTAAAGACTGAAATTCAACCTAATTGGCTTACTTCTAAAATCCTAGATGCTATGAAAACACGAGACCAATTCAAGGCTATGGGAAACCATGCACAATATAAAGTATGGAGAAATAAAGTAACAAGTATGATTAAAAGAGCTAAAAAAACTTATTATCAATCATTGTTTGAAAACAAAAAGAGCAACACAAACTCCGTTTGGAAAGTCTTCAGTGAACTCACTGGAGGAACACACAAAGATCAGACAAATAAAATTCACTCACTTATGGTAAATGACACCATAGTCACTGATGACACTGACATTAAAAATGTTTTCAATGATTTTTTTCACCGACATTACCACAAAGTTAAAAGAACCGGTGATAGAAAGCAACTTTAATGAACTGAAAAAGTTTTGCAGCAGAAAAATCGCTAAGGAGGTATGTTTCTCTATCCCACCAGTATCAATAAACTTTCTTAAAAAATTTCTCAGTGAACTTGATGCTAAGAAAGCTACAGGACTTGATCAGATTGGTCCATGACTCATTAAATCTTCTGCCTCTGCTATTGTAGATAGCATAACATTCATAATTAATTTAATTATTGCAACCTCATCTGTCCCCAAAATATGGAAAACTGCAAAAGTAATTCCTATTCACAAATCTGGTTCTAAGGATGATACTGATAACTACCAACCAATCTCAATACTACCAAACTTGTCAAAATTGATTGAAAAACATGTCCATGACTCATTCATGTCATATTTAACCAAACACTTGCTGTTACACCCTAATCAATCAGGCTTTAGACAGAAACATTCCTGTGAGACTGCCTTGATCTCCCTAACTGATAAATGGCTTCAAGCACTTGACCAAGGTAGAATAATAGGATCTGTATTTGTAGATTTCAGGAAAGCTTTTGACATGGTGGATCATGAAATCCTTTTGAAGAAACTGAAAATCTACCAGTGTGATGAAAGAACAATTAGATGGTTTACTTCTTACTTAAGTGAGAGAACACAACATGTTTTTCATAAATAATGTTCTGTCTGAACCTGGAACAATTACATATGGAGTACCACAAGGCTCAATTCTAGGTCCATTACTATTCATTTTATTTATTAATGATTTACCACTTTTGCTAAGAGACTATATCATCTACAGATCTCTATGCAGATGACACAACATTGTCAGATATTCAAAACACAAAGCAATTGAACTCGAAATTTCTTTACAGAATGCCCTAAACAAACTGGAAAACTGGTGCACATGCAATGGCATGGTGGTAAATACTGGTAAAACTAAAATATTACTTATCTCAACACGGCAAAGAAGGACTAATCTTGATAGTGATGAACTATGTCTGACATGGAAGGATAAAAATTTGCAAATGGTCTGTCATGATAGACTACTTGGTGTTCTGGTAGATAATAACCTATCATGGACTGAACATATCAAACATATCATTAAAAAAGTCAATTCAAGTTTATGGCTTCTCAGTAGGATAAGACATTTTCTCCCTGAAAGGCACAGAAAACTATTTTATAACAGTTACATGCAACCATATTTAGACTAATGCAGTATGGGTTAATTCAGATGATAAAAACATAGCAAAGCTGGCACATCTTCAAAAAAGAGCATTTGGGCTAATATCAATCCAGAAAGAAAGCAAGGAAAATTTAGCTGGTAAGTTAAAAATATTACGTATTAAAGACCGAATCTGTTTGAGAAAAGCCAAATTAATGTACAGGATATCCCATAATAGTGCTCCTGAATATTTACAATCACTATTCCAGTATAGGCTACCTGGTAATACTCCCCACCTGCGATCAATGCCTACCAAACAGTATAAAATTCCCAAACCAAATAAGGAGTTATTTAAAAAAAGTTTCCAATACTCTGGAACTCTGCTCTGGAATAGTATTCCAGTTGAGATTAGAAATGCCCGCTCTGTTTCCTTCTTCCAAACCCATTACATCCAGTGGCTTCAGAGATGCAGCTAAAATAAATAAATTCCTTTGTATGTGGGCCTCAAGGTAGATTAGTTCTTAGCTAATTGTGTTACCCTCTTTAAATAAGGTCATTATTATTATTATTATTATTACATTAAACTCATCTGATATGGAATTGGCCATGTACAAAGCAAAGATCCAGCCCTTCCATCACATGACAGTCCAACAGATCAGGGTCATTCTACTAAAGATTTCAATCAGATAGCATATAGACCTAATCTTCAGGTTCATAAGGTACTGTTAGATCGGGATCTATACTTTTCTCCATTAGTTACAAGTTATATAAAACCAATAACACTTCAATAATATTGTTTTTATTACTAAAAAATATTACTTACAAACTTAACCAAACTATTTATGTGCTTCCCTTTTTTAACATTGGCAGAAACAGGTTATTAGTTTACAGTCCATGATGTAAAGTTCAGTCCTAATTATGATGATTTTGTACTTCACTTACATGTATCTTGTGAACATGTGAATTGAAACATAAGAAAACATTCTTATTACCAAGTATGGTATGTTGGCAGAAATGGTTTCAGTATTCAGCACTTAAAAAGAGGGAATGGACTTACCTAGGATTACTGGGATTCTTTTCAGCCATTTAAGACATTCTTTTTCTGGTTTTGCTTGTGGCTATGCCCAGTTATGCCACAACCTTGCTTGTAGCACACCTTGGTATTGATATGTGGTGCACTGCTATGACTTCAGTTTAGACCACATTATAATGTGGCACACTATGTCATTGGCATAGACAATATAATGTGGTACACTGCTGTGACATTGGTCTGGACCACATAATGTGGCACACTTTATGTCATTGGCATATACCATATGATGTGGTACACTGATGCGACTTCAGCATAGACCACATTATAATGTGGTACACTATGTCATTGGTATAATATATATATATATATATATATATATATATATATATATATTTGGTACTCTGCTATGACTTCAGCATAAACCACATAATGTGGTGCAGTCTGATGTATATACCATATAATGTGATACACTGCTTTGACTTTAGCATTGACCATATTATAATGTAGTACACTGCTATGTCATTGGCATAGAAGATACAATGTGGTACACTGCTGTGGCTTTGGCATAGACTTTATTTTATCATGGTTCACTGTTATGGCTTTGGCAAATACAATATATTGTGGTACACTGCAACCTCAGTTTAATCATAGATTACTTTATAATGTGGCCCACTACTACAGCTTTTGGCATACTCTATATATATTATCTTGTGGTACATTGCTGTGGTTTTAGCATAGACTGTATATTATCATGTGGTATATAGCTGTGATTTTGGCATAGACTATGTATTATCATGTGGTACATAGCTGTGGTTTTGGCATAGACTATATATTATCATGTGGTACATAGCTGTGGTTTTGGCATAGACTATAGATTATCAGGTGGTACATTGCTGTGGTTTTGGCATAGACTATATATTATCATGTGGTATATAGCTGTGGTTTTGGCATAGACTATAGATTATCAGGTGGTACATTGCTGTGGTTTTGGCATAGACTATATATTATCATATGGTACATTGCTGTGGTTTTGGCATAGACTATTATCATGTGGTACAATGCTGTAATTTTGTCATAGGCCATTTTCTAATGAGAGATCAAGGTAATTCTTGTACTGAAATCGCTGATGTTGTACAGTTTGCAGACTCCATTTTTCATTGCATTCAATCGTCCTTTTTGACAAAGCTTTGTTTATTTGATATCTGCAATACCTTGTAGATATCATCGCTAGGCTTATCTTAGCATCTTTTATACATTTAATTTTTCTCTGAAAGAAAAATGTTATCTTTTAAGAGTTCCTTCATGATTTCCCATATCAAGTTTCTCTCTCTCTCCCCATTTGTTTCTTGAATCCTGAATTTTGCACTAGTGTAGGACTGTATCACACATTTTAATACTAATGTTAATTTTATTGGAAATCAAGGAAAAAACACTTTAACTGGTTAATTTTAATTCTTGGCATGTAATATAGGCACCTTCAAGTTACTATCACTCAGTACAAAGTAATTCATATAGGTATCTTTTCCTAGTGGGAGCTGCTTCATATAAATATACAGACATAACATCATTGACTTGTACCTAACAAATATATACATCACAGATATATACATCATAGACAAATAGATCACAGACATATACATCATAGACATCCACATCAAGACATGTACATCATAGATATATATATCACAGACATGTACATAATAGACATATATATCACAGATATATACACCACAAACATGTACATAATAGACATACACCATTGACATATATATCATAGACATATACATGACAGACATGTACATCATAGATATGTAGATCATAGACATAAACATCATAGACATCCACATCAAGACATGTACTTCATAGACATATACATCACAGACATGTATATCACAGACATGTACATCATAGACATATATATCAGATATATACATCACAGATATACACATCACAAACATGTACATAATAGACATGTACACCATAAACATATACATCACAGACATATTCATAACAGACATGTACACCATAGACATATGCATAATAGGTATGTACATCACAAACATATATATCATAGACATGTACATTACATATATATATATATATATATATATATATATATATATATATATATATATATATATATATATATATATATATATATATATATATCTTTGACATGTACATCACAGACATATACATTACAGACATACACAGCAGAGACATAAATCATAGATGTACACCACAGAAAGATCATAAACATGTACATCATAGACATATACATCACAGACATGCACATCATAAACAACTTAGCACAGTTTGTTGGAAAGTTATATCATCCTGTGTTATTGTTTCTCAGACCAATGGTGGTGCTGACGGTAATCCAGTCTTCTGGAGGAGGCTACTTCATTGCCAATACTCCATAGCCTGTGTCTGTGTTGATCTGCAGAGGACAGAGAAAGGGATTCAGATTCACCAGGAATTATGGGAGAAATGGAAACAGTAAGAGGAATTTACTTAGCATAAGAAGTTATTTTAACTCATTACCCCCTGGAGTTTTTGTCATTTTTTGCCTGAAATGCGAGTAGGAAACACATTTTGGGAGCTATTTCTGAATACATCCTAATACATCAACTTCCAAGAGATTTCCCATTAACCTAATGTCTAGTTGTGTTAGAAACATCATTTTTCATTGGTGATTTCACTCGCGCATGAGCAGAAGGGTAAAAGTTGGAGTTCTTTTTTTATTTTTTGCTTAATGAACCCATCATTTTCGTATGGAGACCACTCTTTATTCCAAATGCCCGTCCTATCCTACTTTTTGCAAAGGTTCACCTGTCTGTGTGCAGTTGAGACCAGTCTGCCTTAGATCTGAGGCCGAAAAGTCTAAAATATGGACACAAAATCATGTCCCAAAAAATTAGGTTTTTCCTCAGCAACTAGAACGTCCAAATTATTTGGTATCATTGTAGAGCTACATCTGCCTACCTTTCTATAATACCACCCACTTTAGTGTATCATACATGACCTTGATGCTACAGAGCTCGGCAGTAGGCTACTACTTCCTGCTGCGTAAACGTGGTGCCAGGGGTTAATGAGTTAACAAGGATTTTGGAAATTTTGTACAGATTGTCATGGAATGGCTAAATTTGTAATTTATGTGCAATGTCGACGCACAAGTGATTAAATATGCAAGGAATATTCAGATTTGGTGACCTCATCAAAATGCATCCATTAACAAGGAATTTGGATTTTTTTACAAATTGTCAAGGAATGGCTAAATTTGTAATTTATGTGCATTTTCAATGCACAAGTGATTAAATACGCAAGGAATATTCAAATTTGGTGACGTCATCAAAACGCACCCATTAACTCATTAACCCTTGGAGGTTTTTGTCAGTTTTTGCCTGAAATGTGAG
This sequence comes from Sinohyriopsis cumingii, assembly GCA_028554795.2. Taxonomy (NCBI): domain Eukaryota; kingdom Metazoa; phylum Mollusca; class Bivalvia; order Unionida; family Unionidae; genus Sinohyriopsis; species Sinohyriopsis cumingii. The sequence goes on from CM068824.1 coordinate 150,630,507, forward strand.
TAGGAAACACATTTTGGGAACTATTTCTGAATACATCCTAATACATCAACTTCCAAGAGATTTCCCATTAACCTAATGCCTAGTTGTGTTAGAAGCATCATTTTTCATTGGCGATTTCACTCGCGCTTGAGCAGAAGGGTAAAAGTTGGAGGGGGTTTTTTTGGTGCTTTTTTTTTTGCTTATTGGACCCATCATTTTTTTATCGAGACCACTCTTTATTCCAAATGGCCATCTTATCCTACTTTTTGCAGTTGAGACTGGTCTGCCTTAGATCTGAGGCCAAAAGGTCTAAAAATCTGGACACAAAATCGTATTCCAACCATGAGCGAATTTTGGGTGGGGAAAAAATTGGGTAAAAAAAATTTGGTTTTTCCCTCTGTATTTTGTATTGCAACTAGAACGTCCAGATTATTTGGTATCATTGTAGAACTACATCTGTCTACCTTTCTATAATACCACCCACTTTAGTGTATACTTTAGTGTATCATACTTGACCTTGACGTTACAGAGCTTGGCAGTAGGCTACTACCTTCTGAAGCGTAAATGTCATGCCAGGGGTTAATGAGTTAATAGCAGAGAAAATTGTTTAGATTTTGTTGTCCTTGATTGAGATCACAGAAATAAGTCCCATAAAAATTGATCAGCTGCTAAAATGTGTTTTAAAATTGCTTATATCATTAGTGAACATTAAATGTATCAGTTTTTTATCTGAAAATAAAATTTGACAATTTTTATTTAAAAATAAGTGGTTTAAATTTGATAAGCAATTTAGCAATTACAGACATTAAGAGTTTTTAATTTTAGGTGTGAAAATCAATAGTACTTTGTTCCTCTTGTCTTTTTTGTGTTAGCTAAATCATTCATGACTGAACCCATCGGTAGAGGTAAGGTCAGAATTTGTTTACTACTCTGTGAGGGAAAAATCAGGAAAAACAAATTTTGCTTAGGATGCCGACAGTGTCCAACACCCAGTCACACCACTTGCAGTTTTAGTTTTGTGATGGATGCACAGCACATTGGCTCTAGAATAGTTGATCAAGCCTCACACAATAACCAGTACCAGACCATCAGCTTTGTTGATACTCTGTCTTGCCTTAATGAACACATGAGCAGATACTTCTGTGAGTTTGTAACTATTTTACAAGTGAAAAATATTGCTAACTTACATTTGAAGATGAATTCCAAGTATCTTCTTAGTTGAACCAACCTTCCAACTTCAAGTGAATCCAATCCAATTAATGACCAATCGTGTATCTGGAAATTATGTGTTTTATAAATAGAATATTGTGGCATGCATTGAGTGAAAGTTGTTGAGAACTGGTGAAGACACTTACACTGCTTCTTCCCATTATAAGTTTGCAACATGTATAAAAGTTGACTTCCTTTGTGACGTTTTCTGATCTAAAAACATGTATTCATTATACACAAAAGTAATGGATAATTGATGCACACAAGATATTAAGCAGTGTTGAAGTTGGCTGCTTGTTAAGGGTAGAAACTGCACAGAGATTTATACTCTCAGGTGCTAATCTGTATCAACTCAGCACAGGGATCAGTAAGTACCAAAGGTTTCCTCGGCACGGCTAATTTTTACCTCGTCAGGATGAGAGGATAAATGGTTTTCCTGAGCATTGTCAAGGTTGACCCTCAGTGCTATCTGAGAAGGACTCAGCATTAGCTTATGCCTCCAAGATTCATACTAGTGATGGGAATCAGTTATAAGTTCATAATTGATCATCGGTTCCACACAATGTACTGATAATCAATTATAATCGGTTACTACAAGAAAATTTTAATTTTTGTTGTTATAGAGTTATATCTTTGTTCAAGAGTTCAAAATGTTAATAAATGTAAAGGAGTAATCTTTTTTACATATATACTTTAACCTCATAAAAATATTACATTTTTTGTTGTGTATGTTATTTTTAATCTTCAACTTTGTTAAATGAAAGCAACTTTTTTTGGCTTATCACTTATATGCAACTGAAGGACTGTTCCAATCCCCCAGAACACTTTTATTTATATGTGATTTGTCTATTGTTTAAAGCATAGAGGGACATGCTTTTCTTGCTTGTCATTATTTACTAATACTATAATCCAAGCAGTTTAGATTTAAACTGAAAAAACCACCAATTAAAAAACACTTTCAAATTTTTTAACTGAACAGTTAATCAGTGAAATCATTTAATTATGTAAAGATAGAACATCTAAAGCTAAAATTCTTAAAACTTGACTAAAATGTTATCCACATTAAACAAATTCAAAGGTTTGACTGGTACAGATCAAGTCATTTTTCAGAATACTGATTATTGCACTAAAAATGAACCAATAATCCACATCTAACATTTAAACTGAAACAAAACACCAAAAAATGTTTACAGTTATCAACTTGACAGTTTAACAGAAAAGTCTTTTTAATCATTAGATTTAAAAGATCTAAGACTAGAATTCTTAAGACTAGATCAAAATGTTATCCATGTTACAAGTTAAACAGAAGATACAATAAAATACAAATCAAATGTTTGGGTAATACTGAACACATAAATCGTTTTTCAGAATACTGCTTATTCTTGTTTTTGTTACGCCAATACTACCAATAGTCAATATTTTTGTTTAAAAATATTATCAAGTCCACATAATTTGTCACATCTTAAATGAGCCTGTTTCTTGCTGACAAGATGTCCTGTCAGACTAAATACCCTCTCACTGGATACAGATGATGCTGGAACACTTAGGTACTTCTGAGCTAGTAAGCTAAGATGGTGGTAGAATTGGCAGTTTTGTTTCCATGACTGTAACATTGTGAGATTGGTACCAGATGGAGCAGTAACTAGATATCTGGAAACTTCCTGGTGGATGTCATCTGTTATTGGCTGTTGACTTTCACCAAGGCAAACAACAACATCTTGAAACCAATCATCCATGTCAACATTGACCTTTGCTTTCTTGTTTGGTGGACTAGGTGTTACCACAGTTTTATCGTTGTCATCTCTGACATTTAGTAGTGATGGTACTATTGGTAGAGGTGGCAATGTGTCTGAAGGCTGTTCATCACTAGTCCCTGGCTCCACTTTGACACCAGCCATATCAAGAGCAACCTTCAAAAGCAGAGCCTGTCCATCTGCTTGCTCACTGCCAGGTAGAAACTCAAGATCCTTCATAATATAATTCAATAAACAATAAGCCTTTATCTCATTGGCTGCATTATCAGTGACTCCAGATGGTGTTGGAAGACTCCATCGTGCCTGAGTGGCCAACAGGCTTTCTTGTATGTTTTCCCCAGTGTGACCTGCCTTCAGCTTAACGTGTTTCTAACACAACACTTTTCAATTCCCAATCTTTGGAAATAAAATGTGCAGTCACTATACTATAATTCTCTGTATTTAATGAAGTCCATGCATCATGAGTAACAGCTATATCAAGAACATCATATAGTTCCTCTTTCACTTTTTTCTGAGCCAGGTCTTTCTTCTCAGCTAGTTTGGAGGACACTGATTTACGACCTGCAAGTTCATAGCTGAATATGTAAAGTTTGAAACATTTAGTTATGGTAGTCAAACAAGACAGGACATACATGTATTTAGAATATTCCTTGTGTCTAAATATAGTGAAAACAATGATTTTATGTAATGTTTAATTAGACAGGACAGCATTATATTTAATTAAACATTGCTTAATTTAGGTATGAAAGTTACAAATTTGACACCTTACAGTGTTGATGTCTAGAATCAAATGGATTTACACTTTTTTGTTTTCTCACTGTCAATTTAAATAAATATTATTAATTGATAGTATTATCATTCAAAACTTACTTTGGATTAAGAAGCATCACAAAGTTTCTAAAATATTTATGGTAAATCCACATTGCTACATTCCACTTAAGCTCAATGTCCTAGTGCTTTTACTGAATCAAGTAATTCATACAGGATGATCCATGCACCCTGCAGTCTCGGGTCAAAGTAGCATTCATGAGGATTAACCCTTAATGGCTTTTTCCAAAGAAGTTGAAACTCCAGGCTTGCAAGCTTGTCTCTCTACTGTAAGGCCCAAAGTTCTGTTCAGTCAGCACCCTTTATGTGATCTTGAACATCTCATTGTATAAGCCCTTTTCTCAACCCATCAAATTCTCAAGGTCATTCAGAAAGTGATGGAATCCAAGTGCAGACTTTTTCAGATTGCTCCCCTCTAGCATGAAGGATCATGAATCAACTACCTTCTGAATCCTGTGGTGAGTCTAGCTTTTTAAGCATGAACTGAAACAACCATACATTCAGGTTTTCTGTCCGAATCCAGCAATTCAGAACCTGCATGCTAGGCTCATACCAAACATGACCTTTGAAAGAAATGTTTCTGCAAACAAGTAGTGGACGGAATTGCAAGGACAAAAATGCCCACAATATCAAAAGCCTAGTAGGGGAAATGAAGAGACATCCTTCATTGGTGCACATAGAGAAACAGCTATCCTTTAATAACCTCAGAACCAGTAGGTGACTTTCTCCTTTGGCTTTTTTGAGGAAAAGTTAGCTCAGTCACAATCAAGGGTCACCATTCCACAAATTTCTGACACGTTTTGCCATTATGGATGGAAGGACATGGGCTAGAATAGGCTAATAAATTAGCCCCATACCTGTACTGATACTGACTAAAATTTTAGGGCTTGACCTCATCTATTCATCTAAAATGAGAAATTGCATGCAGACACTCTTGTCTGCACACATTAGTGTACATTTTAGACACTGGTATATTTAGCAACTCTTGAGAAAGGTTTTTCCAGCAATATATACAGAATATTTCCAAATCATGTTTGACAAGTTGTACATGCACATGGACTAACACAACTCTGCCTAGTGTGGCCATTTCAAATTTAGTGTTTGTGTTAGATGACAACTTGGAATAACCTTTTTCTTCAAAAATAGAACTTAACAAAATGGAATTCCAAATTATTGTGGTTTTTCTCGAGAATTTGTATGGTGAGGTGATCTTAGTCAAAGATTCTAGCTAGTTCGTGATCAGTGGCAAAGTTTCATTGAAGTTGATGCTATACTCAACATTCAACAAATGGTGCCAATGTGGAATAATTCATGACTAAATCCTACATGATAAATTATTGATGCTAAGTGAATTTTGATTTTATTCAATAATGGATTTTAAAGACAGAGACTTTGTGTATTTTTTATGTCCGTCCATGACAATTGTAGTGGTATATAGTGTTAATTTTTTCTGTATGTATATTTATTCACATCACACCATGCTTAAGTTTTATGTGCTGGTCATTTCAAACACTGTGGTTGGGTGTTAGTATCCCATAAATATGAGTGTATGTGTGTGCATGCATGCGTGTATGGTGATGATATATGAAAATTCCTTGTTTTGTTTGGAAGTGTATTCAATTTTTCTTTAAGAAATATTATTTTATTTTCTTCATTCGGATTTGAATCTCCTATTGTTTTTTAATAGAGTTGTATAATGACTAGATAATGTATTGTAAACTGCACAGTGCCATTTACTTTGGTCGTGTGCACTGATCACCCTTGAGAACACAGACCCAACTTTTTGAGCCTTAAAAATCTGCCCACAGCTCTCGGGAAGGTTGACCCAACAGATATGTATGTGTATTTTCCAGGAAAATGTCGGGTGAAGACTTCGAGCCCAGTCAGGAAGATTACAAGGAGATTGGATTCATACATCATGGGCTTGGTGTGGCTTACTTTCAACTGAGAGACTTTGAAAAGGTTCCTACATTTCCTTCCTGATTCCCCAGACTTAAAGTCAGGTTTTTTAATTCTAGTAAATTCATTTAGTAATAGACCATGTACTGTTAGAGTAAGGACCATACATGTTGTACTATGTGCAAATCAGGGCTTCCAAGATTCTGAAGATTCTTGCTACACATTTTTTCACAAAAATTAACATGGCAGCCAGATATTTGTGAAATCTAATATAAAAAATACATTTGAAGACAATGGCACAAGTTGTATTTAAAAAAAGTCATTGAAGTACTTGATTATTAAATAAGCTAGAAAATGTGTCATTTTCCATTTCTGATTTTTTTGTGCATCAGTTTTAGTATTGTATCCATATTTCACTATTTTCATCTCAATCTAATTCCACCCAACAACAGTTTACATATGTAATTGAAGTATATCAGTTCCCCATAGAAATTGACAATAGTTACCCACATTCACAAGTCTGGCAGAAAAGAAGATGTCAATAACTTGACTCATATGCAGGCCAAAAATGTGTTAATTGTGCAATTTTTTTTATAAATTTGCACACTTGGAGAGATCTGATGTGTGAGAGTTCCTACAGATTAGTTGCACATATAAAAATATACTGTGTGCAATATCCAGTTTTTAATTTAACTGTAAACTGTTATAGTGTTTGTCACAATATAAGTTGCACTGCTGGTAGAGGTGTTGTAGCACTTGTTGTGACACGTCTTTTTTCAGTTCAGCAACTGCTCACACATCTGGGCACATTGGCTTAACATGAATGGTTTTTTTAATTAAATATAAAGTGCATATAAAAGTATAAAAAGGAATAATCAGATTCTTGGGGGAAAGGATATGAAAGGCAACAATTATGTTTTTTGGACAATGTTGATTTGAGATGATTGCCTTTGCCAAGTGAAATTGAAGAAAGCAAAAAAATCACACAAATAAAAATTACATCAAGTTAAGAGTTCTCGCAAGAAGCCTTTGAGTTTTGTGGGGTTTGGAATTTCATTTTCTGAAACTGTATTGGAAGTAATTAATGTCCAGATGTATTTTACAGGCTTTTTAATCTTTGAACATAATGTTTGCCTCGACTACATAATCCTCCAGTCACACTTCTGGACTTATTAAATGCATGCTTACACAAGGCTGTACCAGGTCACACCAAGTCTACATTCTGGTCTGGGCATTCTCCTGTTGGTACCCACAATGCAACATCAACATCCAGATCATTCTGGTCTGGTCATTCTCCTGTTGGTACCCACAATGCAACACCAACATCCAGATCATTCTGGTCTGGGCATTCTCCTGTTGGTACCCACATTGCAACACCAACATCCAGATCATTTTGGCCTGGGCATTCTCCTGTTGGTACCCACAATGCAACACCAACATCCAGATCAGGCATATTCTTGGCAGACTCAGTGTCTTGGCCAATTCTCTGTCAAGGAGGGAACATTCTCCTTACAGAATGGTCCCTCCCTCTACCAGTCTTTCCTTGGATTTGCCAGCTAAGGGGACATCTGATGATTGATCTTTTTATAATCCAGATGGAATCACAAACTGTCCACCTTTGTTTCCTTAGTACCGTATCCCAAGGCTCGGGATGTTGATCCAGGATTTGTCCCCTTCACACTTAGTTCTTGTCCAGTGAGCCTTGCAGCAGATATAATTCTATGTTTCAGTCACAGAAAGAATTGCACAAGCTAGGAGGCCCTCAACTTTAAAGGCTTACAAAGGGAAGGTTTTAGGGACTGGCTCAAAGTCATAAATATTATCCCTTGTGCCTGTGTCCCACAAGTAGCTGACTTTTTATTCTTTGCCTGTTCAAGGAGAAAAATGTTGGGTTGGATTATTATTAAGGGCAAATCCCATCATCATGGTAGGGAGGATCTTGGGCATAACACAGACCACTCTGACTTGTCCAACTTTGACTTGCATAAGCAGAAATTATTCACATTGTTATCCTAAGTGGAATCATTCCTAAATTCTGACTTGGCTGAATAAAAACAAATTCAACTCTTTAGCCAGGACCTCTCAGAAGCTTCTTAAATACAAAACCTGTTTCCTGATAATGTTTGCTTTGGCTCGCAAAGTCAGTGAATTACATGCCTTCTCTTTTAGCGTATCTTTTATTCAGTTTTGTTCAGATGGTTCAGCGATCTTTATAATGAAAGTCAGTTTCATCACCAGGACATGGTTGCTGTCAGTGGAAATTCAGTCATCATGTGACCTCTCACCTGTGTTGACACAACCCAAGAGGCTTTCACATAGGACTTGGTATGTTTGCTCAAACTTTATCTGAAACAGTCTGAGCTATTTTGTAGAAATGAAAGATGCCTCTTTCTCCCAGTCAGACCATGGAAAGGGGACATAACCCCTCAAGCCCTCTCATCATGGTTGAAGTGGGTAATATGCATGGCATACTTGACATATCACTAGAACAGAGTCACCTCATGACGATCTCATGAGATAAGAGTAATCTCTGCGAGACTTGCCTTGACCATCATATCTCTATCAAAGATATCATTGAGGCCATTAGTTTGCATGCACACTTTACCTTCCAGAGTTTATTTGTGAGACTTTGCTCTACAGCATTAAACTCTGGATCTTTTAGACTCTGTTGCACACGTAGCTAACAGACCCAACTGACATCATCAGAACCTCCAGACAAGCACCCTGTGCATCTTTTATTGGATTCACCCTGAAATTTTATGCAGTAAGAAGATCTCATTTCTACTTTCCAGATGTAAACCATGTTGTCTCCAGTTGTGCTGCTTGCAACTTGGAAAGTGGGTTGACCTTCATATGGGCAATCCAGTATTCTCCCCTCAGAGTTTACATAGGTATAGGCTGAAGGACAGTTTTGTTTAGTAAATTATGTTTCTAATAGAGTACTTACCTATTACCCTCCCATCATCCCTGCAGTGCAAGCATCTGGTTACACAATGTTACACTCAGCTTAAAACTAGTGTCACCTCTATGTGACTAGGGGAGGTAATGGGCAAGAGTTATCACCCTTTGTGTGTGTGTGTGTGTGTGTGTCTCTCTCTCTCTCTCTCTCTCTCTCTCTCTCTCTCTATATATATATATATATATATATATATATATATATATATATATATACAGAAAAGACAAAGTTTTGTCTTTATGAGGGCTGTATTCAGGAGGATGGATGACTTTTATTTCTGATGTTAATGTAATCAGGTAAGTATTCTGGGAGAAACATAATATACTAAAAATTTGCTTTTCGTCTGTTTGTATAAAAATCTTGTGCCAAAAGCAAATCAGGGAACATTATTTTGACTAAATCTGAAAAATAATACATTTGATGCCAATTGTTGCTGTGTTTAATATGTTTCTGCATGACATGTAATGTCATTCTTGCCTCCATTGCAGATTTTAAAATCAGCTTTATGGGAAGGGCAGAATATGTATTCACATCCTTTTTGAACTTGATTCCAACCACTGAAATTCCTGTTTCCATCCATAAATTAAATTTCGAGTGGTATTTCAGTTGCTTAGATATTGTTGTTTTAACATTGGGTGGTGTGGCCCTGGGTGGTTGATTGGTCTAAACACATGAATACATCTGAGCCACTAATTTAGTCTGGTTCATTTTCTCTCATTCTCAGTGGGATTTTAATGCATGCCATGGGTGGAATAGTGGAAGCCAGTCAGGTTTTTGTGTACTAATCCATAGAATTGATGAATTGAGGATTCAATGACCTTGTGGTCAACATAATCTGAGAGAGCATATTGTGTTAGGAGCAAGACATTGATTTGTGTGATGGTAGATCTGGCTGTGCATTGTTCACAGTTGAATGTAGATTATGTATGTCTAATTTCTTGTAATCCTCTCAAGGTCAGTTGTGTGCAGATCATAAATGTCTAATTTCTTGTAATCCTCCCAAGGTCAGTTGAGTGCAGATTATATATGTCTAATTTCTTGTAATCCTCCCAAGGTCAGTTGAGTGCAGATTATATATGTCTAATTTCTTGTAATCCTCCCAAGGTCAGTTGAGTGCAGATTATATATGTCTAATTTCTTGTAATCCTCTCAAGGTCAGTTGAGTGCAGATTATATGTCTAATTTCTTGTAATTCTCCCAAGGTCAGTTGTGTGCAGATCATGAATGTTTAATTTCTTGTAATCCTCTCAAGGTCAGTTGAGTGCAGATTATATTTGTCTAATTTCTTGTAATCCTCTCAAGGTCAGTTGAGTGCAGATCATAAATGTCTAATTTCTTGTAATCCTCTCAAGGTCAGTTGAGTGCAGATCATAAATGTTTAATTTCTTGTAATCCTCTTAAGGTCAGTTGAGTGCAGATTATATATGTCTAATTTCTTGTAATCCTCTCAAGGTCAGTTGAGTGCAGATCATAAATGCCTAATTTCTTGTAATCCTCTCAAGGTCAGTTGAGTGCAGATCATAAATGTTTAATTTCTTGTAATCCTCTCAAGGTCAATTGAGTGCAGATCATAAGTGTCTAATTTCTTGTAATCCTCTCAAGGTCAGTTGAGCATTTGTTTTATACATCAGTTGATTTAATGAACAACTACTGTACTTGATAATAATGTAAATCATATTGTGTATTTTTTTGTTTGAAATACAGGCTTTGAAGTTTTACCAAGAATCTATTGACTACCATACAAAGGCCAAGACAAAGCAAGACACGATATGTGAGACTCTGAATAACATTGGACTGATTCTGGCAGAATTGGGACAACTAGAGGAGGCCTTGGAATACTGTAATAAAGTCATCAAGGTATGGGTGTACTTATTATGCAATCTATACTAAGTGTCAAAGAAATAATTAGGTCAAGGGGTCAAATACTCCTCATTACAAAAATTATTAGCATGGTTTAACTCAGGACCAGGCCACAAATTGCAGAAAAAAGTAGCCTTGCAGAATTGAATAAATACAGTAGAGAGGTTTGAAATTGAACAGCTTAGAAATTTATTGTGCATTTGGCTTGAGCTTGTTAACATCTTCAAAACTTACTTTTTGTTTTTGACAGCTAAATTCTCCATGACAATGACTTGCTTTGACATGACTAACACATGGTCTGGTCTTGTGACCATGTTTACCCATTAATAATGTGCTTTGGACTGCAAACACTGTAGACCAAGATCTGCCATCATGTTTGATAATGCTGCCAGAATTAAAGTTAACCATTTTTGTTCTAAACAATAAGTAGAACAAACATCTGAGAATGTAATTTGCTGGTGCAGTTTGAGAAGGTAGATCTATGATGTTTACATGTGGGTGTACATTATACAGATATATGAATGACAGTTATTTATGGGACAATACAATGGCATGAAGCAAACCTCATGTATGTATCATAGAAAACTTAAATGTATTTATCTGACGTGGATTTATCAGGGATGATATTGAGATAATTTTGCATCAGAATTAAAAGATATTATGATTCATTTTTTATCTCAACTGGTCATAGACCAGAAGTAGTTTATGGGATGGCCCTTTGTCCTTTTGTCTGCCACCTCACGTCAGACATCTGATGTCCATCCTTCCATTAGCACACATTAATTGATACTGCTCCTCCTAAACTACTTGGAGGATTAACATTGGACACACACATCCATCTGAAAAATTTGTTGGTCCAAATGAAAATGGTGCATACTCATACATCTAATAATTCCGCCAAAGCAGCCATCTTGAAAATCTTATCACTACTCCTCGAATTAGTTGGTCAAATCAAGATGGGGTTTTCAACTAAAGACTTCTTATGAGGTCTGCTTGCTTGTCAATGAAAATGGTGCCAGTCTGACATCCAATATGGCCAACACAGCAGCCATCTTGAAAATCTTGGTATCATAGTTAATGGTTAATTAGTTCACTGTCAATGGTCAATGCTTCATTTTAAATAGGTTTTCTTTAATTGCTTTCTTTTTATGGTTAATGGATCACTGTTAGTGAATTAGTTTTTTGTGGATCATTCATCTTTCTGCTTCCAGCATTCAAAAATTAAAAGACACACAAGGTAAAATTTTAAAAGTAAATATGCAAATATTGTTGTCTAGGTACAGTTTATGGTTATTATTATTTTAAAGATAAATCACAGATCACTCAATATGTATATTATGTAAAGAGTTATCTTTATAACCAGGAAAATAAAATTTGGTTTAAACCCAATATTTCTTTGTCTTGGTTCTTGATTTGTTTCACAAACTTTGGCATTATATAGTCCAAGAGATTGATCAACTTTACTGGATATGCAGTTGTTTACCAGTTATGTTGATTGAAAATTAATTGATTTCCTTTGTTTAAAGAAGTCATAGTTTGCAAGTTTGGTCATTATATATTTCAGTAATGGTTTTTACTTAAATCTGATTCAGCAGTATGAAAATGATGACAAAATAAACAGGATAAATGATAATTTCAATTTAGACATTCCTTTTTGTTTCATATTAGTTTTATTCAGCTGTGTTTACAAAACATAAAGGCATTCATACAGTTGTGTATAATGTGTACACATTTGTTGTTTTAACTAGTTATTTCCTTTCTAAACATCTACCTAACTAATTTGGATACATTTACTCTTGTAAACCAGGGCTGTGTGGAAATATCCATAGACTATCCAGTGACCTGAATTGCTTTTATAAAATTTATTTCATAAGGTAAAGACAACATAATTACTATTACACTTGAATCAAGGTTAATGTACACATAAGGATATTGTTATTATGGAATTCATCAGAAATGTTTGATGGTGATTTTAGTGATGCCTGTCTACAGAACACACTTGCATACATGGACCAGTTAAACGTTGACCCATCTATTCATGACTTATCACTTGTTTACATGACTAGATAGGTCACCTGCTCTTAACCGTTTACCTCATAGAGCATAGTTACAAAGTGCAGTGCACTATAAATAGAACACCTGTTACCTATTCAACTCCATATGCATAGGCCTGCCTGTTAACTGTTAAGCAATGTAGTGTACATTACGTTTAACAGAAATTTTAACCATTTTACATTTTTGGTACACATCTATTATGTGTGGAAAAATTTAAGAGTAAAGTCCTATTGTTATAGCTGTGTAATTATTTTTCACGGAAGAATTTTTTATGTGCTTTAAAATCTTGAGAGAACTCGTTCACCGTCAAGTCAGTGAGACCGCGTGACCAACCGTAGCTGCCATTTCTCATACTTGAAATATACAAGTTTTTTGTCCACGTCTACATCACTAAGTCATCTGAATTTGATAATTTATAAAAACTAATTGCTGCCTACATCAATGTCAGAGCCTTTACCTAAGTTATTGAAGCTTTCATAGTTGTGATTCTAATAGTGAAAACTTAGTAAGTACTGAATGAAATCAGCAACCTCCATTTTGGAGAGTGGAGATTACGAACCAGTTACTTAAAATAGCAGATATTGACCAGAGCATAAACAGTTACCACGTGATCTGATGTAATTGCCATTTGCAGAAATGAATGTAGTATTTAAAAGGGGGTTTTCCCCAAAGGTGGTGCTACGAAAACCGGCTTAAAATGGATGATGTTTACAGCAGACATCAAAAGGCACTTCCATGCGAATGGAGTAGAGACGTCAAAAGGCACTTCCATGCGAATGGAATAGAGGTGTCCAAAGGTGCTTGCATGAGGTAAAGGGTTAAAGTTGGTTTATAACTTTCATGATGCGACCTTTCGAAACAAGGTTGACTGTAAATGCAACATTGTTTAAAATTCCTTTGTTTTTTCCAGGGGACAGAGGAGCAACAGTTTGGTTACCTGTCACCAAATGTTGGGAACTACCTGACAAATAAGGCTGTTGTTCTCAGAAAGATGGGGAGACTGGATGAGGCAGAAGATGCTTATCAACAGTAACACTGCTGCATTGACCCATATATTTCTCTATGTAATCAGCTGCATTCAGCATTGATTCTGATCAGCTGTTGCATATGACACTGGCATATCAGGGTCAGCTGTTGCATATGACACTGGCATATCAGGGTCAGCTGTTGCATATGACACTGGCATATCAGGGTCAGCTGTTGTATATGACACTGGCATGTCAGGGTCAGCTATTGCATATGACACTGGCATATCAGGGTAAGCTGTTGCATATGACACTGGCATATCAGGGTCAGCTGTTGCATATGACACTGGCATATCAGGGTCAGCTGTTGCATATGACACTGGCATATCAGGGTCAGTTGTTGTATATGACACTGGCATGTCAGGGTCAGCTATTGCATATGACACTGGCATATCAGGGTAAGCTGTTGCATATGACACTGGCATATCAGGGTCAGCTGTTGCATATGACACTGGCATATCAGGGTCAGCTGTTATCTTGAAATCATAAATAGAATGAAGAGAGAAGATTGACCCGACCTGCAGTCCAACTAGACCTTATCATCAGTTGCATACAAAACTGGCAGATCAGGGTCTACTGTTGGCTTTAATTCATAGTTAGAAGAGAGAAAACCATGATCTGACCTGTGACCAGGGTAGACATTTTTAGTTGTTGCATATATCAGACACTTTAAAGCTGGGAAAACATCCTCTTCTGCAGAATCATTGATACTGTAATTAGAATTATAGAATGATAATGAAAATATCAGGCAATACCTTAGATCATTTCAAGAGAATCATGTCATTGCAGTAATTTTGTTTGTCAACAAGTATCAAATTATGTTTCCAATTCATATTTGTACCATTTGATCAGGGGCTGCATGTCAATCCCCCACTCAAATGAAAAACTTCAGCTAAAACCTTAGAAAGCTGTAATAACTTGGTTGCCACCATTATTGCCATAAGCAAAGTGACTGATCTGTCTCACTTTCCATTAGCAATAACTTTATATGTCTCACTTTCCATCAACTTGCAAAAATGTATCAGTTTAAGTGCTTTGAGCAGTTGTTTCCAAATTCCACATCCTGCACTTTGCACTTTTCTTTTCAATAAAATATGAAATAAATATGGTTTAAACAAAAAATGATATGAGAATCTTCAATTTTCAATGCAATGTGAAAAACAAGAATCATTAATATTTATTTGTGAATATTTGTGTCATTCTAACCTTGTTTGCTAAAATGCATGAGTTTTATTCAGTTTCCAGTGTATTTTAGTCCCAGTGCCTTTAATATTGTGATATCTATACAATGGTCCCCCTCTTATAAGGACATCTTTTCTGTAGCAGGAAAGTGGCCTTATAAGAGGAGTGGCCTTTCTAGAGTGGGATCACACAGATGTGAGTAATAATTACAATATAAAGCATGACATGACTGATTTTTATATATTTAATATTTTCATTTAAAAATCACATGAATGTTGTGGAATAAATGGGATGAAAGTTTATATCATTGTTATTTAAAATAATTATGAATAATTGTCAATTGTGGCACATAACTACCTCGTCTATAAAATCAGAGCCAAAAATCACATGGCTGTGACTATCATTGCCCTGGATCGTTCCATTTTTGCACTGCAGTGATTATAGGGCATTCCCTCATTTTGTTTTCATTTTTCCTTCTAAACTAAGAGAGTGTAGCGACATTTTGCACTATTTGCAAGAACTTATTCCTTCATTGGCATTTTGTAGTTACTACACGAAATGCTCATTGTTATAGTTATTGTTATAGTTATTACACAAAATGCTCATTGTTGTAATTATTGTTTTAGTTATTACACAAAATGCTCATTGTTTACAAAGGAAGTGAGCTTGTTATTGATCAACTAGCTCTAGTCTTGTACCCTCTCATGTACATGTCATATCTTTGAAAGGGAAACTATAATAGATAACAAACCATTTTTGCTTTATGACAACTGTTTGTCATGCAGAGTTGAGTTAAACAAATTTGTGCTTCTCAGCAGTCATAAATATATGTCAACCCCATTGTCTGGCAGTTTGTGATGGGTAAATGTAAGAGTTTTTACACTAATATGCCAGAGCTGCTCAAGTTGGAGGGTTGACTTTCTACAGGGGTATTTCTGAAGACAAACTCATCTTTGCCAAGTGAATCAGACTTTTTAAAGTGAGTGGAAATGGGCAGGGGAGGAGGGCATTTAAGAGGGAGACCACTGTATTTGTTGGGGACCATATTTACCTAAGTATGTTTATACAGGCAGCATGGACCCTGATCTGCTTTTGTATGATTCATCAGCAGATGAGGCCTGTCAATCATATATTTCTTGAGTTTGAGTTTTGAGCTTGAGATTTTGTCTTAAACAAATGACCTCGCTCTTACTTCTGATTTGTTGATAGTGGGAATTTAATCTCAGACTCTAGCTCTGAGTTTTTGTACCAACAGACTCGTTATGTAATGGGTTTGAACAGCTTAAGTTTAGTTTTGAGTCGTACATTGGTAAACATATAAATCATAGCATAGACCCTGATCTGCCAACACATTATGTAATAGGTCTATGCAGTTTCAGTTGGTTGTTGAGTCATACATGGGTAAAAATAAATCACATCATAGACCCTGATCTGCTGACATATTATATAATGGATCTATACAGTTTCATTTGAGTGTTGGATCATGTGTGGATAAACATAAGTTATAGGATAAACCT
Source organism: Sinohyriopsis cumingii (assembly GCA_028554795.2). Taxonomy (NCBI): domain Eukaryota; kingdom Metazoa; phylum Mollusca; class Bivalvia; order Unionida; family Unionidae; genus Sinohyriopsis; species Sinohyriopsis cumingii. The sequence goes on from CM068824.1 coordinate 150,646,771, forward strand.
GGATCTGCCAACACATTATGTGATGGGTCTATACAGTTTAGTTGGTTGTTGAGTCATACATGGGCAAATATAAATCATAGCATAGACCCTGATCTGCTGACAAATTATATGTAGTGGGTCTATGCAGTTTCAATTGAGTGTTGGACCATACATGGGTAAACTTAATCACCCAGATCTGCAAACACATTATGATAGGCCTATGCAGTTTCAATTTGGTATTGGGTCATACATGGATAAACATACAATTCATAACATAATCCCTAATCTGCCAATATATTACGTGATCGGTCCACACAGTTTTAATTGGGTGTTAGATCATGCATGGATGAACATAAAATCAAAGCATATTCCCAGATCTTCCAACACATTATGTGATGGGTGGATACAGTTTTAACTTGGTGTGAGTCATACATGAATAAATATTGTATTGATCATTATTTCAAACCCTAGTCCAGACTATCATAACACTAGATCTATACTAATTTAATTAGAAATCATGTTTGTTTAGAGAATCACAATATGAAAAGTAGGAACTGTGACCATTTTTATAAGCTTGTTATGACTGTCTGTCCATATGCCTGTACCCTATTTTGTTTTCACACCATAACTTATGTTTTCTACCAGTTGTAATTTCAAGGTCAAAACATCAAAGGTCAGTACTGAAATGACAAAAAGAATGGTTTTTGCATAACTTTAATTCTACATTTCTGACTTAACCCCAGTTTATCTTAATATCTCAAACTCAAAATTAAGATTTTTCAAATATTTTTCTGATTGAACTTTCTGATTGTCTTTTTGTTACAAAGAATTTTTTACTGAACATTCAGCAGATATTAGTAATTTAAATATTGTAATAAAATCTTGAAATTTGCTAAAAAAATTCCTGCCCTGTCACTGAGGAAATTTGGATTATTTCTTCATTTTTGAAGAATTTGTGTACTATTTGTCAAAAAGTAAAAAGGCTTACATATGTTATATTTTAAAATTAAAACTTGATTTTGCATTCTTTCCAATATCTCCACCTCTGACAAAATTATTGATAGTTTTATAAAGGTATCATAAGCAAGAATAATGTTAAGAAGTTAAGAAGAAATGTTGGAAAGTTTAGTGAAACTGGGGTCTGGATTAAACTTTGTGGTTGGCTGCATTTGGAGTAAAGTAGAAGCCTATTGATTGGGAGGCCAAAAGGTGATGGTCACTGTGGCTGGAAAATGTAAATTTAAATTCTTGACCTTGAACCTTCACCTTCACCTTACACTTTGAATAAGAAAGCCTAGCTGGTCAGAATCCTGTAGACTTTTGATTCATGTGCCTGACTATGCAGCATAAGTACTTGGTTCAATCCTCAAATAAGGCTGTGCTTTGTCATTCTTCTGCTATGCATTTACTACTGGCATTTTGAAAAATGGCGTTAAACCATACAACAGTAACAACTACTGGTATTTTGTATTTGTGATGCATGATTCTTTGTTAATAGTACATTTAGTGAGAGATATTGTGATGCTCTCAATATCTCTACCTGTCTATCCATTCCCATGTCTCCTCTTTGCAACTGGTGGGTATTGCCTTTGGGGTAACCATTTGTAAGAGGTCATCCTTGTTTCCACCAAATTGTGGTCCCTGGGAATGGGTCAGAGATCAGATCTAAATAATTTAAATAATAGTCACATTTACAAATATTTTCTGACCAAACGTTGCATGCAGTGATAGCAGGAAGATGGATCATATATGTAATTGATATTGAATTATGACCCCTGTCACTGTCTGGAGGATGGGGTTGAGTAATGGGGAGGGCATGGTGGAGCGGTTGGAATAGGTCATACAAAGTGTGGGGATTTGCAATGGTGCACTAATTCATCCTTTTTTGTTCAATATCTTCTCAGATCATTGAAAATAAAGATCAATGCTGTTGGAAGGGAACATCCAATAGTAGGCATGGCCTATCTAAATCTTGGCGCCTTGGAGATGTATCGTCACAACAATCAGAAGTCAGTGGAATATTATATGATGGGTCTGGCCATTTTTAGGGTAGGTTGTTTTCATATCAACATATTTGCTCTTTGCAATCATTCAAAGTAAGACCAAAATTATGTTTACATGTTTGAATACTCAAGCAGACTTCTGACTTCATTTTATTCTACTCTTAATACATGTTTTCATGGTGAGGAGTAACGTCTTTGATTACATGCGAACAAAAAGCATTCCCCCACCAGCATTGTTTATATGGAGTAATGCATAGTTACATAGTTACAGTAAGACAGGGTTTAATTTAGAAGTCTGTTGTTACTACCTGAATTAAGGGTAAAATTGTCATAACCTTACAGAATCTAGAATCAGGAGCGTTCAAAAGGGAATGTCAGACCATTTTATATTGCAACTGAAAAGGTCGCTTCCTTGCTGTGGATAATTTATGGTCATTAGTAATTTCCTATACTAAGAGCATAAATATCTTAAGAGTTTGATATGTTTGGTATTATCACACTGCCTTCATCAGTGACTAATGTTGATCATGTGACCTATAATGGTCATGTGATATGAGGAGACTGGTGTAGATGGGTGATAATTCAAGCCCCATGTCCCTGTTTAGTGTTGGCCTTCACCCTTCACTGTTATATTTTGATTACCTCAGGTTCACCTTCCTTTTCCATATATTGTCTTCTGATGTGATCAGCTTGGTTTGGTTGGGGACAATAGAATGTCCCTTATTGCTACAATGTTCATGTATGACCAGTGACTCCCTGCTGATGTGTTCCTTAATCCTGGTTTCTAACACTCTGCCTATTTCCCTGTTGTAATCCTTGTCACAATCATTACATTGATATAATAAACCTCTCTACATTTTTTCAAATTTTCAGTTTTGTCCTTTGCATGTGTAATTTGTTGTATTAAAGAGTTGTATGGTTTGTGAGATATGTTGATCTCATGTTGTCCGAATAATGATCTGGCTAGGACTTCTGGTGTACCACAGATATATGGCATGCCAATGTTGGTTCTATTTAGGCTACTCATGGTTTTGTGTGGTGTTTTTTATTCCTGCTTTTCTGATAGTTTGAAAATCCACTTTGGATAGCCATTTACCCTTAGTGCTGATTTCGCATGCTCTTCCTCCAGTCAATCTGTCTTGTTAGTGACTAAGGAGTTAGCTCTGTTTATTAAAGATCTTACAACTGACATCTTGTGTGCCAGATGGTGATTGGAAAAAAAGTCAAGGTAATTGTCAGTGTGGGTTGGTTTTCTATACACAGTGACTTTGGTTGATCAATCTTCATTTTTTTACATGTATGTACATGTCCAAGAATGGTAGCTTGCCATTTTCTTCTGTTCTGAAGTGAACTAGATATGTGGGTCAATGGAGCTGAGATGATCAGAAAACTCCTGAACACAGAACTCATGTAGTTCATTCAAGGTATTATCTACATATCTGAACCACATTAATGGTGTATTCTCAGCCAGTTCCAGGGCCTTTTTCTCCCAAAACTCCATGTATAGATTGTCAACTACTGGTGAGACTTGGGACCCCATTGCCACTCCTTGTTTCTGTTGGTAAAACTGCCCATTATAGATGAAGTATGTGCTGTCCAAACACAGTTTCAATAAGGCACAGATATTTTCAGTAGGGAGGTCACATCTAGATTTCAGAGTATTGTCTGCCTCTGATTTCTCTCTGATCACACCAATAGCTTTATCCACTGGAATACTGCTGAAAAGTGATGATACATCATAAGAGACCAGTTTTCTACATGGTGGTACAGCATGGTCCTTGATTTTTTGGACAAAGTGTACGCTGTTGATAATATGGTGTTCCATATTGCCCACTAGAGGCCCTATGACAGAAGTTAGATATTTGGCCAAAGCATACAGTACACTGCCCAAACTAGATATGATGGGTGGAGTGGGGCATCCTTGTAAATTTTGGGTAACCCTTATAGCATCAGGATGTTTTCTGCAGTGGGGTAGAGATGGCGGTACAATGTGTCAGATATAATTTGGTCTTTCTTCTATTGTTTCAACCCTTTACCTCATAGAGTGTATGGCTTTTTAGCCCTTCAATATACATGTAGCAAAGTTACCCAGTGCAGTGCACTATAAATAGAACACCTGTTACCTATTTGACTCCATACACATAGGCCTGCCAGTTAACTGTTAAGTTGTGTAGTGTATGTTATGTTTAACAGCAATTTTAACCATTTTACATTTTTCATACACATATATTATATATGGAAAGATTTAAGAGTAAAATCTGATCATTATAGCTGTATAATTATTTTTCACGGAAGAATTTTTTATGTGCTTTAAAATCTTGAGGGAACTTGTTCACCATCAAGTCAGTGAAGCCGCGTGATCAACCATAACTGCCATTTCTCATACTCGACATTACAAGTACATCACTAAATCATCTGAATTTGATAATTTATAAAAATAATTGCTGCCTACATCAATATCAGAGCCTTTACCTAAGTTATTGAAGCTTTCATAGTTGTGATTCTAATCATGAAAACTCGAGTAAGTACTGAACAAAATTCACGACCTCCATTTTGGAGAGTGGAGAATATGACCCAGTTACTTTAAATAGCCGATTTTGACCAGAGCATAAACAACAACCACATGATCTGACATAATGGTCATTCACACCAATGAATGTAGGATCTAATAGGGGTTTTTCCCTGAAGGTGGCGCCACAAAAACCTGTTCAGAATGGCTGATGTTTACAGCAGGCATCAAAAGGTGCTTCCATGAGAATTGTGTAAGGCATCAAAAGGTGTTTGTATGCGAATCAGGTAGAGGCGTCCAAAGGCGCTTCCATGTGAATGGAGTAGAGGTGTCCAAAGGCGCTTCCATGAGTTAAAGGGTTAACATATTGATTAGTTTATTTTAGGGTCATAAGTTTGATACTCAGCAATGACAATCCAATTCAATTGTCTCATTGTGTCCTTGAGAAAGGCACATATATCCCATTTCCTCTGCATGATAAAGCCAATGAGATGTTAAAAATATGTTAAATTCAACAAAAACAAAAATCATCGGCATATCCATTGTTAATCCATCAATACATCCATTATATTTACCTCCCTTTCTTACATCCCTATATCCATCCACAAACAAGCTTAAGGTCAATGTTACGTGTTTTAGATTAAGCTCAGTATAAAAGGTTTTTCCTTTTTCCACCTAAATAAAGGTGAACTTAACAAAAAGGGACTCACTTGTAAAATAATTGTGTCAAATTTTAATTATATCTTTGATAAATCTGCCATGGATGATGATGATGAGAACAGCAATTACAGCATAATAAACAACAGTAACAATAGTGATAATTGTATATTTTATTTGTACAGGAGTCTGGCCTTTCAGAGGATGAGTACAGAGTGTTACAGGCAAAAGAGAATATATTGAATTTATATATGATAGAACAAAACTTCAAGGAGGCTGAAACTTTGTATCAAGAAACATGTAAGTCCTCCATCCTGCAGACAAATCACAGGTTATCATTTATTTTGATATTTTGTATATATAAATTCAACAAACTCTATCTGGTTATCATTTGTTTTTATACTCTGTATGTATAAATGTGTAAATTCAACAAACTCTGTCTAATAATTGCAACTTTGTCTGAAGGCTGTGGCACCATTCAGAAGTTTTTAGTGCCACATTTACTTAAGCCAAAATTATGTAATATATTAGTTATAAAAAGGTACATCTCTCCATGTAATTTATCCGGTTATGTTAGTTTTTGTGAAATAATACAAATTACATTTTAAAAAATGTTAAATCCATCCAGTAAGTAGTAAGTGCTGTTTTCTAGATGCATTCTGTATTTACGATGTGATTGAACATACAGATAACGCCCAATTTATGCCATTGATGTGTTTCTGAGGTTATTGCTTAAATCAAGATTGGAATAAATCAGAAGCAATGTAAATGCAATACCGTGAACTGCATGCAAATCACAGCACATGGACACAGCAATGCTGTAAAAAAAAAGCACAGTGTCATAAATTGAATGTCATTTCTTTACTCAAAATGGCATTAAAATGAAAGTATGTAAATTGAATTAGTGTAAATCAGTCATCCCTTGTATTGCTATGTTCCTACAACCAGTGAGCAAAATAACTAATGTGAAGGAATAAATAAATTTACGAATTGTTTTTACAAAATGCAGAAATTTAAAGCCCATTTTATTGAAAACACAATATGATATTGTTTTATGCAACACACAACATGAGAGAGATTCATTGAGCTACTTAAAATGTTATTACAATCATATAAAGTGCTTAAATAAAATATGGCCATAAGGGGGCATGCATATTTGAATTATGAACAACACACATTATAGATTATTAATACTGAAAAAGCTAAAGGAACTATTTCCGGAATTGGAGGCATAACTGAAGACCTGACTTGCTGTGCTGGCTCGAGTGTGGAGTGTAAACCCTCCCCAATATGTTAGTGCCAAACCTCACCAAATAAAGATTGAAAAGGTACAGAAACAAATGTTGTGCCAAAGATGTTTATATGATCATAAGAATTTATATTAACATCAGTTAGGTATAGAATGAGTTTTTTAAAATATAGATAACTGTGATAAAAAAATGTACCGTATTGAATTAAAATTGTAGACAATACAGCATACAGATTCATGTCTAATCATTTACCTGAATTTGAGTCATCTCCCTTGCCATGTACAATTTATATACAAGGTAATTGGATCTTTTCTGTGTTACTATTTTCCATGACCATATAAGGTTGGTACTATTATTAGTAATATAAACTATATTTGGTAAAAGAGAAAGCATACTATGCTATAGGCAATACATTTTTTTTAAAAATACAGGTCAATGGATATAGATATGGAGACATGTCGAATTAGTTTGTGTGGGAGACCAGTAGCATTCTAGAGAGCCAGTTGTATTATATGTGATGAGGTGCTGTATGACATTACCTCATGTTGCTTGATTAATAGACAGTTGTATATGTGATGATGTACTGTGTGACATTACCTCATGTTGCTTGATTAATAGACAACTGTATATGTGATGAGGTGCTGTGTGACATTACCTCATGTTGCTTGATTAATAGACAGTTGTATATGTGATGAGGTGCTGTGTGACATTACCTCATGTTGCTTGATTAATAGACAACTGTATATGTGATGAGGTGCTGTGTGACATTACCTCATGTTGCTTGATTAATAGACAGTTGTATATGTGATGAGATGCTGTGTGACATTACCTCATGTTGCTTGATTAATAGACAACTGTATGTGTGATGAGGTGATGTGTGCCATTACCTCATGTTGCTTGATTAATAGACAGTTGTATATGTGATGAGGTGCTGTGTGCCATTACCTCATGTTGCTTGATTAATAGACAGTTGTATATGTGATGAGATGCTGTGTGACATTACCTCATGTTGCTTGATTAATAGACAGTTGTATATGTGATGAGGTGCTGTGTGACATTACCTCATGTTGCTTGATTAATAGACAACTGTATGTGTGATGAGGTACTGTGTGACATTACCTCATGTTGCTTGATTAATAGACAGTTGTATATGTGATGAGATGCTGTGTGACATTACCTCATGTTGCTTGATTAATAGACAGTTGTATATGTGATGAGGTGCTGTGTGACATTACCTCATGTTGCTTGATTAATAGACAACTGTATATGTAATGAAGTGCTGTGTGACATTACCTCATGCTACTTGGTTAATAGATAGCTGTATATGTGATGAGGTGCGGTGTGAGAATACCTCATGTTGCTTGATTAATAGACAGTTGTGTATGTGTTGAGGTGCTGTGTGACATTACCTCATGTTGCTTGATAAATAAACAGTTGTATATGTGATGAGGTGCTGTGTGCCATTACCTCATGTTGCTTGATTAATAGACAACTTTATATGTGATGAGGTACTGTGTGACATTACCTCATGTTGCTTGATTAATAGACAACTGTATATGTGTTGAGGTGCTGTGTGACATTACCTCATGTTGCTTGATTAATAGACAGTTGTATATGTGATGAGGTACTGTGTGACATTACCTGATGTTGCTTGATTAATAGACAGTTGTATATGTGATGAAGTGCTGTGTGCCATTACCTCATGTTGCTTGATTAATAGACAGTTGTATATGTGATGAGGTGCTGTGTGACATTACCTCATGTTGCTTGATTAATAGACAGCTGTATATGTGATGAGATGCTGTGTGACATTACCTCATGTTGCTTGATTAATAGACAGGTGTATATATGATGAGGTGCTGTGTAACATTACCTCATGCTGCTTGATTAATAGACAGCTGTATATGTGATGAGGTGCTGTGTGACATTACATGATGTTGCTTGATTAATAGATGGTTGTATATGTGATGAGGTACTGTGTGACTTTGCCTCATGTTGCTTGATTAATAGACAGCTGTATATGTGATGAGGTGCTGTGTGACATTACCTGATGTTGCTTGATTTATAGACAGCTGCTATAGATGCAGGATCCCGCAAGCAACAAGTGCCCTGAGGTGCCTAATTAATTTACATTGAAGCTGTACATATACACTGATTGTCTCAAGATAATGAAGCAGTAATTTTGCATGTCTTCAGTACATACGTAAGAAAGTATCTCTAAGAATTGTATATGAGAATTGTATATGAGAGACCGTATGTATTTTAGAGAGCAAACTGCTTATGTTGTATGGGGGCCCTGTGACATTTCATGATATTGCTAGGTTCAGAATTTTGAGAGGGAGGAAAAACTCAATGGTGGCCCCAAGTGCTGGTTGTAATTGTTTTTGTCTTGGGTGCAATTAAAATTATGTATAATTATCTGTTTTTGGAACTGAATAGACAATTTGCAGTAGATGTATGATGCTAGAAGCAGCAAGAGAGCAAGCAAAAAGTGTCCAAAGGCACCAAGTGAATTCAATAATGAAGCTATATGTTGCCAGGAAATATATACACTTGCTGTCTAAACAGCATGAAGCAGTAATTGTGCCTGTGCCCAGTGCGTATGCTGGTACACCAATAATTTGACAACTCTAGAAGTTGAAAACTGAGCACCCTTGCAAACAAAAATCTTTAATCTGCTGTTCCGTGTAGCATCTGTTCTGAAGTGTCCAATGAAATTATTGAATCAGAAATGCAGAACTGGACATGTACTCAGTGGCTACGGTACGTGAGTATGTTCCAGCATACTAAGATGGTACATGTTTATTAATGAGACTCCTCCTATACTAATTGGAGGATTGTCATGAAACTTTACACACACATTTATCTTGCTATAGCTACTCCTCATGAATGGATGGTTATATCGACATGAGGCTTTTGCTGAAAGACTTCTTACGATGTCTAGTTTATTCCAAATGAAAATGGTGCCTCTTTTACATCCAGTATAGCTGCCTGGTGGCTTTGTGAAAATTTTCCTGTAGCTACTCTCTTTTAATCGATTGTTATATTAATATGAAGTTTTCTTCTAATGATATCTACTTGGTCCTAAATGAAAATGGTGCCAATATGACATCCAATATGTCCACCACAGCAGCTGATTTCATTATTACTGAAGAATATCAGAGATGGCTTCAACACTCAGCAGTTGAAAGGAAGAAATGGTGTTATCTTAAATTCCTGGAAATTCTTTTCCCCCAGCAGTGTGTCATATTTTGTTGACTTTTGCGTGAACATTCTTCAGTGAACTCCTTAGAAAACAGGAAGCTGAGGCCCCATTCAGTATGGTCAGTATTTTCATTATTCTCAAAATATGGTTCTAAACTTAATGATTTCATGCAAGACAAAAATCTTTTTGTGCCTCAGGCAGATGACCAATCACTGCAAAATTTCCAACTGTAAATAACTCTACATGGTATCAAACACCGCCATGTAAAGTACAAAACTGCTGGTGCTTGTATGTTCCTCTGGAGTGCTGACAATTTTGGAAGCTCCTGGAGCATAGAATTGAAAATCATGTAAACAGCATTTTTCAATTCAACTGACTCCTGCCAGTTACCCGTGAGTACTGTCAAGTTAGCATCCAGGGCTACAGGATCACATACATCCAGGACATGTGTGGCCATAGCAGATAGCAGGTTGTGCAGGTTACTTTGCAGTTATCTTTGTAGACCAGAAACTGAAACAAAATTGACTTCTTTCATGAATTGGATGTGGTAATCCCAGTTCCATTAATTCATTTCATAGTTTACCAGTGTCAGAATTTCGGGTCTGTTGGAAGATTTTTGGTTCTGTTAGATGATCACTGAAAGTCATATTGTCCATCCATCACAACAAGGTCAAATGCTGTTGCAAAGTTGAATCTGAGCTGTGTAATCACAGGATTCTCCCCATTCTGTTTGCAACTCCAGCAAGCATGCAACTTCAAAGTTTGAGAAGTCACACAAAAGAAATAGTATTCCCACATGTTTTATATAGTGGTTTGTGATAATTATAATCAAAATTGAGTAAACTGAAAAAGTTATTTTTGTATAAAAATGTACCACAGCCACATTTCCATAAGTCAGTGCCCATTCAACATAGTTTATATTTAAAACTGGGATTCCCCTGAAATTGGCCAGTTTGCCTGTGTATGTAAATGTGCCTTCATAGGTATTGAAGATGCAACTACATTTCTGGGACATACCAATAGTTGCTGTGCTTGAAAATCTTATCACTACTCCACCTGAACTGATGGTCATATCAACATGGGATTTTTGCTGAAAGACTTCTTTGGTGTCTAGTTGGTCCAACATGAAAATGGCTCCCAATCTGATGTCCATTATGGCCTCCATGGCAGCCATCTTGAAAATCTTGCTGTTGCTACTCCTTCTAAATGGCAAGTGACATGGGGATTCTCACCGGAAACTTCTTATGATGTCTTTTTGGTCATAAATGGAAATAGTGTCGATCTAATGTTCAGTATGGCTGCAGTGGTGGCCATCTTAAAAAATTTGCTATCATTACTCCTTCTGAAAAGATGGTTATGTCAACATGAGGTTTCCCTAAAAAGATTTCTTTTGATATTTAGTTGGTTCTGAGTAAAAATGGTGCTGATCTGCTGTCCAATATGGCCACCATTTCAGTCATTTAAAAAAATATTATTACTACTCCTCCTGCCTTGGGTTTTTCATCAGAAGACTTCATTTGATGTCAAGTTTGTCCTACATAAAAATGGTGTCAATCTGATGTCTGGTATGGCCATCATAGTGACCATCTTAAACATCTTGCTGTCATCAATTCTGGGTGAAAAGTAATATTCCCATGGGGTTTCACCAGAAGATTTCTTTTGATGACTAGTTTGACCTTAATGAAATGGGCACTGCATCCACCTCCAATATGGCCACCACAACAGCAGTCTTGAAAATCGTATTATTGCTACTCATCCCGAATAGATATCGTATAAAAATGGTCTTTTACTAAATGACTTCTTATAACATCTACTGAGACCAGAATGAAAATGGTGCTACTCATACATCCATTATTGCCAGCACAGTGGCCATCTTGAAAATCTTGTTATCACTACTCTTGAATGAATGATCCTATCAGCATGGGGTTTTTACTGAAAGACTTCTTGTGATATCTGTTTGCTCTTATATGAAAATGATGCTTATCTGACTTAACATATATCAGCCTGAACAGCCATATTGAAAATATTGTTGTGGCACTTCCCATAGATGGTTGTTCATATCAATATTATGCTTTCACCAAAAGACTTTCATGATGCCTTGTTTGTGGTCCAAAATGGAAATGGTACCAGTCTTATATGGCCATCATGGCAGCCATCTTGAACATCCTCTTGTTACTTCTTGAAAACAGAAAGACAAAACAATATGGGGTTTCCACAAAAGACTTATTATAATGTCTTGTTGGTCCCAAATGATGTCTTATTAGTCCTGGACAAAAATGGCACCATATCTTACAGGCACAGCATCTAATTAAAAAATCTTATTATTGCTGAAGAATATCAGAGGTGGTTTCAACACCAAGCATTTAAAAGGAAGAAATATTCTTATCTTCAATTCCTGGATAGTAGAGCAACAGTCCTTTAAAATTGTTCATGATCTTAGTACACTGCCATCCAGTGTTATGCTAATTATATGCTTATGTTTGAATTATTTATCTTTGACTTTATTTATTTCAAAATTTTCAATTGAATTTTTTTCACAATAATTCTATTGTGGAGTTTTATATCTTAACTTAATGAACAGTTTAAACTAATATTTCTTTTCTCTTCATTACTCCTGACACTATAAATAATAATAATAATAATAATAATAATAATAATAATAATAATAATAAAATAATAATGAGGACTTTGTATAGCACCTAATCTTTAGAAGCTCTAAGTGCTTTAAAATATTAGACAACACCTGTAACATAAAAAACATATCTAATGATATGATTACAAAAATAAACACCATGAAATTAGAAAATATAAAAACATGCTGAAAATATTTAAGGTAGGAAACATTATTAGGTCTTTAAGTTTGTTCTTGCAGTCAAAATAAGTGAGTTTTAAGAGCACTCTTGAATGGGATCACTGTGTCTCTGTGTCTAAGTTCAGTGGGCAATTCATTCCACGTTGCTGGGCCCTGGTATGCAAAAGAACATTGTCCACATAACAAGCTATGTCTTGCCATTTATTTTATTTTTTTCATGCTGACTTCAAATAAAACTTATCTCTTACAAAGTACTGATTTTATAACACCTGCAAAATACTACGACATTAATGAAGAAAGATAAGACACATCATACTAATCATCACAAGTGAAGTAAGATTAAATGTGTCATGCTAATTAGTCTTCAAAAGGTACAAGCAGATACCAATATACCCCCATGTCAACGTGTCTGTAGCTGTTTATTTTGACATGTTATTATTATATCTTTTTTTAAAGAGGTAATGATAAAAGATCATTTTGCATGGTTCTGATATAATTTCAGTTGACTAGTTTATCAATCAGAACCTTAAAGAATGCTATTGTCCATCCAACCGAGGATATGTTAATATGGTGTAAAATTCGTAAAACACTTCTTCAGTCACCTGAGTAACCTTCTAAAACTTATTTACTGATTTTACCATAAATTCTTTTCCTGAGCATAAATAAATTATTAACTGATAATAAATAAAACAAAATATCTTAAATTAGACAAAATACTTGGTTTTTAATTCTTACATGATCATTATACATGTATGCTATAAATATAATGGGTGCAGCTACATAATGAAAGCTCTATTTTAAAGTTCAAAAATATCATTGTCATACTAGAAATTCAGATTTAATGAAAGAACATACATGGCTATGCAAGAACAGAAAAATGCTGTTATTCTGTCTTCTACTAGCGAAATGTCTATGTGAAGCTTCTGAGCACGCTCATTCTTCTTAGACCGTCAGCAGTATGCTCCAAATTTCACATGATTTTTATCAATGAAAATCCTACATTCATGAATATCTTTGTTCAGGCCTTTCTTTAACACACAGTCTGAAAGATTCTTGCAATCAGGAAGGACAGTTTCAGAAATATTGTCAGGAATGCTTTCCAATGAATCTGGAATCTGCTGTTGATGCTGCTGAATCCACCATCTTGACAATAGCTTGTGAGCCACAGCAACAGTAACTAAGTGGGTGGAGCTTACCATTTGAAATTGGAACTGTCCATTAGAATAGAAATACTTGGAATAGCAAAGAGCGAATAATGTTACTGTTGAATTATTAACCAGCGAATACTATTAGTTGACACCTATATGCCAAGTACATAACATGAAAATGAACTACTAATTCTCTAGTTTTCTTTCAGTGCTCTTTTGATGTTTTTCATCCATAATTTCTTTTTAGCATGCCATTTATTTTCAATATCAAAATCAGCGCAATTACCCAGAACAAATTCAATTCAGTATAGCTCCAGTAATAAAAAGTAATCTTACATAAATATTTCCATTTCAATGCTCAGTCTCCAGTAAACATAGTCACTTTGAATTAGATTTGTTAGCTACTAGAACATTCTTGTCTGCAATAGACAGCAGATATTACAGATGAGAATTACATACTTGAACAGACGTTGACCCTAGGGAATTTCCTTCACTTTAGCTAAGTACACCACCATTTGAGCTATGCTAATTCCCTAATCTTTCCAGTGATGGGACATCACAGAAAAATGAATCAGCCCTATATTCTGTCATTTCAGTGGACAGCCTTATCAGAACTGGATCAATGGACAGGTGCTTGCCCTCTCTTCACAACGAAATGGCTAAGTATTTCATAAGAGAGCAGCGCTATGAAGAGGCAGCGAAGACAGTCCTTGCTCTTCTTCAATCCCGGCATGCCCAGCCTACCAATTACATTCACCTGGACTACTTACGGCAGAACATGCCCCCAGATAAGAGATCAGCTTGGCCTGATAAATACAGCATAGATTATGGCATTCACCTGTAAGTTTCAATCTACTATTTGGAAAGGTTATATAGATTCTTGCCCATGTAAGAGAAATCTTGAAGATTTGTGATCTTTACTTTTCTTGTCATTGGTCTCTATGTAACATTTGGATGATGTCTTGACATGGTATGATGCTTTTTGATAATGTTCCAATGTTTAGCTTGACTTTTATTTTCACAATGAATTATTCGTGTGTGATGTTTGTTAAGGTTTAACAGTACATCAGTATAATCCTGGCGCTGAGCATTAAATGCTAGGTTCCAGAAATGGTACAGGCAAAACTCCTCATGAAGATGAAAACCTGTCCAATCAAAATTAAATATGCACCATGAGACAGAAGATTGACCAAAAACAAATCAAAGTTGGTACTGAAATTCCCTCCAGATAAAGGTTGTTATTGTTATTGTTTTAGATTTAATGCCAATTGTCAGCACATTATAGTCTATGCTTGGCATCCAGTATATCTGGTGGAAGAAGAACCTGGAAAAATCACAGGAAGAACCACCAACCAAATGGAAACTACTGGTAAGCCTTTTTACATACCACACTAGCCAAGCCTGATGCTTGAACCCACATGAGCAGAGGTGAGATGTCAGTGATCTGTAACGGCAAGTGACTTAGATCACTTGACCACCAAGGTCTGCCACCAGGTAAAAGTAAAAAGGAGTGAAAATCCTTAAAAGTACAAGTTGAAATTCTGCCATAAAAAAGGTCTGACATGTTATTAATCTGGCACTAGCTTTTCAGAAGACAAATAATGTGGCCTTCAGTCCTGGCTTTCTTGTTTTAAGTACCTGAAGTAACATTGATCAGATATGTTGGGATTAGCACCTCCAAGGAAATCCCAAAGATCATTGTTTGGGTTGGCACCAAGGCAAGGAAATCCCGGTGATTTATCTTGCCCAAGGTGGTAACCCAATGATCATACTCCCAGTACTACTTTATTTTTCTCACCCATATGTTTTTCCAAAAGAAAATAAAAATTAGTTATTCTTTATTCCATCTGACACTAGAGTGACATAATTACAAAGCAAGAACTAGCGTTGAACATTATGACACACTTTAAATTCACTTTTTTTCTTTAAGGTATTGATTTTCATCAGTTTTGTGGCTGCTACACATGACAAACTGAAAGACCTGAACAATGATTCTTCTATGGAATCCCATTTACATTCTTGTTTTTCAGTACCAGCAAAAATGTGATTTTCAAAAACTGTCAAAATTGATGTCTAGTTTGTCTTAAAGCATCTGTCCAATATGGCCACCACAGCAGTTATCATGGTTATGGTTATTTCTCCAGAATGGATGGCTATATCAAGATGGGGTTTTCAGTAAAGGACTTTTTATGATGTCAACTTATGGTTTTCAGTAAAGGACTTTTTGTGATGTCTAGTTGGTCCTAAAGCATCTGATGTTCAATATGGTCACCACAGCAGTTACCACGTTAAAAATCTGAATCACACATGCTAGCATTGCTATGTTAAAGTACCTGACATATTCATCATTTATATGTCATCATATGTTATCACATGCATTGTGCATTATTTTATGCATTTCATATATTCAGTACCATTACTAATTATTTGAAATTTACATTTTGTATGTTGAGCATTTTCCAGATATGTTTTTCACCTTCAGATTTAATTACCAAGAGAAATAGAAATCCATGGCCTCACAAAAAAAAAACAATACCAATAATTAATAATTTTAATTTCAGTGAGACTGCCAATATGCATATTAATTATGCTTTATCTTTGGAAAGAAATTTTTAGACTATAATAAATAGGCAAAATGGACGCCTGCTTAGTGAAATAGTAAACTGCTAATTTGTACAAGTTAGGAATATCAGGTCTACTGCTTGGGCGTCATTTTTCTTTCTTTCAGGCAAGCTGGATTTGTTCCCAGATGGAAGAAAAAAAATGCATACCTTGTAATTTTGATATGGTTTTGAAACTTTGATATTTACTTAGTAATTAGGTGGGGATCTCAACAGCTTGAAAAATGTCACCCAAGAGACTCCATTTTCAAGTTTCTGAGTTAAAAGTAGTTTTGAGATGATCGATACCCCAACACTAGAGCATTAAAGGCAGTTTTGTACTGAATTGTAAGCAAATAAATTTTATTATAATATACAAGGTGGAACTCGAGTTGAAAAGCAGAATGCCATTTAGTAAATACCAATGACAAAATCAAACTCACTGTAAAGAGAAATATCACTGCAGTTCAGAGAAAATTTATGAATTTTATTTCCGTACAGCATTAATAAAACTTGAGTTTCTTGCATCAAGACCTACATTTTACATATCTAATTATTAGATGGCCTGGTAGTATTGAACTTGTCAAGTGGAAGGCAGAGCATTATCTGATCCCAGATGAGGATGCAGAAGGACTTGTTACACTTTTAGCACAACTCCATGACAATGTGACGGAAGAAGGAGTAGGCCAAGAGGGTGTGTATGTACATACCCCACAGTGGTGCTTAAAACAAGATGGAACTGTGGTTGAGAATTGCTTCTACAGGATCGTTGAAGAGGGACTGAAGAAATATCCAGATAACCTTGTATGTTTCCTTCCTTTCAAATATAAATATATTTGCCAGTTTCAAGAAATTACTTTTCAATGATCCATATGTATTAGCTTGATGCTAGCTATACATTTCATTTTGTTGATCGTTTCTCTGTCCCTATGTATGTAAACAAACACAATATTAGAGACTTAAAGATGGATGAAAATTTGGTATGCATGTTCATTGAGATTAGGGACCAACTACATGCTGTTTGTTTTGTGGGGCAGTGGCATGGGGCCTTGAATTTTCTTTTGATCCAGGATGTTTGTTTTTTTCTTTACCTTGGGATAAAACTTTTTTAAAGTAATATAATGAATTTTCTATTAATCAAAACACTAATATTTTTTTCACTAAAAGCAGGCAAAAATTGCTACTGGTTAGGAAACACCCGGTCACTAACCAGAGAAGGCATGTGACCATTGCACACAGGCCATTTTTATAAAAATTTGCCAGGGAGAAATTAGAATGACCATTGTGACCAGGTGGCTGCTATGTATACTTGACAGTTAGGACAGGTTAGACTGTATTTGAGGGCCAAAATTTTTTTAATTTAAATTCCCAGCCCCCCTCTTCCCTTGGAAAAACAAAAGAAATCAAATGGTTGATCCCTTGTGGTATGAATCTGAAGTTCTTCAGTCAAGACTTGTGTGTCATTTATAACATCAGCCATCCTCCAATAGTAAAATGTAGAAAACTCTAAATATCAGTCACACCAATACATTTAACTTGGCTTTAGTTTGACAAATCCTGGCGTAAAATTTGATCTTGAATGTGACCTTACAAACTGAAACAGTTGATAATCTAAGCAAAAATCAGTGAGCAACAACACTTAAAGTTTTATTAGCTTTGCTGTATTTTATAGTTTCTTTTCCAAAATCCCTTAGCTGATTCTGACTAAATTTGACACAACAAAATTTTGTAAGAGAACAGTCCTAATCTTATAGTAATTTTTCTTCTTTTTCATGCTTCCACAGGAAATCAAACTGGACATGGCTAAAAGTTTAGCACGTCAGAAGCGTTTTCAAGAGAGTTTGGAGCATATGGTAGCTTTAGCAGTACAACTGTCTGACAATTCTGGCATTCTGCACTTTGCAGGCTATGTAGCCTTACAGTCAGGGGACCATGTGCTGTGTACAGAATACTGTAACAAGCTGCTGGAAAAATTTACTGGTGATGATGAAATTACCAAGAAGGTTGGTTTGTACAAGGCAGATGCCATTTACTCATTCCTCATTTTAATGGCCATGAACAATTTATGCATACAGTTGCTATTTACATGGATTTTAGTATATTAAGTGTCCAGTTTTTGGTCAGATTTTTCCCATCATATAGTTGCCACTTCAATGTAAGCCTTTTCTGGACAAAGGCATTGATCACTACTTTATTGGATGTGCAAGCCCAACTTGAAATAGTTCTGCATTATTAAGTGAAATTTCTCCTCAGATGTGAAAACACCTTTTTGAAGCAGATTGAAAGTTAGAACAATTTGTGTGCATTTCTCTATGCTAGAAAGAGCAATTTGAAAATTCACATGATAGGTGAATCTTTTTTTTCTGTGGTAAATTATCCTCTCTTCTACAGCTTCATGCATTCTACAGTTTTAAAAAAATTCATTAAAACATTATTGAGATGATAAAGGCCTGGAATCTCAAAATGCAAACAGCAGCTCCACCCACAGGACCTTGATGTTAGATAAACAGTACGACAATTTTCCATAAGATAAGAAATCTTTATTTCAGACTGCATAGTCTATACATCTAAATTAAAATATAAAATAAAAGTATTTTTCTAAACACAAAAGATGATAGATATCTTATGTACAAATATGTAGACACATCTACAGCAATGAAGTTGGTCTAGAATTTTTAAGAATGAAATTATGTAAGACGATGTTGTTGTTGTAGTGTTTAACACCATTTTTCAACGCAAGATAGGCTATACACGGCAGCCAGTTTAAATGGTTGAGCAAGAACCTGGGAAAACCCTGGAAAGAACCACTGACCCACGAGAAGCTACTGGCAAGCTTTCTCACATACCCACATTGGCCAAACCTGAGACTTGAACCCACACAGACAGAGGTAAGATGGCAGTGATCCATAACGGTGAGCGCCACTTGGGGCCACAGTAAGACATTGAAAGAGTAATTTGTTCCATCTATCTATAACACAAGAGGTTAAACAAATGTCACAATTCTACAGAGATTTCAAGATACAGTTCTTACTATTAAATATTCTTGTCATCATTGAGGACACATACTTTCTCATTACTTCTTGAAAACTAAATACATTGTAGTTTACAAACATGTTGGAGGCACTGTTCCATCTTGGAAGACTCAATTGAAAACACAAACTATTATTATAACCAATAACTAGTTTTCATTTCATACATTCACTTTGTCCACAGAGGAGTGCAATACATTGTGCAGCAATAAGCTTTCAGTATTCTAATTTTGATATTCAAAGAACAATTTCTAAATTTACTTAGAAGAATGTTTGTTTGAGTGCACATGAACCTGTAGTCTCATTGTATATTTATCATCCTTCTTATTGGTTTTTAGAATATGAATAAGTGTTGACATGTGTAAGAGCATCGCCGTTAAAATGTACAGGGAAAGGAGATGGTAATTTGAAAGTAGTTGACTGAAAGACCATGCATACTGATTTAGGTGATATTATTCTCAAATGCATATTGTTCACATGTCTTTGATACTTTCTTTAAACCTGCGATAGAAGGATTTATCAATGACATCTCATCAGCAAATCTAAAATTCTTAAGAAATGACACATTTGGTGTCAAATGTAACCATACATAACACTGACCCAGCTTACAGTGTAACTTGTCTATGTATATAGTAAGTAACAAAGGGGAAAGAACACCTCCCTGCCTGACCCCATTGGTTATATGGAAGCTGGATACTACACTTCCCCAATGCACATAGTACAGGTGCTTGCCATACCAGTTAAATAAAATATGAACTATATAGACAGATATTTGAATATCAAGCAACTTTTTAAAGAGTGTTCAATGATTGACCCTATCAAATAAAATTTTCATAACCTATTTTTCATTCTGGATCACATGGCTAGACCATGTAATGTAAGGTTCCTTTCAATGGAAGCACAAAGACATTATTATTTTTATTTAACAAATAAAACAGTGACTGCTTTCCATTGTTACATATATCAGTTGCCATTTTAGATTCTCATTGTGAATGCTTACATCATTATTGTTTTTATTAGCTGCCATCTTTAAAACACTGTACTTTCATGTTGTGAAATTGTTTCACAATACAATGCTTTATAAGTGGTCTGCTTCATGACCATCAAAAATTGTATCATCATCATTAAACACTGCTTTCATAAAGACCCTAAAAATATTTTTATCATGATCATCATTCAATGCTTTCATTAGTAGTCCTGTTAACACACCATCTATATTGAGAACTTGTAACCACCTGTTTTTGTTATGTCATAACATTTTTAAGCTCATTTAATTGAAGCTAATTAAACATTCTCGTCTGTGACATCACTGTGTCAAAACTTGGAGGTATCTTTCACAGGTGATGCCAATTCAGCAAAGGATTTTAAAATTAAAGCGGCGATTTTTGTATTTGATAAGTTTTTATTAAAGATATAAACTATTGGAGCATATGATAGTTTTGACAATTACTCCATGCAATGATTGCTAAGTGGTTAGAACATTTATCTCTGACGTGTGAGTGCTTGTTTGATACCCAGATGAGTCATATCAAAGACTTATAAAAATGGTACTAGCAGCTTCCTCACTTGGTGCTCAGCATTAAGAGGTTATTGTCAGGACTAGTCAGCCTGATGTCAGGATAATGTGACTGGGTGGAACATGATGCTACATGTCTGTGGCATGATGCCCCAGTGCTAGACATGACTGTAAACTGTCACACTGCCGACATTGTAGCAATATGACTAAAATTGCTAAAGCTAAGCTAGATATCAAAATCACACACACACTCACACACACACACACACACACACACATGCCATAAAATGCAGCTTTAAAGATCTGAAATTTTAACCAAGAGAACACTTGATCTTGTGATTGTGTTTCTTCATTAAACAGATTATGGAGGTTTTTGTCAGATGGATATCAGTAAATTCCCTTTTGTATACAAATTAAATTTTAGGTTACAGTGGAGTTAATCCATTTTTATTAGTATATTCAAATTAAATTTCAGGTATGGTTACCATATGTAATCATTTATAAGACAAGTCTCCATTGTTCAGAGTACTGTCTATACTCACTTATAAGATGAGCCCAACTGCAAACTGCACAGACCCAGATCTGCCATCACATAATGTAAGGATTAATCAGTAGAACAAACAAAATAGATTCTGATCTACAGGTAAATTATGCTATGGCGGATCAGGATCTTTGAGTAAAGTTGTACAATATGACATTGAAATCTCTGTTTTCATGCCCTTGTAGGCCATGAGCATGCTGTCGCTGGCAAAAGAGGTTGAAGAGTACTACAAGCAACAGGATGGTGATAAAAAAGAAGCAGACTGTTGAATCATCACAGCTGGAAAATGAGACATGAAGTTATTAATAAATTATTTGTCATGGGGAAGAAGTTCTTATAGACCCTTGTGTAGAAGAAGTCTGTTGGAAGTCAGGGGGGATAAAATAGGGCCATGGTGAACTTTTAATAAGGGAAATGGCCCAAAATAATTAATTTGGGAAAGAAAGACTAACTTCAACTGCAGTTTGACATGTAACACAGTATGTAGGGTGCAAAGATACACCTGAGCCACATATCAATACAATTCACAATACAAAGCCCACAGTATGATACAATATTGACACACATCTGAACTTGATGGTCTTTTCATCTTTAGAAGGTCTTTCTGTGGTAGGTGGTTCCCTTTTATGTGTCTTGATATGCTGGTTGTATTTCCATTATGCCAATATCAGACATATATATTTAACATCTATTTATATGCTATTCTCATTTTTGACAATATAACAAGGGTACTTTCAAACAGGCTACCAGTTAATTGTCAACGTTTCAGGCCATTTAAGGCCTATTCCATTTGATGAGATACAGTACTCAGTTTGGTCACCATGCCAATTATTTGCATTGCATGAATGATTTACAAACATATTATTTCCAGGTTTATGTCTCACTTAAAATTGCAAGACATTACAATGTTATCTTCAAAACAGAAAAAATGCATTTTCCTCATGCAAAGAAAATCTCGTTTAGAAAAATCTGGGCATGGGAGTGGGGATTTAAGACCAACAGAATGTACTACAATGTACTTCCTGCAGATGCAAAAATACTGCAGCAGCAGCCACATGTATCATTTAAATGTATTCTTATCCGTCCAATACCTGTCATTCCTTTGATATTTTTAATGGGATTTTTAAATGTTTGGATGGCATGCATACACTTTTTGTTTTTACTAACAATTGCATTTATTTTTAGACATATTTTTTATACTTTTTTCAATAAATATTTATCAGTTTTTATGTTTAGGTTTTACAGTTATATTCTACATATATTTTGTGTCTGAGTCAGTTTGATTGCTTTAATCAAGTTTATTGTTAATTTTTTTTTAAAACCTCAGAACTTTTTGTATATCTTTAAAGTATTCATCATTAGTAAAATGTGTCTTGTGATTATAGTGAAATTTTAATATAAAATTATGGCTACTATTTATCAATAAACTGTAGAAGTCTTACTAGCAGAGTTTTGTTTTCTTGTTATGATACTCTAATGGCAGGCAAAACAGACTCATTGAATATTTGTAGAACAAGAGTTTTATTAGTTTTTTTTTATACCCTCCATTATGTTGGGTGGGATTAGATATTGCTGTGTTCATCTGTCGATATTTTCATTTCTGAGCACATTACTCCTTTACATTGAAATGGTGCAACTCATAAACCAATTTTCTCTCAGCCAAGGGCTTCAATTTCCCCACTAAATCCTACTAAAAACTAGGTCACAGTACCTCATATTCACACATGAGTGACTTTTTAGTTTAGCCATCCAGACTAATCTAATTTTGTCCATTGATGCATCTTGATATGTAACATATTGTAGTAATATTTCTCACCTTCATGGTGGTCTGTTAGCTTAGACTCACAATTCAAATCATGTCCAGACCAGACTGTTATCATGGCAAATATCTGTATAAGGCACTCAACTTCCATTGCCATGAAATCAATCCTCTCCATCTGTATAATACTGGATGCTGACTCTTGCTGACAATGAGTGAGCAAACCACACAAAAAATTATATCTTTTGGTGTGAAAAGTAGGTTACAGTGACTTAATGATGGTGTAGGATGACAGAAGTCCTCAGCTTAAGTTTTTATTCATGACATCTGAGCAAGAAATTAATAGAACTACAAAACAGGTGTTATGTATATTTGATTTGATTTATATTTGATTTAATTTAATTGTTTGTTAGTTTTTTAAATGTTTTTATTCTATTACATGCTATTGTAATGTAACGTTATTTACTGGATTTGATTCTCCAGAATTGAGCTCAGTTCTGAATGTTTTTTTAATATTTTTGACGTAAACAACTTTTGTTTAAATTTTTTTAAAATTTCTTTCCAAGAGTAAAACACCATTGATTTCAGTTAAGGCCATACTGGGAGTATGTGACAAATAACATGTGTTTATTGTTACAACTTTTGGTTTTCCCAGAAAGATGAACTATTGACCTCCATCTGGGGATTTGTTTTGCATTGTAGTTAGACTTATTACTAATGTTTTGAGAAGGAATTGTCATTTGTGCCTTAACACTTGAGATGTCCAGGTGTTTTATGTTGTGAGCAGTTTTGGGATTATTATTTTATTTTCTTCAAATTACTTTTAAGAAAAGCGATTCTTTTCCCAGGAAATACTAGTGCTCTAAATTAATTCTTTGACAAGGACAATTATCAAAATTTATACAAGATTCAAAAACTGGAATAATATTTTATGTGATTCAACAAGAAACTGTTGACATTGAAGCACTTCACAGGTAACAACTGATGTCATCGTCTTCCATTTTGAATTTCATTGGAACTCAAACTCAGATTCATTTAGGACTTTTTAATAATAGAACTTATATTTTTTTATTATTGAATTAATTTTGGATTTGATTCGTAAAACCATAAGTTCTTTTTCTTATTTATACCTTGTTTTTCTAGGGAAATAAATTATATGTTAAATTTTACAAAGCTTGTTGTCTTCACTTTTTTCTTGTTACTTTCTGTAAAAGCCTAAACACATATGTGATGATCACAAAATAAGGCTGTCAGGCAGCAAAAAATATTCTGAAATAATTTGTTGATGCAATGAACCAGATTATGCAGATGATGAACATATAATGAATTGTGTCCTACTTGTGAAGCCCAGCATGACATTGCGTCCACTAAATTTGCACCGATATCACTCAAAAGTTTTGGATTCATGTCTTTCAAAAAGAAAAGGAAAGCTTTTTTCACTGTCGCCTTGAATTTTGCTCTTACAGACAAGTCCCTGCCTTTCACAGAACTTTTGCTGATAAACCTAAATAGGTATCCTCAGAATTGCTGATAAACATACATCGGTATCCACAGCATTGCTGATATACATCAGTATCCACAGCATTGCTGATAAACATACATCGGTATCCACAGCATTGCTGATATACATCAGTATCCACAGCATTGCTGATAAACATACATCAGTCTCTACAGCACTGCAGATAAACATACATCAGTATCCAAGGCATCGCTGATATACATCGGTATCCACAGCACTGCTGATAAACATACATTGGTATCCACAGCATTGCTGATATACATACATTGGTATCCACAGCATTGCTGATATACATTGGAATCCACAGCATTGCTGATAAACATACCTCAGAATCCACAGCATTGCTGATAAACATACATCAGTCTCCACAGCATTGCTGATAAACATACATCAGTCTCCACAGCATTGCTGATAAACATACATCAGTATCCACAGCATTACTGATATATATCAGTATCCACAGCATTGCTGATAAACATATATCAATATCCACAGCATTGCTGATAAACATACATTGTTAGCCACAGCACCAACACAGTCTGTATATAGAACTTCAATAGATCATGAAATCAAAACAAAACTTTTCTTATTCTAACGATTGCAATTAGTATAGATATTTTTGGATGGGGTGTGTGTTAAACTATGTTTAAATATGTAATATTTACCTGCTATTATTGTATTGACATATCTTTTCCTGGTGCTAGTCCCCAGTCCAAGGATATTATTTCCTACTCCAATTAGTAATTGGAGATCTAGAATAAAAACATTATCGCAGTCTGATACCTTCATTTGAATATCTTACTCCTGTAACCTGGAATGACACTCATGGACATGAGATTGGGCAGAAAGTAAATTTTGCAATAATAGCCAGCAAGTATTACATAAAATTACTTTATCCCCATCCCCCAACTGAAATCTATATCTTAATAGCAGTAATACAATACATGCTACTATTGCAATTCTAAATTTGCCAGCCCAGTGGACAACTGATCGCTTGAGATAAGCTGTCAAGTGAACTTTCTATTTTTGTCAGTAGTATGTGCTACTGCCAACTGGAGGATGGCTTGCCAATTTGTTGGGCTGACACAACTGGACCCAAAGCATAAATACCCTCACTCAGATGCACCGAAGAACAAACGTAAAGTAACAAGAGGGTACTGTGAGAACACCAAATGTAAGCTTTCATTACATCATCTCCAGAGTAATGATTCAATAAGACCTCAGAAGCAACAAAATCCCTGGCCTCATGTGCATTGAAACTCTGGCTGGCAGAGATGAGGGACCAAATCATAGTTACCAGTAAAATGAAAACAACCCTTTTCCATGGAGAATGAATTTCACTCCTACTTGCCAAAGTTAAGGAGAAGAGGAAGTCTGGTTGAAGGGTAATGTTCTTGAAGGTAGCTACACTTAAGGTTCATAAGGAGGTTGATATAACAACCAAAGAACATACTTTTATGAGTCTAGGCTCTTACAGAAAAGTAACATGAAAAAAGTGAAGACAACAAGCTTTGTAAAATTTAACAAATAATTTAATTCCCTTTGAAAAACAAGGTAAAATTAAGAAAAATAAGTTACGGTTTTACTAATCAAATCCAAAATTAATCCAAGAATTAAAGAATAGAAGTCCAAGTAATAAAAAGTCCTAAATGAAACTGAGTTCAAATCCAGATGAAATCCAAAATGGAAAGCGATGACGTTTGTTGTAACCTCTGAAGTGCAGCAGTGTCAACAGTCTTTTGTTGAATCACATAAAATATATTATTCCAGTTATTGAATTCTGTATCAATTTCAATACATGTCCTTGTCCAAGAATTAATTTAGAGCACTAGTATTTCCAGGGAAAACAATTACTTGAAATCCAAATAATTTGAAGAAAACAAAATAATGACTATTCTTAAAACATCAGTAGTAAGTCTAAACTACAATGCAAAACAGATTCCTGGATGGAGGTCAAGAGTTCATCCTTCTGGGAAAACCAAAAGTTTGTAACATTAAACACGTTAGCACTGCTTCGGTGGCTTAGTGGTTAGAGCGTCTGCTTCAGATGTGGGAGGCCGTGGGTTCGATCCCTGGCCGAGTCATACCAAAGACTTACAAAAATGGTACTAACAGCTGCCTCGCATGGCGCTCAGCATTAAGAGGTTAGTGTTAGGACTGGTCAGCTTGGTTTCAGGATCATGTGACTGGGTGGGACATCATGCTACATGTCTGTGGCATGATGCCCCAGTGCTAGACATCACTATAAACTGCCACACTGCAGACATCGTAGCGATATGACTGAAAAATTGTTAAAGCTACGTTAAAATCCGAAATCACAAACACACACACACAAACACGTTAATGGTCATGTATTCCAGGTATGGCCTTGATTCCACTGTATGATTCTTACTCTGAGTAAAAAATTTAAAAGTTGTTTACCACAAACTATCACTGGTTCTGAATCAATGTCAGGAACTTGGTCAGCATTAGATACAGTGTCTCTATTATTAGCTGTTTACATCAAAAATTAAAAAAATCAGTCAGAACTGAACTCTATTCTGGACAATATCAAATCCAGTAAATAAAGTTACATTACAGTATCATGTAATGGAATAAAAAATTTAAAACTAACAAACAAACAATTAAATTAAATCAGATGTAAATTAAATCAAATATACATAACAATATGAGAAGTTCCACCTAGGCATAAACAAGAGACTGGTCTCAGGCAGTCAAAGTACTTAATCAGTTCTGAAAGATGTTGGTTTGATCCTATAGTAGAGCCTATAAATAAGTGTTAGTGAAGGATGCTCCATAGCCCTTAATGGTGGATACCTAGTGATCTTTTTCTTAGAGTAAAAAGAAAATCTGCCACAACAGTTCAAAGGAAGCAAATATGGTCAACACATTTCCTACTGCACTAATTACAAAACATTCTACTCTTGACATCATAAACCTTTGAGAATGCTTTCTAGACTGAGTGATGCACTTAGCAACCTTAGTAGTAAAGTGGGGCACATTAGGGACAATGGGACTTAGCATTAAAAAGACCCCTGGGTCAGATTAGGGACAATGGAAATTTAACATGGAGAGAAATCGTGGGTCACTTTAGGGACAATGGGAATTTAACATAGAGTTTGGGTCTGTCTAGGGACAAGGGAAATTAACATGGGGAATAGAGTTTGGGCTTTTGGGATTTTTTAAAAAAATTTTTTAAGTTTAAATTTAAATTTAAATTTAAATTTAAATTTAAAAAAAGGGGTAGGCAATGGAAAGGCTATCTCTTTTCGAGAAATATGGCTGGCCCTGAAAAGGGCCTTTGGGTTTTTTCTTATTCTTCTTTTAACTTCTTAACTTTTCCACCATCCTCTTATTTTGTCCATCATTCCTTTCTTCTTTTTCTTTTCTGTTTCTGGTATCCAGTCCGGGTGACCCATGGCTCGGAACTTGGCCTGTATTTTCATCCAGTTGTTATTCAGTTGGTCGAATTCTAATTTCTTCTTCTTATTCTGTTCTTCCTTTCTTTCTTTAGTCCACCTTTCCTTTATGTTTTCTACTTCTTGGGTCATCACTTGTTTCATTATTTCTTCTCCTTTTTTCAACCTGTTCAGTCCCCTCTTCATATATGACAACTCCGTCCAATACACTATATGTTCTAGGAAGCACCGGACTTGGATGACATAATCCAGTGCTTCCTTCAAACTCCCCACTCTTACATAAGGTGGGTCAATAAATCCTCTTGATTTGTTGACTTCATCTTCTATCATTCCTTCTATTATATGTCTGGCGGCCTTTATACGTTCGACTTGACTGGTTACCAAGTGTTCTTTATCTTCATACTCCCATTCCTTTTGTATCCTTTCTATAGCATATTCTGCATCTATTATCCAGAAATAGATATGCCTCAATTGATTAAATAAATCAGTCACTTGCGTCATCTTGTCTAGATTATTCTTTGTAGAATGGTTTGAACGACGAATACTGTGGGTTCTTATACGAAAAGCGCGGACGTGAAGGAAAACATCCCCCTACTTTTTCATTTCATATAATAAAACCCAAACTATACTCTCCACATACGCTAAGAAACAATAAACAAAATCCATAATCTACTATCCACACAATCTTACGTGAGCGCTTACAAAACCCAAACTATACTCTCCACATACGCTAAGAAACAATTAACAAAATCCATAATCTACTATCCACACAATCATACGTGAACGCTTACAAAACCCTAACTATACTCTCCACATACGCTAAGAAACAATTAACAAAATCCATAATCTACTATCCACACAATCGTACGTGAGCGCTTACAAAACCCTAACTATACTCTCCACATACGCTAAGAAACAATAAACAAAATCCATAATCTACTATCCACACAATCGTACGTGAGCGCTTACAAAACCAAAACTATACTCTCCACATACGATAAGAAACAATAAACAAACCCATAATCTACTATTTACACAAACTTACGTGAGCAGTTACAAACACAAACACAAACACACAAAATAAACAATAAAGAAACCCATAATCTACTATTCACACAACCATACCTTAGCTCTTACAAACACCATCACACAAACACATACCCTCACATTTTTTTCAAAAAGAGTTAGTGTTTATATTCACACTACTCTACCTACACACATTGGCAAATCGATCGTTATTTCTTTTCTAGAGTATTGGGTAGCCCTGAAAAGGGCTGGGTTTTTTTTAACTTCACGGACACCTGGTTAATGGTGACACCTTCCAGGCCTGGCGCCACATACACATCTTGTCCCCCAGTTACTTTTTACCTTTTGGGGGGAGAGAGCAGAGGCAGGATATGTGGCTTCAGAATCCCAATTTTCGGTTTCTGGGATTCTGAAATTTTTTCTTCTTCTCTCCTTTTCCTCCTCCTCTTCTTTGTATCTTCTCTCCTCCTCTTTGTATCTTCTTTCCTCTTCTTCTTTATATCTTCTCTCCTCCTCTTCTTTATTTCTTCTTTCCTCCTCCTCTCTCATCCTTCCGTCTTCCACAATGGCTTCCGCGGCCAGTTCATTCAACAGGCGCCTGGCATATTCCAGATGCACATGAAGTTCCAACAGTTTAGACAGTCTCGTGTTCATTTTTTGGTGTTGATCAATCAACAAGGGTAGCTAGACTGCCCAGCGAGTTTCAATTTATAGCGCGGACGTGATGGAAAACATCCCCCTAAAACATAAAATTGATCTTACCTAGATCATAACCAAAAAACAACAACGCGCGGACTTAAAAGAAACACTCACTCACTTTTTTATGCTACCCATCACTATTTTAAAATTTTTTTATAAATCACTTCAATAGACTATCCACATGCGCAAAGCAATCCAATCTAACCCCAAATTTACACCTCAAACACCAAAAAAAGACATCATTTTAATCTACTATCCATACCAACTTACTTAACCACTTACAAACACAAACACATACCCTCACATTTTTTAAAAAAGAGTTAGTGTTTATTTTCACACTACTCTACCTACATACATTGGCAAATGGATTGTTATTTCTTTTCTAGAGTATTGGGTAGCCCTGAAAAGGGCTGTTTTTTTTGTTTGCTATGGCATTCTTTTTTAGTTTCTAAGAATGCGATGTCCTCTGAGGATAGACTTTCTGGCGATAGGTCTGCTTCTTCGAAAAGAGAAGAAGAACTCTTTGGTGTCGATACGACAATCGACAAAGCCTCTGTCAGCTTCAGGTTACTGCTGCTGTTGTTGTTGTTGCTGCTGTTGCTGCTGTCTCTGAAGTCTGTACTTCTCTGTCCATTCTTCTTTTTCCCTGTTCATTTCTTCTCTGAAGAGCTCTTCTATCAGGTCTTCAGTGATTTTTAACATTCTCACATTCTCTATTTATTCTGGCTTCGGTATCAGACTGTGTCTGACCCTATGCAAATTCACGTAGGCTTCGTTGAGCTTAGCTAGTTTGGAGCACATCTTCTTATGAGGATGAATCGACAATGGATAGTTAGACTGGAAACAACCCCGGTTCTTAAAGTCAAAGCGCGGACGTGAAGGAAAACATCCCCACACGGTTTTTGAGTCGCAACGTTTAGTGAGTGTCATGAGAGGGATAGTAAGAAATGAAAGAGCATCAATCCAACATTCTTATAGCTAAATAAAAGACAAAGGCATTTTTTTCAAAACACAACATTTTTTATTCAAAAATCACTTAACACTAAACAACAACTCTAACATTTTTAACAATAATCCAACAATATAACATCAAACAATTTTTTCAAAACACAACATTTTATATTCAAAAATCACTTAACACTAAACAACAACAACTCTAACATTTTTTAACAATAATCCAACACTAAAAGTTTCTCCACTAGGTAAAGAGGGATAACAGTCTTCCATGGCTTCTAGTAATCTAGGATGACTTCTCTCAAACTGTTGATTTCTATCGTATTATCAAATTCGGCATACAGGATGACGTTCACCGTTTCATCAGGGTCTCGGTCTTTAAACTGAATTTCCACACAAATCTGGCCGGATTTTATAGGGTGGAAATGTCCCTCGTCGCTGCCTTGGTGTGGAGTGAAATCGAAAGCCCACAAAGCGTAGCCTCCTGCATAATCCTCGTACGTAATACCGTGACTGGTATTGGTTCCTAACTGTCCGGTGGCTTCATACAGGGACAAGTACGATCTCAAGTAATTCTTCTTGGTAAAGTCAGGTTCGAAAGGTCGGGTACACAAGGTCTTGCCATCGCGACTGACTTCGATTTTGGACACGCCAAAGTGCTGGAAGTAGAAAGGATTTTTTTCGGCAGCTCCGTTGAAGGCTGTATTCTCGACGATACCAACGATCAAACGTTTGGGTAACTGTCCTTGGAACAGATGATCTTCGATCATGGATCGCTGTCCCTTGGGAATGGTGAAGGTTTTCACTTCCACGCGTCGTATGGGATACTTGGCGGTTGTTCTGCTCAATGTTTGACTGATGTCGTTTCCCACTTTAGGTAACACTTCCACACGGCGTACGTAGAGTCTGGCTTCTAGGATTTTGGTTTTGTAACCGTCACTATCAGCCATCAAATGGAAAGCGGCACTGCTACGATTCAGTCTCAGGCGGACATCCACCCCGTTCAGCAAATACTTTTCTTGCAACCACATGTCCAAATGCAAACGATCCATCAGTTCTAAACTTGTGTCGGCTCCCGTGATTCTCTTTCTTCGTTCTAGAAATCCATCATTGTTGTCTTTCTTTTCATCAGTTTCCAATGTTTCAAACGTGGTAGGTTCGTCAGCTTCCCATACCACACAGGCATTGAGATGAGTGTTCTTGGCATCTATTCCGTACGTCAAGAGATTTTCCAGGTAGGCACGATAAGGGTAAGTATCCATGCTGCTACTGACCAGTTTGTTATTCAAGTACAAGTCCACTCCACTGAACAAGGAATGCATGAAATTGTTGACGGGAGCTACTGCTTCATCGTCTATATCACCTCCAGTCTTATCTAGAATTTTGACTTTCAGGTACAAGTAACTGCTATTCAGATCGATGTAATCTTCGGGCTGTCCTTTGATTTCAAACTCGATGGGAGCGGAATCCGTCAGTGAGGAGACGGGGTGAAATTCCACCCACTGGGATTCTTGCATGGTCATCATGGTAGGGGGCATGGCAAACAGATCCAGTTCCGTCTTGGAACAAGCGCAAGATTCTCGGTGCATCATTTTTTGTCTCTTTTCTCAATAATCGAAAACGTCTAAGTCTCGAACGGTTCTTCTTTTCTTTCTCGCTTGAAGTCTGGTGAAAGGGTGTTTTCTTCGTCGTCTCTTTCTGCCTTGTCCTTGCTGAATGCCTGACTCGGTAGCGTGCAGGGCATTTATAGGTGTGTCTTGTCGGCCCAAAATGTCTTTACCCGTTTGCAGCAAGATATTTTTGCCTGCCCTCATGAAGGCTTCTTTAGAGTTTTGTTTGTCGATGATGACATTTTAGAGAAATTCTTTGCCTTGCGTCAGTGCCGCATCTTTCAAGGCGTGCAATCCGCGTGTCACCATCGGTTTCAACACTGGGGCCACCGAACGAAAGGCCGATTTTAACATGTCTCCTAAACCGTGTCCTCGCTGTCGAGCAACCCCTCGGTACACTGGATACATGACTTACTTACGAGTCGTGAGAGAACCGTTTTCGAAAATGGAGTTTCACCGTGACTTTTCCTTTGGTGAATGGAATATTTTGTCCCAGATCTCCTTTTATAGCAATGTTGACCGTGTCCAAATACGACTTGCTGACCGGCAAATAGTGAGGATGGACAAATTCCCGGTGGACGTGGTAAGTGTTTCCACCTTCCTCGTCAGTGTTCGTGGCAGAATCTACTTTGAAAGGAATGACACGCAGTAACGGTACGGAGGTGTGTCCCACCACGTTGTACTCCACCACATCGGAATACACAAACATCAAATTCAGTCCTTGGTTCAGTTCTACCGGGGCACGAAATAACTTGCTAAAAGACTCGTTGTCGTAAACGATGGGTAATTCGTTTTTCTTGATCATGGTCTTTCTCAGGTTCATGTCTCCACCCAATATGTCATACAATTCAGGACAAAATAAAATGGACAGGATTTTACTTCGTTCAAATTTCATCAAGAAGCGACGAGCTGCTTTGTGGTACTCCATGGTGACATTTTTGTTGACATGCTCCAAAGCTTTCAGAAACACGACATTAAACCTGGAGGTTATGGTGCTGACCAAATGTTGACCACTAAAATAATAGCCTGGGGGAATGAACAAGTGATAGGTGGTGTACTTTTGTGTACGGGTTTTCTTGTCATATTTGACATTGCTATCCATCCACTGTTGCATTTGCTCGTCATGAACATCCACATCAAAAAAATTTTGATTGGGAAGGACATTGAGGACTTGGGTCGGGTGAATGATTTCCACTAAAGCCACTTCCCAATGGGCTTCGTGATCTAAGGGGATGGCCTGAGGTTATTTGGCCGTGTAACAGCACAACGTGTTGTGGGGAAACACCTCCATGGAACTGTCACTGGGTAAGGTTAAGTAAAATTGGTTTTGGTGACTCATTATTCCAGAGTTCTGTGGCTGTCCGAGGGGTTATTAATGGACGTCAGAGGCGTGTCTCCGCCCAAAATGGGGTTCTGGTTGTGGTTGAAGTGGTGACTGGCACTGGCACTGGACACAAGGTTCCCGGGGTTCCCGTTCGAGGTGAATTTCAGGGAGGGATTAGGAAGCAGGTAACCGATGCAACTGCTCAATAAAATGGTCCACAATTGTTTGTCTCCTTGTTGCAAACTCAAATTGGCGATGGCTGCCCCGATGACACAATACACCACGAAGATTTGACAGAAAAAGACGATTTGCGTTTTAGGCACACGTTCTCCACACCACACCCACAAGGGTTGTTTTTGTAACTCTTGCACAGAAGAACTAGGTGAAGGAGGAGTGGTCGACGTAGCTGCGTCTGCTGTGTGAAAGGGCATGATGGTCACTTCTTTTTAGAGTCGATGACTTGCGAAGCGTCGATCCAAGAATCGAAACTGGGTGGATATCCTTTCCAACGTACTTTGACTTCTTTGACACGTCGTTTGCCCACTTTACGGGTTCTGCGTTCGAGAATGCTTTCGATGTCGTACACGTCGTCTTCTTTTTTGGTGACACGTTGTAACTCGGGCAAATAAAACGTTCCTTTGAGCACTTCTCCGTTCATGTCTTCCAATTTATAGACGGCAGGATGACGGCCATGCACTCGTCCAGTGACGCGAAACAATTCGGTCGTCCAGTTAGGTAAGTAACCTTTGTCGAAAGTGCGTTTGGTTTTGCCAATGCGCACCCAATCTCCTACGGCCAACATTCCACTTTTCTCGGGGACAGCCCTCGTCGGGGACGTACCAAACAGACGCTCAAACACCAACACTTCGTTGTCGGGAGTCACGTCTTGCGGGGCACGTCCGATGCTTCGATGGTAAGATTGGTTGTACGCTTGCACCAGGTGCGGTAAGATGTCGATGTACTTCAGAGTGTGGTGATGCGTAAAATATTTCCACATGCGTTCTTTCAAAGTGCGTTGAAAACGTTCCACGATGCTGGCTTTGGTTTCGGGATTCTCGGTGGTAAAAAAATGAATGTCACGTTTCTTTAATTCTTTTTGGAAAGCTTGGTTCAGAAATTCTGTGCCTTTGTCCGTTTGCCATCGAAGAGGGTGACGACCGCTTTGTTTCAACACCCGTTGCAGGGCTCGCACTAACTCGCTGCTCGATTTGGAAGTCAAGGGTGCGACCCAGGCAAATTTGGAAAAGACGTCGATGACACAAAACAAATATTTGTAGCCATGATTGTAGCTGGCCAAATGAGAGACATCGGCTAAATCGGCTTGCCATTGATGATCGATGCCTTCCACTCGGGTGCGACTTCTGGCAAACTTGCGTCGAATGGGTTTGTGTAAAGTGTAGGTAGATTGTTGTTGTAACCATCGTTGCACTTGAGGTAAACGG
The DNA here is from genome assembly GCA_028554795.2 of Sinohyriopsis cumingii. Taxonomy (NCBI): domain Eukaryota; kingdom Metazoa; phylum Mollusca; class Bivalvia; order Unionida; family Unionidae; genus Sinohyriopsis; species Sinohyriopsis cumingii. Next base: position 150,681,772 of record CM068824.1, read on the forward strand.
AGACTTTTCAGTCGCGTTTTGGCAGCACGATACAATTTTTGAACTCCTGCGTAACCTGCAGGATGGGAGGGATCGTAGTAAATGCTGGCTAAGACTTTTTCCATTTTTTTGTGTTGGTTAGTGTGTTAATAAGACACCCACTCTTGGAGGATGCTACTCTTTTTCTCTTGGGGTATTTTCTTGGATTGCAATGCTTTGCGTGTGCGGCCAGCAATAGGTGTCGAAGAGGAGAAGGATGACTGAGCGGGGGATATCGGTTCTTGTTTCACTTCTGTCTTCACTTTCTTTTTCTCTTGTGAGGAAGAAGGGGTGGCCATCATTTTTTTAATCCATCCAATTCTGGAGGTAGGTGGTGTTGTTAACTTGCGTACTTTTTCTGGTGGAGTTTGAAACCCTTCCTCTTCTTCTCCTTTTTCTGTCTTGGTCACGGGTACTGGTGGTACTGGTACTGGTACTGGTGATGGTGCTGGACTTTTCATCAAGGTCTTAAAATCTTTCAGAGTGGGTAGAGCTGTTTCGTCTAAAGCTTTCTGGTGAAAGAGTTGCAGTCGTTGCAAGAGTTGACCGTACTTTTGCGATTTTTCTGTTTCGGACAAATTTTGGCGATCCATCAAGGACTGTAATTCGTGTTGTTACTGGGACATCTCGCTCAAATTGGGATTGGGAGGTAAATGCGGGGTGCGTTGTTCTTGCCACCGATGGTATTCCATCCATCGTTTGTAAGGCACTAAAGCTAGTTTTCGTCCTTCCATGGGGTTGTCAGGGGTCGATTCTGAGATCTTGGGACTTCCGAGGGCCTTTTTATCTTGCTCCCACCAGTCCTCCCAACATGGTTCCCAAGACTCCTTTCAGTATGGGGCCTAACAAGAGAGGCAAAATGCCTCCACGTTGCACTAACATCTTTTTTTGACGACTGGGAATTTTCTTTCGAACCATTTGGCGAAGAACGTGACGATGTTTGCCTGAGCATTGTTTCTGGTGTTTGGACAAAGGGATGGTGCCTTTCAAAACATTCAAACAACATTCGCACACGGTATCGATGACCTCTTTGGAGGCTGTTTGAATGAGTTTTTTTCGTAGGGGTGGAGAAGCTTTGGACAGGACAGATAACATGTCCCCATGTTTGGCTAAACGTGGTGGTAGTCCTTTCCTTTTCTTTCCTTGGGGTTTTCTGGAGGGTGACATCTTTGAGTCTTCAGGAGCACCAAAACAACCCACTGATACCATACTTGGTCACAGGCCTTTTTTATACTGGAACGCGTCGCCACTGATTGTCTTTACGGCGTATCAGTTTGAGGACAGGCATGACACGTCATGCAGGGGTACGCAACGGACTAAATCGAGCCAGTTCTTGCTTGGACAAATCCAGTAAACGTTGTAACATGCCCGATCTTTCATGGACTTTGATTTTGGGAGAAGGTACTTTGTGAGCAGCAGCCACTGCCACTAAATTGGAGGGTCCTGCCACTGGGGAAGTTCTTTTTGGGGTCATCAACGGAGAAGTTCTTGGTGTGATCAACGTCTCCAAGTACTCTTCAGTTCTGGGTGTCATTAACGGAGAAGTGGACAAACGTGAAGCTGCCGGAGACGCAGTCACCGCTGTGGCAGGTCGTGGTTTGCGAGTGTAAGGTTGCGTCCTGGCCGAAGTGCCTCTCTTGCGACTAGGTTTCTGTGGACTTTTCTTTTTCTGGGGGCTTCTTTTCTTTTTCCGGGGTGGTGTCTGGTCAGAGGAGGGTCCTGCCACTGGAGAAGTTCTCCTTGGGGACCTGGTCTTTTTCTTCTTGGGGCTTCTTTGGACTTTTGTCTTGGGTATAACTTTGGGGGCATTAGGATCCCATCTTAAGAGTGAGCGAATGATGACCCCTCCTAGAGTACCGCTCCCTCCAGGTTTCAAAATGATTTGTTTTTTGGTTTGAGTGTCGATGCGGGGATCGGCCAGTTGGACCAAAGCGACTTTGTTTCGATCGAAAAAGCGTTTGGTTTGATGAGGAATCTGAATGATTCCTTGGAGTAATTGACGTGCCGTCACCGTGAACCATCGTAAGACTTCTTTGAGACTAGCTTCTAAGACACGAGCTCGTGTTTGTGGATCTTTTTCTCGACTGATGCCATACAAGGCACGAATCAATTTGACGGGAAGATGCGACTGAAGGGACGTCATGTTCGCACTGAGAGTGAGACAGACGAAAAAGGGTCTGAGGTTTTTATAGATTTTTTATGGGGAGTGAAATGAAGTCGAGGACGGAGACGTGTACAGGACAGGCCCTCCGTCTTGGCACCAGTGGTGAAACAAGTGGGTACGAAATCGCAAATCCTCGGGGGTCGTAGGTTTCAAATCGACGAGTAAATAGGCGTGTGGAGTTTGAGTGGCATCGTCGTACGCCTGAGTCAGCCAAGGCGTTCCTAACTGTTTGGCTAAGACTTGCACTTGCGATTTATCTCGAGGGCTTTTAAACAAGACCACGTAATGCGCATTGAGACTGATGGTGCGATGGGCTTTACTTTGTTGAAACAAATTTTGGGTGATGTAAACGACACTGGCATTACGGTGATGCCCTTTGCGCGTGAACCACAGTTTAATTTCTTCTTCGTCTTCTCCTAACATGTCGTCAAAAATGACCAAATGGGTTAGACGGGAGTCAGAGACGATGCCATCGTCTTCTTTAGGAATGCCTTCCACAAACACGATGGAATCGCCTTGACTTTCTCGCAAGAGGTTGTACGCCGATTGCCACTCTTTGTAACACCACACGATTCGTTGAGGGGGTCGATCGATCAAATGATGTTTATGTTCGATCAAACGTTTGACGAATTCGGTTTTGCCTGAACCGCTAGGTCCAGCAATGAGCATGTTAAAGGGATGGCGAAGATACAAAGCCTCCCAACTGGCACGATCTAAGTGTTCGTCGATGACTTTGACAGTAGAGGAAGAGGGAGCAGAGACAGCAGAGGTAGCCATAGTGTGAGAAATGTCACTTGTGACACGAAAAACAAACAAGACAAGAGTATATATACTTTTTCAGAACACGTTTATTGAATGTTTTTTTCAAACATGAATACGAAAGACAAAAATACATAAAAGCCAAAGGCTTAAGTACAAGAATAAAAGGCACATGATAACCATGAACGTGGAATAAAAACAAGTGTCTGTACAACAACCACATGTTTTGGGTAAAGTTCTAACCAGTTCTATAGTAGGGGGTAAGGTCACACAAGTGTCCTCCCGAAAGGGTCTTTCAGGCCTGTCCACGACAGTCCTGTCCTGGGTGACGGGTTCTTCTGGCACCGTCACTAACACAGGTTGAAAAGTAGCTTTTTTCCTTGAATAACTCTCGTGCGTACTGGGCCACCTCTTGTGTCCAAGCCTCAAAACCCTGGTCTCGGTGATGTCCAACATTTGACTCCTAACCAATCTGGTTTCTTCTTCGTCAACGACATGGTAAGTTACTTCAATGAACAATGAACTATCGATCTTGCCTAGGGTTCCTTTTCATATACAGACCAATACCGACGTGACCGTACGGCAACGTAAAGTGATTGGGAAGTCTCACTCGCTTCTGGTACACGATTTGATAGACTTTTTCCAAGGGTCGACTGACGATGTGGTGAGTGGGTAAACGTACAATCTTGTTCGGTTGATAGGTGGTCACTTTAAAGTTTCCATCCTCTCCCGATTGCAAGGCTTCTTTCAATACCCCAAAGTTGACCACTCGACTGGTACGATGATTCAGAGTTAGTCCTTTCACTTTGCACGTCGTGTGCACTTCTCCTTGTTTGTCCCGGTATTCGTAGCCGTAATTTTTGGGGCCACCACTGACGAAACTTAGAATCTTGTCGTCGGGATGCTCGTCTGTCCAGGCTCCTAAACGGTCTCCTTCGATGTCAGGGTGATGTTGAATCGGGTGATGGATGTAAATGCAACTGTCCGTGTCAAAGTACATGACGCGTTCCCCTAACAGTTCTAAAGCTTCGTACAATTTTAAGCGAGCATGGGCTGTCACGTAAGCCGCAATGATGACATTTCCAAAAGGGTCGTCTTGTACAAAGTCCAGATCTTCTTCGTAATTGACCAAGATCAAATCCTCTCGAACGACGTCCACGTGTTTCATGTATTTGGTTTTGTCGTGAATCATCTGGAAGTAGCGGGAAGGTTCTGTCAAATATTCCGTCTTGGGTAAACACGGTCGTTGTGCCATTTTACCCCACAAGCAATTTAACATCACTTTGGCAAACGATCGCCTGCCTTGGTTTTTCTCGATGTGGTCTAAAGAGCTGCCTTCTTGTGCATAGTATTTCTCTTTGAATTGTATTTGGTCTTCGGGAGTGTGACACCAGGAAGGATAGCCGCTGACTTCTTGCTTCAGTTTCAAAAAGGCATCCACGTAGTCAGCGAAAATGCCTTTCTGAGTAGGGTCACCCTTGCAGTACTGTTGTGTCTTGGGAAAGTGGCAAATTTCGTACACTTCTAACAGTTGGTATCCCATGTCCAGAGCTTTGAACAATTCTACGCTGACCCAGGTTCCCGTCAAGGCCCGTTCTTCCTGGCTGTGATGACAAGGCTGATCTTGGTTGCACGTTTCGGCACAAGTACGGCACAAGGGAAACATCAGTTTGCCTTGACAATGGTGAGGTAAGACGGGATGGTACAGGTTCGTGGGAGGCAAAACTTTGCACTTGATCAAGCCTTCGTATTGTCGAATGTTTTTCAGGTCGATGTGTTCCGTCAGCAATTGCGAGCGCCCTACAGGAAAGCGACAATATTTGCACACGTAGGGATACAACGAACACACGTCCAAGTATTTGATTTCTTCTCCTTTCTCTTCGTCGGCTTGGTACAGCAAACAGGTGGCATTGGTCCTTCCTCCGTACAAACTATCCCTCGGGTTCAGCGGGTCCATGAACTGGTAACTTTCCACGAGGCGTTTAAACTCGGGATCGGTTTTCATACGGTGATCGTACTCGTGTTCCCACATTTCCACCACTTGGTATCCTTCCTGTTCTAACTTTAGGCGTCGCTGACAAGTGTCCTGGTACAGGTCTTCCATGGTCCGTTGTAAAAACTGATTTTTAGTGTCACGGTCAGGGTAGCAGACGGGACATCCGTGAAATAAGCAACCGTTAAACTCGTACACGATCTTGGGGTTTTCTAAGTCCCAGCCATCGACCGAATACGTTCCGATGGTCTTTTCGCCTCCTCCGTTGCGGGCATGCTGAATCCATTTATCTTCTTTGTCGCACAAGTAATGTAACCAACGTAGGGCTTTGACCGAGTATTGACGCTTGACATAGTGGGTCGTTTGAGGACTGATGACAGCCACGGTGTTTTCAGGCATGAATCGTTGGCGGTACACTAAGGAACACGCTTTGGCAATGGTGCAAGCTTCTTTCAAAGGATCGACCCCTCCGTGTTCCATGAACAGTTCTCGAAATTTTCCACAGCAACGCCGTAAAATGTCCACGTCGGAACGACAATACTTTAGCATTTCTTCCTGAAAGTCGAAAGGGTCCGAGGCGTAAGCTTGGTACCAAGCGTAGAAAGCTTCTCGTTGTTCGGTACGCATGTTGTCGGGGTCGTAATAGTGAGCCTCAGGTAAATGGGGTAGAACGGCGTGTTGATTGGCTTCCGTATTGAAAAAGTGAGGAAAGTACCCTTTAGCCATTTCTGTCATTCCAAACGTTTTAGGCATTCGACTCAAAGGCATGGCCAAATAACTCATCGAATCTTTAAACTGCACTTGTCCCACTTGCATGAAAATGATTTTGGCTCCGTTCAAAGTCACTTTAGGACGCTCGGTGCCTTGTTCCGTATAGTATCTCAAAAGAAACTGTCCATCGTATCTGGAGAAATTGTGAGCCATCACCGTGGCATGATGATGACAATCTCCGTAACGTTCGATGTCCTCTTGGCTCCACGTCTTGTCGATGGGGTCTAAAACCCATTGGGCAAAATCGGCTAACGTGTTCGGTCCCCGAAAGATTTTTTCACGCCCTCCAGGAATCTTGCTGCAGTGAGGGCAATGACTGAAGATAGGTTCTTGAATGCACTTCTCGCACGCTCGATGAGCCACGCAGAAATTAGGAATGTGAATGCCGGTCTCTTGCATGCATTCGAAATCGAAAAAGATGAAATTGCCTTTCTTCTTGTGACCGTCCTCTTTCTCTGGTGGGGGTTGGTATTTTTGCACGTAGCATTGGTGTTCCAAGTCCACGATGTGGTGACAAATGTGACATTTTTTCTTTCCTCGACATACGTGTGCCTTGGCATTATTGGTAAGTATGCCTTGTCCACAGGTAGGGCACAATCTCAGGAGTTGACAAACACATTTCTTCTGTGAACCTTGTGTTTTCAAATGTTGATGGTAACAGGTAGGGCTGACAAACGTGCGCAGACAAGTCGAACAAGGCACTGGTTCTTCGCTCAGACAGGGTGGAGAGGCCAAACATCCTGGGCATTTCCATCCACAATGTTTGTGTTGCTCTCGATTTTTATAACCATAGTCACATTTCTCACAATAATAAGCATATCCCAGGAATCCAGTGATACTGGTAATGGTATCGAAATGGTCATCGTGATGATAAACATGAATGTATTTTCCGTCCTTAAAATGTTGGCCTCGAAACAACAGAGGCCCGCGCATTTCTTGAGGGTGCACTTTCAAGGTGTAGCGTGGAGCTAGGGCATCTTGCAATTTTTGCATCTCAGGAATGCCACAGGGTGTGTCTTTGGACAGGCCAGCTTGTTGCAACAGGAGTTCTGCTTCGTTTCGTTGTTTGGTTCGGTTCGATTTTCGAATGTTCTCCCAGGTTCTTTTCCATTCTACCGTGTCGTTCTTGTTGGCATAGGTTCGTCCCACCACGATGGCACGGGCTAAACACATCTGGTCTTGAGGGTTGTTAATTCGGACGAGACTCTTTTTGGTGTTGCGAAGGTCGTTCACCAGTAGGACCTTTTTGCGTCCTGTCCCTTGAGGAAGAGAGACGTGAGCCATTTTCAGTGTGGCTTTACCATCGGTGATGTCAAACTGGTCATTAGATTGTTGTACGTGTTGAATCTTGTCCATGACTTTGGAAGGGGTTAGTTCTGCGGGTCTGCTAAACTCGATCCAAACAGGGGATTTCAAACCGTCGTGATCTATGGATAGTGTCAAGCGATCGTCTTCTTTGGGTTGACATTGTCGCTTGAGTGCGGTGAGCAAAGAATCCCACATCTCGGTGATAAATCCTTCTGCTTTCTCCAAGGGTACGTCGGCCTTGAAATCTTTAAACTTCACCGTGTAGGTGTAAGCCGTGGTTCTAAATTTTCTAGAGGAGCGCTTTTCCGTCTCTCGAATGGAATAGTACTTTTCAGGGTTGACTAAGGGTGGTGAACTTGGTTTAGAGGGTTCGGATTCTGGTTCAGTCATGTCCTCTTCAAAATCACTGGCATGAATTTGTGCCAAGATTTCAGCCCTGGTACGAGGCGATAGATCACGTTTCTGCCTCTTACTTTCTTCTTCTTCTTTCTTCTCGAATGAATAGGATCGTTTCATCTTGAGTGCAAAACGTCAAATGACTCAAGTTCAAACACCATAGACTAATTTATAGTCATGGCAAACCAGCGTATATAAAAAGGGTGTGTCTTGTCCTTTCACTATTCATTTCACTCTCAAACCGAGGAGAACGATGGAAGAGACTACCCAGATGGAACGTTTCGTCAGAGCTTTGCGAGGGGTCATTAGAAAATTCTCTTCAGACCAGCCGACGGACTACTCTCCTTCCTTTCGAGATAAGAGTCAGGATACTTGCTATATCTGTCAGAAGAAAGGGCATTGGTCTTCAGAGTGTCCAGACCGTCAAAAAAGAAAAAAAAACAGGGGCTAAAAAATACAAAAGTCAAGATACCTGTTATTATTGTAAAGAAAAAGGACATTGGTCTCCAGATTGCCCAAAAAAGAAACAAGAGGAGTCAGAAGAAAAGAAGGATTCTTCAGAAGAAGAGAGGGATTCTTCGGAAGAAGAGAGGGATTCTTCGAAAGAAGAGAGGGATTCTTCAGAGGAAGAAAGAAGACAATTCTATTTAAAAGAAGCAAAGAAACAGGAGAAGAAAAGAAGAAGGGAAGAAAATGAGGAAAAAACGGTGAAGAAATTCAAAAAATAGAGAGACTAAACAAGGAGAAAGAAGAAGTCAATGAACTTTTAATTAAAGTGTTCTGTGGTGAATTGTGAATTGGATTGTAAAAAAATGGATAAAAGAATACATGAATGATATAAGGTAAGTGTCTTTGAGTTTTGATTTTAAAATAAGAAGCTACACTCACGCACTCATACACAGACACGTACTATAAGGATAAAATGGGTGGGTTATTTTTTTTTTTTTTTGAGTTATTGGCAAATTGAAATTGTATTTCTTTTCGAGAAATGTGGGTGGCCCTGAAAAGGGCCTTTTTATTTTGGTGTAGGGGTGAGTTTAACCAATCAACTTTAACTGCCTTAAGCCTTTGCCACGGCCAAGGCCTACTTCTGATGATTGGGTTGAAATCACTAAGGGTGGTACGACAGGCTTAGTCACAGGGTTGGCGTGTTTAGCTCGGGAAGGTCGTATTCTCTTCGGTCGTGATAAAGAAGTCTGATACATTTGTTTCAGACTTCTTAACTCCGCTAAAATGTCCAACAGTACCGTAGCCGTTTGATTTTCACCCTCTTGTTTCTTTGCTGCTACTTCTTCTTGCTGTTGTTGCTGTTGTTTTTTTCTTACCTCTTCTTGTTGCTGTTGCTGTTGCTGTAGGAGAAAAGCTTGTTCCGCTTCCTTTTGTCGTTGCATAAATTTCTCCAATTCTTCTTTCTGTCTCTGTCTAAAATTCTCCACTTGCGGTAATGAAGAAGGTAACGAAGGTTCCGGAACAAATTCTTGCGAGGTAAGAAAATCCACAAAATCCCAATGTACCTCTTCTGAAAGTAAGTCCGGGTTCCCTTGGGCAGTCTCCCCTGCTGATGCACCCCAATGGATCGTTTTCTGAGTTTCAGTCATGTTGAATCACTGTCGCATAGATTGACTGCACACAAGCGCTAGCGAATCTATATAGACCAACTGACGTCACAGACTACTCTCTTCGGATTGGATGCGGGCTGACTGAATTTTGTAACGCGTGTTTGGATTGGTGAATGAACTCAATCCGTTTCAATCCTGCCTCTACCTATAAATAAGCGCAGTTCAGTGCATTGATTCACTTGTTCTCGTCGCTTCAAGATGTGGACCGATGTGCAATCTTCTACGCTTGTGTCTTCCATGATGTTCCGGACGGACATACCCATGTATGTCCGATCCAAGTGGACCGTTGTCCACAGGACAAACACCAGTCTGTGGATACGTAGGATCTACGTAGAAAGACAAGGATGCCTCAAAAGAGTCCTGATTTACGGACCAACAGTGAGACGTAGCCTAAGGACAAGAAGAAGACCAATGTGGTACCATTTATGTTAATGAATACATTAACATAAACCCAAAGGCCCTTTTCAGGGCCAGCCATATTTCTCGAAAAGAGATAGCCTTTCCATTGCCTACCCCTTTTTTTAAATTTAAATTTAAATTTAAATTTAAATTTAAAAAAATTTTTAAAAAAATCCCAAAAGCCCAAACTCTATTCCCCATTTTAATTTCCCTTGTCCCTAGACAGACCCAAACTCTATGTTAAATTCCCATTGTCCCTAAAGTGACCCACGATTTCTCTCCATGTTAAATTTCCATTGTCCCTAATCTGACCCAGGGGTCTTTTTAATGCTAAGTCCCATTGTCCCTAATGTGCCCCACTTTACTACTAACCTTGCTTGAAAACTTGTTCTGGCAGAGATTGTTTGATACAAGCCAAGCATGAAGGTGGAGGATTGCTGTGCATGGGAGACCTTCTATACTGTGATAGCAGATCCTTCCTATGCAGTCATCCCTGGGATTATTGACCAACACATCAAGATCGTTAAACCACAGAGGAATTATAGGATGAATAATAACCTGAAGCAATGACTCTAGGAAGAATGTGAGAAAATTATTCTGAAAGGTTAGAATGTTTAAGCAGTCAGTCCAACCTCAGACTAAAGGCATCAATCACCCACGCTGTCTGGTCTGGCACTGGAAAGACATTTCTAAGGACTGCTCACTCCATCTAGACAAGCTGTCCACTAGAACATTCCTCTTGCAGGGAATGTAGTGTACTATACAAATGATCTCCTCCACAGCTGTCCACCAGAGGTTCCAAAATTTCTGAGCAGGGAGATGTACCATGACTGCCCACTTGGCAGCCAAGGTATATTACAAGTGACATCTTGTCCATAGTGACCATGATGCAACTATACCTTACATGGTTGGTGCATCTTTGAAGTGATAGAAAAACAGGTCATATTTCTGGATTGTTGATGTGAAGACCATTGGTCCTGCAGAACTACTACCAAGGACAGATCCAGAAATATAATTAACTATTGTCAAGGTGGTGTGCATGTGTGTGTAAACAAATATACAAAGGGTATGTAGGATGGAAAAGCTGGCATCAGCCCTGGGGGGAGGGTAGGTAGAGGCATTTAAATTTTTTTTATATGGCATAACTTTAACTTTCAAACTGAAAGAAACCCAAGTCTACAAAACATTCCAGTTGGTGTGGTATGGTGCATGTCCATCCCCACCCCCACCTGAATCTGAGGTATAAGAATAAAGGTAGGAGTGAGGTTCCTCAGAGAACCAAGTCCACTGCTGCATTCATAGTCCCCAGGAACAAGAGGTAAAGATGATCTGACAACGATGTCTTCTCATCTAGTCTTTCTAAAACAGCAAGTAATCTGTGAGATTCTATCAGGAGGAACATTGACTGTTCTTTGATAAGAAAATTCGTCCCAGGTAAACACAATTTTGAGAAAGAATAAAATCAGACTTCTGATGATTGGAATTTATGCCTAGATAATTCAGCATCTCTAAATAGAGAGACAGACCCCTCAGGATGGTGCATCTGGCAAAGTTGTGCATCAACCAATTGTCAAAATACTGTAGGAAGAGAACTCCAAAGGACCTTAAATGAGCCACTATGACATCCATCACTGGTGAAGTTCTGGAAGCAGAAGCCAGGCTAAAAAGGAAGAGCCCACAATTAAGAGATCTCTTGTCCCAGACAAAATTGCAGACATTTCCTGTGAGCTGGGAAGACAGAAAGTAAAGATATTTGTCCTTGAAGACTGATGGAGACCACTCAGCCATTTGACCATTTGAATGTTTTGGAAGTGGACTCAGGAATCAAACTGGGATCATGTTTTATTTTTCTAATTCTAGACCTATAACTACTAACTAGAGGAAGGAAAAATGTCCTTGCACTTTGGACTAGCACTTGGAAAAGATGCAGCACTGGAATAGCATCAGGTAATGCATTACTAATATTATAATGCACTACAGAATTTTTTTAATGAAGGACTTGGAAGATGATGTAATGATAGTCATGATGCCAATATAAATGAAAATGATGATGACATCGGTGATAAGGATATGATGGTGGAATACTTGAAGTCATCCACATTATCAGACCTAACAGCTGAAACTGCTTTGGGATTTTCATATTCTAACTCTGACAAACACATAGACTGTTTCTAATTCAGTTTCTTGGGACTGGCACATAGACTGTTTCTAATTCAGTTTCTTGCGACAGGCACATAGACTGTTTCTAATTCAGTTTCTTGGGACAGGCAAATAGACTGTTTCTAATTCAGTTTCTTGGGACAGGCACATAGACTGTTTCCAGTTCATTATCTTGGGACTCGCACATAGACTGTTTCTAATTCAGTTTCTTGGGACGGGCACATAAACTGTATTCATACAAAATTTGTAGAATGGGCATTCACTATACAGGAAGGCTATTAGGTTGGGCCTGACTTGGTGATACATCACCATTGCAACTGATGTCAAAGAACATGTCCATCTTTTATTAACATCATTGTTACATGTTTCTTGATTAAGCTCAAGGTTCAAGTTTTTTTAAACCTTCTGCCCCAAAAAACGCAGGCTTAACAGGGCTGGTAGGGAGGGGACCTCTTGTTACAATTCTTTCCAACAATCTTTATAATTTAACTACAGAATAAAGTATCTTATAAATTTAGAAAATTAACAATATTCATCCTTTTTTTAATTTAATCAACAACTGGAAATCATGAATGTAAAGACATAAAGATATAAATATATTCTAAGGGTGGGGAAATAATTACTTATAACAAGGCTAATTTCCATATATCCTTCTTACTGGATTATTAAATATTTACTCATTTAAATCTTTCTTAACACAATGCAAATTTCCAAGTCCCACTTAAATAAAATATTTGAACCAAAGTATGTATTCTTGATAATATCCTATGAGAAACACTTTATATCATCAAATTTATGAATTCCTGATGTTCCAGTTACAATAATGGTTCAAGATATTTATACAATTATTTGCAAGGAAAGATTTTTTGCTCACATGCCCATGAGGCCAACTAAGCTTCTGGTATGACTATGCATTCATTGAGTGTCTTTCACAAAGTGCTATTTTAATCTTATTCTTAAATACGATTAGTTGTGATCAAATTTTGCAAATCTGGCATGAAGGGTTCTTAAATTTGTACGAATGATGCCTATCTGCCATTAGATATGGCCATCATTAATACACAAAATAGTTAAAACCCTTTTCAGTGGCTTTTTAAAAAACCCATTTAATAAGAATTTCATCAAATTTGGCAAGTTTGTACAATTTATGCTGACCTGCCTTCAAATATGGACGATGTTACTAAAAACAGAAAAGCCAGTGTCGTTAAAAATAAAGAAAAATTTAAACATCTGCCCCAAAGTCGCTGAATAGAATTGGACCAAACTCAACATAGAAGCATCCTGGCATAAAGAAATTTCAAGTTTATACACTGATCTATCTTCAAATATAGCAGCCATTATTAACAATTTATTGAATAACAGCCAAAGAGCCAAAGCAACTTCATTAAAATGACTAGAGAGAATTTGACCAAATATGACAGAAAAATATCCTGGCATAGACAGAAAAACAGAAATATATCCTGGCATATACAGAAATAAATACAGGCATAGAAATATTTCAAACTGGTATAACTGATACAGACATGCCAGCTCAAAGACCTTTTCAGTACGGCAGTCAATATTTTTCTACGTATAAAAACAATTTTCAGTAAGGTGTAACAAAATACATTGCACTGCTATTGTTGACTTGAAAAACATGTATTTGAAAATTTCAGAAATGTGATCCGATGAAGCAAAGGCAGCATTATATTCAAATAAGATTCATACAAAACACATTGACCATAATGAAATCCATTTTAGTTTCAGAAACTGCAGTTCCAAACCCCATGGAAATCAATGACTTCTTTGTTGGATCTCTCAACTTGATGTAATTTTGGAGTATTTTTTATTTCTTGTGACAACAGCTCTTGCCTCTCTGACTATGAGCCATATCCAGTTCAATACAAAATAATGTCCATTAAATGTAACTATTGACTTTCCTTCTTTTTTTCCATGATTGAATCTGCATATTTCAGAGCCGATTGTTTGACTGTTTTAAGAGGCTGACTGTCCCTTTCAACTTCAGTGCATTTTCATCTCTTGGACATTTGATAATGTTGTAACGTAAAAACAAATTACTTAAACATGCATGCATTTTGCTTGAAAAACAAGGGCATATTAACATATCCGAGGTACTCTTGTTGCCTGACAAATATGAAAACTTGGATCCAGACCAAAGCTGGACCAAACAAAATATCTGGTCTTGGCAACAATGATAATATTTTCATATTTTTGGCTATTATTAAAATAATTCTGTAATTTAAGGCCCATTTGATTAAGATCTTGTGGTCATATTGTAAGAGTTTGCAGATCTGCTGATGATGATCCAATATAAAATATAGTCACTTTTACTAAAAATAGAACAAGAAAAAAAAACCCACTTGCAACAAAGTCAAAAACTGAACGATCTTCTGATCAGGTTGCCTTCTGTCACACTTGGTTGAATTCTGTTCCAAGTTTCTAAGATCAAGTCATTTAAATGGTTTTTACAATATTTAGTAACAGCACCCATATTCGACAGCAGAATGGCAACATTTGTAGAAATCTGAAAGCTCTACATGCCTGAATGTTCTGCATTCATAACTGGTCCATGATTTTTGTGAAGAAGTTTAAAACTGCAACTGTCAATGGACACACAGTGGATGCAAGACCATGCCATAAGCTCACATGGCCCTAAGTCCAGGTGATCTAATACCATTTGTTATATGATCATAAACCAGGTTAGCCTGTACCTTTCATCAAATAAATGGAATCCAAAAAGCATTCGTCAAAGACAATACAGCTTTCCCTCATTATAAAATAATTCCAGATATAACAGGGTAGTGCTATGGACCCCAAGAGCCAAATCATACCAATGTGTGACAAAAGGGTTGAAGGATGACAAGTTTATTGTTACATCTTTTATTTTCAAAACATGATTATTAACTAATTTGATAGTTCCAGCTATACCAGGGTTCAGGTTATTATACTATTCTCATTATACTGTGGCTCCGTACATTAAGAGGATATTGCCATAACACGATTTAGTAGATAATGTAGTCAGCAGTTATGGACCCACTACTGATTTTCAATAATCGTATTCCAATTTAAGCAAAATCATTTTTTTTTAACCTCCAATTAAGCTATTTCAATAATTTCCGTCAGATTCAGATTTTCAGTTGGAAACAATTTTATACAAGCAGACTGCAACTTTAACACCTGACCTGGTATTACAATTGCAGTGTGCATGCCAAAGCAAAGGCTGCTAAAGGTACAAATTTGACTTTTTTGATGACATCAATAAAACAATCAATCGCAGTCCAGATGTCAAACAACTTTTCATAGTCAGGCCTGGCCCTAGGGCAAGGTGAACTAGGCAGCTGCCTTGGGCCCCACACTTTCAGGAAATCAACTCCGCAATGCAATTTTTTTGCTTTGGGCCAAATGCTCATCGCTTGCTGCCTTGGGCCCCACACATCCTAGGACTGGGCCTGTTCATTGTGATTCTGCTTACAATTGGAGGTATAAAACTTTGTACCAAAAGATGTGAAAATATTTTATTCTGGCCTATGTATATTCCGAGTTAGGAAAAGTGGTTTTAACAGCAGGACAAAGGGTAATGGGTAAGAAATTACACATCACCTTGCCATTTAATTTGGACTTATGTTCATTTTGGTCATATATATATATATATATATATATATATATATATATATATATATATATATATATATATATATATATATATATTATGTATATGTACATGTCCATATATGAATGTATAAATATGTATATGTGTGTGTGTGTGTGTGTGTGTGTTTCACTAACCTTTATACACACTGACATGTCCAACAAACAGATGAAGAACTTGTATATAATGGCTTTTAATCTTTTGGCAAAAGTAGAAAATGAACGAGCAAAAGCTGTGGGTTTTATTTATTTTATACAGCTACACTATATTGATATTAAAAGTTTAGGTATACCAACACCCTAGTGTAGAACAGACCTCATGTGTCTTTATTATGGGCAACATCATCTCTGTACCCAGAGGTACATGACATTGTACTTCACTAATCACTTTTTTAAACATGTCGTATTGCACATGTAAGAGTGTATCCCATGGTGATTGTGAGTTCTTTTTATGACATTGTTTGTGTAATGCAGTTATATAAGTTCTGTGAAACTTCAACTGAAAAACAGAACTAGTAATGGATACCCAGATTACATTTCTGAAATTGGGTAGCCACCCTTAGATGTGATTTAGGCCTTTCAGGACCCACCGACAGAATTTATTGAACAATAAAGTCACCCACCAATAGAATTTTTTTGGGGAGGGAGGGGAAATAGATTAACGAAAATATTTAACTCATTGAAAGCAAAGTCTAGATATTATTTTATTCAAAATATAGCATAAAAATGCAATTATGTCAGGGTTTGGCACTAACTTTTTTAAGTAGGAAGTCTGCAGGACTTCCTGCTTTTCAAAACTGTCAGTCCTTCTGACTGATAGAAGGTTCTTCTTGTTTATGGATCTACTTAATGAAAAAAAATATGTAATTTACATAATAAAATAGAACATGCATATAAGGTTATTTTTTTTACAGTTTACATTAAATCCATCAACAATTTATATGCTTTGTTTTGTAATGCTGACAAATCTTGTGTGTGGTATTTATCATTATCATCATAAGCAGCATCAACATTGCTGTCAGATGCACCATCCGTTCCCATTGCAACATTCATTTTCATCCATTCATTCCCATATCTCTCTGACATAAGGCCCACTATAGCATGACTGATGGTTTCATTGTCTACCTTGGGTAAATTTTTTATAACAAAAAAGTGAATTTAAACCTAAGAAGAAATACTAAATTACTGCATTAACAAAATTAAATAAACTAGAATGGATCTAATGTCAAATTGGTGTTTTAAGAGCTAATGGAATTAATCTAAATTTAAATTTCTGTTCAATAGTTAAAATTCAATAGTATAAAATGAAAGTTTATAACATTGACCTTTCACTTGAAAGAATGTATACAATTTCTGCCTCTTTTTTTAAACGTGTCAGTGGACCAATCACTAATTACTGAGAAAAAAAACTGACGAGGAAATGATATGGTCCTGTTCTGACCCTACAATTATCAGTAATAGCCCTGATAAATTTCTGACAATATTTGTTCATCTGGTAGGTACTGCCCATTTCCAAACGTCGTCCAACTCATAATTTCACATAGTATATGGGCATCCATATTTCTCAACAAAATGAGCATTTGTAAACATGACACATAGTTTTTCAAAGGCTGCCTTATTCAGCAATGTAACTTTCAGAACAGCCAGGGGCTGCCATCTCAGTTCATGGGTTCTGATTGTACCATTTTTAAAGTTATTGCAGCCAACTACAAATGTTCCTGATCATATATGCAGAACAAACTGAATGTCTCATTTCATCCTTCTTCTTGTTTTGGGTTAGCCACGGAACTTCCTGCTTCCAGGTGTCTTGGAATTTTATTCTCTTTTGGTTTTATCATACACACATATTTTGAGTTTCTTGTCTTTGGGGGGGGGGAGGCAGATAGACACTTTAAAAAAATCTCCACATTTTTCAAAAACATGAAACCACATAACAAAAAGTCAATTGCCTAAATGCTTGATGCTCTTATATGATTAACAAAGTAAGTGCCCAAATGACAATTTACAGTTGGCACCAAAATGAAAATGATAATTTGGATTAAATGGCATAGGCTTGATCTTTGTTTTGATTTAACTTCATTTCACTTTCGATTTTCACCATGTTTGACATGTTCATAACTAAAAGAAAGATTTATAGAATCTTCTAACATGGGATAGGTTTATTTTTAATATCCACAATTTAAAATTGCAGGCCTCACAGACCACCCAGCATTAGGAAAGTGGTGGTCCTTCTGAAAATCAGGTGGCCTCAGGTCAGTGGGCCTGCGTTAGTGTCAAACCCTGTATGTAGGTCCCAACATATGGGACAATGCACTGTTGTAGAATTCGAGAAGCACTGTCAAGTAAAAATTGTTTTCACTCATTTTTGTGAAAATACAGAAAAAAAGTAGCAGAGCAGATACTATTTCACCAATGCCTTATGTTACTACAGGTGCACAGACAAATAATAAAACCATAAATTTGCAATCCTATCAATTAACTGTTGTGAGTGGTTACATTAAGCCCCTTTCTGAAAAAAGATGCACTCATGTTGGCAATTAGAAGGTTTTAGTTCATTCATATACCAATTTTAATGCTTCATTGTGTTACTGAGTATTTAGTAATGGTAATGTTTTATCTGCAACAAAGAAATTTAGACAAACAAAATGGTATGAAGTCATGTATTTGCTCTCATCTACATTACAGGGTTTGTTTCAAAAAAGTTTACCAGTTATTTTCAACTACCATTTTATAGTGTACTTTCATAATTTAGGAAAATTAATTCTTGTTTAAGGGTAGTTGATTCAGAGATGTTCCATTTAAAGATACATGGTACTCAGGGAAGGCAGTTTAAAAAAAAAATATATGCCAGGGTAGTTCAATTTCACAAAGTTCATATTAAATGACAAGAAAATTCTAAATTGCATCTACTGGTGAGTACCCCACATTAAAAATGCCTTCCCTAGGTCCCATGTACGTTTTAATGGTACAGCCCTCAGCAGTTTTACTAACTTGTTGCAATTACAATACTACTATAATCTAGTTAGTCCTATCGGTTAAAATTCATTACAATCTATAGCTTCTACAGTGCTCTCAAGTCAAGTGGCCAATATACACTGCAATATAAATATGATAATTTTTATATGCATACATATTTATAACAAACATACAACTCAGTTTCCACTTGAAAATAAATATTGCTTAAAACCTGTGTTAAATGCAGATATGCATAAAGGCAAATAGAAGGTATAAGAATGAAAACACACACACATGCATAAAAGAAATATATATATATATATATAAATCTTGTGTTGCTTTCACTTCTCCACATTCTGTCCAAAAAACATAATTTCTAAAAATTCAAGTCTGGCTTGTTACCAGATTATATTAACATTTAATGTTTATTTTTCACAAGTTTGCATACATGTCTTGTCATGAATGTTATACATCATGGAGTAAACAATTCATTCTGGTATGATTACTCAGAATTATTTTTTTTTAAATTTGTAAGTTAATTTTAAAACATTTTTAAAAATACATCATCATGAAAAACAACCTGTAAACCACAAATTTTACTATCTTCTGAAAGTGTCAGCATAAATGTACATGTACCAGCTGGTGAATCATAAAAATCACTTTTGTGTGGAAACATCTCTATTCATTAGGGACCATTACATTTACACATATTAGGAGCTGTTACATTATTAGGGGCTGTTACATTTAAACATACATAATACCCAGGGAAGGCAGCTTTTTAAAAATATGTGACAGGGCACTTTGATTTCACAGAGTTCATACAAAAATGATAAGAAATTTCTAAATTACATCTATGGGTGAGTCCCCCACTTTAAAAGTGCCTTCCCTGGGTCCCATGTAGGTTTTAATGGAACAGCTCTAACTTTATGACAAGAAAATTTGTCATTTACTTATTTGCATGGATCAAAACTGTTGATAGTCATGTTTTTTTATAATTAACCTGAGACTTGTTCTTGTGTTTATGAATGACATGTTAAAGTTCATAAAGAAAGTCAGGTGTGTCAATCTGTGCTGTATTCAATTATTCATAGAAAACAATTTTTCTTTTCATGCTTTAACTGCACTGTCAGCAACCTGAGATTTTTAAATTAATGAAAGTGTCAATATACATGTACCAGCTGGTGAATCAAAAAATGTATGTTGAGACTTTCAGCAGATAAGGTGTTGATCATGCCTTTGGTGATAAAAATATTATAACTGATCTTATTTTCTCTGATGGACAACACAAACTCAGAACCAATTAAACCTGGTAACAAAAGAAAATTAAGGCATAGGCCTTTGGAATATATATATATATATATATATTAGGAATTTGGCAATGCAAATTAAACTTGAACCTTCTAACAAAGAACATATTTTTAGCAAAGATTGTAATGAGGTCTTTACAGCTTGTTTTATCAATTATCCTGTGCTGTGTGGACCCTTATGCCAGAAAATGATGAAAACCGAGATGCGTGTATATATGTAACTGTAATTTGCACATACATTACTTTGAAAAACATTGTATTCAAGATTAGAGTTTTAAATCTAATGTGCATTTCTGTAGGACTATCTCTTGCAGACCAGCTCCAGTCGAGTCATCATGTTTATGTTAGTCATAGTGTACATGGACTGGGTCTATTGCCACGTTACAGGTAGCCAAAGTGTTTCAGTATAAAATACAAACCGTAATCTTGCTGTCACACCGAGTTAACATTTCTGGTCAGCACGTTAAATGGAAATTTGGTTGCAACATTAGGCTTTGTTAAGTATATGCATTTCTGGCTGAGAGTCAAAACCTGGCACATTTGAGTGATGACCGGTGCATATAAAAGTTGTTAGGGTTATGTAAAGAATATTTAACATGCCTAGGTGTATGTTGCAAAACCATGACATGCATACAGGATTGCTACAATGTCTATATTTTACTTTATCTTGTCTTTTTCCATAAAATTTAGTAAATATGAAATGTTATTAACATGGATAGCAACCCTTCTGCCTTAAATGCATTCTATAACCACTTTGTAGATGAAACATGTGATAGACAAGATTATCATACACTGATCTATTCTACTAAATTATGCGTGGCTCTGTATGCCTTATTATTTATAAACAATCCTTAACACAGCATTCAAATTAACATCTTTATTTCAAAATATATTAACAAAATGATTTCTTACATCATTGTCAAGATGTTGTGTTCCAATCTTTAACAAGATAAAGACAATAAATTGTCCAAACTTCACTTAAGAAATTCAAGTTTGTCAAGAATATGACCACTTACAATTTGAGACCCAGTAAAGTTAACCAATAAACTTTGAACAAAAGATTTTGTTCATGACAACTCCATCTGAAACGAAGCTAACACAAGCAGTGCTGACCCTAATCCTTGTATCTCAATCCACATTTGTCATCTTACAGATCACAAATACATGTACCTAGATCATAGCAACAATCTCTTGGCAGCAAATGTGATTTTGAAAACTGAATGATCTGGATAGTTGACAGGTTGGTACTTCAGTTACATGTTTGACATTAATATGTACAACAATGACAAATGCTCAATCTGAAATTTCATAAACATCAATAAACAGCATCTATAAATGGCATAATTTCATCTCTGAACATGTACTTGGGTAATTTAAACTGCTGAAACAAAGATAACAGAAATAACAATATAACCAGTAAACCTTTTTTCTCTCAACATTTGTTATCTTGACAATTTTAAGGGATTCATCATTTCTAAATTGAAAGTAAGATCTTCTGAAAACTGGCAAATTTTTCAGAAAATGCCTTTGGCTCACAGAGGTAGATGCCTGTAAAATAAGAAAAGAACTGATAAGCATAATTAAAAATTTGAATTATATGAGATAACCCCTAAGAGACTAAGAGACATACTAAAATCCTGAACATAATCAGTCAGTGCTCTGTAATGGTTAATAGTGTTGTAACTATGTTTCATGCTGTGATACCAAAATGTGACCCCACATTTCAGCAGAAGTGAACAAGATATTGAAATATATGACAAATATGTCAGGTGATAAAAATAACATGTCGATGTAATGGCTTTTAAAACTACCTGCTGTTGAAGGGAACTGTCAACACCTTTGTATTATAAACATAAATCCCCTCATCAATTTGATTGATAGTACAATCAGAGTACAGTCAACTCCACTTAACTGCACATCGGTTAACTGCACACTCCGGATAACTGCACGTAGTCACGCCGGTCCCATTTTTTCCCAATGCTTTTCAATGGGAACAAACTTTGGATAACTGCACTTCGCTTAAATGCACACTCCGGATAAAAGCACGATAAATGTTCTGCCCGTGGCACATTATTCATTACAACTGTACTCCGGTTAACTGCACAATGTATAGTCAGGATCAGTTATTGCCAGTCCACTGCTGTAGCGCTTCAAATAAGCCGACAATTAAGCCGGTAAATGCGACTTTGTAAATGATCGACATGTAAAGGACGCCATAGGTGGTAGATACATGTATATTCCCACCCACCAGGGAGCAATAGCATGGGAACAATCATATGTTGCAATAGATGACGGTCTTCAGACAGAAGGTGAAATCGACGACTCAGTAGAAAATGACGAAAGAAGTGATGACGACGAAGTAGATGATCAGGTTTCATCTAAAGTCGCTATTCAGTCACTCCAGAATTTACGCAGATTCATGGAACAGAGATAATGTGAGCTGTTTGAACTGTTTTACAAAACAGAGTTGGCAATTCACCAACTTATTAGTAAAACTTGTGTGCAGACATCAATTGCCGATTTCTTTCGGAAATCGTCAATTTCATTGTGTTTGATTTAACAATATTACGTTAGTGCTGTTCATTGTAGACTCTTGTTTCATTTAAGTAAACGTTGAAAGAGTGGATTCTAATCATCTTTATACGTTATTCTTCACCTATATTCGTGCCGTGCTGATTTAAAGCTATACTGTATCGTACTTCGGTTAACTGCACACTCCGTTTAACTGCACAGTCTAGTGACGGGCCCGAGGCTGTGCAGTTAACTGGAGTCGACTGTAATACCAAATAGACATTGTATTATAAACATGAATCCCCTCACCAATCGGATTGATAGTACAATCAGAGTAATACCATACAGACATTGTATTATAAACATAGATCCCCTCACCAATGGGATTGCAATCAGAGTAATACCAAACAGACTTTGTATTATAAACATGAATCCCCTCACCAATGGGATTGCAATTAGAGTAATACCATACAGACTTTGTATTATAAACATGAATCCCCTCACCAATGAGATTGCAATCAGAGTAATACCAAACAGACTTTGTATTATAAACATGAATCCCCTCACCAATGGGATTGCAATCTGAGTAATACTATACAGACTTTGTATTATAAACATAAATCCCCTCACCAATTGGACTGCAATCAGTAATATCAGTGATTAAATAAATACTGCAAGAGGTTACCCATTATCAAATTTCTATGGTTAAAAATGGTGCAAAATTCCTATTCAGTTTCTGACAGTAACATTGTGTACTATCTAAAATAAAATTAACTGCATAATAATTTTGTAACAAAATAATTAAAATTTCATGCAGCCATTCCAATCTTAACATTAATAAAAAAAATCCAACTGACAAAAACTATTTTGCCTCATCATCACTGCTGACCAAATAAGAGTTATTATTCCAGGTGAGGATAAGGGGCTGTCCATTTTGTACATTTGAAAAGAGTCTTTTTTTATCCCCTCCCACTGTTGCAGGGTGTACTTTTTCTTACCCCTCCCCAGTGTGAACATATACATTTGCTTAGTACCCCCTTCAAACATTGTCAATTTGTTTGCATTTTGAATCAAACGTGAGTTTCTTTAGTGACATGGTCTTCATATTTGCATGATCAAGTCCCTGTTTTCAGGCAACAGATTTGATAATTCAATGTTTAATAATCACACTAATTTTCCATAAATTTTGGAGTTACATTTTTCGTTATCCATTATTTCTAAAAATATTAAAACTGTACATTGCAATTACTGGATGCAGATGATACAGTTTTGTCTGCCATGCATCATCCATCCTGGAAACCAGAAAAGAGCACAGGGGCTAATCTAGTTGTTTGCAATTAACTTATCAGTTATATATGTACTATAAAACAAACTACAAGGGAAGACAATTTTCTCCCTTTTCACACAACTTGTATGGCCATGATCAGATTTGCTTAATATGCAACTGCAGTATACTGAATGGTTGACTGCTGTCTCATTGGCCAATTGAAAATTATGTACTGCACTTATTTATAACTTCTCTTGATGCTTTTCATTTTTAAAATTGGTAAAAGGCTACAAACAAATTGGAAAAAGTGCAAATACTATCAGTTGTTTGTTGTTGGCTATGGCAAATAGGGTTTATTTTAACTTTAATAAAGTTTTTATTATTAGGTGTGTATATACTGCTTGATCTTATCCCCCCTCAATGTGTACCTACAAAATGTTATTATGTGTGTATGTACTACTGGATCTTATCCCCCCCCCATATTCAAATGTCAACCCCCCAATGTGTACATACAAAATGGACAGTCCTCAACAAAACAAAGTTTAATCCAAAGCCAACATAAGGTTCACACTGCAACTAACACGTGTGAACTCAACAATGACCACTAGTGCACTCATTATGAAAATTATTCAAGGAATAAAAAATAGGCATGGAGTGTAAAGCTGAATTATGTTATATGCAATGTATATTTTGGAGATGATAAACATACCAAAATTTGGTGTACTGTCCAAATGTTTAGCTACTTGACATGCACATAGACCAAATCTTAACATAAAGTCAACAATGTTTATAATTCAACTTGCAGCAATTACGGTATCACTGTGCTTAAAGTTTTGGAGAAAATGAGATGACTGGATATTAAGCAGAAAGTTGTAATAATCGTATACTTTTATACAAGCCACAACCAGCCACATTGATAATAAATACTTGCATGGTTATGCACGTCATTCCACGAAAACATGCACAGCACAGTGTGCTTCAATGGTACAACATTTGAGGCCTTCCCAGCCAGCAGTGGAGTAAAGCAAGGCTGCGTCCTTGCACCAACGCTCTTTGCCATCTTTTTCTCCATGCTCCTCCAGTATGCTTTTAAGGACTGCAGCGAGGGAGTGTACATCAATACCAGGGCTGATGGCAAGCTGTTCAATATCGCCCTCTCTGTGCTAAGACTAAAGTCATAGAGGTTCTCATTCGTGAATTGCTCTTCGCCGAGGATGCAGCTGTGACATCACACATGGAAGATGGACTGCAGCAGCTGGTATGCTGCTTCTTCCAAGTCTGTTAAGGAGTTTGGTCTGACCATTAGTCTGAAGAAAACGAATGTCATGGCGCAGGACACAGACTCCCCTCCCACCATTGCCATCTATGAGTTCAACCTGGAAGTTGTTGAGAACTTCACATACCTCAAGTCTACTATCTCCAGCTCGCTCTCCATTGATTCTGAGGTGAACAGGATTGCCAAGGCAGCAGCAGTTATGGCCAGACTGAACCAAAGGGTCTGAAACAACCCCAACCTCACTGAGAAGACCAAACTGTATGTCTACCAGGCATGCGTGCTCAGCACACTCCTCTACAGCAGCAAGGCATGGACCACCTATGCAAGTCACGAGAGGAAACTCAACAGCTTCCACCTGAGATGCCTGTGGCACATTCTGCACATCCAGTGGCAGGACAAAGTACTCAACACAGAGGTTCTTGAACACGCCAACATGAACAGCATGTTCTCCATTCTCAGTGAGAGGCACCTTCACTGGCTTGGCCACGTTAAGAGAATGGACCCAGACTGCATTCCCAAGGACACGCTATACGGTGAGCTAGCAGAAGGCACACAACTAATTCGACGGCCATGACTGCATTACAAAGAAGTCTGCAAGAAGCGCATGAAGATGGCCAACATCAACGTCAATGACCAGGAAAGCTGTGCTGATGACCACTCCACCTGATGCCTAGCTGTCAGACAGGGCATTTAGAAAGCTGAGGAAGTGAGAAACACAAACCTAGCTGCAAAGAGAGCCAGGAGATGGCAAAACAACAACAGCCTCAACAAGCCTCGATGTTCACCTACTGCAGATGCAACAGAGACTGTCACTCTAGGGTCAGACTCTTCAGCCACTCACGAAGATGTAGATAGGACACCCAACCAGAAGCTACACCACTGTCTCCCAAAGACAGACGGATGCCGCAGCCAACAGCATGGTTATGACCGCCACCAATGAAAATAAGAACCATTACCTATTAGGAATCTAAAGTATCAATGAAAAAAAAAAAAACAACACATTTTGACTTAGATTACCAAAAACTATATTTTAATTAGGTATGGACAGTATCATTTCTATGCAGATATAACGGGAAGATTGGGTGAATAATAATGTTACTCACCAACTTTTCTTATTTTTGTTCTATAACTTTAACTTCCTTTCCATATATTGCCATTTATTACAGTAGTTAAGAGATTTCTTTTAAACTGTCACAGTAATTAAACAAAATGCAACTGAATCCATGAAACTAGTTCATTTAAAGTGTCACATAAGATACTTCATACAAACTTACAACAGTAATGCCAATGGTGTTATGCTCTACACTTCTTCCATTTCAACTTTAAAGTGCCATCAATCAGATTTCTCCCTTGATAACCATTAAATAGTCAAATTTTGTGAAGCTGTATTCCAAAACATTGGAATTATCTATTGGAACTGGACTTGGACTGATTACACATTGGATTTAAAATCTCTAACGGAGACTCCATTACACACAAGCATTCGCTTCTGTACCTTCAATCAATTAACACAAAGTAACTAATGCGAAATCTGCCCTTCGCTGATTCTGTGTGTGTTGTTCATATCAAGTTAATTGGATGAAGACAAGTACATGTTAAAATGTCTTTTGACCATCAGAAACGTGTCTATGACAATGTTTGTACTAATTGAATAAACAGAATTTCACTAGTCTTTTAACACTTTTTGATTAGCTTGCTGAAAAAATAAGAGAACTTACCTCTAAGGCTGTCAATTATTTCTCTAGGCTTTGCTTCCTCAACCAAATACCAACTTCTTCCTCGGTCAAAAACATGTTTCACCACCATTACTGTCACAGTACAGATACATTTGGTTCTTTTTGCAGCGTGCATCAAATCCAATGATGCAAACCAAGTTCACAAGACTAAAATTAATGTGGCCGTAGAATTTATACTTTTAATTTTATAAGGAGATTTATTAAAAAATCTGCTAGTTTTCCTTATGATTAAGAAAGTAAAGACATAGATTTTCACTTTGCTTATGATTAGTAAAACTACAAATGCAGGGTCACGTGGTAGGCTTTCGCCAACCTATTTATAGCTGATTCAATGACAATGTTTTATAGTCTGTTGTCTGTTTGAAGGAAACAGGCCTAAGCTTGTTGGGAACAAATACGGTGTGCATAACATAAAATACGAATCTGATGACTGGATATCTAAAGTGGAAGTTTTTTATTACGCTTAGCTCACACTTTTAGACAGACCTACTGAACCAGTTATTTCAACCACCTATAGAAGCGATTTTATTGAATAAACAACCTGGGAAAGAAGAAATTTTGAATCCAAACCATCCTGGCATATATGTTTTTAAAAGTGCCGTCCCCAGGTCCCATGTATGTTTTAAAGGAACAGCCCTGAAGTAGAAAAAGAAAATCAAAAGTTTTTTTTGAAAGTGGAAATACTTTCCATGTAATAATCGACAAAACTTCACTCCTTAGGGTAACAGCAAAGAATAAATTTTTTTATAAAGATCTAATAAAAACCAGATACAAAAGCCAAATGGTAAATATTAAGCTTGGTCCAAGCAACTAGAGTGTGCAATTGATGTAAATGAATGGTCCAACTCTTTTCTTTTGGCTAATCTTTGTGCAAATGACACAAAACTGATTAACTTTAATTTTAGATTTCTACAAAGAACTACTGCCACAAACCAGTTTTGAAAAGAATTTAAGTAATAATTATAAATACACCTTTTGTAAGGAGGGAACAGAACAAATTGAGCACTTATTCTATTACTGTTCAGTTACTGAACATTTTTGGAAATTATTTGTGGAATGGATCCAAAATTAATATCCAAATTTTAAAATTACATGAAAAGATGTCTTCTTTGGAAATAAAATATTGGATGATCTTGTCAACTTTCTAATCTTGCTTGCAAAATATGATATATAAAGATCACATTGTGCATCAAAAATCCCAAATATCACCTATTATAAAAATTGTGTTTTATTGTACAAAAGCTGGAAAAATAGGTCACCACAGTGAATAACAGAACTGATGAGTTTAAGAAAAAGTGCACCCTTTTGTCAATTTTGGGTTTCACTTCTTAGTTTTTCTTTACTTTCGCATCAAAGAAACAAACAGGCATCATAATACACCTAGGGATTTGTAAATGAGTGGTTCTTTTGTACAATATTTGAGAGTATACATGTTTGTGTGTGAATGTGCGCATGTGTGTTTTGTCTAAGGACATGAGTAAGCTCAGTATGGAAAATAATCTCAAGGTAATGCCCCATACACCTGGTCAGGTGGTGATATAGGGGAACAAGTAAAATCCTGACAACTTATGTTCAATAAAATTTAACAAAAAAACATTAAAAAAAACCTTTAACACCTGAACATCTATGCTGTTGATGAGCAATATACAATAACAAAAACAAAAATGATGTATGCTACTGAATTTACAAGCACAGAATACACAAATCATCAACAGTGAATATCATCCCTGTGTGTTTCTCAATGATTTATAGTAAGAACACACAAGTTTGATCAGTTACAAATGGAAGCTTGTGGTGAATCTGAACCTTGCAAGGTGAGTAAATTTCATGACAGAATTTCAATGTTAATATCTGCATAGTAATTTTACCTTGCTTAATGTTGTGTTTATACCTCAACTGCATTTTGGTAATTTTCAATAAAATGCTTGAATTTTTCCTTTGAATGAAATTTTACTTTTTTGGGGGTCTAAGATGAATTGCAATAATCAAATCATGACAAGTGAAGAAAATCTGATGTCTATGTTTATTGTCAAACTCCTGTCTTTATCAGTTTATAGACTAAATATTAAATACTTTTCTTAATTTTTATGCAGTTAACATGTTGAATATATAACTATTTTTTCTGCATGTAAAGTAAAAACAAGATTCATGAACCCAAATTTTAATTCTAAATTCATTATCTGCTTCAGATCAGCAATGGATGCTTAATATTCTTGATACAAACACAAAAGAAATGGTCACTGGGGAGATTTGGTCCCCAGTACATGGACTTGGTAAAGGGAACTGTGCATTTCCCATCCCTTAATAATTTTTGCAGTTGCTTCAGAGATTCTGGAGTAATCATAGACTGAACTTGAACATAAGTAATTATATGTATTTTACATTTTGTTGCATGTAAATAAATTTGATTATGATTACTCACTTATAACTCTACTCCTATTGCACAGACCAAGATCTGTCTTCACAAAGTTCACTGGCAGATCTGCATCTATGCTGTTTGTTAGGAGTAATCAGTAGAATGGAAACCCTGATCTGCTTGTGCATTACTTGTTGGCAGATCAGGATCAGTGTTGTCTGCAGTTGGACATGACTTGCAAGTGAGTATACATGGTACATATTGAACCCAGATCTCATGCAGACCTGAATCTAACACTTAAATCTACCATGGAGCTGTAACAGAAATGTCACTTGTCAGTACTGTGCTGAGATAATTTGTTCTCCTTTCTAACAAAATCCTCAAAGTCTTATTTAGGGCTCATACAATCTTTTACACATCTGATTGTTTAAGTGCCAAAATCAAGCATCTGCTTAACATGGACTTTACATAAGATCAATCTGATGCAATGCTTTCCTTGAAAAAATCCCCACCCCACCCTGCAATCTAAAAAGTACATTTCAGGACAGATGGTTAAAAAATTGGCCCTGACTCAATGTTCATGGGTATGAAATGTTCCAAATGCAAAGAAGCTGATAAAGACTCTGACACCTGTTTGATTGAAATTTGAAGTAATATTTGTATGTTGAAATTTTAATTTTGTTAAAGCTTGAATTTCCATTTCACAATGGCAGGATTGGTATCACTGTGTACATAGTGTTTCAGTGTCTATGTCAAGCAGGTGCAAATCTGAGCTGCTCTAATTCAAAGCAAATATTCCATGAAATGATACATGAATGGTGTGGATTTCTATCAAATTGGTAATGTTGATTAGTTGTCAGACATCTGTCACTTCAATGTTGTCATCAAAGAACACAAGATTCATCACAGAAAATGCACCAGCCTAAGTCCAATCCTGTTTCTTGCAGAATCCAAGCTGATCACTTCTACTTCAACTTTATCTCCCAACTCAACACTTTGTTTTGGAGATGAAGGGTGCAGTCTCATTTGACTGGTGTGGATAAGACCATTTGTACCAACACCAATGTCAACAAAAGCACCAAAGTGTGTGACATTTGTCACTTTTCCTGTCAGGTGTTTCCCCATCTTTAAATCATTCATACTGCTCAAGGAACTGCGGAAAAGAGGCTTTTCAAACCCTGAAAGCACAAATAAGACCAAAAAATGTTATGAAATCTTGTTTAAAAAAATATTTATGTCACTGAATCTACACTTTGCAAAATAAATCATTATAAAAAGGGACATACAGTTATATTTGTGCATCTACTGAATAAGATTATGCAAGCATTGTTTAATATTAATATAGCTATATTTGTTGAACCTGGCATAAATTCCATTTTAATAATGGAGATCTATTACAGTGAGGTTCCAAAACTGAACCAATGTAGAATCAAACCAGAGCAGGATTTTACACATGGGCCAATTTGGTCTAATGACAAAATCAACTTGTCCACTGCAGCTTTTTATTATCTTATAACATAAACATAATCATCACTCTTCATTTTTTCTTGTTTCATCTATTTTCTTCTAAACTAACGTTTCATGGCTTTCAACTTGAGCGCACTTCATTCTTATTGTCATGGCTGCCCTGGCAGAAACTCAACACAGCAATTACCTGTTTGTCTCAATGGGCATGTTGATTCATACATCCATCCAAACCAGATTAATCTCGTCAAGTCCAGGAGATAATGAGTCGCACCTATTTTCTTTTGTGCTTTGTGGCTATGGAGTGTTTAAACAATTATGTAAATATAATGATGAAACAACTGCATGGAATAATTAGACTGTAATTGACTCTTACCACCCCTGCAGTAGCAATAGCGCTTATTGTCAAGTAACAAGTAGCATACACTTATCATTCATAATTCAATGCCAAGAAATCTGGGAATATTTACTTGGACATATTTTATTTTATAATTTACACTGCACAAGATGAAAAAAGCAACATGTTTTAAATCTAAAAACATTGCTTAAAAATAAACTGGATGTCATGCTCCCATGGCATTTTACCTGAGAAAGTTAGTAAATGAAAGCTGTAACCAACACAGTCTCATGAAAACTGATCTTTAAAATTCAAAGTGCTGTGCCTTGATTTGGAGATTTTACTGCAAATAAAACCTGGTGGAAAACTAGTCATCTCAGTTAAAAGAAGGGTGAGGATATAATGGGTTTAATTCTTTTACAGATATGTGTACAGAGAATTTCATATTCACCTATCCAAAATTTTCCTGAAATCTCAGACACAAAATTTAAGAAAGCTAAAGCCAATAAGAGGCCTTTCTTTTCAAACATGCCTATTATTTAGCTTAATAAAGAACTTAAACAGTGATAAGGAGTGGATGTATTCACACACACACACACACACACACACAAGGGGATCACTATGTCAAGCTACTGTTACAGTTGGCTCAACAAAAATGATGTCCAAAACTTAACAGGAAAAATCAAATACCACACATAATCACTTATAAGTGAGCCCAACTACAAACAATGTGGACCTAAGCTAAAGCCAATAAGAGGCCTTTCTTTTCAAACATGCCTATTATTTAGCTTAATAAAGAACTTAAACAGTGATAAGGAGTGGATGTATTCACACACACACACACACACACACACACACACACACACACACACACACACACACACACACACACACACACAAGGGGATCACTATGTCAAGCTACTGTTACGGTTGGCTCAACAAAAATGATGTCCAAAACTTAACAGGAAAAATCAAATACCACACATAATCACTTATAAGTGAGCCCAACTACAAACAATGTAGACCTTGATCTGCCATCACAAATTGGACCAGCAGATCAGGGTCTATGTTGTTTGCTCTACTGTTGCTCTTAACTGCAAAGACCCAGACTTGCTCATGCATTATGTGACAACAAGTCTAGGTACATGCAGCTTAAAAGAGTATATATGGCATGAAAGAAGTATCACTGACCTTCTCTATAGTCAAACGTAAGCGGTCTGACAAGAGCATCAAATATTAGTTTAAGCGTATGGGTTCCAGATTCCAACTCCTCACTAAGAAACTTGAAAGCTGAAAAAGAATAAAACTATCGATATGTTAACAGAAGATGAAAGCCTGGCAACAGTGACCCACTTTTATGTGGACAGTGCTTTACTCACCAAGACTAATCCATGTACAAAGTTACATAACTCTGACCTACAAGTGACTTAAATGCAAAACTTAAGGGGGGACAGATGGTGAGGTCATTTCTTTTACTGTTCATGGTGGAGACATAACAAACTGAAGACCAAATTTGTTTAGCATAATTTTTGTCCTGGAACTTTGATTATGTACTCCTTTATCAAAACATACACATCCTGATGAATGTAAGATGTATAATGTAGTGTGAACTTTATTATTCTCTTTCAGTAATATGAAAAGCTTTCAGGGTCCATTGTTTTACCGCTCCTTAGTGCTTATAGTACTTATAATTTCAATTTAATTGATTTAACATAATGAGCTAATCATGCAGGTACCCAACAAATTATTTGGTTTCTGTAAACAAGCCAGGACTTGCATGTCAAGCCCACACTCAAAGCAATGCCATAAAATACTAACCTTGATCCCAAGGTCAACTGGTTGATTGTGCATGTTACAGAACGAACTGTCTTAGGTTCAAAATGGTTCTTCCAAAGTATGAAGAAAATCCATCAAGGTGGTAAAGAAATAAAAATGAAAACTTTAAAGCCTGAAAACAAAATTTTCTATGGCTGTGACCTCAACATCAAGGTCAAAGAAGCAAGCAAGCATGTTGCAGAGGTGGCATTCTACAGTGGTATAGGGTTAGAATTTAAAGAAAAAGAGTTTTCCCAGGTTTCCTCACTGGTTATACTGGCTATGTTCCACCCAGTCACATTATCCTGACACCAGGCTGACCAACTCTAATACTACACTCTTTATTCCGAGCACAAAGTGAGGCAGCTGCTAGTAGCATTTTTATAAGTCTTTGCTATGACTCAGTAGATGTTTGAAACATCCGTGGTGGATGCTCTAACCACTTAGGCCACCAGAGTGGTAAAAAAAAATGAGTGAACATGTTGTTGAATGTCTTTTCAGTTTCAGAATAATTCATGCCAAGTATGACTAGAACCTATCAAGGTATTTAGGAAGATAGGCAAATGAAAAACTGTAACCAAAATGATAACAAACTATTATTAACACTTAAACCAGAAAAGTAACTCAGGGCTTCACAAAAACGAGCTTTTACAGTAGAATCTTTATTCGATAATATTTACTCAATCAATTGTACAATTTGTACATAAGGAGTACATCCACTAAATCAGAAATCCAACCATCCAAGATAAAAAAAATATGCTCGCTTTGTTGAATGGCTTGTTTTAGTACTAGTGCTAAAAGATCATCTGCTTTGCCCAGGTGGATGTCTGACAAGAGTTATCATTCCTTGGAAAGAAGAAATGTCAAATCCCATCAATCATTACTGGAGCAGATGTGCATGTATAGGGGATGTGGAGAGGGTTTAGGAAGGAATGCCACACCTATGGTTGGGTGAGTATTATCAAAGAAACACATTTTACTCAAAATTGGTTTCTTCATTCATTCCGATCACAATAAATTAGAAGTGGACATCCTAATGTAAGTTAAAGAGCTTATGTTGTGAGATACATGGATGGTTAATACATGGTTTATGGATGGAAGCAGTTCAAAAAGAAAATACATCCCACTCCCACAAAGCCAGATTAACTCACACTATGCAGCTAATAAACAGCTTGGGCAGTCCATTACATCAAACCTTGGGGATGAAAGAGTCAGAGGTAAAGGCTAAAAAGTTTTGTCAAAAACCTCTGTCTCATAGCTTAGATGAGGAGCAGTTGCACTCAAATGCAATGCTAGTGGTGACTGCCCTAACACTGTGTGCCTCTACACATATAAAATTCGCCTGGACTTGGTCAGTTGATAGCCTATTGTATTCTGCATGAAAAAGTCAGAGTGAAACGGATTCCTTTATTCTTCAAGTGGTAAGAACAAACAAGATTTCTTTTGATCAGCATTTCACTTTAGGTACAAATTCATACCCATGACAGGATCCTGCAGATGCCCTTAGAACAGGGGTGGGCAAACTACAGCCCATGGGCTGCATGCGGGCTGCCAAGGTCTTTCATGCGGCCTAGGAACAAGTCATCATTCTCACTGACTCTGCTTATGTTACTCTGTTTATCAAATAAATGTGCTTCTTTTGAAGTATAAGTTTAAAAGTTTTCAAATATTAACAACATATTAACAACTGAAAATTAATTTGATGTTATTTACAAAAACCTTTTGTTTTTGCTATTTCAAATATTATTTATTTTACTTAATGAACTATGCGGCCCACAACAACATGTGAATTTGTGTGTGAGGCACTTGCACTGGAAAGTTTGCCCACCTCTGCCTTAGAATGAAGGTCCAAAGAATACAGTGGAAGCCTTTTCTTGGCAAAAAATAGCAGGGGGAGGCTGTAATAAGCAAAATCAAACCTACATGATGGAAATGCATATAGTTCTTAACAACTATCAAAGTGTGTATCTCACTGATTATGGAAGTTGTTACTAGAATTAGGTTTTATATGAGGGGTGAGACATGGATATTTCTTCTCATGTGTAATTAGAGATCCTAAAGTTACCAAAACCCTACTGACTTACTGGAACATGGGCACCCCAACATGTCATGTTGGTATTTGTACAGAATGTAATTTTCTGCAGAGGATGTCTGTTACATTAGGTCCTCTCATTTCCTGACATGGGGCATTGTACAGTCCAAAATTTGGATCATGTGGTCCAGCAGATAAAGTTCAGCTACAACTGGGATGCTAGATAATCATCTGTTGAGGCCCAGGCCGAGGTATACTGCGTCACTGAGGAGACCCAGGATGCAAAGAAATTCCAGGGTTAAATATGATTCTCTGAACAAATAGCAGATGCTACTGAGATAACTTTCAAGATACATTTCTGAGTGAAAAGGACTGAGTTCAAGAGATTGTTGAACTCTATAACAAACTAAATGATTTGATTTATCCAAGTTGATTCGATGTCTCCATGCAAAAGATAACTTAACATGTGCTTTTGCAAAATTGTGTGAGTTTGAGCTGTGAAAAAGTTCTTCTGTTGCCTTTTTCAACAAGGATGCCTATTAATTGCTGCAGAACATAGCTTTGCATGTGTCTCCTGGGATGTCTGGAGTGAAGGAGACAAAAAGCCATTCTAAAATCATAAGCTATTCCTTTTTTTAGACTCTCCCATAGTATCTAGTTACATATATGACCATGTACTAAACCAAAGGATGTATTACAAGAAACAAGTACAGCTACTGAAATTCATATAAATTTGCACATAACCCATCTAAATTTAAAGAATAAAAATGTTAACTTGACTCAGCTTATGTTGGTAAGTAAAAAGTTTGTTAGAAAAGTATTGTTTTAAATTTTACAAAAAGCCCTAATAAAGTTATAAGTTGTTGTATGAAAAAGGGCTGATTCTGTTTTTAATATTTAAAAAATTCATTATGCATGGTTGGTGCCTTAACATCCATTGTCAATATAATTTGACTAAACTGTATATTTAATGCATTGTCAAGTACACCCAAAGCATGTGATTCTACAATAAAAATTATCAAAGAAGTCAGTTGATTTCTACATATTTAGCAAGGTCATAGTAAAATTCACTGTAAAAGTGAGTTGGAGAGTGATTGTGAATGGTAATACTGATGATAATGTTTCACAATAATGATAATGTAGTTTCCAGTGCTAACTACAAAATAATAGCAAAAATTAATCACAGGACCTTTCTGTTAACTTTACCAATGTTTCCCTTTAGGCACATTTGTGCATCAGGGACGCACACTGAAGAAAATTGACGCACACATTTTGTTGCTGTGTGTTTTTCTGACGCGAAGGATTTTCATAATGTGATCAGGATTTATTTAATACCCAATGCATTGGATGATGGATGGAGTCATATTTTCTTCGAGCATAGGCAATGACTGGTTCCCCGCTTTGTTTGCTCCTTGCTTTGCGCTCCTCTATTCGTATAACAGAGTGCAATGCAGGGAACATTCAAAACAATGAACCAGACTAGCATAGGCAATGTTATGATGGAGTAGCTTCCCCTAATCTCGCAAGCTTTTACACGATTTCCATTAAGCTCAGCAAGCCGTCATCTAGATGTTTAATCTCATTGCTTGATGCACTAGAAAGTGATCTCCAGATTAAAATGCCGTGCACTAAAAATAATTAGCAAATAAAGTGAAAGAAGCAGAACACAAAAGAGTAACTGTGGATCTAACTTTAATGAAAAATGGAGAAAATAATGCCCTTGACTGGAATACGGTATTCATACATTAGGATTACCAGTGTGACTTATGATCGCATGATTGTGAAGACTGCATAAGTGAATAATCCTTTCTTGACAGTGTTTTAGAATTTTTAAAAATCTGCCCTTGTTCGCCACAAGATATCTGGAGAACACATTATAACCCAAGACATTCTTTCACAACAAAGAAATCAGCAAACTTGCAGAAACAAACGTGTTATTTGGATTACAAAGTCAGCGGGTCATTGCAGATTTTGTTGGTTTTTAACTTTGCTGCAATAAAAGATAGATCTTGAAGTTCAAGTGTAACTTATTAGAAAGAAGATAATCATTATCCTCCTTGATATTTGGATAAATATGTTCTAGGACGAAGTACAATGAAACTGATGATAGTACACGTTTTATGAAAGGCACTAATTTGACTGCCATTTTGTTAAAAAGATTTATTTGGCTTTTTGTACTGGCATGTATGTACTGTGTTGGGCTATAATATTGCTTCATATTGATTATAAGGAGACTGTTAAAAGAACGACTTTAAAAGAAAAATGAACTAATAAAATTATTCTTTGAATCGACAATGCATTTGTTTGTTAATTGTGCATGTTGATTTATTTGGATGTTTAGAGAGAGAGAATGTTGTGCAAGTTGCAATATCCTATCTGAAGCTGAAAAAGTACGAGTCATATGAAAATTTGTCAGTACATTTTTGACCCCAACATTTTTTATTTGATCCTCAGTTCTGACACCAAGTTTTTTTTTTACCCTCAACTTTACACCCCTGGGGGATACACTGCTTTACATATGAAAAGAAGATATAGCACGGATAAGCTTTATTATTTTTCTCTTAAACTTTTTGAGATCATAAACTGCAAAACACTTTCACATGTTTTCACAATGCAGCATGGTAACCTGTTCTTCATACCTTCTATACAAGTAAAGATGCCATCTGGTGCTCAAAACTGGTAAACAATCTACTAGGCCAGTCTGATCATTTCATTGTTTGTATTGATATGAGAGAACTCCAAATTGTTGTTTACCTGATGACAAGGCACAAGTGAATTCCTTTTCTGCTAGGCTAGTGAAAGAGTTTGCTTCCAAACATTAGTGAAGCAGCAACTGACTAGTGACAGATTTAGTACCAAGGGGAGACCACTTGGGACAAGCATAATACCTTTAAGTCTTTCTGCTGCTACAACTAACCAAACGACAAAGCAAATGTCTTTTTTTTTTTAAAGCTTTGGAGGGCTGGATTTGAAAGATTTGGATGTACTCCTTACCACAGGTAACATATTTGAAAACAAAAATATGCATGCCTTTTGGTACAATTTTTACATTATCCAAATTTACTTCATTCTTAGCATTGAGGTTTCATTTGCAGGAGATTTGTAAATGTAACAACAATCAAAATTGGAAAATGCTATGTAAAGAAAAATGTAATTTCTTAAGTCAGTATAAATTAATTTTTTTATCGAATATAATGCACAAAAATAAACAAATTCAAAGGTAATTGAAAGATAATTTCTTGTCCAGTAATCCGTTTTTTATATTAACTCAAAGAATACATGTTTTTCACCAGCAAAACCTGTTTATTATGAAAAACATCTTGATTGGTGATCAAAATGCTAAAACTAGCAGAAGTCAAACTATCCAAAAAACAAAGGTACACATACATTTAAAGCATGAATATAATATTAATTATTAATTAATGTACAAAATAAGAAACTACATGGTACTCACAAGTATTTCTTAAATACTGTCTGACTGTATCTACAAACATCATGTGTCCTAAATCTGGAAGATTCAGTTTCATTCTATCAAGTAATCTGAAACAGAATAAAATAAGGACTTTTTTCAAAAATAAACAAGACATCACTGTGCAGACTCTTCCATACTGGCATTAAAAATAAATAATAATTAAATTTACATACTCGTATAGGAAGACTCGATGCTTAAAATTCTAAGAAGATGTTAAGTTAAGTGAAACGCATAGCAACAAAGGGCCAGTAGAATTTCATAGCATGACCTAGAAAGGAATTGACAATGATTCAGAAGAATACTTCATCTCACTTGTGAAATTTGTTTATGATATACATTATACTACTATCCACAATCTCAATAAAGACAAAGAAATAAATATTAGGGAATATTTATCACATGAGATACCATAAGCAGACATCAAAATAATGTAATCACCAATTTCACTTTTTCTTCCTCCTAGTAAAAACTCCTCCTCAAATTATTGACACCATGTTTAGTACAGCTTTGGATTATTTTGACTCAAGGACATTCAAAGAGTTTATCCTGAGATCCAAAAATTTTCAAGGAATATTTTCTTCTTATGGAAATTAACTTTTCTCCATAAGTTACTTTATTCATCACATTTTTTATAAATAGGTCAAATAAATGAATGTCAAAGAACCACCACAAAAAAATAGCATGCCACGACAGTCAGTAACAAACCATGTTTTCTTCCATTTTATTTACTGACTTACTTTGGCTGGAGGGGGATATATAAATAATAAAATTTAATTTCTATATTTAAAAACTACTATATATTTAATTCAGTCTGAATGCTTTGTATTAATGACATTTCAAAGACGAACAAATTTGTGAAATTCAGGGAGTTTTCAAAGTAACCCATCAAATTCAAGGATTTTTTCAAGGTTTTACAAAATCATGGACAATGCTATGCTATTGCCTGAAAAGTAATACCTAAGATATAATCCATACTAATTAAAGTAATAGTCAAAATAATACTGAAGACAACTGGTGTTTAAAAGCTAGTGTTTTATGGAATGTCATACAGACAACTTGTAATTACAAGCATATAGTGTTAACTTTTGCTATATTTGCTATTGAAGGAATCAAAAGTAATCGCCAAAATATTGTCATTTAATTTGATTCATTTTCTTTTCTAATACAAGAATTGCCTTGAACTTACTTGTAAGTTAATTCATAGGACTCGGGATGTATCCATGTCATGTCGAGTGGATTGGGTTGCAAACTGACCAGCTTTTTCTTCTTGGCTGTAGATTTGCTTGTGGCAGCTTTTCTTTTCCTTCCCTTCTTTTGTTCTCCTGCCTCAGTTTTAACCTCTGCATCTCTGCAAATCAAATTTTAAAGAAGGCAAGAAATGTGTTAATATAACACGGATGACCCAAAAAATATGAAACTAATGAACCAAGAACTTAAATCTAAAAGGTGTGATAACTGACACCAGTCATTAAAAAACCACCATTTCTATTTACATGCCTTTATAGTTGAGGGCCTTCAAGTTCTTCTAGATCTTTTCTACAATGAAGATAGCATCCCTGACAAGAGCCATGCATGAAACAGGTGTTTCTCTGGACATGGATGGAACAGTGACAACTGGCTGCTTGAGCATGGTGGGGATCATTATGACTTTCCTAGGTAAATATGTCGCTTGGGTGATTAGATCATTGATTCAGTCCAAGAAAACTGACACGTGACTACGGTGGTCATATATCACATTTTCATATACCTGGCCCATTTTCAGTTGGCAGTTGGAAAAGCACACAGCGGATGCCATATGGTCAGGCAGTATGGCCAGACAGCTGTCCATCCATCTGTACACGTCAAACTGCAGCTTGTCTGAGCCATCCAGCCATTCAAGTCAAATATTACACCTTCACATTCAGCAAAAATGTTGCCATGCACAGAGCATGGGGTATTGCATATTCACACCTCACAAGTGGAGATAGACATGACTCTGCACCCTCAAGCCCAATGGACAAAGTGATATTTGACTTAAGAATGTCATGCCTTGTAGACAGAATAATTGTTTATCGCAAAAGGGATTCCAAAAATTTCAACAATCTTGATAACAAAGCCTAATTGCTTAGAGAACAGCATGCACATGTCATACTCTTGGTTGTATGGTCTC
Organism: Sinohyriopsis cumingii; assembly: GCA_028554795.2. NCBI lineage: Eukaryota > Metazoa > Mollusca > Bivalvia > Unionida > Unionidae > Sinohyriopsis > Sinohyriopsis cumingii. The sequence continues at coordinate 150,721,684 of CM068824.1, forward strand.
TCATTCCAACTGTATTGAGATCTGGTGCTGTTTCTTCATTGGGGTGGGGTGGAGAGGGCATCACAACATCCCATGAGACTTGTGAATGATTTTGATATGGGGTATAAACTCAGCACTTCAAGCTGAGAAGAAATAGACAGAGCTCTCTTTTTGTGGCCCTTGAGTTGTTTCTTAAAACCATGTATTCTCCACCCATGCAGGTGTGAGGAAGAGCATCCGGTACAGTGAAGGCATGTTTTTTAGATGTCCTTCATGACTTTTAATCACTTGTATTTATTGCATCATTTTGTTATATCTGTACTGAAGAAGAGAATAAACAAAGTGCATACATGAAATATAGTTATAATTTGAGTAAATGCCTAAAAACAGTGCCTTGGAATATTCTACCTGTGAAAACAAATGGTATGATAATTTCAAAAAATATCAGTAAATTCACAGGATTTTTACAAAAATATTGTATGCACAATGTAGAACATTTTGACATACTATACCTATAAAAAAAAAGTGCGGATGATGAAGTTATAGAGTATAAATGCAATGCATGCAGGACATCTTTACAGCATGGCTGTGAAAATAAAAACCAGTTAAAACCAAGTGTAACAGTAATCCCCCAGCTAAGTAACAATGAAGGAGTTGCATCCCTTTATTTATTTAAATATATAGACAGTTGTTTTTTTCTCTCATTCTGGGAGGGCTGGATTCGAAGGTAACATAAAAGTACTGGATGGAGCAATATGGCTTCCAGAGTGAGTGATCACTAGCTCAGCCAATCAGAAGCAAGATCATCTTATTCATTAACTCGTGCAAGATCTTGACAGTGAACCCATATTCAAAGTTTTATCAAAAATCAGATCAGATATATTGCTTCCAAACTTGTAACAAGAAATTGTTTATGGTCAAATGACAAACTATGGATAATGCACAACACATAATGGACAAAGGGCTAAAAACTGCAGTACACAACTTAAAAGCTACCTTCCATGTACTAACCCTTGGTCATCCTGTGATTGATGCACATGCTCAAAATTGGCAACTAGATTATGTACCCTGATGAATCCTGCACACTGTTCAAAGGACTTTTCTCCAAGTCCAGTTACAGACATGAGCTGCTGTCGACAGGTGAAGGGGCCATTCTTCTCTCGCAGCTCCAAAATTTTCTGAGCCTTTTTATCTGACAGTCCAGCTACTCTCCTACAGGAAAAAAAAGTTATTTAAAGACAAAGAAAACTATTTGCCACAATGTCTGAATCCTTATTCCCAAAGTCACATATTGCATAAAAGTATGACATATGAAGAATAGCTGAAACCATAGGATTTGCGACATTATCAAGAAATGGAACCCCACTCCTTTTAAAGATGAGCAGTGATGGATAAGGGATAAAACTGGAATTTGTCAAGATGCCGAGCATGTACAACTTACATATTATTCCAAATGTACTTATCACTAACACTGCCCATATCAAAGTCTAAAAATACACTGGATCATGTTACCCTAACTATCTAAACTCTGTACTTTGTCAAATTGGTCATAATTTAAAAATGTTTATGTTGGTTCAAAATAGCTGGAAATCCACACACATAAACAAAAAAAATGGGGGTGTTGAAGATACTATGATCTATGGCTGTAAAAACAAAAATTGTGTGGGTACTAACAGATGGTCTGGCCATATTATAATAATGCTCCTCAGCCATCACAGCAAGTGTCTGAAGGAGGATCCATTATTTCATTAGTATTTCATGTAAAAGCAGCATCATTAAAGACCAAACAACATAAACCAAACTTCACAAAATACTATATAATATACATAATCTACTGCCAGTAACAAAAAATATAACTTAACTAATATATCAAACTGTGACAACAATGTAATTAAGTGCATGTTTGCTACTTGAAGACTGTTGCAAACATTTTGATAATAATATTTAAATTTTTAAACAAAAATCCAGTCTGCCCTTTCCAATAAGCTGCAGAAGCTGATGCCATGCAAAAAGAAATTAGCCTCTAGCACATCAGTATTTATTCCAAATAAAAACAGTAATTTCCTTAAGCACCTGGCTATTTATTGTGCTGGTAGAAAAAGAAAATAAACACCTGTTTAATCTTTCTTATTGTAAATAATCCTTTGAAAATAATTTAGGAAAGTTTGAATTGGGCATAATTCTGTTTTGTCAAACTGTCTGATCTCCATAAGAAAGGAACTCCTGGCTTGGAACTTTTTAATGGATTTGTACAAATAAGGACAACTCTGTCATGGTGAATCTGACAATTCATATCCTTTAGAGCTAATAATAAAGTTTATACTCTTGGAGCTGTTTCTGTGGCCAAAAAAGACAGTAATTTCTATCTCCAAACAAAACTGATATTGGGGTTGTGAGACTGCAAATGCCAGTATAAGATACTTAACTGGACTTGACACAAAAGTGTAACTGCATACAAAATACTTTTTGTAAGACAAAGGGCTTAAGCATTTTTGAAAGCACAAGAATGGGTAACAAACCAGTGGCTACCAAAGACTGAATATCTCTTAAACTTTTGTCTGCAGTCTGAACCCATTTGAATCCAGCCAATTCACTATAAATTTCCTCATCTACCTTTGGGGTGCACATTTGCTCACAATTTTCTAGCATCTTGTCTCAACAGGGTCCATACAGAATTCTGAATGATAAATTCAAAGACTTTACCCAAACTTTCAAAGACCACAAACATAGATTTCCAAGACCTATTTTCTTTAACATTTTGTATACAAGTTATTTAATATGAGAAAACAACAAATGCAAAATACTACAATATTGTTTAATGATGAAATGAAACTGAACAGGTCATCAAAAGAAAGAAACCAGGAGAACTCGACTACATTTGAATCTAACAACCTTGGACAATTTTATTTGTGATTAAGGAAAGAAATTAAAATGATTGGGTTTATTTCAATTTTCAAAGACTTTTAAAGACCTCATGGTAATCTGCTCAATTTTCCCAAACAATCAAGGCCTTGAAAATGCTACCTCAATTTTCCCAAACTGTCAAAGACCTTCAAAGACCATATGAACCCTGCTCAATCAACTACATCATTCAACATACGCTGACACGTACAGGCATTGTTAAGATCATTACAGGTCACACTGTGACCAGACTGTGATTCAAACATGGCCAAAGTCAAAGTGTCCTCAATCATTTTCATGTCAGAATAATCTGACACTATGATTAGTATCACCCTAGTTTTCAATGTTTCCAGTCTTAGTGCAGCCTCAGTGCTAAAATCAACCTCCCTGAAAGGAATAGCAAACACCCCAACCCCTCTGCTGCTGAGTTTTTGAGCATCCAATTGAAACAATTTGTCCAAATCAATAACATTTTCAGTATTTCTGGTTCACCAGAAATCTTTGCTATATCTGAAGAAGTGATATTTGTCTATTTCATTTATTTTACAAACTATTATATTATATAAACTTGGGCAACATTTATCATGTATCTGCCATGATCAACTGATATTTTTTGCTCTTATTTCTCCAACACAAGTCTATAAATCTAAGATTTACAGAAAATATGTGTCTGCAGTTCAAATTTCTGTACCCTATAAATAGGGATTAATTTGAAATATTTTTCTTTTTGTTATTCTATCTCATTTTCTACCATTGATTACCTAAATTATGTCTAAATCATTTTTTTTCTTCAACATTTAGAAAACTGTGTGCATTGATTGCATGCTTGAAAAATAAATGGAATCAGCAATAGGGCCTACTTGAAAAACACTTCATAATACTATACACCATGACATGTTATAACTGGTATATCCATATTTTTGCCATCTATCATCATTTAGAAATTTAAAAGGGAAAACAATAGCCAATTTTTTTGTTTTTTGATTATAAGCTGTGGCCATTAACTGCAAAACAATTTATCCTGAAATAAATTTGCTGAAGAAACAGATTTTGAACGTTCACATGGTGGCTGACAAAAACCATGAAAAATTCACATTTTGAACATTTTCTCTATAACTGACCTTCAGATGTAAATATTTGAACAACTGAAGTTCAGAACTCTTTCCATATGTTATATGTGTCCCAACTAAAACAAATCTTATCAATAAATTATATATCCTGGGTTGCAGGAAGATCTATTACACAAAAGTGACATAACTCTATCACTAATAAAGCCTGAGTAATGTTAATATTACAGATGGTAAAACTTGACATGAGGCTGGTGGAAGCATGCAGCAACATTCTGTAAAATTGACACGAGGAAATTCTTTGAATATCTAGCTGTTTAGTTACTGTACCTGAGAAGATGTTTGCTACAGGTGTTGATGTCTACCCCAACAAAGCTGACACACTCCTCTACAGTTGAGTCCAGAGCTTTTTTTAACTGGGCCTGGGGCATGTCATGCTGAAGTGACAATTATTAAGTTGTTATTAAACAGGTGTGCTAAAATATATTAATCTCTGAACAATCATAACTACTTATTCATTTCCATAATAAAAAAAGAACATTATACACTCAATATCAAGACAGCGTCCAGTCACACAACATCCCATTTAAATGCTTCACTCATTTCTTCAGACTGCTGCCTCTGAAATGAACAATGTTCCCACAGCTTATATGTTTCCCAGGCTATCTGGTACCAGCTGAATCAAGTGCAACAGTTCAGGCAGCACACTGGTTATGTTTATCCAAAGTATATGCTGTCAATTGCTTTAAGAAAAATCAGTGATGGGTTCATCTTTACTGTTCAACCACTAAGTTTAGACTGAGGTATTTTTTTACATTTTTTCATTGACAGGTTCTTTTTTGCCACTTGGTACAAGCTAAGTAACTAACATCCAATAAAGTATAAGCCTTTACAAACATATTTGTTGCCTGCCTTAATGGTAGTGCTTGGATTGTTCTTAAGTGCAGAATTATATATTAATGTAACTGTTCTCAAACAGAGTTGTCAAAACTCAATCATGAAAATCTGCAATCACCAGCCTAAATATCTGCAATTTGCAACCAAAAAAAGCTTTATAACAATACATTTTTGATAACTTTGGATATCAAAATGGAAACTGATGAAGCTATATTTTTTACTTCTTAACTTGCTGAGATCATGTGTCACAGACAAGTTAGCTTGTTGTGACACTAGACTGGTCTTCATACCTTCTACATAAGAAAACAAACCAATATGGAACTGTCTATGAACTAACCAGTCTCAGACCTGCCAACCCTGACGAGATTGTCTCAGTAAGGCAGTTGATTTTTTTTCATAAGTTTGACTGGTTTTTAGTAAGGTGTAACAAAATATCATAAACTGCTCATTGTAAAGCTGGAAAATGTATTTAAAAGGTCAGAATTTGAAACATGCAGCATCGGTAAACATTATGTTCAACTGAAAAATGTATAAAGTACATGCAGACCTTATGTACCACTGCTACAAATGCACAAACTTCAGTTCCAAACCTATGCAGCTCAATAACTATCTCTCAACTTGATGTAATTCTTGGAATTTTTTCCATTTCACATGACAACAGCAATCATATCTCCCCCACGAGACATACTAAAATTGACATGTAATGTCCAATAAAAGTAATTGTGTTCTTTCCAGCTTTTATTAACAAGAATCTGAATATTCCTTTTTATTATTGTGCTGATTATTAAAACTTTTTAAGAGGCTTATTTTCCTTTTGGTCTTTAACATGCATGGCTTGCTTGATGACATTTTAAAAAAATTCTATGATCAATAGTTTGATCATGCAGACACTTTGCATGAATATATGCAGCTGAAAACATCTGAGGTACTGCTGTAAAGTCAGTCTGGTTCCCTGACTAACTCCACTAATTCTAATATGAAAACTCAATCCAAATCAAACATGGATGAACTAATTATCCGGATTTTTTTGGCAACAATCATTTTTCCATAGTTTTTGCTTTTATTCCATAAGTCTGTATTTTAAGAGTCATTTTCGTAAGACTTATTGCAAAATTGTAATGGTTGGCAGGTCTGCTGTGTAAGAGACAAATCTAACTGATAAGGATTTGGATCGACAATTCAAAAATGTTTATGGCAAGTACCAAAATGATCCATACTCATCCTCAAAATATTTCTGGTCAGAACTCAAAAATTAAACTCATGATCAGTTCAGTTATGACTCAGTTTGTATTCATTTCTGTCATCAAGTGGTGGTGGAAAATTGCCCGTATTTTTCCTGACTTTCATCAATATTTGCATAATTCAAGGACTTTCCACCAGTCAGAAATAATCTATAATTTCACCTGAATTTTTCTCCCTGTTTCTCTGTAGCATGGGAACCCTGTACATATGCCTGGCTTATGCTTCATTCTTATAAACTAAGGTAAAATTCTTTTTTATTATTTTCCTAAGATGATTTTTCCAAGCATGCTATTGCTAAAACATTTGTTAGATATTGTAAGCTTTCTTTGTGTTGTCTTAAGTCGTTTCTTCATGAATTGTCTCTATAAAAAAAAAAAATCACCTCCTGACTTTTATGTCCAGCTTTGAGTAAAAAGGAAACCAATTTTGTTCTTCAAGTTTTCTGGCAGTAACTATGTACACCATAAAAAGCAGTGATAAAGCACAAACTCTAGACATTGTAAAGGTGCAAAATTTAGAAAGAAAGAGTAAAAGAGGGAAAAAATTGTGGAAGACAAATGGAAAAGTTGAAATTATGCACACTTTTTACTTAAGACTACAATGAAATGGAAAAAACTAAAGAACAAATACAGCTATTTACTCACATATATCAGCAACAGAATGGATTTGTGAAATCTAACAAAATAATTAGCTTAACATGCAAATATATTCAAAAATATCTGAAAACAAAATAACTTGATCCTAATTATGCTTGATTCTAGCAAATAATGTACTACAATCACTTACTGATTGGAAAATCTAACTGGCCACTTTGAAATTATTAATTTTATTTTCACCGTTCCTTAAATGTTGAATAAACTTGTATTTATGAATACTCCAAGTGAGCCTGAAGTCAATTATTATGTTACAAACATACAAAATCATAACTTATAAAATCCTCAATATTCAAGACCAGCATTCTTACAAAATCAAAACTAATTTGAAAAAAATAAAATAAATTACAAATCCATCATAAAAAGCCTTTTAGTGACCCAATAACATTTATTCAAGTTTCCAAGTCATTATACGGCTATGGAATTGACATTCTATATGTGACTTTGTGAGCTTGCTTGATTCAGATGTACCATTTTGACACCACTGTCAAGTCATTTACATCATGACAGGTCATGTAGCTAGCTAGTTGCTAACTTTGGAATATAGCCATTTGTCAGGAACTAAACACAAATACTTAACTTATATTAATAGTATAAAATGTAGGTCACAGTAACATCCTTTCATTGGAAGGGTGTAATGCTAACAGAGATGTATCCAATTATATATAGACAAATGCACAATATTTCAAGAGGACTAAATTACAGTTTTCTCTTTAGAAAGGTAGTTGCTATAAGTAGCTGATTGCACAACCTGGTTTGACTGCAAATTTATTTACACAAACTTTTAACCTGATCAATGTCTCACCTGATACTGACCGACTCCAATATGTTTTGGTTCTATTTTTACAAGTTCTGCCAAGGGGTCCAAGAGTCGTCTTCCAATTGATACTGCAAGCAAAAAACAACAGGAGGAAGGTGAGCAATTTGCTCATATATATACCCCAGCCTATACTGCACCCCAGCTGAACCTTTTGATGAAGACAAGTCCAATCCACCAAAAAAGGGCATATATCGTATGAAAAAAGTGCAAATACATTCATTGGTCAACATGAGTATCTTCTGACAATGACCATAATGTGTACTAAGTTTCACTGTAATGCACAAAACTCTGTCAAATGATGCATTAAGCTGTTTAGTCGAAAAGGGGCAACAACTCTTAAATGATGATCATAATAAGATTTTGTCAACATGGAACGTATGCATTTGAGAAGTTCAGAAGTATGGTCTGATGTACCGAAGACAGTATGATCTACAGTTCAGTTTCAGAAACAGACATTCCAAACTCCAAGGAGATCAATGACTTCTTATTAAATCTCTCAATCTATGTGCAAATTTTCAACAAACACAATGGCAGCATTCATCTCTCCTGCCATGAGCAATTGCACATGATTCATGTCTAATAAAATGTAACTGTCACCTTCCATGGTTTTTTCCTGCCATGCCAAGCCAAGTCTCTGAATATTTTTTAGACTTCTGTTCAAATTGTCTGGACTTTAAAAGACTGATTGTCCCATTCACCTTTAATGTGTTTTCATGTGCTGGATGACAGGAACATGAGTAGATTCAAGCATCTGAGGTACCCCTGGAAAGTTAGTTTGGTTCCATAACCAACTCCACCAAGTCTAAAACCTGCATTCAAACCAAACAGAAAAGCGAACAATTGGATTATAGTCTGAATATACCTCCCCGTTTGTTTGTACCCCCGTACCGATTTTTAAAAAAAAAAAATCTTTAATGTGATAACAAATGGACAGAACTTAGTTCATTGATTTATAATTTCATACCTTCTTATGACATGGGGGGGCCTTAACACCGTTATCGTCTGTGTTTCATACCGAATGGAAGTTTTCAATGTAAAAGACAACCTTGCTCGCTGGTCATTTCCAGTTCCTGGACAAGTCCATTTTCAGTGAAGGGGTCGATGCACAACTACACATGTATGTTCACAGAAGGTAAATATTATTTCATCTACTTCCAATATTTACACTGGCGAATCAAACAAAGGAAAAGAATGATAACAAATTTGCCTTTCACAAGGAATTAACAAGTGGTGTAATTTCTATGTACATGTGTGCAAAGGGCTAAAACTCTCAACTCTCAACCTAATGGTAATTTGCAGAACAACCCAGCAGTTACCAAATAGAATGAACTACATCACTGTGTTGTCTGTGGAAAATAGACTCGCCCATAGTGTATGTAATGTGGCACTGTGTTAGTATGGAAAGTCTATCGGGGATTTATACAAAAACTTTAGATGATGATGATGATTGAAATTTTTGTACTTATTTGTTATTGTTCTGAAAGTTCATAGTTTAAGGGTCATTCCAGTGAGCCTTACAATAAAATTACAAGAGTTATCAGTTCTTAGGATGGATACACATATGGACATAAGGACTGCTACATGTCATCGCCTCTGCAGAGACTTGGGTATACAAATATTTTTCAGATTTATCATTTCTGGATTTTAGTAGTAACCATTGTGACACATTGTCCTACTAAATAACTGTATATCTATCAACAACTTTATAACACTTTATCTCTCCTTGTGCTAAAGTCAGTATGAAATATCTGAACAAATCTGCCAAGTTTTTTCTAAATACATAATTGAACTATTATTAAGTAATTGCATCAGTTTCCTTTAGTCAATGAATCCTGAAAAATATACATGCTTTGGAAGATTTATAGCTCTGAAGTTTTTATTTTAAAAAACTGTTAGCAGAAATGAAACTTAAGCAGACTTTGTCGATTAAAAACCAATAAGTCCCAAGAAAGGTTAAATGGTAATTTGGTGTCTCACCTGCAATCTATGTGACAATGAATCAATCTTAAAAAAATTTTAACACGACACTTTATTGTAGCAAATATACATGCTTGCAAGTCGAACTGCAATCGGCACAGTCCCGGATCTGCCAGCTCATTATAACCCACATCTATTCTCGCATAATGCACTGGCTTGATCTTTACAAGTCATTGTGGGTAACCTTTTGCAAGGTGTTATGGCTATGACAGGTATTAGGTTATCATCTGTAAAAAGTTTTTATTGATTCATACACAAAACTACACATTTTCATTCTAAGTTGACCAATAGAACGAGTTTGATATGGTGTAGTGATACAGTGACACTGTTTGTCCAAGATATGTTCAAAAACTCATCAAACAAAACACGAAATGGGGTTCCATAATTAATACATACTCCTTTTAAGCTCTCTAAAATTATTAGCTTTATAGCATCAGTGAAATTAAAAAAGAATTGATATATATAAAAGTCTGATTCACTATGATCAAAAATGCTGACACATGGACATCATCAAAGACACCAAAGTAGTTCCAATCTGGGTGTGTGAAATATGGATTGCTCAGATCAATCATGTCAGATTCAATGGGTAGGTAATATTGTGGGTGAACTATTGCAAATTAAATTTAACACCATACCAGTTTTGCACATGATGTCCTGCACAAACTTACCCACAATGAGTTAAAAAAAACTGGCTGATTTGTCCATGAATTAGCATGTTTGCCATTGTCTACTTCAAAACATGTTTCTGACTAACTTATTGATCTCTCTCGCTGTCAAATTTAGCAAAGATCATTTTTAAGCTTAAGCATTTCTGCTTGGAAGACAGAAAGTGTATACTTAATCAAGCATTTTGAAAATGACTATAGTATGTACGGTCAAAAAGGAGTTTGAAAAGTTTCATACAGACCTGCACCTCGCAGAGATGGGTCCATACCAGGCAACTCTTTTTCTGCTTCATCTGACACACTGTAGATAGAAGCCCCACTCTCATCTATGATGCTGCAATAAGTATTAGACATATGAACAACTACTCGTGTAAAATGACTTCCCAACAGTATATTAAGGTCAATACTGTTCACCCGTAATAAAAACAACTGAAAGAATACACAGATCCTAATCTGATAGCACATTTTGAAATAGCAGATCTGGTTCTACAATGTACTTTATAAATGGGCAGGTACAATATTTGGTAAAGCTTATGACACAATCTCAGTGAAAACTAACAACATTTAATGAACCTTACAACACAGTCTCAATGAGATCTAACAATATTTAATGAACCTTACAACACAGTCTCAATGAGATCTAACAATATTTAATGAACCTCACAACACAGTCTCAATGAGAACATGATAATATTTGATCAAGCTTACAACACAGTCTCAATGAGAACATGACAATATTTAATGAACCTTACAACAGTCTCAATGAGAACATGACAATATTTGATCAAGCTTACGACACAATCTCATTGAGAACATGACAATACTTGGTAAAGCTTATGACACAATCTCAGTGAGATCTAATGATATTTAATGAATCTTACAACACAATCTCAATGAGAACATGACAATATTTGATCAAGCTTACAACACAGTCACAATGAGAACATGACAATATTTGATCAAGCTTACAACACAGTCACAATGAGAACATGACAATATTTGATCAAGCTTACAACACAGTCTCAATGAGAACATGACAACATTTGATCAAGCTTACGACAGTCTCAATGAGATCTAACAATATTTAATGAACCTTACAACACAGTCTCAATGAGAACATGACAACATTTGATCAAGCTTATGACACAGTCTCAATGAGATCTAACAATATTTAATGAATCTTACAACACAGTCTCAATGAGAACATGACAATATTTGATCAAGCTTACAACACAATCTCAATGAGAACATGACAATATTTGATCAACCTTACAACACAGTCTCAATGAGAACATGACAATATTTGATCAACCTTACAACACAGTCTCAATGAGAACATGACAATATTTGATCAAGCTTACGACAAAATCTCAATGAGAACATGACAATATTTGATCAAGCTTACAACAAAATCTCATTGAGAAATGCTGACAACATTTGGTAAAGCTTATAGCACAATGTGAAATGCAGACTGTTTGGTAAAGCTTTATGAAAATCTCGGTGAGATAAAGAGACAATTTTTAGTAGAGCGTATGATAATCTAAATGTGAAATTGAGTATTTGGTAAAACTTATGACACTCGATGCAAAACACACATGCTATTTGGTAAAGCTTATGATACAATCTCAATGTGAAAAAGTGATATATTTGGTAAAAGGTATGACACAATCTCATTGAGAAACAGAGATAATTTATGGACTCATGTTGGGATCATACAATTTGCAAACTTTCAGCCTGAACTTGAAATATTTTTTTTTTATTCAAAGGCAAAAAACTAAGGATTTGAATTCTTTCTTACTGTTCAACATATATTGTTAATTACAATCTGTATTAAATGCTAATGACTTTTAAAAAACTTCACCAAAATCTGACAGGTTTTCCCTTTGTAATCGTGATGTCATAAGTATCTGACTAAATTGTGTCTAACATCAACCTATCACCTAGATTCATTTGCTCTTGTAAGACATCATGCTGAACAAAACACATGTAAGACAGAAACAGTTTTTCAAACTGCATATGAATTCCAACTTTGAAACTGACCATTGAAAAACAAATCACACTCCTAAACCCAGCTTGAACAATAAAGGCTTAGTTTTGGTGGAATGTGTGGAAAAAGAATTTAGGGTATATAACCATCAAAAGAAAATCCATACCAGGAAAGAAAGGCAAAATGGCGAGCTGTCATGGTGATAAGTTGTGATTGAAAAGAGGTTAAACAATAAACTTTAAAACATCTATATAAATAAGTGAGGATACATACAAAATGATAACTAGTGTACATACTCGCTTATAACACAAGTCCAAGTGCTAACTGCACAGATCAAGATCTGCCTTCGCATAATGCACCAGCAGATCAGCATCTTTGTGGATTGCAATATGACCCAACTTACGATTATATATAATAACAAATGCAATGGTATATACCATACTGATTAAATCAACTTTACAACAGGTGGACAGATCTGACAATTATCTGAATGACACTTAAAATGTTTATGATGTTGTAGACAAGACAATAAATCGACATGATGCTTACAACATAGCTGGCAAGCCCCAAGTACAAAAATACTGACTCCTTATCACAAAAATACTGACTCCTTATCACAAAAATGCTGATTTTCAGGAACAAAAACTGATTTTCAAAATTTTAATGCATATGTAACTATTTACAACATCTACACAACCTCCACAGCATACGGTATGGAGATTAGCACCAAAAAAAAACAACTGATGACAAACAACACCAGTGGCATCAGTGCAGAAATAAAGGTCAGTGGACAGAAGCTGGAAAGAGTCACAAGCTTCAAGTACTTGGGATCAATTATCACAGATGAGGGCTCCAAACCTGAACTACTCTGCAGGATTGCCCTGACAACAGTAGCAATAACAAGGTTGAGACCAATATGGAAAGATACCAACATTGCTTTTGGTTCCAAAATAAGGCTGATGCGCTCAACTGTCATATCCATCTTTCTGTATGCTTGTGAAACATGGATACTCACATCAGATCTACAAAGAAGGATTCAAACCTTCGAAATAAGATGCTACCATGAGATCTTCAACATCTCATACATTGACCATGTAACCAACGAAGTCCACAACAGGATCCAATGAGCCATCAGATCCTTTGAAGACCTCTTGACCACTGTAAAAAGCATAAACTGAAATGGTACAGTCATGTCTCAAGATCGTCTGGACTGGCAAAAACAATCTTGCAAGGCACAGTGCAAGGGTGCAGAAGAGGCAGACACAAAAAGAGGTAGACAGACATGGAATTTGGAGATTTTCATAGGGAAGTAGAGAACAATGAAAGATGGAGAGAACTGGTTGTAAAATCAACTGTGATGCCCCAATGACCTCTTGGGTTAAGGGATTGATGATGATGATGATGACAACCATCAGCAGAGTACAACAGTACCTTACTTAATTACTTAATGTCAAAGATGCATGTGTTGCACTCTTGCACCTTCTGAAGAGGCACCGTTGTTCCATTCAGGTGCCCATTTAGAAGGTGCAAGAGTGCAACACACACTCAGAGACAGGCTGTTTATAGGAGCCTTTTCTATGCCTTTGTTTTGTGTTTTTTTCAATCATTATCGATTCCAATGTACTATCTTTCATTGACGATCTGAATTTGGTGTGATTTTCTTACTGAACTGTTTTCATTCTAGCACATGAGTAATCCTTTACAATTTTACTATCTGGAAAACATGTGCAAAATAAATCGCCAGCAACACTAGTAACTCAAAGAGGTGGGTTCATTTCTAAAAGAAATTTAATAAACCGAATTTTGATCGAAATACATCAAGGTTCTCTCTGGTATTTATATATGTTGTATGTTCAAGCTGAGTTGTTGATGATGAAATAGCAAGCTGATGTTTATTAGCTTTTTCATTCTCTTGTATGTCAAGGGCGCCTCCATGCTCAATAGTGAAATCACATTACATGATTTGCAAAACATAAAGTTTTCTACTTTACTAGATGGTTTCACAAATCTGAACAAGGTGGCACAATTATCCTTCCAGTTCTTTTGTCTTGTCTTTCCTGGAGAAAACTCAAAATATTCTGCTTTCCTTTTCAACATGATTAGAACTTGAATATTACAAAGATGAGATACAGTGATAGCAGCAACTGTTTGCGCATTCCAATATAGTGGTTAAAGACAGGCATGATAGTCTCGATTTCGAATGAACCAATCATATTTTAGAACTCTGTTCCTATATTCATATGATACATTTCTATCAGAATGGAACTGAGTGCCTGTTCTAAACAGAAATTGCAAGGAAATTTTTAATTACTTTTTTTTAAAACAAGAAAAACATTCACCTGTTATCAGGTCCAAAATATGGGACAAAAACGAAAGAAGAAAAAAAACCTGCACACTTGGCAGCTATGTTACTATCAATATCAATTATACTATCATCTCTACTCATGTGCAAGTCAAATACAACTGCAAGGCTGACCAAATTTTGTTTTTCTTTCAGTTGTCCAGGACAAGTGGTTTCAGAAAATGAATTTGTCCAACTTACTTTTCATTTGTCCCAAAACTGAAATCTCTTGCCTAAATTTTGTAAGATGCATGCAATTTAAAACTAAGAAAGAAACAATGAAGGAACAAACAACTTAATTATTTGTTAATACAATTTAATTTTTCAAAAACATTGGTTGATGTTATACTTTTGACTACATCGTGTATATATGTTTACCAGCTGGATTTTGAAAAATATGTTCATGTACATGTCTGCCTCCTGAACAAACATTTTTATAAAAAAATTTTGTCTCATTAAGTTTTGAAAAGGCCTTTGTTAGTGGAGTTTAGCAACTCTAACCTCTGGGATTTTCCGCATATGCTTTCTAGTGTCATGCATATCCTGTACTGACCTGGGCCTTGTGAGGTCAAGAAATGTTATATATCCTGTACTGACCTGGGCCTTGTGAGGTCAAGAAATGTTACGAAACTTTGTTAGTGCAATCCTGAATGTCAATTCCACTGACAAATACCCTGGATGAATTTCAACCTGTGCCAGTTTTGGGATATTGTTTGCAATAACTGCAAAACAACTTTCCTTCAGAATCAATAAATTCAATCCAGGGAAAACAATCAACCCAATGTAGTTGAAAATGTATCTGGCTCTTTGAAGTGTTATACTCATCTGCTATGACATATTCTGGTTTGTGTCACTTTGGATAAACAGTTAGTCACACTCAGTGGCAGTCTGACTTTTTATCCCTCCACTTTCACACAAATTTTCCTTCTCCAAATCTCCTTATTTACCTTCCTTGCAAAAATAATTTAGCAAACTCATCGTATCCAAAATAAATATCAGCTTACTTCTAAAATGATCATAGCATACATTTTGTCTTTCAAATATGAACTGAGGATGCTCGTTAATTAGCATAATTATTTTGCTTCAAATGCAATACCACATAAGAAAGGTAATCCTCTCTATAATCATATAAAAATTAAAGAATCATTACTTTAATTTTATCAGTTCATAAAGGAAACCAACACTAATGTTGGTAAAGGACAATTCATTAATTACAGTGACTTTTTGGATTAAAATCAGAATGAGCCAACTGAGAATCTGGCTTGAGTAAATACAATAAAAGAAAACTGCTGACAGTGCTGCTAATTAATCATACTAGCTTTGTCTTATATAATTTAATTTGCCAATCATTACCAAGTGGTAATGATCACAGCAAAGATGGAGTCAAGAATTTTCTTAAGTGTGTGTGTGTGTGGGGGGGTCCTCCACACCTACGTCCTGAGGGAGGACAATGCCAAGTGGTAGCTGATGAGAAACAACATTATTACATTATTAGTATAAGGTATATGTATACCAAGTTTAAAATGAGCATTTAGTTACTTTACATCACTTCTTGGACAACAAATATATAAGGTATCTGCGTAATTAATTTAGTTTGCTGAGCTGATAAATATTATTCGTAGTGGACGAGTGCCGACTATTTCCGTGTCATCAGCTTGGATGACATCTTCAGTTTGCATCAGAATATGAGATTTCCTCTTGCTCTATAGCAGACAATAATACCGTAAAGATATGTTATCTTCTGTTTCGACATTCCCAAAACTCACTGCTTGTTTTACTCTATAAATTTCCTCTATGGCTGATCAATGGATCAGTTTGTTATACCCTTCTAGGAGACAATAAAATCTGAACCCCTGGATAGTTTAAGCAAAAACCACAGCAGATCTCAGTTATATGAATGCTTGTATTCAAACACTTAATCTACCTTAGTACAGCTTGACTGAGATATGGCAAAATGGATGACCAAGACTTGACAAACCTTTATTTTAAATGTTTGTGTTTTTTAAAAAAACGTGCACATTTGGTACAACAAACTGCAGGAACTGCAAATAATTTGCATGACCTTTCCCCCCATTGGTTTTAAGAAATTGGATGACTAGTGATCATTGTTACAAGAAACCTGCAATCTCATGGTCAGGCAGCATCTGTCACTCGTATGTATAATACAGGATGTAAACGGTATACATGGAGTGGGGTTGAATCAAGCATTCAGTTTGCCTGGAGGGCATTAATAGCCAGATAAAGCTAGATATGGTGATTTAAACACAAAAATTTAAATACACGCCTGCTTTTTTCAAAATAGGAAAAAAAAGCACTTGTCCTAGACTATTAACTTGGCAAAATTTTACTTGTCCAACTTCGTAAATAATTAGTCGGGGGCATCGGGCCATGGGATTTTATCAGCTCCAAACCACAAACTTCACATCCAGACTCAGGTCTGCCTCTGCATAATGCACTGGCAGATCTGGATCTATGCAGGTTGTTGGGAGTAGTCAATAGAACAAACAACATAAACCCTGATCTTCTGCTACATTATGTGATGGCAGAAAAGGGTTTATGTTGTTTTCAGATCGACAAGACTTATACAGGAGTATATATGTGACACCACTTTACTTACCTATACTTCATGTTAAGTTTTTCCTTCTTGATAAGGTCTGATACATAGGCCTCTGTTTCTCTACAAGCAACACCATTTCCTACCGCAAATACATCACATCTGAAATGATGATGCAAGAACAAAAAACTCTCTTTAATATCCCTACACTCAACAACAATGAGTCTAGCCTGAAGTAGTATGGTCTTTTGTCATAAATATACTTAGGACTGATCCATTATACATGGGATCCAGGGAAGGCACTTTTAGTGTACAATAGTCACCCACATATGCAATTTAGAATTTTGTGTTGTTTTCATATGAACTCTTTGGGTAATCTGAGTACCCTGGTATATATTTTCTTAAAATGTGCCTTCCTTGGGTACCATGTATGTATAAATGGAATAGCCCATAAAATTAACCTACATTATTATTTTTAACAGATGGAAAACAGTTTGAAATATATGTAATAATTAACCTTTGGTTCTAAAATGCAAAAAGAAATTTCATGGTAACAGGAGTTAAATGAAGGTTGCTTTTAAAAACCAATATCATAGAACAGCCTCAGGAATCTTTTATACTGATGGTTACACAAATTGTAACCATCACTAAAAAGTTTATGCATTAAATAGGCAGATCAAAAAGCGAATCAAATGCTATCTCTTGGTTGTATCACTTTCAAAGCACCTATCATAGGATTCCATTTTCTAATCAAACACAACCAGGATTCTATTTTCCAATTAAACAAAACCAAATACTGTACCTAAATTTAAAAATGGCAGACATTAGCTTTGCCTTCTCCTGCTGAGCACTGGCATTTGAAGAATGTATATACACCACATCTGTATGTAGAATCTGCCCTGGAATACATAAATGACCTTATAAAAATCATCCATAACCACACACATTTGCTTTCTAACTTACCATCAATACCTGCTTTTACATCAAAGACAACTGCAAACTGCATGTACCCAGACCTGCCAGAGCATAATGTGCCAGCAAATCTGGATCTATGCACTTTGTTCAGAATAATCATTAGGACAAACAATACAGACCTTGATCTGCGATGGCAGATCAGGGTCTATGTTAGACCTGACTTCTTAAGTATGTATATACGGTAAAAAAAATTTAAAAGAAATATTAGTCTATTGGGAAAACAAGTACTGCCTTTAGATATGCATAATAATTACATGGGGAACAATGTGTGTAACAATGCACCCTAAATAAGGGTAGTGATATGAAATGTTTGCACAAGTATTTGCTAATTACAGTTTTTCTAGCAACCTTTATATAAAACTAGGGGTAAAGTGTACAAATCTTTTACAAATAGTAGGGAAAAGTATGGAAAAATAGGAAAAATGGTATGAAATTCATGTATATAACTGAAAAAATAAAACCTTTACCTGACCCACCCTTGTAAACCTGAACAAAAGCATGCTCAAACTCACATACTAGCTGACTCTTTAGTCCAGACTGACCCTACCTTTTTAAGCACCCCAATACACATCACAAAGGCCATATCGAAACTTGCTTTGCTATGGCCATTTATGCAACATGTAATCAATATTCAACATAAAATTAAAAAATGTTAGGATAGTAGGACCATTTTGGAAAAAGTAGGGAAAAATAGGGAGTCCAACAAAAAAGTTGGAAAATTTGGCCAGGTAAAGTAATGTAATTAGAAACCTTAATTATTAATTGTCTGAGCCACACAATAATGTGTCATGTGATGGATCTCCTTTTCATATTCCTTCAAGTAACAAATGTTCTAGAGAACAATTAATTGACTGAACTTCATTAAAATTTTCTTGAAAACACAAAGATTGTTTAAATGTAAACTTAAAATAAACTGGCCCAATCCTAATATAAAATACTGCAAAACCATGCAGAATTTCGAATTTTTGCAATATAAACCTGAAATATTATTCCCAATTGATAAAACTTTTGTTCCAAAATGTGCTGACCTGGCCCTATAACCAGTCTCCCCACCATAACACTCCTGAACAATGACAAGTAAAAAGACTGAAGAAAACATAAATCAGAGAGATAACTATTACTAAAAACAGGCTTGCTCTTGAAATGCGGAAGGAAACTATTTGTCTGGATGATTTTAAAGTCTGGATAATTATCATCGTGTAAGTGTTATTTAACTGTAATGGGTAAATGCTAAAGTTTTGGAAAACTAGAGTTGACGATGAGTTAGAGTTAAATACATCCACTAATCACAAACAAATATATTTTCAGCATGTTGAAAACATCCCAAAAAGGAGATTAGAGTGGTCAAGTTCAGGTCGAAAAAACACATTCAGCCTACAGTCCATGCAGAATGCAGCTTTGACAGCAATATGTTGCCATGATTACCATGAATGGCATATTAATGCCCAGCCTGTGTTTAATAGTCCTCTATGTAAACATTAGGAGAAGGTTGACTTGAGGTTATAGACCACTCACTGACCTTAACCTTTATCACAGGCATGTGGTCTTACAGCACAGAAACCACTAGTTTCTTGTAAGGCTGGCCATGACCTGACACAGACCTTTATGTGCCAAATTCTCCCAATTTTCAGCAGTAATAAAGAATGGTTAGAGGTATATTACTTCAGTGAAGTAACATGAAACAACATCAATATTAGAACTGGGTCACATTGTGTTTAAGTTGCTTATGGTTTAATGTCATTTTTCAGCACATGATTGGCTATACAAGGCGGCCAGTATAACTGGTGGAGGATATACCAGGGAAACCCCACCACCCCAAGAACCACCAGCTCATGGGAAACCACTGGCAAGCTTTCCTCACATACCCACACTGGCCAAGCCCAAGACTCGAACCCAGTCAAACAGAGGTGAGATGGCAGTGATTGGTAAAGGTGAGTGCTTTAGACCACCTGGCCACCCAGGGTCATCAGGTCACATTTTGCAGACAAGCTTTTGGGAAGACTTGTCAGCAATGACAATACATGTACAGAATGAGAAAACTGTCATAGTTTTACATATAAGATGAAAAACAAACACCTAAAATGCAACCAGAATACATTATTTGTATAAGAAAACATTGAAAAATTATCATGAAAGCATTCTTTATAAGCAAGCAAGGATATCAAGACCATTAATGACAAACATTGACAGATAACAAGACAAACATTTAGACAAACTGAATCCTTCAAAGTAAAGGCCTAAAAGAATTCTAACTAAGCTCTGGCAAAAAGGCCAAAAAAACTGGCTATACCTATGCAATCACATTAGTGATTAATGTACACACTGATATAAACATCAACAAGAGTATCAAAAACATATATCATCTGCCCAACATCTCAAATCATTTTGTTTAAACAATTTTTCTTCTTTCAGTCTGTGTGACCTTAACCTTTGACTTATTGACCCCAAAATCAATAAGTGCCTTCCTCGTCTTTTATGCAAGCCATCCACAAAATAATGTCATGGTCTGTACATGAGACTAAAATTTTGTGGAAACATGTTTCCTTCTTTGAATCTGTCTCTGACCTTGACCATCTACACAATTTAGTAAAAGGATATGGTGCAGAGCTTGAGTAGTTTTGTGGAAGTCAAGTTTCCATCAGTCCCAGTAACTCTGAGCCTTTTTGTGACCCAAAAGTCAATAGGTGTATTTCTTATGTAATATGCAAGCCATAAACAAAGTTTTATCAAGGTATCTGGTATATACGTCAAGTGATTCTCTGGAAACCATTTTCCAGTCCCCGTGATCCTGACAACTCCAAAATGACAGATTTATTCTTTGTCCGAATGTAAGCTAGTTATAAAGTCTGGTATCAGCAGATAGTGGAAACCCCAAGTTATTGTGCAGAAATGAAATAGGAAGAAGACAAACTGATGTACAGGTGGAAAACATCATAACACAGTAGGAATATAAAAGAGAAGCAAAAAGTATTTGCTAGCATACAACATGAAACTAAACCATAATATTACCAGTTGGGGAGATAATTGCAATTTTACAGCCATTCTTAAAGCCTGGATCCAAAGCTAAAATGGTCAGACCTTTGATAGGAGGTGTTAGTAACAAATTCTTCAGATTAGCAGCAAATACATCGATGGACGCCTTTTCTGCTGTCTTTGTTAGATTTGATCTGGTGGAGAGAAAAAACAGGGAAAGGATGGAATTACTGGAAGTGTAAGACAGTATTTTCTGTACATGATCTGTAAATAGTTTGAAAATACTCCTTTCTTTTCAGCTGAAAAATCATTTCAAAAGTACAATATGTCATCTATAAACATTATCTACACAACAGAGGAATAATTTTGGGAAGTGACCCACCTTCCCTATGTTATTTATTTTCTCATTAATGAAGAAGTAAAAAGTTAAAATTACTGGCAAAGAACAAGCCGTGAATGAACAGCTGTAACTTGTTAGTGAGTACTTCAGCCAGATGAAATTACTTTTAGAAAAGTAAAATAATAGAACGTTCTAAATGTGATTTGATTTCATCATACAAAATAGAATTGATTATTCAAGAAATCAATCCACTACTACATAGGCCAAGCAAACAAAAGTCTCAGTATGTGACAGAAAAACTAACAGTTCCTTGAAATATAACGAAAAGTTGTTTGGTAAAAGTTAATTGGTTTTCGCTCCTCACTCATAAGTTTTAACAAACTGCATGTTATGCAATGGCAGATCTGGGTCTGTTCAGCTTGCAGCTGGACTTATAAGAGAATATGTGTGGTAAATTGTCATTTTTTTTCTTACTTTACTAACTTTAAAGAATATAACAGATAACAGTAACAAATAATCCATGGTTTCCAATAATCAGCAGTGAGAGAAAACTTCTTTTTATTACTTATCCTGAATTGAAATTGTTAATGTATGTCAAAATTGTCATATTTTTCTTTCATGTTGTATATATAATCCAGAAAAATTACAAAATGTCTTTAACTCTGCAAAATTTGCAATATATTCCAGAAAACAAGACAAGTCCTTTACCAGCCTTATTCTACTACATGTACAGTACCATATTTGCTTCTGTAAGACCCTCACCTGACTACTTATACTACTACATATATTGTAATTGCTTCTGTCACACCCTCACCTGACTACTTATAATACTACATGTAACGGCTTCTATAAGACCCTCACCTTACTACTTATACTACGACATGTATTGTAATTGCTTCTATAAGACCCTCATCTTACTACTTATACTACTATATATATATATATATATATATATATATATATAGTAATTGCTTCTGTAAGACCCTCACCTTATTACTTATACTACTACATGTAATGTAATTGCTTCTGTAGGACCCTCACCTGACTACTTATACTACATGTAATGTAATTGCTTCTGTAAGACCCTCACCTGACTACTTATACTACATGTAATGTATCTGCTTCTGTAGGACCCTCACCTGACTACTTATACTACATGTAATGTAATTGCTTCTGTAGGACCCTCACCTTATTACTTATACTACTACATGTACTGTAAATGCTTCTGTAGGACCCTCACCTGACCAGCCTAATGATCTGTGGCAGTATCAGCCTCTCTTGGGCATCATCAATACTCTTCTGTACCACTGATCTCACACGATCAGTCATTTGGGGCTTCATCCACTTCCTCTTGGCATGGTCTGTGATTTTCCATGAAATTCTATTGGGGAGGGTAACTTTTACTACCAGCACTTTGTTTTCTTCACCACGATTTATTGCAAGAACCTATCAAATAAGTCACAAATTATGAAAAACAAACTAACAGGTGCTTGCTGATTTAATCAAGTATACAGAGATCAATCAAGGATGTATTTTGTGCCCTTGGTGCACAAATTTTGATACTGGCCATTTAAAATTTGACAGATGCATCAGTGTGGCACAAACTGTAAAATCTTGTGCAAAATTGTACATATTAATGCATCTGTTTGAAGTCTGGTTTGTATCCTATTCCTTCCAAGAGATATACATATTTATTAAGCATTTGGATGACAGTGTTTCTAACATACTGGTATCAGTCACATCACAACTTAATTATACTACATTAATTTAAGTAAACAGAATGATAACCAGCCATACCATGTGTTCGGATGGGCAACCTTGACCAAATGGTATGTAAAATGTCAGAAAGAGCAAACCAGAATCACCATTACATTGCCCAAAATATTAAATGATACTGGACAGTTCAATGAGACTTCCCTTTCATCACATCTATCAACGGATACTGAGGAATCTTACCAAGATGCAAAAACAAAGTCATAAAAACAACAGTTAAGTAGTGAAATACTGAATAAGCTGTAATATCAAACTGGATTGTTTTTGAGCATAAGAGTATACCGAAACGTAAAGTTTGTATTTCTTAACATAAACACATTCTGATGACTAAGAGTATAAATAATTTCTGTACTAG
Source organism: Sinohyriopsis cumingii (assembly GCA_028554795.2). Taxonomy (NCBI): domain Eukaryota; kingdom Metazoa; phylum Mollusca; class Bivalvia; order Unionida; family Unionidae; genus Sinohyriopsis; species Sinohyriopsis cumingii. The sequence continues at coordinate 150,745,183 of CM068824.1, forward strand.
ACAGACAAGCAGCAAGTGAATGCCAATTGAACACCATAGGGTATATATAATTTCTGCACTAGACAGACAAGCAGCAAGTGAATGCCAATTGAACACCATAGGGTATATATAATTTCTGCACTAGACAGACAAGCAGCAAGTGAATGCCAATTGAACACCAATGGGTATAAATAATTTCTGCACTAGACAGACAAGCAGCAGGTGAATGCCAATTGAACACCACTGGGTATAAATAATTTCTGCACTAGACAGACAAGCAGCAAGTGAATGCCAATTGAACACCATAGGGTATATATAATTTCTGCACTAGACAGACAAGCAGCAAGTGAATGCCAATTGAACACCATAGGGTATAAATAATTTCCACACTAGACAGACAAACAGCAAGTGAATGCCACTTAACACCATTGGGTATAAATAATTCCATACTAGAGAGACAAGCAGCAAGTGAGTGCCAATTGGACACCATAAGTTACAAATAGTTTCTACACTAGATAAACAAGCAGCAAGTGAGGAATGCCAGCTGAATACTAAAGGGTATAAATAATTTCTCCACTAGACAAACAGCAAGTGAATGTGACTTGAACACCATAAAGGTATGGATAACTTCAACACTGGACAGACAAGCAGTGAGTGAATGTCACTTGAAGTCCTTGAGAGTATAGACAATTTCTACACCAAACAAGCAGCAAGGGAATGCTACACGAACAACATAAGGGAGATTTCTATACATATTTAATTCCCAAAATCTGTACAGAACACATTGTTTAAGGAAGGTTAATATGTACAATGTTACAGGATTGCTGCATACTAGCTTGCAAATGAGAAATGAGAAAATGCTAATTAAGTTCTTTGTTAAAAAAGATATAATTTTCCAGTGCCCACAACTGAGTAAGTTATTGCAGAAACTGCATCATATTCATGTATAATAGTGCAATAACTGAAATGGTGGATACAATGGCAAAATGACAAGAGGCAAAAATAGATGATGTCCCCACAATCTCAATACATGTACTAGCAGATTAAACCACTGATACTACCAATGACAGCAATTTAGTATTGTATGCAACAGTATTACACAAAGATACCATGATTAAGCCCAGCATTTTGTACTGACAAACATTCCAATACAAAATGAGTATTAGACCAAGATACCATTATGCCCTGCACTTTGTCTGACAAACCCGATACAAAATGAGTATTAGACCAAGATATCATTTTGCCCAGCATTGTGTATTGACAAACATTCCAATACAAAAAGACATCCTCATTTGCAACTTTGAGTAGATATCACAAATTGTATGATCAAAGTGTGACTTACAAAGCTCAAGCTCAGTCTCTAAATAAGCATCTGCATACAACAGTGAGGTCAAAGAAAGATGATTGTTATGATGATTATTACTAGATGATGATGGATGATATCAGAACTTCATCAGAAAATGAGGATGAATTCTAGGACATTGTACCAGATGACATTAGGTCATGATACTGTGAATTTGATTCTCTGAATGCAAAAAAAATACTGACTTAACTTCAGGTTTATACACATTTAATACAATTTCCCTTGATTGGGTACCCAGGTAACTAATTATTAAGATTAATGGGTACCTGGTAGAAGTTTTCTAAAATTGTAACAGTTTTAACCAAGAGAAGGAAACAAAAGGAGCTGGTTCGAGTAATGGAATTGAAGAGGATAAATTTATAATTGCCACATGCCTGATGATGGCTGTTCTTACAGTTATAACTAGCTTAAGTATAGCCTTTCATAAGAAAGACTTGGAATGTGCTATTATTGATGTATGTCTAAACAGATACCTTAGTAATTTGCAGGAAATAAGACTTGGTGAAATTGACAAAGATTATAATATTCCTCTGTATTACCTAAATATTTGCTTAGTTAAAGAAGACAAAATAGTCTGCTACAGCAGTGTGCCAATTACAACTATACATAACTCTGAAACACATTTCAAGAATATCCAAGGGCAGTTTATTCAAGCTCTGGTTGACAACATCCTATCCAGAGTTTTACAGGATGAAGGGTTAATTAGTCAGCTTTTGGAGATCTAGGCATGTGGTCCCTTACTTTCATATCAAGTGAGGAACTTTCTATCTGAGGAAGGGACAAAGTTTTTGAAACCTTTGGTCTTGATTTAAAACATGAAACCAAATCAAAGTGGTTCAAGGTGAAAATCCTACTTGCAATTACAACTTACCAAACAGACAACTTTCCAGTGCTTTGGAATCTCCTATACATACAACTTGTACATGATTTCAAATCTGCTAACATTAGCAGCAGGAAAGTAACTCTGAATACTGTGCAAAAATATCACTGCATATTAATCTCAGTTACCATATATACTCATTTATAAGTAAAAAACTTCAGACCCAGATCTGTCATCACACAACGTGTGATCTCAATAATGTAAATCTTTAATGTGATTAGAAGTGCACAGAACTTAGTCAATTCATTCATTGATTTATAATTTCTAACCTGACTGTGACCCTAACACCTTCATCATTTGTGCTTTTCATGCTTAACAGAAGTTTTCAATATAATAGATGGACATACTTGAGATCCATTTCCAGTTCCTAGACAAGTCCATTTTCAGCAAAGGGGTGTGTGCATGACTACATATGTACATACACAGAAGGAAATACTACGTTGTCTGCTTCTGATATTTACAATGTCGAATCAAGCAAAGGAAATGAATGACAACTACAAATTTGCCTTTCATGGGAATTTAACAAGTGGTGTAATTTCAATGTTCATGTGTGCAAAAGGATATAACTCAAAACTCTCAAAGTTAAGGTAATTTACAGAATTATCCAGCAATTACAGAATAGGATGAACTATGTCACTATGTTGTCTGAGGAAAATAACTAGCCCATAGTGTACACAATATGGTGCCGTGTTAGAATGGAAAGTCTGTTAAGCATGAACAGTGCAGGGGATGCCAGTATTAGGGCTACTCTGATCACTATCAGGTTAGAAATTATGAATGAATGAACTGATTAAGTTCTGTGCACTTTTTATCACATTGAAGGTTCTCGTTATTGAAATTGTTAGGGGGGTACAAAGAAATAGGGAGGTATAGTCAGACTATGAATGCATGCATTTATACTTTTAATTACAGGTATAAAACTTTCCCCCAGTAAAATTTAAATTCATCTGAAAGAACATATAATTTTATCCACATTTTTAATCACAAGAATCAAAAAGATTGAAAAATACTAAATTATTTCTTGAAACTCAAGTACTGGTTTATACTATGTTTATATACATTAATTACAGTCCGGTACTATAGCTCACACCACTGATTTTCAATATCATGGCAATCAAGTCTCCTTTTATATGCAAACTCTTGACATAAAGAAATCCCAAAATTGAAGAATTACAAAGTTCCAGCTTTATCAAAACCACTGATAATTAGGTTCAACATCTGAAACATTGTCTTGTGGGGGATCTAGCTTCAATGTCACCACTCTTAACACAATGATCAGTGTAATGTATTGATGGTGGAACTTTATGGGCAGTGGTTTACATAAACGATCATACATTGATTTGTGGTACTAGTTGCATCAGCACCGACTCATGACAAGCACTATGACAAAACCACAGTACGACAGGTGCTTGATTTGTAACCATACAATTGATAGCTTTGTTTTACTTATTGTTGTCAGCATATTTTTGTTCTTTATGTATTCTTTATTTTGGGCATAATACACAAAATGAAATACCTATAAATATGCAAAATTTGACATGAAAATCCATGAACTTAAGTAAAAAGTTTTATTTTATATTAAAAGAGGCACAAAAATTGGTACCCAAATAATAAATGTAAGCCCAGTAAATAGCGGGATATTCATTCCCAGCTCCATGAAGCCAATTTTAATTTTAAAAGAAAAGTTAGATCTTAGTATGCTGTTTCGTAAACATATTTATATCATTGTCTTAAATTTAGTGAATAAATTATGAATAGGTCATATCAACGTGAAGCCAATGTGGTTCAACAGATTTAGGCATTAGAATCATGACTAAAATGGTACAGGTTCAATTCCCAACATCACATCAACCATGACCAGCTACCATGGTTTGTCCTTATGCATGACACTTTATTTGTTTTGGCACAAAGTAACCTTCAAAGTGGTGATGTTTTATAAAACATGTAAAAGAAGACAACCATGAACAGCACGTCATATAATTGTTTAATGTTTCCCAGTAATAATCGTCTCAACAGTAGAGCAAGGATGACTTAAGCTCAATGACCAACAAGTCTCAGTGGCTTTGGTCAAGGTATGCAAACTTGAACTAGGCTTACTATGCATGAACCATTATTTTCTTATCATGACTGCTGACCTTCAGGTCACAAAATCTGTTGGTTTCTTTATTATGCTACGTCCAATCTCTCTACAGTGTGGTCAACAAACTTACTCTAAAACAAAAGTTATTCTGCAAAACCCATCACAATAACCTTCACCCCTGAACTTTGACCTCAAAACTAATATGCCTCTTCCATAACTTAAATACAATCACTCCACAACTCCTGGTCATAGTATGCTGCCTAGAACTAAAGATTATTAAGCAAAATTCATTTTTCTTCCTCAACTGGGATAAAATTTAACACCTCCATACTCACAAAAGGCTTGATAGTTGTGGAAAATTCAAGTTGAGATTTCAAGCTCATTCACCTATAAGTGAGTACCAAAATTTCCAGTGATATACACCAAATCGTTAGAACAAATCCTTAAAGTATGTGAATTCAGCAAAATACACAATTCATGCATAATTTGAAAACATAAACAAAGCTTGTTTTCTTGTTCATCCCTTGACCATGACATGATTCTCTTGTCCATAAATACTGCAGCCATACAAAAAACCTACTGGGAATTCAGTTGGCTACAGCACAACTACTAATTTTCCCCTAAAAACGAAATGGTTCTCTCTAATATACTCTTGTTAAATTTGGTTAGGCTTATTGTTTATGAAATATTCATTGTTCAAAAACCAACTTGTACATGTGTAGTCATAATTAATTTGGTGTTGTATCATAATGACATTAATGCAGTGTCCTAAAAACAATTCAGAAAAAAAAATGAGCCATGCTACATTTCAAAAATGTATAAATTTGGTTTTAAGAAGATTCAGTAATTGTGATTAATGTTTATGAAAACAAAATATCCAGTCATGGTTGGTTCTTAAGAAAAAAAACTTGCAGCTGTCCATTCAAGCATGCAGAATGTGGTCTAGCTGTCAAATCAAGCATACATAATTAGGGAATCTGGTACAGCTGTCTATTTAAGCATATATAATCTGGTACAGCTGTCCATTCAAGCACATGTAATCTGGTATAGCTGTCTATTCAAGCATAAAGAATGTGATAAAGCTGTCCATTCAAGAATATGCAATCTGGTTCAGCTGTCAGTTCAAGCATATGGAATCTGGTACATCTGTCCATTCAAGCATGCATAATCTGGTATGGCTGTTCATTCAAGCATACACAATCTGGAATGGCTGTTCATTCAAGCATACACAATCTGGTACAGCTGTCAATTCAATCATATGGAATATGGTACAGCTGTCCATTCAAGTATATGGAATCTGGTACAGCTGTAAATTCAATATGATGGAATCTGGTATGGCTGTCCATTCAAGCATACATAATAGCTGTCCATTCAAGCATATGTAATCTGGTACAGCTGTCCATTTAAGAATATGGAATCTAGTACAGCTGTAAATTCAAGCATATGGAATCTGGTAGGTATATTCTTGCCAATTTATATAAATTCTTTTTCACTTGGTCAAATTGAAGCATGGGAATTTTTGCAGTGTCTTCTGTACCTTTGATGTTTATCAATCTATCATGCTTTAAAAGTTTCCAAAATAACTTACTGAACACTGAGGTTATACTTCCTGGTATGCAGTTATAATTTGATTAACAAAGCAGACTGCATGCTTTTTGATTTATTCAAGTTCATGCTGTAATACTTGGAGTTGGAGTTCCCCACTTCACAGGTGTATTGTCAAATGGCTGTAACTAAATCTTTCAAATCTAGTTATGTCCTAACAGGACTAAAGTCTGATTTGCCTTGGTCCGTACTTCTTGAATGTGATGGTTCCATTTCAGATCATTAGAAAATGTGAAACTAGATATTTTATCTGGTTGAAATTTTCAAAATTGGTTCATTCCAAGTGATAGAACTTGCTAATTCTATGAGATTTGTTATTTTCTAGCCATTTGCATTTCACCGCAGTTTTTCTGGGTTGGAATTGTGTAACCAGTTTTGCTGCTAATTAAAAAGCAGATGTCACTTATAAAAAATGATTCAAGCCCCTATCTCCAGGCAGTGACCTTAGACCTTTGATTCCAATTGCAGGGAATAATCCTGCCCTGACAAGTACTAAAGGACTCTTCCCTCTGACCCAAGACAAATATAAATGTGTGGCATTGGTATATAGGAAAGAGTAATGTTCTGGATGTGTATCAGAACTCTGACCAGAAACCTGCAATGCTTTGTCCAGCAAGAATCCAAGCAGAAAGGGGGTCAGCATGAGGTCTCCAATTTATTAGCAGAAGAAACTGGAGAGACTTCATATGAAGCCTTCAAAGGGGAAGTAGATCCAGTGCCCATTCAGGATCCCCAGAAGTGAGTGGCTAAGTCAGTCAGACAATGAAGTCCTCCTAACACTTCTTTTGTGAGGTAAAGTATATGTGTAAGGGGATACCAACCATCCCTCAATTTGTGAGGAAAATCATTCCTACATAGGTGAAATTCTGAGAAGGAAGCAGATCTAACATCTGGTTTAAGATTAAGCCCAATCAAGGAATTGTCTTCCATGACAGTGACAGGTCTGGAGCAAGACACGTCTGAGAATGTTGTCCATCAAGCAGTCATCACAATGCTGGATGATGGGCAGTCCCAATGATCCTAAATGAGCCACTATTATTCCCATCACCCTGGTAAGATTTGTGGAGAGGAAGATAGGCCAAAGGAAAAAGCATAAAAATAAAAAACCTCCTTGTCCATACAGAATCAATTAAATCTGTTTGACAGAAAGATGGGTGCAAGGGGTGGTTAGGAAAGGTCCATTACAAAACAAAAATGGAAACAACTGATTGAAATCACGGCAAAAGACATGTCAATTAGTGAAAATCTCAAGAGCACAGAAGCAAGTGTTACACTGCACAAAGTCCAAGCAAAAGAGGGACTATATCCTGAATGAAGGCAGCAGACTGGGACTGTGTTTGTTTTGTTCTGGACTTCCATTTATTAATTTTAAGAGGTAATTGTCACCGTTGACTGGTGAACAGCATCAGGAAAAGAGATAATAGCATAATATTAGGAGGCAATGTAGCATTCCTATTAAAACAAATTTACCTGATGTGGTTTGACAGATCGTAGTGGCAATGAGAAGTCAAAATAGTTTTGGTATTTCTGGCTGTCACTCTGTTTGAAATTTTTGCTGTTACTCTTTTCTGTGTCCTTATCATTTCCTGCTGATTTGCTGCTTTGATGCGACTCCAGTTTGATGTCTGCTGAATCGGCTCTGCAATCAAAATACTAGAAGTATTACAAGCCCTTACGACCGATCCAGAGAGCAAAGTGCTGAATCTCTTACTCAGCATCTCTAAAACTTTTTGATGAAAAACTTAAACAGCACTAAATAACCTGGATTGTTGTGATATGCTGTTAGATCTCATACACATATAAAAATCTACATTCAAACTTGAAAGACCTTAGTGCAAGAATTCCTTGTCAAATTTGGTCAAATTCTGTTGAACAGTCTGTCTGGAGAAGGCATTTTAAAAAAACAGAATTTCTAAAAAGTAAATTATGTTTCTGTAAAAATACTTACCTGATCACATTAACATTAGGAATATCAGCTTGTTATCTCCCAAGTACAGCCCTCCAAAAATATGAAAAATGTCTTTCCTATCTATATAATATTGACAATAGGCAATAACCCTTGCCCATCTCCTCCCCTTGATAACACTATGTGGTCCCAGTTTTAAGCTTAGTGATGGATCAACAAATATGATATTAATGTCTTCTTCTGAGGGTTATGTCTTCTTTCCTTACCCTGACAGGGAGGAAGAGTAATTTTCTTGTTACCCAAAGTATCTCTTTGCACTTAGGTATAGTTTTAGAGCACAAACAGGATCTTGCAAGGATGCTTGCCTTGATGTATCTATCGAAAAGAGATGCATATGATGACTCTATGACTGCCCATTGAAAGCAACCTGTTCTTGGAGTCAAAGCCTGATTGCATCAACAGGACCATGGAACCATCTGACCTGAACTGAAGATAGTTTGGATCCATTGAAAGAACATTTAACTTGCTCACCGTACATGTTGAAGGTAAAGCTATTAGAAAACAAGTGTTTTTTTCATTGAGACCCTGACTAAAGGCTTGTGTCTTCTTAATTGAGCCCTGTCAGGACCCATGAGAGATTCCATTTTGGAAACAGAATGAGGGACTTTGGTCTATTCAAGTTGAAACTGGTATAAAGATCTGATAGATCTTTAAAACAAATGAAAGCTCTTCTGCCATAATGTTGGAATATATCAGGTATCACAGAACGGTAGCTTTTTAATGGTAACTGGTGCCAACTTTTTTTCTTCATAAAGCCAGAGAATAACTTCAGCCAGTTGTGGGATTGAGGCACTCAAAGGAATGATGTTATTGCCACTTTCCCTCATAGGCTTCAAAGTGAAAGATCCTGCTTGGGAGATTATCTACACAACTGAAAACTTGAATTCTTTCCTTTGCTGTGCACACCAGAAAGAGCCAACCCAAACAGTCATGCTACTTGACTAGCTACAATCGACCACCTCTGAAATTGAGAATGGGAATGACTACAATCTACTAGAAAAATGTACCTGAAAAATTAGTTTTGCTGAAACTTCAAAGAAAACTGATTACCTTTGAAGCAGTGATCATTCTATATATATATACTAAGCAAATGAGAAGAAAAAAATTCTGTCTCCATCAATGTTTTACAATTATTTGATTTTGCCACAGCAATAACAAACGGGCATTCATTTGGTCCTTCAAAGAGTGCCTTTAGCAGCACCTTCAATAACACATGTACCTTCATCAAAGCAAGCCAAAGAGCTTTGGTCACAGAAAGTCGGCAACAAACTTAAATAAAAGCACTGATTCATTTTTCATAGCGATTGAAACATATTTATTGTGCCGTGAAAGTTTCCTGTTTGCAACAAAAATGTTAATGCTTATGATCGTTACCAATGGTGGTTAAAAATGCCATTTTAAGTTCCAATATTTTCAAAAAATAGATATCTGATCATCAAGTTAAATGATAATGGGACATCTCGCAAGAATGTTAAAACTTTTAAATTTGTTCACGTTTTCATTTCCCTATGAACAGTCTCATCCCCTTGGTAGCATCGGCATTGTGGTATTTGTCTCTGGCTGACCAAAATCTAGGCCAATTTAAGTACATGTACGTGTAGCATATAAACATCTATTCAGCCATGTGCTATTAAGGTATACATATCAGAGTGAATTATTTCAGGAAACGTATTTGTTGACAATGGGATGTCGATCAAATGAGGACTACTGTTTTATATGTATACGTTTTAATTGTGTTTTCTAACGGGATATGACGGATACATGATTTTTCTGACATATAATCGAATACTTGAATTAATGGATTTTTCGTATGCATGTACATTATTTAACATTATTGAGTATACTCCACAAATTAAGTTGTCAATATACAAGTGTATTTCAGACTAGTTGTCCTCATTTTTTCGAAATTTCCATTTTTTTCTCTGCGTAAATCCTAGTCAGTGATGACAGGTTATCTCTTAAAAATTTCACTTGTATGCGAAATTTCAATTTATTTTCAGCCCTCCCACCTCCCCTTTACTTATCTAAACACCCACTTATGTCGACAATATTACCTTGGTCCCAAGGATGCTGAGATAAACGGATAGTATTGTATAATGAAAATGACGACATTTTTTTAAAATTGGCAAAAAAATATTGAGGTTGGCAATTCTTTTGGCAACAACTTTTTTTATGCCAGCATCATCCCTGAATTATTTTTTAAAAAACTACTGAAGACCAACAATCAACTTGAATAGGAACCATAGGTTTGGATTCTGACTCCGTTTTTTGCCTTGATGAGTGAAATGACCTACATGAAGCCATTTGTAGATAAAAAACAGTATATATATATATATATATATATATATATATATATATATATATATATATATATATAATTCCTCTATCTTGCATCTGAAGAGCAGGGGCAACCCAATAGGTGTCATTCTCAATCACAGGGCATTAAAATGGTATGCTGCTCTTTTAATGATTTTGTTGCCCACTTTATAGAAAGTATCGGGACTTGTATTGACAGCCCAAAAGAACCTTCATCTGAAAAAGCAGCTGAGTGTGTTGTGTACCAGCAGGTAGAATGACTGCTGGCAGCTGGTAAGAAAGCTTTAGAACTGCCCAGGTCCACACTCACTGTCTCAGATATCCTGTCTACATCCTAGTCCAAGTAGAACATGTCCAAGAGCACAGAAGAGGAAATGATGTCTTTATTATAAGAGTCCTGGCACCTAGGCCATATCCGTCTATCAGTTTTTCGTGTCAGTACAGCAGCTCACTGGAAGCATGGACGGTACTGGTGTGGACCATAAAAATAACTGTACAGATGGCTCAGTTTAAATTCGCTTTCTCACAAAGGAAGTGATAAGGACTGATCTTTCATTAAGATCCCTGTACACGTCTAGTACTTTTCATGTAATAGGAATGGGGAAAGAGACAGATATGTGATCCTCATGTGGTTGCAATGCCCACCTTGTCATATTTAGTGGTAAAGCATACAGATCTATCGATAAGATCTTCATAGTGTTCCGACACCAGCCATGCTGTACGAGTGGAAAGACAGATGGATCTGTAACTATGATCCACAGACAGACAGATCAATATTGTAAGGCCCATCAGTTTGGCACAGTTTTCAGACTTGACCAATCTACCTTCAGAGGGCAGAACATACAGCTGTATGGATGACACGATGGCTAGATTAGCAGACAGGACAGTACTGTACAGCATCATTTTCTTATCTTGATGGATCATTAAGATCTGTACTAAACCCCAAGTACCCTGACTTACAGTCCTTACAAGCCATGCTCAGACAGGCAGGATGACTTGCACCCAGTGGTCTGTCAAGAAAAGTGGATACAAATGCCTGATGCCTGTACCATCAATATCCATAAATGAGGAATGTGATCGACCTAGGCTCCACTTTATCCCAAACTGAGAAATTGCATTGTCATCTCCTGCTCTAAGTAACACACCTGTAGCTCCATGACAATCAAGGTGATGGTGGGGACACTTCTGCTGAGGTTGTTGTAGCCAATGGAATATTCTTCTTAATTTTGAGGGGGAAGGATCCCCCATTAAACTCACAATTGATTCAATTCTAGGATGATTATCCAAGACATCGGACTGCACGATGTTAGACTAGAATAGTAAACCACATATCTTCAGACCAAGTCATGCAAAACTTTTCATGTCCCTAAGGAGGTGGACATTATACAAGTGATGCAGTGAGTCAGGGTCATCCTCGTGAGCTTAAAATTTCTTGGATTTTGGTCATTTAGTCATAATTCTCTGATTTCTGAAACAACGTACCAAAATTTTAATAAAATAAGCACAAAAATGTGTTTATACATCACCAAAAAAACACCTATTACCAACACTGATTAAAAACATAGAATGTGTGACTAACAAGAAGAATGTGTAACAACAATACTCCATTGAAGCGCAGTCCAAATTAGTGGTTTGTAAATGTGACAAATTCACAAAAAGATAGGTATAAATGAAAAAATAATGTATACCACTGCAGTAAATATGTTATTATACACCAAATATCCAAATCTGATGATGGATGGTTGAAATTCAGGAGTACATTGAAGTGGACATTGGGAGGTCTCCACATGATGATGACTGATCAACAGCGAAAACTTAAAACTAGCAAAAACTGGCAGCATCAAGGGGAGGTAATGGGCAAGGATTTTAGCCCTTTGTATCATTTGAAGTGAAAGTCACATTTTGTCTTTTTTGGAGGGCTGGATTCAGGAAGTAGCAAGCTTATATTCCTAATGTTAATTTGATTGGGGAACATATCTGAAGAAGAATGTTTATTTTTCGTAACAACAGCCAATTAGATGGCAGACTGGAATAATTTCTACAAATCTGCAGGGCCTTCATACTATGAAATTTTCTTCAAGTTTGGCTTTATTCTTTTAAGCAGGTTTCAAGAAGTTTAAAGGTGTATTTTTTTTGCAATGATGGTGGAATGGTTTATGTGCTAGAATGTTTTCTATAAAATCTGGCTGAATTTCATTCAGTGGTTATTGAGAATAAGTCTCATGTTTCTTGTGGTTTTTGTTAAAGTACTGGATGCTATGTTTGACAAACCAGATAAATAAATTTTAAGGAGCACATAACAGGATGCCTCCTCTTAAAATTGGTCTAAATTCTGCGAGGAGTTTGTGAACTGAAGTCATTATAAGGTTACATTTTAAGTTATGGTAGTCACTTTTAAACAGACCTGAAAGGTATTTATGCATGAATGCTTTCTGACAATTTTGATTAAAACTTGTCTAGCGGTTTTTCTAAAGAGGTTGAAAACTGCAAATGCTGACAGAATATCATAAGCTTCATTTTAACCAATCACTGGATTCTGTCACAACTTAAGTTCTGTTAGTGAAATTGAGGCCTGGTGAGGTAAAGGATTGAGGCCTGGTGAGGTAAAAGATTGAGACATGGTGAGGTAAAGGACTGAGGCCTGGTGAGGTAAAGGATATTCATTTTGATTCATTTTTACAAATCAGCATGATAATGGCTCACAGAAGCAATCTATCTTCTCAACAGATAGTACCATGAAACATATTACAGGACTTAAAATTACTATTAGAGAGCATTTTGATGATGCAAACAATTATCCTGACAAAGAATCTTAAAACTTCTAAAGTTGTTGAGAATGATTACAGCAGTCTTGAGTTTGTAGTAACTTAGTGTAAAACCAGAAAGCTCTCGTTGCCAACCTGATTTTTCAGAACTGGTTAGTCAGATACAGGTATAGATTTCAAAAGTGTCTACCCATGCATCACATAATGATCTGAAACATAATAACATATCTCACAGCTCTCTGATTAGGTCCATCATCTCCTTTTCCTTGTGTATTTTGTCTGCCAGAATATGCTGTACCCCCAATTCAATTTTGGACACAGTGGATAAACCTGAAACAGAAAACATCCAGGAGAATTTTTCTGAATTCTTCACCAAATGTAATGTTATATCTTTCCTAATTTATATTATTTGAATAATTATTGTATTGTCTCAATAGGATATCAAACCGAAACTTTTAGGATATATGAAACAGTTACAAAAACTTAAGATATACAAAAATAATTGATGCAAATGTGTATTGACTGATAAATTTTTAACTTTAATTTCTGAAACTTGTAAGATCTCTTTTACCCCCTTTGATGAACTCAACAGATAACCTCCCCTCAAATGCTTACGATGAATTTTCAAATAACATTCAAATTCTAATTCAGGTACCCTTTTCACATAATTTCAATTTAGGCATGCCTGTACTAAATCTGGGAGTGTCAACTATAAAAGTTTCAGCTTTCAACAAGTACCATTTTTTGAGGTGCAAAATAATAAAGCTAGCTACATGATAACATACATGACTTACTTGCCAAAATCATAAAAATCTACTTAATGATGATGTGAGTCAGGGGGGTTTCTTTTTATTAATCTACATAATATCCATGTTCAATGTAATTAAAAGAATGCTGTCAGTGTTTCCAGTCACTGCAGTAACACAATAAATCCTACAGCTACTTCACTGTTTAATAACTTAGGCAACAGATTACCTAAACTTGATATGAAATCTAATTATTTTTCATTAAGTGTCAGAGGTGTCTACTTTCAGTCACTCAAGGGTGATAACTTTCTGTTCACACCAAGCACATTACAGGAAACAGGCATTATGCACTCTACAATTTCCTGGTTATCAGTTTTCATACTTTTGTGATAATTTAAATTTTCACAGATACATGAATTAATGGATTCAGTAAGGAGTCATATATGTCACCACATAAATTAATGTTCACTAGGGTCTTTAAATTTGCAGTTTAAAGCAATCATGAAATGCCAAAAAATTGGCACCCCACACAAAAGTATGTTTTAGGTACTACTTTATGTAAAACCATCTTTCCGTGGTCAAATACTCAAATGCTAAAAGATATAGTACCCATTTAATTTGTATCCTGCCTCTGTTACAAAGCAACACAGCTTAACAATATTAAATGATATGCTCTGCCGTATCAATAGTGTCTTGTCAAAATTTGGTCATGGTAAAAGACAGAACTCCATGTTTTGCAAAAAACATTTCTGCTTTCATACCCTCTGACCCTGACCTTGTACCTATTGACCCCAAAATATTAGGTGCCTTTTCTCTCTAGAAAGCAAATTGTCCAAAATCTGGTAATGGTTTGTGGCATAAAACTTTAATTCTTCTATGTATGGCAAGTATTGCCAGGTGAAACCATATTGCGATATATTGTAATATATATTGATCATATTCTAATAAGTATCAGTACATACTTCAACACAGTTTAGCTTTTTGAAAACCCACGTGATACCTGAGCCTGTAAGTTTCAATATAATAAACATATTCTACCAGCTGTGTTTCTCATATTCTGCCAAAATATTAGAATTGTATGCAAGACCAAGATAAGAGTTGCAAGTTTGCACATAACAGATAATGGGTAATATTAGCACTAATTTTTGAATTTTACATATTGAAACCATTTTTCTTCTTTCAACCAATTACCTTGACCTCTGACCTTTTGTCCCCAAAATCAATAGCATTCTTTGCCCAGTTGCAAACCAACTACAAACTTGAAAGTATTTTCAAACAGAACTGATGTTTTTGTGTGCAAACCTTTTATGCATTCTTTAAGTCAGGGACCCAGTCTTTCTTGACTTTTTGATTCCAAAATAAATAGGGTTCTTCCTTTACCCAAGTGCAAGACACTCACAAAGTATGGTAACTTGATGGTGGAGGACTCAAATTACTGTGCAGAAACATTAATCTTTCAGTCACAGTGACCTTGACCCTAAAAACTGACAGGGTTCTCCCTTGCCCCATGTGCAAACCATCTGCAAGGTTTTGTAACTAGATGACTGACAACTAAAGTTACTGTTTGGAAACCTAACTGGTAACAGACAGGCAAAGATACAGGCAATATCATAACAGCAGGTAAAGTAATCGGTTTTATTATCACAAAATTGATTTCCAAAAGCCTTGAATTGAAATGGCATATTAAAATTTAAAACTTAACAGATTAATAACAGTACTTTAGAATACTGTTGCTATTTGTGATCATTTGGCTTCATTCTATTTCCTACTTCGAGACTTTGCAAGAAGATTGGAACTCCTGTGAAAATAAAGGCAGAATAGACATTACATAAAGTCAAAACTTGAAATCCTATAGGGGGCGCTCCCTTGTTATTTTGTACTTTTGAGAGAGTGACGTATGTAACGTGAAGTTGTTTGCATTTAAAACATGCACAATGGAGAGAATGTTGGCATACCTCTATGCTACATTATTGCAATGTTGATGATATTTCTTTGGATATCGTACTTTTGGAAATTGTACATGATTTAAGCATACTGCTAACTAAAATGACTGCTCCCTTGTGCTAAAAAATCAGCCTGAATTAGCCTAAAGTACACTAACCAAAGCAACTATTAAAATAGGGAAAATGAATTTTGCCAGACTAGACAATACCAGCTTCTGAAAGTGCAATGAATGAATTACCAAATATATAAAATGTTAAAAAAGTTATCGGCTCTTTTTTAATACAATTTACCTCTAAAGTTCAGGATGTGAAAATGACCAAGTGGAGCTTGCACTTTTTTGAAAGGTGCACATCTGGAGTAAGGCCAAGCTGTATACTCTATAACCCATATTACACCCATCAATCATACACCAAAATAAAGAGAATTAAAGGTTCTTTGAATTATACCTAAGATATACAAGGTCTTTTTTAAATAGCCAGTATAACCAGTGAGGAAAGCCAGGGAAATTCTTTTTCTTTAAAATTCTAACCCTATGCAAAATACGAAACTGTAGAGCGCCACCATAGTTCTCAATTAAGAAAGTGTGAATAATCTATAAATAGTGAACTTGTATACACATCTGAACTATAAACCACTGACCTTTTTCTTGCTGGTTAATGTACTGTTCAGGCTTGATACCTGGAGATGCCTCTAGGTACTGAAGGGCCAGAGGTTCCAGCCCCAATGCCCTGGCCCTTTCAGCTAAGCTGCCCTTGTTACCAGGTTTAAAAGGTGCATACTGAAATTGACACAAAAGTTTCATGATGTCTTGCCTATACATGAATTACAATGACAAACTTTGGACCATAGGGTTGGAATTAAACATGAAGTAGCAGACGGTACATTTTTATTGTTTAATCCAGTAGCAAAATGGCATACTAATTCAACTGTTGCTTATGCAAAATGTTGAACTGCAACCAAATAGTGTCATACATACTGACACAATGGCCCCACCCTCAGACTAGACCAAGTGATAGGAGTAATAAAATCCAGAATGCAGTTTGTGACGACTAATATTTTAATGAGTAACTGAATTGTTTATGGAAATATATGTAGATTGTTTTATATGCACAGTGCAACATCACCATTATGGAATATGTTGTTCTCTCATAAAATTTATGTTCCACACATGATTACAGTATCTTGCTCAGTTTTAATCCATCATGAAATCATCAGTGACGTAAAAATACCAATCTTTGTTGACACTATAAAAACAATATCTGAATTAGTTGCTATAAAAGCAGTATCTGAATTAGTTGCTCAGCTTGCCAAGAGTCAAAGAGTTTTGAGTTTTGAGACAATCTATTAGAAAGTGTTTTACAGTAAATGATTCACTGCAAGTAACAACGGTGAATGGAGATACAATCTATACAATCTAGTAACTGCTTATGGCAGGGAGAAACCATTGGTTAGGATACACCTGATTGATGACCACCAAAGATAGGTGACCATTACATACAGGATATCATTTATATAAGAAATTTGTCGGGGGGGGGATTACAATGACTGCTCTAGCAGCAGAGAGCGTGAACAGACCACTTACTGGAAGGTCCATTTTTGAAAAATAAAGCTTTCTACGAAAAATGAAAATAAAAGGTCAATAATGTCAAACCAAAGCTTCTAACAAAAACCTAGAGTTTCTCTAATTGGGTCAGTTTATTGTGTGTGTGTGTGATTTAGATTTTTAACGTAGCTTTAACAATTTTTCAGTCATACTGCTACTATGTCTGCAGTGTGACAGTTTATAGTGATGTCTAGCAAATCAGCATTATAAACAACGAATATTTCAGTATTTCACTCCTGAAGTAAAATAAGTTTCAGACTTTCGAAGAAAACCCAACGCTGCTGTATTAGGTAATTCTGTAATAATTTCTTTCTTAGTAAGTTCTTCAATAACACTTTCTCTAAATTTATTAATCAATACAATATTTTCTTTTCTTACTTTAGGTTTTGGTGTAAGATATTTTTTATTTCACCAATACCTTCAAGTATTTCTTCCTCTCTACCAGGAGGTTGAGCGGCAACTATTTCATCTGGAAGATCTCTTAAAATCTTTTTGTTTGTTTGGTTCTTCTTGCTATTTCTTCAGTTTGCTCATCCGTTTGTTTTAATGTGAGAAGAAGACATTCAGCAGCTTCTGTAACTCTTTAGTAAACTTTGTAACAGGTTTTAAAAAAATTCTGTATCTTCTGTATATTCAACTTCTTGTCATTCCTGCAGTTTGTGTTTGAGAGAATCACAAACAGGAAGATATCTTCTAATTGCTTCTAATCTTTCTTGAGCTAGTCTACTAGTATAAGATTCCATTACTGATATAATAATGAATTAATTACTCACCCGTTTATAGCAGCAGAGAGGGTGTGACCACAAAAAAGGGTCAAGGTGGATAAACAAAATTTTTAAAAACACGAATGACAAAGATAAAGTAAAAAACTAAACTAACCCAGTTAGAGAAATTCTCAGTTTTTGTTATTCTGCATTAATCAAATTTTCAGTAAAAACACTGACTTAAAAGTGAATAAAAACAGTACATATAAACTAATTACATATTAAGAGAATGGAACATACAGAGTATGAGCTTAAAGCTTATTTTATTGTAGACTAAATACAGACACATCTTAAGTTAATAGAATTCATACCAGGTCCTCAACTTCTGTCATGGTTTGAGCATTTCTCAGGACAGACAAAAGGGCATCTGTCATTTTACCCATACTCTCTATACTGGATTTGACAGAATTTATCTTGGACTGCACACCTCTGAAACCAAAAGGTTATATATTAGTTAGACTAACAAAAGGTTATATATTAGTTAGACTAACAAAAGGTTATATATTAGTAAGACTAACAAAAGGTTATATATTAGTAAAACTAACAAAAGGTTATATATTGGTAAGACTAACAAATGGTTATATACTAGTAAGACTAACAAAAGGTTATATATTAGTTAGACTAACAAAAGGTTATATATTAGTTAGACAAACAAAAGGTTATATATTAGTAAGACTAACAAAAGGTTATATATTGGTAAGACTAACAAAAGGTTATATACTAGTAAGACTAACAAAAGGTTATATATTAGTAAGACTAACAAAAGGTTATATATTAGTAAGACTAACAAAATAACTCTGCATCATCAGTAGAAACAAGAAAAGTATGATGTCTGGAAATCTTGGCAAATCAAAGCACATTCTGTTCAGTGATTTTGGAACAGTTGTTGACCAAAATTGTTTTAATGGCCATATTTGATGGTAGATTGGCATCATTGGTATGAAACTGAAAGGTCTTGATTCCAATATGCTCTAACCTGAATTTGGTCACATTTTGAGGACTGGCTTTTGAGAAGGTGTTCAAAGGTTCAGCTATCTGCTTTAATTGGAGAAGATATCTGATATATGTTTAACATTATTTGAACCAAAATAAAAGACACTTATGCCAAACTTCATTCCATAATATTTGGCCAAATTCTGTTCAAAGGGTTTGACATTTGTCAACTAACCAGTGCTCAAAAAATCTGAAAGTGAGACGCCAGGGCAATTCTAATTTTAGATTGGGCCAGTTCTGTATTCTAAGTGAGGTGCCATTCACCTTGTTGTAAAAAGATTAAAGTTTTCTGAGGAAATTTTGATCATGTTAATGAAATATGTAAATGTATTTTCAAGATGTTGACATGCCTGCCATAACAAAGAGCAATGTAAACCAGATAACCACTGTCCTATGAAATTGAAATCTGATTTTAATCAGACTGAAGCATGGCGTGTCATGCTAAAATTACGATTTTGTAATCTGAAACACCCCGTGTTTCGAGAAAACACAATCTTCACAAAAAAAGAAAGAATAAAAAGAAGAACAACAAAAAACACTTTCAGTATATGTCCATTACATGTACCATATATACACGGTACACAGTCATGATTGGAGTTGATGTAAAACTATCCTTTGGGCAGTTTAAATAGAAGCAATTGAAGGCAAACAGGTCAGGTATAAACCACCATTTCACATATTAGTTAATTGGCTGACAATAGCAAGTGATATTTTTGCAGGCAGCAATGGGTGAGCCCATTGTGCTAATTTGCATAGGTAGGATCAGGAAGTGGAACAACCTATTACAGGCATATCAAGAGATGCTAGATGCATGCAAGTTTGTGAACAGCAGCAACATTTCTTTGAAGATGGATTTTACTGCAAAGCATGATCATTTCAGTTGTTGGAATAGTGTTCAGGTGTAATTCATTTTTGTAGTCAATTTAGGCAAACTATCAGCAAAGCCCCAAAAAATAAATTTGAGAACTCTTGGTTGACGGAATTTTACTTTGCAAAGCATGCCAGCATAGCAATGAACACTAATGACACTTGCAATGCCTTCAAACCCCTTTTTAGTGGAGATCTGATTATAATTAGATTGAAACCCCCTTTGAACCCTATTGAATTTATATTCAAATTATAGCTGTTGCAACGCTGTGTAACAATATTAACAAAGAAATTTTAGGCATGTGGAAATTGGAGTCTGGGCAAGTGGAAATTCAGTCAGGGCCTGTGAGTTTATTTAAGTCACTAGTCTAGGGCCTGTGTCTAAAAAAAAAAATTCCTTTTGAGCCCTTACTAAATGTGGCAATATTTGGTAGTAGGCTGGCATCATTTGTACAAAGAGAGACCGTGATGCTAACTTATCTTCTGTCAAAATCTGCCAGATGACGCTTCCTGGCATTTGGATACAAATGTTTAAAAGTTATTCTTTTTTTCAGTAAAACTGGCCATATTTGATCAGCCATCAGCAATATTTATAGAAACTTGGAAGTTTTGTTGCTTGATTGTTCTGTGTAAAATTTGATGCAAATAGAACAAGGTGTTTTTATTATCAGTTGAAAATAGCAAAAGTGAACAGATTACACAAGAAGCTCAAAGGATGACACATTCCAGATGCAGACCGATACCATATGCTCAAAGGATGACACATTCCAGATGCAGACCAGTACCATATGCTCAAAGGATGACACATTCCAGATGCAGACCGAATCCATATGCTCAAAGGATGACACATTCCTGATGCAGACCGATACCATATGCTCAAAGGATGACACATTCCAGATGCAGACCGATACCATATGCTCATTTCATCATTTGGCCAGACAAGGTAAATGAGTGTTCTTCAATGTGCTGTGTATCACCTGCATCTGTGCATTCTTTTTATAGTTGTAGCTGACTTGCAAATATGTTAACACAACACTTCATCAATAATGACAACACTACTTTTGAAAGAAAGTGATTTATATCTCACCATGCCAATACAAGTAAGACAAAAATGATTAAATCACTTTGGAAATAAAGCAGCCACATTTATGTAACCCTGTAACTTCTAACTTAAGTGTTCCTTTTTTCTAATGCTGATTATGGAAGTCACACAAGTGACTTGCATTGTAAAGCAGAGATTTACTGAAGTATGTTCTAATAAGGATCTGGGAGTCATACAAGTCACTTGCATTGTAAGTGAAGGATACTGATGTTCCAATAAGGATCTGTGAGTCATACACATGACTTGCATTGTCTTGCATTGTAAATAAGGGAAATACTAGCAGATATTCTAATTAGGATCAGTAAGTCATACAAATAATATTGGTTTTCATGAACCAAAAACTAAAACTAAAGGTGAACAAATCAATCAGCAATGATAAATGAAACTCTGACCACCTGAATGGGTTCCATGACCCTATGTACACTATAAAAGGGGTAGTGGTATACTGAAGTGACTTATAATGGGAGATCACATTATAGAGACCTTAGTTCCTCTAGCAAGTCTGAGACTTCTCGTATTTTTGACACTTCCATTCCACCAGTCTGCTCCTTCCTGTATCTGGCAATGAATGGGATGGTACAGCCTTGATCCAGCAGCTGCACTATATTTTGTGTTGCCCATTCTGGCACTTCAGCTCTGACTGATATCACTGTTGGTATTGTCCACTCTGTTTCTATTTCAGCTGATTTTTTTGATTTAGCCATCTTACTGAAAAAGAAGGAAATGACTTCAAATTTTAATGCTAAAATATCTCTATTGCAACAAAGACCACCAGGCTCTAAGTAGTGTTACTATTGGTTAAATTTTAAGAGATATCTGAGTTCATAACACTTGTCCAGAGTTATCATATTTTCCATCCAACTTTCTATGTCAAACTTCTATTTAAAAAAATAATTTTATAAAAGCCTCTTCAGCATTTTTCATAAAGATCCATAATAGGCAATCCAACATGTATGTCCAAAGACAAAAAAAAAGAGGACCAAACTTTAAAGAATGCAAAGATAAGATTATACATGGTGAAATGGAAAGAAGCTGAAAATACATTGAATGAAATACACTGGTTGTCAAAATTTATAAAAAGATAGTCAGTTTGTCACCGCAATATAAGACATTTACAGTAATGAAGGAGATTAGGACAGTATGTAAAACAAGAATAAATTATCATTACTCCACTTGGTGTATTTCACAATGAAAGATGAATATAATAATTAAAGACTTTTTATTTGTTCATTATTTTAGTATCTGATTATTTTTCCCTGAACCTGAAAGATTGTCTTCTACACAGAAAGTAATGAAGCAAGTACGTAGCAGTATTTCCCGTATTTATACCCTACAAATATGTTTACATCTAAATCCTATAATAGTCCTGAAAAAAACAATCAGATTAATTGATGTCCACCACTTCTCACTGACTTCATCAACATCAAGCTTCCTATTAAATGTGGTTAAAATCAAATAAATATTGAAAGTTATTATGCAGAAATGAAAGTGGATGGGTCATACATAGAATTAAAACTGTTAAATAATGCAAAACACCATCAACTAAATTCAGCCAGTATCATGAAAATCAAGCTACAGCAGTCAGGTGAAATCTAATAATGTGTGATAATTAAGCGAGTCATTATGTAAAAATGTGGATGTCCAACAATTTCGGGCCATAAATCTGCTCAATAAAGATCAAATCTTCAGAAAATCAAGAAAACAAAATTTATTAAAATCCAATAACAAGAGGCCAAAAATGGTCTCATATCTCTCACCTGTTTATATAACAGCTGACCATTTCACTAAGCAGGCTTGTATGGACTACTAAATAAATTATCTTCTAAATTTTATATCATGTCGATATTACCTGTATTACTATAGTCCAATAAACACTCTTGCCAAAAGACGAAGGCATAATGAATATTCACAGCTTACGATCAAGTGATTTAAGTTCATTACAACAAAGCTTTAATATACGGTCTACAGAGTCATGGCTTTCATACCAAATGAAATTATAAATATTTTGCTTCAGGACATGGGTTTCTCAAATAGTGGTAATTCAATCCGGAAGTGGTTCAAAAGAAAAGCATATTGAAGTATCTTTTATTACAAGCTACACGTAACTCTGGGTATTGGCACTGAATGCATGAAATACCATAAAATAATACACATCAGATAACAAAACAAGAGTCAATTGAAGGGACTGATATTCTATGCTCCAAAAGGAATTTCCAGCAATTCAAGACATGGCCAATTCTTTTTAGTTGCTGAGTGTTGAAACCATCTCTGATAATCTTAAACAATAAGATTTTCAAATTAGCCACTGTGGTATCCATACTGAATCTAAGATTGCCACAATTTTCATTTATGACAGACTAGATACCATCAGAAGACTTCTGCTAAAACTACTTGTTGATATGACCATCCTTTCAGAATTTCTGACAAAATTTTCAATTTCTGTAGCAGCCATATTTTGCGATTAGAACAGCTCCATTTTCATTTTGGACCAACTAGGTATCATAGTTTTCTCCTGTGGAAGACCCCATGGTAATATGACTATCCATTCTGAAGGAATTGTTATAACAATCTCAAGGTAAGATTTTTTGAACAGATACTATGGCAGCCATATTTGATGCCACATCAGCACTATTTTCACTTAGGCCCAAGCAGATCTCGTAAGAAGTCTTTCTGTAGAATCCCCATGCTAATGTGACCATCCTTTCAGGATGTTGAGTAGCTATAACAAGGTTTACAAGATGGCCACTGTGGTGGCCATATTGAAAGTCTGAGTGGAACCATTTTCATTTAGACCAACTAGACATTTTAATTAGTCTCCTGGTGAAAACCCCATGTCAATACGATCTTCCATTCTGAAGCAGAAGCAAAAATACGATTTTCAAGGTGGCTGCTGTGTTGTCCTTATTAGAAATCTGAGAAGCACCATTTTTATTGAGGACCAAGTAGACCATGGGATGAATGTGTGTTTGTAAAGTTTCATGGCATTGCTCTGAGTAGCTTAGGAGCAGTATTAATGACAAACTTGTGCCAAAGGACAGATGGATGTCACATGACATACAACAGGCCATCCCATAAACTCTTCAGGTTTATGACTAGTTGGGCTAAAATGTCAAATTTATCAAGTTTACTCAAAACTGGATCAAAAATAGAGTATCAACAATTTGAGCTATCAGATGCAAGATCACCTCATTAATATGCATGGATCTGATCATTATCAACTGCATAAGAGATCATAATTGTATCAGCCTATATTTCAAGGTTGATTAAAATCTGATCAGAAATGTGGCCTTCTGGTTGATAACAAGCAATCAGCTGCAAGATCACATCCATATTATGCATGAATCTCACCCACCATCTCATTCATCCAAGAGATTGATAATATAAGGCCATATTATGCAATTGATTTAAATCTGATAAAAAATATATCATGTTCTAACTCATTAATAGGTATGGATCCAACTCATTAATAGGTATGGATCTAACTCATTACTGAACTTGTCCGAAATCTTGATGATATCAGCATACATTCTAAGGTTCATCAAAATCAGAACAGACATATGGACTCAAGAGTGATAATAAGCTCAGCCAATCAGATGCAAGATCACCCTATTAATATACATGAATCATGATCATTATACTGATGAGATCTTAATGATATTCCACGACTGACCAATATTATTATATATTAAAAAAATCATGGCCTCCAGAGTGGCAACAAGCAAATGTTCATGGATGGACAGTCATAATGGTAGACCATACACTTACATGGCATTATAATAGGGTGAGTTAATAATAATTAAAGAAGGTATGGAAAATGTATGAATCAAATGAATTGCTAAATACTGAATTCAGCTAATGCCTCTGCCATAAGCTGTATACTGCAACAATTTGACTAAAACACAATAATAATTAAGGAGTGCACAGAAACAAAAGTGAGTCTGACAATTAGGGCCAGTAACTCCAGCAAGGATGACGCAGAAAGCCCATAACTGTCCACAGTCAGAGCACCCTATACATGAAGCTGATAATGTTCACTTGTTTTCCCATTTTTCAACCCATGGGAAATTGGGAATGTCCTATTCCACGATTTATCCTACAAATCTAAGTCTTTATGGCACCCTATTTCTTTATCAAAATAATTATATATTTCTGTCTGCCAGTCTGTGAGAATCATGCGACTAATCTGATATAACTGCACTTGGGGGAATTAGACACCATAGTTTTTTTCTACTTTTAATTAAACTCTAATGCTTCCAGTTCTACATGCTGACTCCCTGCACTATGTTTGTCCCTTGCCTATAAAGGATGCTAGTGGACTTCAGAGAAAGCATCCCCATAAGACCTTTTCTATAACTAAACTTATGATCTGATTGTGTTAATTACAGACCTTTATATAACCCTAGTCTACATACCAAAATGAACAAAAACCTAAATTCTATAAGTAGTAAATTATAGTCATATATCCATTCTCCAAACATATTCATTTTCAACCTTTACTGTGTATTAAAATTTCTAAAAAATATCATATTAGGTGGGAACTAATTATATCCTTATGAGATAATTAATTCCAAATTAAACTATAACTGCTTAACTCTATTTTAAACAATTTATACCAGCTAAGGGAGGTACTTATTTCACAACAAATGGTCACAAAACTAATTGTTCGACTGTGGGCACTTTAGGAAAAGATGTTGGGGCATCATCACATTACATCCTGGCATCCCCCCAGTGGTACAAATCAAAAATCAATATAATGGAGAGTAAATATGACCACAATGTTGCAAAAGTATTGAAGGACGAGCTGACAGAGTAATCAGCACAACATCATCACTATTATCATGGTCAGTGATGAAAAAATCCAACAGCCTTATGCCTGGGGCCCTCTCATTTTAGATCGGGCATGTCCTTCATTCTAAGTGAGGTGCCCATTGGACTTGTCGGAATAAAAATTCTATAATCTGCCTGAGGAAACTTTGACTGT
Organism: Sinohyriopsis cumingii; assembly: GCA_028554795.2. NCBI lineage: Eukaryota > Metazoa > Mollusca > Bivalvia > Unionida > Unionidae > Sinohyriopsis > Sinohyriopsis cumingii. The sequence goes on from CM068824.1 coordinate 150,771,137, forward strand.
GCTGATGAAATGTATTTTCAAGATGTTGACATACCTACCAAAACACAGCACAATCTAAATCAGATCACCACTGTCCAACATGAAATTGAGATCTGATTTTAATCAAACTGAAGCAATTTGAGTCATGCTAAATATGCGATTTTGTACTCCAAAACCTCCTGACAGCCAAGTTTTGAGAAAACACAATTTTTCAGTAATCTTCACAAATTAAAAAAAACCCACCTCTTTTAGTATATGCTGGTTACAAGTAGTATGTGTAAACAGTATATAGTCATGATTGGAGCTGATGTAAAACCATCCTTTGGGCAGTTTAAATAGTGGCAAATAAAGGCAAAGAGGTCAGGTATAAACCATCATTTCACAAATTACTTAACTGGCTGACAATAGCTAGTGAAATGTGTTTGAAGGATGCAGTGGGTGAGACCATTTTGCTAATTTGCACAGGTACAATGAGGAAGTGGAATAACCCATTATATGTAAAACAAAAGTTTGTGAACATCTGCAACATTTCTTTGAAATTGGATTTTACTGCATATATATAGAATGCAAAGCAAGATCATTTCAGTTGCAGGAATAGTGTTGAAGTGTAATTCAATTCTGAAGCAGATTTAGGAAGCAATTAGCTATCAGCATTCACTCAGAGAATCCAACAGAGAAGTTTTAATGCCAGGACCATTCAGTCCCTTGTGAGTGTAGTTATGAATACTAATGATATCTGCATTACCTTCAAACCCCTTTGAACCCTTTTGAATTAATATTCAAATCATTGCTATTGCAAAATTGTGTGACAATATTAAAAAAAAGGAAAATTTGGGGCGTGTGGAAATTGGAGTCTGGGCCTGTGAAATAGTCAGGGACTGTGAGTTTATTAAGTCACCAGCTCTGGGCCTGTGTCCCAAAAAAAAATTCTTTGAGCAATGATGGTCATAACCTTCATCACTATAATGACGTTGCTGGAGCAAACTATCAGGAATGTTCGGGACCATTTACTCTTCTGTGGGCTTTATGTTTTGGGGGGAAAATGTGACCCTCATATAGCTCGAGAAAAAGTACTCTTGCTCTGATTTGTGAAAAACCCAAGTAAGTCATACCAGTTTTATATTGTATTTTTTTATCAAAGGAAAAACATAATATCTTCGTCTGATCATTAAATAGTCTGTCCCTTACTCTCTCTACTTAGCTGAAACTGAGTGTACACATTTATAAAGGTTTTTAATAGATGGCTGGTGATTCAGAAGGGTTGTATTGAGATTTATTAGTTTCCTTTGATAGATATTTGGCGATTTGAAATCTCCTAGCTGGCTTCACAGGTTAAGAGTTGAGGCAGGAGTTCAAGGTGATCCATTTTCACTCCTAAAATAATGCTGGCAATGGACAATAAATCTAAAGTTGAACTGGCATGTGGCCATATGATTTCACTGACAATTTTTCAATAATCATTAGAAAATTAAATCCCCAGTTTCATAATGTCTGCTGCAGATGACAACCTCGTGCATAGATAAGATCTTCCTTTTCAACAGCTTTTTGGACTCTTCATCAGAGAAATACTATTAAAAACTGAATAACCTCCAATCATCTGTATTTTTATTATTGACATTATATTACTGCACAAGACTGAAAACCATTATGTATTGTACCACGTATAAGTGCATCTTCTCTTGCGTGACTGCCCAGACTGTAACTCTGGAGGAGACATGGATGTAAACTTGTGACATAACCATCTTTTCCATTAAGGGAAACTTGCTATCTTTGATTTACTGTAAGTCTACAATATAATTGCTTCTTTGTTTCAGTGTCTTTCAGATGGTCACATATTCCCGCCTGGGACTGAGTGGCTGAAGATGGATCCATGTTTAATTGGAATCAAAGCCACTCAATTAACTGTAAATAAAGTTGTACTCCTTTATCACAGACATACAATTATTATATTTATCAAGAGAATATAGAGAATTATATAAAAACATATATGCCAAGCCCTGGCAAGGTAATCCACTTACAACATGATAAAAATTCAATGAGCATATGTACAAAATGACTAATCAATTAATGCTTCAAGTTTTCGTATATAAAAATCTGAGATTTAAAAAGCAACAGACTCTCATACTGCATTTCAAAACACTTTGTACCAGCTGAGACTATGAATGTTTTGCACACCTGTAGAGCACTAAGTGCTGGGTTACAGAGCCTGGATCTGAATTCAGTTTTATTTTTGTTAACAATACTGAACAATCTCTCCTAGTCAGTATTAGATGGTAAAGAACCAATGTTCCTTTCATAACCTGACAAAGAAGAGGAAATTTATGTCTTCCATTTATTGGGTCTTTTAGCTGGGAAATAAGATGAAAAAAATCAACTCTGTCCACATAAAGTACATTGTCAGGTTGAGTACCAACTTGATACTTCAGGAGTTCTCCATCTAATTTATCAGCAGCCTTTCCTGCTGCATTGTGCATCATATGACAGAGACAACTTGATATGTACACTGATGGAGACATTTTTCAAAATATAGAATGCAACATCTTTATGAATTCCAGTCATCACTGATGCAGTATCAGCTGAAAACCCCACACAGTTCTGCCAACTTATGTTTATTCAAAGCATTATCAAGCAAATAAAAAATGTTTTCTCCAGTGGAATCTACTGTTAATTCTGGTAATGAATGAAGAGCACTCTGACTTTGCCCTTTTCAATGTCAAAGTCTCTTACACAGACTGGGTACAACTTTCTCTCATCATAATCACCACTCCTGTTAGTTGCAATACTAAATGGCACAATTTTCATGGCTTCTGCCCATTTTAAGTGAAGTATCTTCTGCTAAACACCTAACAATATTAGATGATTTTGTTCTTGCACATGCATATTTTCTGCAATTTTGGAATCAGGAAACATCTGTTTGAACAAAGCACCAATATAGTATTCTACCACTAAGGGCAGTCCATGTTCTATTAAGAACTCGGTACATAACACCACTGCATTTATAAAATTCATGTCCACAATTGAGTTCTGCTATAAAAAAGAAGTTACCTTAGTACTGGAGTTAGTAAAGCGAGCTAATTCAAGGTTTCTTTGCTTTACCACCATGACCAATATTAAAATCCTTTCCACACAGCCTGCAAGGGACATGAAGCTGACCAAGAATAGAATGCTGTATTGTGAAAGTCATGTATTCATCTCTGAATCAGTTTTTCATATTTTCCTAATCCATCTGTGAAATTATCTGAAAAACATTTTTGCTCTAACACACACAATGACTAGAATAAATCTGGCTTACTTTTAGTACCAAATACCTAGACTGGTTCTGTACCAGATATGAATTAGAACAAAGAATCTGTGAGCAAAGATTAAAAATTAGAAAACCAGTCTGTTCTCTCCTAACTAAGCCATACAGTTGCTGTAAATAGAAACTAAGGTCAAAAGTTTGAAAGTAGAAACCAGTATGTTTCTTGGAAATAGGGCAGCTGCTATAAATAGAACACAATACTGTTAGGAAAGTGCATGCAAGTCTATGGGCAAGTGTAGTCTTATGTTGTAGTTACATAAAAGCCGTCTTTTCTAGAATACAGTCTGTGAGATTAATGGGAAGTTAATAAAAATGAGAAAATGATTATTGATTTCCCCCCCTCAATTCCCAAGATGATGCAGTCAAAACATAACCATATGCACTGAGTTTTAGCTCTTGATTTGTTTCAACTAATATAACAGCTATAATTCATTCATTTTGATAAAATTCGGAGCATGAGTATCTTTTTCAAGCTCCCTCCCATGAAAATTAAATGTTCCGTCCCATAGTATTTATCTATGATGGTGTGTGGATTCTGTATAAAATAAACAAATATACAATTAAAAAAATACTTTCAAGAGTGCTTGTTGTTGTTGTTCAGTTTAACGCCATGTTTCAGCACATGGTAGGCTATACATGGCTGCCACTTGGGGCACCTTTCTAGAGTGCTGTGATGCTTCTTGCTGCCATGAAAGAGTCTGTCAGATTGCACCCAATGTAACAATAATAGTCAGCGTGATCAGGAACAATTCTTCCCAAATGGTTTAGAAATTGGCTATTTTGCAAATTTGTGACCTCCATAGATAAACACCAAAAACATGGTCCAAACCACCAATTTTTAGCAGAAAATTCTGTAAATGAATGAAAATAATGGACATTTACAATGATCTACAGGTCAGTATATTAGAACATGGTCAATGGGTTTCAGGTGTCTGCAAAATCCCGACGTCATTTTAGTCAGCATCATTTTAGTATGAACCCTTCCACTCGTATCCTGATCAATATCCTAATGTAGAGCACAGGAGTCTGAGGTTTTATCAATAAAGTACGGCAAAATCTATGACAACATGAAATCACCTTATCGGTAATATAAATGAATAAGTGTACATTTATATTACCAATAAGGTGATTTCATGTTGTCAGAGATTTCGTAGTACTTTATTGATAAATGTCAGACTCCTGTGATGTAGAGTGACAACGCTCAAATGGTGTTAGCTTTTCAATATTGAAATACCTAGCAATTAATTACATACTCCCTCAGCTGAGATTTAAAATGACTGACCACTGCTTGTATTTGTTTTTGCATTCAATCAGCATTTTCCGCAGTTTTTCTACGTACACACGACTAGTGATGAGGCTGAATCAGGTTTCTCCAATTCATATCCCTTCTCTCTCTCTCTCTGTCTCTCATGGCGGGAGAAAAAGGTCTCTTGGTGGCTCTGCTTTTAAATGGTTTTTATCTTAATTTTATTTTAAACTTATGCATCAAATATTCAAAATGCTAGATTTGTAAACGATTCACCATAAATACATTCCGTTTTGTTCTGGACGCTGCGTAGCCACAGGCACTTGATTCAGGGGTAAACTAGTGTGTACACTCACCAATTAATAAAGCTAACTGGTGAGTGTACACACTAGTTTCCCCCTGAACCAAGTGTATGTGTGTGCGTAACCCATATATTCCTTTGGAAGTACTCTACTAGTTGAAACAAAGTTCAATATGGCTCTCGACAAGGCGCAACAGGCCATGCAAGAACTTATCAGTAAAAAGTAAGTTTATTGCACCTCCTGCTCAATGATGATGTCTCCCCGAATCCTGATCCGATCAGATCCCAGCAGTAAATCCGTCTCGTCAAACCAGTAAGGGCTGCAGTCCGATTTCTGTGATTGCTGGCTTCGTCGCAAATGCACTAATTTGACAAATGCAAAATATAACCAACATAGCAAATCTGATAACCCTTTCTTTACCCTGTGCCAATATAAAATCAGCTTTTACCGATCCCTTTTCTGTAGAAGATGATGTCTTAACTGTTAGTTGCAACAATACCGAGGCCAGTAGTTTCCCCTAAGGAGCGACTATGGAACCCAAGACGCTTGAAAATGCCCCAAGACAACTCAGATATGTTTCACAGTTCAAATTATATTCTCATTTGAATAGAAATAATTTAATATTATCTTACATACACAAAAATAAAATAAAATTAAAAGTCCAAGAAATGTTTTTAAGCTGATTACTTCGTCCTGCACATTGCATAAGAGTTATCGTTCGTGCAGCAGATTCTCAGTACTGAGTAAGAGCGTTTTGTATCGTATGGATACATCAATACCAAATATGCTGCAAAGTATCGAATACTTCCTTACAACATTTATTCACCTGTATCCAGAACACAATCCGAGGAAGCAGTCTTTCCATTGCGCTTTTTATTTATGATCTTTGTTGATATTTTTTGGTTTTGTTTATTTTTCTCTTTCTCACACACACATACATGCATGCAGGTGTGTGTGTGTGTGTGTATTTTGCCCAGAGGCGTAGCTGGGGGTGGGGGGTGGCAGGGGGGTACATATGTCCCCGGGCGCCAAGGTACAGGGGCGCCAAAATGAGGCTTACAACGTTACATTATAATAAGTAAACAAGGGTAATATTCAAAAATGTGATTAAACGGGGAGGGGGCTGGGGCGCCAATTTTATAGTTCGTCCCCGGGCGTAAAATATCATAGCTACGCCTCTGGTTTTGCCTAATCGAATAAATAATAAAATATGAAATTTATGGATGGAATAAACTGAGGAGAACAACAGGAGACCCCGAATGTAGAATATAACAATTTAATCAATTATATAAATACAATTAAATTGAACACGAGCAGCGGAGGGGGGGGGGGGCGAATCCTACAAAATTTATAAGGTTCCAAATGTCGAAATAAACCCTCAAAAAAAAAAAAAAAAAAACAGGTTTCAACCGGAAATAACGTCGACTACGTTTCAAGAGGAACCCTTGGAGATAAACCCTTCTTGGGGTCCTCCTGAGTTAGTCTAAATATGGTTTCTGGTTGAAAAACTCATTAATGGCGCTTCGATTTACCAAATGAACAAATTCGTTGTCGTCGCCCTCCCTGCTGCTTTGAATTAAAAATTTTATCTAACCCGATTAGATACCGTGTTCTAGGATCGTGTAGATTTATTGTTACAAATCCGTGTGGGGTAATTTAGCACGACTAAAGAAATTTCTAAACTTATTTATGTCCATATCACCACTACACCAGGTCTGATGAATATTTCGTAACGTATGAGTATCAACTCCGTTAAAGACAGTAAAAATATTACAGTTGTCTCTGATCACTTTAGGGATCTGTGTATACCGCTGGGTTACATAAATTACATCTGTGTTTTTGTGTCTACCTCTGGAAAATATCCTGGCAGGATTTGATTGTCTATCCAGCATAATATCATCGTAAACAACTAAATTGTTAATTGACCTATCAATATCATCGATACTTGGCGCTTCATTGATGTCAGTTATAAATTCAACAACATCGTCTCCGCTTAATGATTTTGCGCTTTCATTATAATCTTTTATTACATCATAGCATCGTTGATCGTCTACAGATGGAGCTACCAAATATAATTTATCCCACCTCATCCACTTCATTATTAAATTGACCTATAATAATCATACGAACAGAATTTCTTAGCGCTGCGTGATGCTTAACTGGTTCTCGTTTCCTTGTAGCAGAAAAGTCAGTGATTTCCATTAGAAAATATATAAAAAGAATATGGATTTATATTGTGTGAAATGCAGGGCGCGCACAAAGACAAGTGATCTAACAACCATCACAACAAAAAATAATAGATCTACGGTTACGGGCAGGTGTGAACGATGCGGTACAAAGAAATTTAAATTTATTTCCACTGGCAAGTCAGGTGAAAAACCAAAACCAAGGTCAAAATCAAGTACACGGGGGTGACATCGCAGCAAAATTAGGAAAACTACCCGGGACTCCGTGGGCTAAATACCCAGGAGAAAAACACCTCCCAGGATATAGTTACTGCGGCCCTGGAACCCGACTTGATATCAGACTTGATGACCAAGATCAACCAAAACCAGGTGAGTATCCGATAAACGCCATTGATAAGGCGTGTCATGCTCATGATGTAGCTTATAAAAGTAAAGATCTGCAGCATAGACATCTCGCAGATGTGAAATTAATTCACACGTTAAATTCCATCACTGATAAATCTCTCAAGGAAAAATTAGCTAGCTGGTTAATAAAATCCGCGATGAAAGGTAAATTAGCGCTAGGTGCTGGTAATTAATTATAAATGGAGTCGATTTATTATTCCCCAAAAGGATATTGGAGGGGTAGCGCAGCAATTAGTAAACTCGCTGAAGCAGCAAAAGTTAAGCGCGATACTGCTAAAAATTGGTTATCCAAACAGGCAATATGGCAAATTTACCAACCACCGCCTAAACAAATTCACTTTGCGCATTTCAATGTTAGTGTGCCAAATGAAGTTCACCAAGCTGATATATTATATCTGCCACACGATACCATTAAAATCCGAAGACGTCAAATAACATAAAAATACGCGTTAACTGTAGTTGATGTTGCAGGTAGATACAAAGATGCGGAACCGTTAGCGACTAAAACAGCATCTGAAGTTGCTTCTGCGTTTGAACGAATTTATCAACGAGGTGGTCTACGATGGCCACATCTCTTACAAGTTGATCCTGGCAAAGAATTTCAGGGTGCAGTATCATCGCTGATGAAGCAACATAACGTTACCATCAGACGAGGACATACTGAAATTCACCGTGATCAGGCAATTGTTGAGCGATTTAACAGAACACTTGCTGAGCGGTTATTTGGATATCAGTACGCGAAGGAATTCATTCAGGACAAGAGATCACGCGAATGGGTTGCAAGATTACCAAGCGTGATAGCTGCATTAAATAACGAAATTACTCGAACAACCAGCATGAAACCTATTAACGCAATTACCAAAAAACATACCACAACGACGTGATTTTTCAGCACAACCAATACTGGGCGATGTCACTGTGACATATTTATATGAACCAGGTGAACTTGAAAAAGGTAAAAAAGAGCGACTGATCCTATCTGGAGCATCACCACACACAAGATATCTAACATAACTAGATGAACTGGTAGACCAGCAATCTACAGGATGGATTCAACTGCTCCTCAACGTGGGTTTACGCGTGAACAATTACAAGTAATTCCCGAGGACACACAATTACCGCCCAAATCACTTAACTAGCACCTCTACGTCGGTTGCACTCAAGACAGGTCAGCATCACATTTTTGCGTGTATGACCAAGACGATTATCTTTAATATCTATGGTGAATTTTCTTGGGTGTTTACTCGAATACTGCCACAAAATTATGCAATTACAACTCGCACAGTGATTATTCTGCTGTTGTGTCAGTGTCATGATAAATTCAACATCAAGGTCAAATTCTCGATTATTTTTTTTGTCACTTTGTTTGTAACCGCCTAATTTTTTTCTTATTATATCACTGTTGTTTTCATTATTAATTTCATCAGCCACATCCAAGACAATTCTCCGCAGCTGAGATATTCTTCTGACTCTGGACACAGCCAAGTAAACTAAGTTTGACCACTCGATTCGATCATCAACGATCCAAACAACTGTACCAGATATAGTTAGTCCTCGAGATGAATGTATCGTCATTGCGTATCCTAGCGTCCACGGGGATTTATCAGCGCGCAGTGCATCTTCAACAACATTGACATCAACTGTAACAATATCATTTAATACTAAATTTTGTTTCCCTGACTGTCCTGGTATATCAATATCGATATTCTGTAACCGCGTATCAGCTGGTCTATAACACAACGGCACTGGCAGTGTTGGAAAATTTTTCTTGTGTAATTGAAATAACTGTTGTTGAAGTGTGTCTCTGACTATCTTTCTACTTGCCACTATCAAATCGTTTGGTTTCCACGTTTTCCAAAAGTCGTTCAAAAAAGTTTCTGAAATCACCTTGCGCATTATTTCACATTGAATTTTATTCGGTTGTAGTCTGATTAATGTTTTAAATTCCTTTAATTCTGCATCGAGAGATCTATGATCATCAGTTATCTCCTCGTAATAATCAACAAAATTCTTCAACCAATCGTGTGGAGATGGTCCAACAAACGGAGGTGGCTGACCGTGATCGCCGCACATTATCACAGCTGTATTTTTTGTTAAAAACCAATCGAGAAATGTTTTTAATGTTTTTAACGGTACCGTACATATTTCATCCCAAATAATAACCTTTGGAATATATTTCTCTCCCATTCGATCTGAAGTCCACACACCACCGCTGTATTTGAAAAAACTGTGATAAGTACTAGGATTGACTCCTAGTTGTTTCATCTCCCTGGCAAGTCTGTGTGTTGGTGTTAACACGATAATATCTGAATTCTGTCGAAATAATTCGATTACTCGAGTTGTCTTACCAGAACTTCCCGCCCCGTTCAAATAAACGGTTTTGTGTCTGGATACTGGATCATACACAGATGGTGCATTCGACATTTCTGATAATTCTGATTTACAATAACTATCTTTGATTTCAACATCAGCGGATTCACAATAGCAATGTAACATTTCCTTTTTTATTCTCCACGAGCTCCCTGATTCATCATTGCTTGTGAAACGAGCCAGTAATTCTGAATATTTTTTTATCGATATAAAATGAATCCTTAGCAACTCTAACTGCAGTGTCAGGAAATCTATTTATCATCGATATCAGATTTGTAGAAACATAAGCGAGCATCGAAGATCTTAAATGTTTGTACTGAGGTGATTCTCCATCAATGTAACTAACAATTGTGCCCAACCGTGTTCCGTCGGACAAGAAAGCATCTTCCCGATTACAAAATATATTTCTCGCAGTGGCATCATTAATTATAAAATCTAATTCAACATCATCCATAATCAATCGTGAGTGATGCCGTTTATAATCATATGCACCACCCTGAGTAAATTTACCGATTATTCTTCTACCGAGGTCTTTTGCTGTTTTTAACTGTTGCTGAGTTTAATCTTAAAAATATTAGAAGCATCATTAACAGTGACATCCGCGGGTAGGTCCGGATATTCCTGTTTGCATTCTTCGATGACTTCATCGAGACTGATACAGTCCGGTGTTGGTAACCAAACAGAAGTATGTTTTCGGTACGATATAATTGCTTCACTGACCGTCAACGATATCAGTATTCTTTTGTCAAGCATATATCGTAATAACACTATTGGCGCCCAACGTTTCTCCGAGAAGTGTCTGCCAAACCAAATATAACAAATCGGATGAAGATTCATAGTGAATTCAAACGACGTTACACGAGCAAATCCTGTCAGATCAAAATTGGGTAATGGACCATTAATTGATACTCTTACCATCTCATGACAAGGATGACCACATCTTTTAAAATATCCGGCGCACTCGCCCATCCCAAGAAAACTTCCCGGATAACACGCGGTCATGTCCACGGAAATCATCTCGCTGATATTATACTCGGTGTTCCACAAACCGCCGTGTCCGTATTCGATACAACTATCCTGGACATCTTCAAGGAACTCAGCCTGTGTTGGTCTCCATGAGTTTCTCTCTTGCGCGGCATGGGCAGCAACTGATGGAATTGTAAAACAATTAGTTAATAATTGCTCAGTATTTTCTGAGTACCTCTGTGCGAGTTTTCTCATTTCTTCGTGGAGAGATTCTTTACGATATAATTCGCCGTTAGGTCTTACAAATTGATCATACTCGCCTTCTTCGGAACTTTTAAACAACCATACTGACACAGGGTTGTTTTTGCTTATTCGGCTGATAGCATCAAATATTCCACTCCAAAAGCTCTCTGACGAGTAATATCTCACAACACGATTTCGTGGAAATATTGTGACTGCATTGGTCCAAGCATGAGCGTTGTGATCAATGATATTTATTGGAGCTCCGTTCCGATTATATTTTGATTTGTATAATACTTCCCCTGTTATCGTTGCTACGGTTATGGGGAATCTTAATGCCTTTTATAACTCAGCGACATCGTTTATTGAGGCTCCTGTATCCTTAACCGATTCAGCCCATTTGTTTATTTTTTCACGTCGCAGATCAGTTAAACCGTTTCCACGCTTCGCATTTTTAAAGTATTCCATTACTCGCTCGGCTACACAATTCAGCTTTGAAAATCTCATCGGGGCAAGATCAATAATGTTGGGGTTTTTTATCGGATAAATTCCGTAAATGACCGCTGTTACATGATACGCTCGAGCGTAATATGGTCTGTCAATCCCAGTCAGCATTCCTGGTTTGGAATCTTTACTTAACAGAGCGGTTTTTCCATTAGCAAGGACAGGGTCACGTTTGTCACGGATAATCCACGTATCATCATCCGAGCGCACAATGAACTTTATTCTGAAATGATATTTCTGATTGAGGTAATCGATAATTGTTTTCGCTCGTGCATCGTTCATTGTAGCGTCCTTGACATCGTCGTCGTGTATAATTTTGAATGTGGACCACACGTGAGATGCTCCATCATTACGAAATTCTTTTTTAGCATCCCTGATAATATCAATCAGACCAGTCAGAGCTCGCCTTCGCGAATCAGGGGTTAGTCTGTCAAGATCTTATCTAGAAGTTCTCCGGGGTTTGATTGCAGATAATCTCTCAAACACATCCATATGATATTTAAGACAAACATTTAAATAAGAAATTATATATATATATATATATATATATATATATATATATATATATATATATATATATATATATATATATATATATATATATATATATATATATAATGCCTCAAGCCAATCAGTGCAAGTGGCTCAAGGTAGGATCTGTAACTCCTTGTAACAAATCCTGCAGAAAACAATTCTGCGGGAAAAATTCCCAAAGCATTCGAAGGGGGAGTTCAGGACCAATACCGTGACTGCGATGTGGTATTGGAGTCAGGGGTAAAATACAGTTGTGCGCAGGATGCGGCGGTAAGCGATACAGGGAACTTAAAAGATATTATAACAAAAAAATAACAATGATGTGCTGAAATGTGAACGCGATTATATAACTAAGTTTTCAGACAAATTATAAATTAGACAAATACATTATTATATAAAATGAATCAGGAATTTGTCCGACATCCTGTCATCAAGAATTACGAAGCGAATCGTAATATTGATATTAGAAATTGCAGGTCGAAAAAAACAGTTGGTACTGTTAACAATCGTGGTGATCTTAAATTTACTGTTGGGGCAAGAAAAATTATCTCTGTCATCGTTTCGTGCACGAGTGTATCATTGGAGAGATCAAAGACGGTCTTGTGATCGATCATATTGACGGAGAGAAACTTAAGAATAATGTATCTAACCTGCAAGTTATTACACAACGCCAAAATGTTGCACGTGAGTGTGCTGGGGGGAAGAGAGAGCCTAAGGCAGTTAAATCCTTCAGTGAAGAGACCGGCAAAGAGATGGTTTTTCAGTCAATGGGCGCGATTGGTAAATATTTCGGTATTAACACCGCTGAGGTACGATATGTTGCAGAAAATACAACCAAATCGGCTTTTTCATGCTCGCATAATGCCTGGATTTCGTTCTCTTATATTTCACTGGTGTTAGATACAGATAACTCCACAGCAATTGTGTAAAAGTCAATGATGGAATTAGCCTCCCTTGATTTTATCAAGGTGATTTCATTGCGCAACATCCCCTCATCATTTTATTTTTGTTTTTTTTTCTTTCAAATATATAATTATATAAATAATGAATTACGAAAATATCAAAGATGTAATTGTTGCTATTAAAAAAATAGAAGAAAACGGAATTAATATATCTGATGAATTAAATCCTAAAAAAATTATGTCTGATTTTGAAGCACTATATGAGGCTAAATTGGAAGGTCGGTATATTTTGCCTGCTCAGTATAAATTTATTTTAAAAAATCCAGACAGAGTTATATAAATCACTAGCTACAATAGAAGAACAGCAACTAGATGAATTTGTCCCTCTCTGCCGTGCAATCGAAAAAATCAGGTTAGCATTGTCTGAAGAATACGAATAAAAAAAAATAATTAATACTCATGCAAGACAGTTGAGAAAAAATCGAGAGTTAGATCCCTTTGATTGGGAAATGGAAGTCAGGTACGTGGAAAAGAAATTGAAAGTGGAATGTCAGTCTCGCACTGACAGTAAAAAAAAAAGTATTTTTTACCCACATCAATCTGATCTGCATCAATTTTTCTTACCCACATCAATCTGACCTACATCAATCAATCTGATAAGTTATTTTCACTTGTATGATCTGCATCTGTTTCACTCTGATCTGCATCTGCAGAGTTAAATAATATTTCCTTAAGCCGATCAATTTTAATGCACGAATGCGCGTAATTTAAAATCTGATCTCTGTCACATGTGATCACACAAATACGTTTTATCAGCAGTTCATCTAACTGTTCCTGCGTTAATAAAAAGTCTTCATTATCGAATACATCAATAACCAAATCAACTGTGCTGACCGGGGACTGCATAAACACCTCTTTGATGTAGTTTTCAAGTGCTTGCTTGTCGTGTATAAAAACTTTCACGTGCTGGTACATATATAATACTCGTTTGATTAATTGGAAATCAGGGTCTGTCAGGAAAAAAAACAAAATTCTTTGCAGTTTTTTTTTTACTGAATTTGTGAGGCATATTACCCTGCAGAATTAACAAATCAGTTGATTTTCATGATTTTGACAGGCATATTGCCCTTCAGAATTAGCAAATCGGATGATTTTCATGATTCTGTCAGGCATATTACCCTTCCGAATTAACAAATCGGTCGATTTTCATGATTTTGACAGGCATACTACCCTGCAGAATTAGCAAATCGGTCGATGTGTACAAAATATATATAAATAAAATATTTTTACTGTTGCTCGTGCACAAAAATTACTTGCTTGTGAATTAGCAAATCGGTCGATTTTCATGATTTTGACAGGCATACTACCCTTCAGAATTGAGAAATTTGACAGTTTTTCAGTAAAAAATAAATTTCTTATAATTCTGAGCGACAGTAAAAAAAACTCTGACTGTCAGGGATTTTTTTGAATGAGATTTTGAAGATTGAAAATCTTTATGATGGAAATCTTTACGATGGAAATCTTTACGATGAGATCCTTAGGATCTTACAAGTAGATTAATATGTAGTGTTTCATTTCTTAAATCAAGAAGGTGGCCAGACTGGTCTGTTAGTTTGAAATTTATTCTTGATAACAGTGGATTATAACACTGCAAATAATCCTGATTGATCGGCTCTTGGACAGTCAGATATCCTAGTGGGTCTTTCGGGGTGAACGAATAAAGAACAAATCCTTGCTGAGCTTGATTTGATATTGTCGTGTCTGTGCTGTAGCTGCCATCGATTACATCACACACAAGACTGACCGCGACCACAGGGGTTATATTTACGATTTCCGGAGATACATGTCGACCTGTCCCTTCGGGGTCATTGTTGTGCCGAAGAATAGTTGCCAGTGGTAGTGTTTTTTTTTTTTTGTATTGTGCGATTATATCAGAAAAAAACTCATCAATGAGATCATTGGTTGATTTTTTTAGTTCGTCTGCATTATACCCGGGAAATTTAAAATTCGGCAGCGTAGCTTCTGTCAGCGAGTATGCTTCCAAAAAATCGTTGTTTATATCTATTTATATTGTCAGTGTAATCAATTGTTGCCTGAATTACTCGCTGGTTAAGGTATTCCATGTCGTATACGAGCTGATTCTATATTTCTATTCGCGTAATGATTTCGCTGCGTGAACTTGTCACGTCAAAAAGATGTTCTTGAAAACTTTGCCGTAGTCGCTCTAGTTGTTGTTTATGTTCTTGATTAATGATTTTAAAATATTTAATAATATAACTTAGGTCAACACTAAAAGAACCAGTTCCTCCTCCGGGAGTTCGTATATAAATAAAATGCCACTCTATATTGTCCTTACCGTAGAAGAAAAAATCGATTCCCAAAGTTGCACTTACTATATCGCGTAGATGTTCTATATATGATGGTTTAATTTCGTGGTATGACTGCGCGTCCGTGACATAATCAGACTTTTTCGGTTCTGGTGGTATCGGTGGTGCTTCGGGTGGAATTTCAGGCCATCCTAACACTGTTCTGATCGAACTCTGATATATATCTACGGCGTAGTCTGGAGTGCTTATTTCGATCGCAGAAGACAGGGTTGGTTCATGAACAGTTATTTTAATCTTGGATTCTTTTCCTGTGATATTTTTTATTCGCCGTTGTAATTCCTCATTGATTTCTTCGATTTGATAAGACCCCGTTGGTATCACAATGACGTTCCAGTCGGGTATACCATCGGGTCGGTTTTTATATGCAAACACGAACGAATTATTTGCTGGTAATCCACCAAACGATTTTGATCTGATATTGGGCCAACTGTGATATACTCGTAATTGTGCTAGTGCGATTTCTTTCACGGGAATTGCAGTTGGAAAATTAATACTAAATTCAGGGTTAGTCGAACTTATCGTTATCATTGAAACTCTCTTGGGGTTTGTATTTTCGACTATCTGCTGAAGTAATTCCGTCATTATTTATCTTTGTTGTTTTTAAATAGCGGGTGCTTTCTTCGTATATCTTAACCATTAACGCGAATTCGGAATCTGATATTGTTGTATCGTCGATGCTTGATGATATCAACGACGATAATTTTGAGTATGCGGACGTGGTTGTGTTTAGTTGTATGACGTAATCGTGCAATTTTGTGCTCGTGCACGAGGATATTTTTTTCGCGATTATATTGAAAACCCCTGCGATTGCAGTTGATGATGAAACGCATATCGTTACTGCGATTGTCACTGGTGTTAGCGCTGATAATACTACTCCGGTGGATGCAACTAACGCGGATACTGAGTATACTAACGCATCCAGGATGACTGCTCGTCGTTTATATTTTTTTACCTTTAGGTTGTATTTGTCGATGAGGGTTTTTAACTCTGATTGCCATTCGCGCACTTGATCGTATCTATATTGTTGCGCATCTAATGTTATTGTTGATGCTGTTAAGGATGTCATTTATTATCTTACGCAGTAACCAAATGAGGTGTTTTAGCTACGAATTCCAAACACCACCAATAAGATGTTGCGGTTAATTTCTTATCATCTGCTTCCAGTATAAACTCCTCTTCGGTTCCCTTGTTTAATATGATAGTAACAACCCCGGAAAACCTGTCTGTGGAATATCGCCAGGGATATTTTGTGAAAATCTCAAATTTTGCAGCACTGAACACAGATAGTCTATACACACCAGTAACTGTTGCGGTATATTTGATAGTTTTACTATTTTCTTTAGACCATGTTGCGAGCCCAGATGATATCGTGTACACTGTGTTGTTAAAACGCCGGGGAGTAACTCCAGGTGGGATTTTAGTCAAACTGGTTTTGTTAACAATTTCAGGAATCCCACTTACGATATCTTGCTGTGTTTTTTCGATCGTGTCAATGTTGGTTTTAATATCAGAAAGTTTTATGTCAACGGTGTGCGGAGTGCCGAAGAATTCTTCTGCGGTTTCATTAACTTTTTGAAATTTCTACGAAGTCTTAAAAACGCGTTTACATGAGCGTCATACTCAGCCCACAGCGTGGATAATCTATTATCTACGGTGCCATAGTTAACGTCAACATATCTTTTCGTTCCAGCATCTTCGTCGGATGTTGGATCTCTTAAAACAACTATTTTGTTCCCGTTCATACTGAGTTCACCTGTCATTGTGTCACCGGTATTTTTTAAGCGATTTGATACAACTTTTTTCATCTCGTCTCTGATGGTTGTAAACGATATACTTGAGTGTCTGATTTTTCCGCTGTCAGTAAACACAGGGATGTTATCCTGGGTGTCTCCAAGAACCCTGCGAACTATGTCATTCCATTTGATATTACTGGTTTCTAGCTTGCCATGTCGGTCCTGAAAAATAACAACCTCATCTGGGTCTATCCCGGATAACGTTAAAAGATTGTCAATTTCATCTTTGGTCGCATATTTTGATAAATCTACCTCACCGCGTTTTTTTTATGTTTGCTTCGATCAGAGATCTTCCGTAAATATCTACCATTATTCTCTTAAGGATTGTTTAAATCGACCCGAGGTATACTCGTGTACAACTTTGTGAGGCGGTTTGGTTGATTTTGATATCGCGTCAAGAACATCTAATACTTCACGGCCACATATTGGCGGATCGGTTAATGTTTGTGTTGGTAGCGTTGAATACCAGACTGGAGTGTTTTGTACTCTACGTGCGTATTTGAGGAATTCAACTGGCAGTGCTAACCCATACGAATCGAAATAGATATTTCCACGTGAATCGATCGCGTAAGCAACCCAGTGAGTTCCTGGACAATCATTGTTATCGAGATTAATAATTCCAGTTTCTGGATTATTTGGTTGTTGTGGTAACTGATCTCGCATAAAGACGCCTTTCAAAATTTTTTATATCTAATTGTTTAGCAGCATCGAGTAAATCAAAATTTGACATCGGTAGAAAACCAGCGGTTTTCAAAACCGTTTTGGGTACCATGAATGCGGAGTTCCTGGAAGTCTTAGACCCCGTCCTTTTTTTGTATCCTTTTCCAATTGCTTTCTTTAATGCCATTCCAGCAGCTGTTCCAACAGCTCCTAACGCGGCTGCTTTTGCGACAGCTGGGGAAGCAACAGCTATCAGTGCTGGTATTGCTGCGAGAAGAGGAAATATACCACCGGTTTTGATTGCAATTTCTTTATCTGACCAGAAGTCAAAGTAACATTAACGTGACTATATGACATTTTATAATAAACGCGATTGATCTAATTGTCTACATGTTTTTGAAAACTACATGTTTTCCACTGGTGCATCAACGAGTCTCATTCGTCCATTAATGCCTTCAAGTAACATTGCCTTATCACCGAGTATGACCGCGATTGCTTTGCAGCGATCATAAACAACTGGCGGACCAACCGCGATTGTTGGTAGGGCGCCGACATGAGCTCGAAAGTATATATCGACAACAGACTGCTTGGATAAATCGAGATGCTCCAACGGGAAGTAATAAATCGGATACAGATTTGTAAAATCAAACTGTGATATCTTCGTCGCAGTATCTATATTTGTGTTACGCACCAAGAATGTCAGCCAACGATGATACGCACGCGCTACCTGATTTTGTGTAAAATTTAGTGATATATCCTGAGATGGTTCTTGTTGCCCATTTATTCTCAACGAGACATCAGTAACATTAAGTTTGTCAAATATCATATGAGATCGTTTTTGGTTATTTTCCCGACTTTTACCTTGCAGCGCAATACAAATATGTCGTGGCGCAGAAATACCTTGTTGCGATGACATATGCCAAGTAAACAAACCCGCGGAAGAAATTTGAGCGGAATCTGTGGTCACTGTTAACCACGATAACAATGATTTACCACCTTGATTCATTAAAGAAAGTAATCGCGGTTCTTCCGTGATCGATGGAGTTAATACAGGCATCCACAGTGAAAGTTTTGTTATCTCTACTTTGCCAACATAAGCAGCATCAGCAGCATCATCAGCATCAACAATACCAGCTCCTCGCCAGATCGCATCATTATCACTTTCTTTTCTGTAAAGCACGATTGTGTGTTTAACTCCAAAGATAACCCTTCTAATATCCCTGCAAAATCCAAAGATATGAGTTAGTGGAATCGCACACGAAAAATTCATATTGTCTCCTAACAACATTGCTCGGCGTGTTGCAAATCCTAAGTTGTGATTGTTATTAACACTTACAACTACCGACTCCACATTTGCGTCATCAGCAGCGGAAGAGTGTTTTTTTTGGTCGTCTCATAGTATACTGAATATGGTCAGCGTTGTCGGTGATATCTTTAGCAAACATCATTGATGGGCCAGCAGATCTTGTGTAATCGTCAGAGTATCTTGCTAGACCAACTATTGTTGTAGCAATATCAACATCACTTTGAACTGATTCGATATTTTTTCCATCAATCATGTAAGCGGTGCTACTAAACAGTGCCATAATTCCATTATTGACAAAACCAACTCGGTCATTGGCATTGTAGTTATTATTATTCTTCTTCACAAGTCTACCTTCCACTTCAATAAAAGCCTCATGGGGTAGAAAATATCTACTTGTATCATGAACTTGAAGTTTGATACGCCCTCGTTGATTTGGGGTTTTTGCATCATAGGAATAAAATTGATAATCACGCACTGAGCAATCTCGCTCAACCGGCTCATCTATGTTAAATGCTGGGTCGGATATGCGTTTGAACATTTTATACTATTGCGTATTTTTCCAAATGGTGATTATCTTCGTCGCACACGAAGTCCACTTCTTGCTATCAAATTTGCTGCTAGTTTTTGATTTGCAGCTTCATTTATCACCTTACTGACATCCGCGGGCATAATTTCAGTACTCGGAAATTTCACCGGTGGTTTTCGTCTTATTAATCGCGCTAGTCTTTCTTTGATTGTCGAGAGCACCTTACCAGCAGCGCTAACAATTGCACCAGGAGCTTTTTCACTAACAACATTAATGGCTTTCATCGATAATTGTTTTGCAAGAGGACCAAGTTTTGGTGCTAACCTTGCAAATAATCTTTGAGTCACATCACCAAGTCTGTCTCCGTAAGCTGCTCTATAGATTGGTAATCGTGAGTTTACTGCTCTGATCTGCACAGTTGTATGTCTGTTATATATGACCATTATGCTATTTACTATTGCTTAATCGCTGTAATCATCAACGAGTTCATCAACGAGTTCTCGGTAAATACCAGCATCCATGACACCACCTTGAAACAATCGCCTACAAATATCAGCTGCTTCATTAATTATTTCTGGTGAGTTATTTCCGGCTCGTTTTCGTCTTATAAGAACTTCTAACCGTGAAACGTCATTGAAAATACTATCAGGACAGGGAATAAAATCACACACCCCCCAAACCTTTACCGGATGTTTTTTTATGCTAGTCGGCTGTGTTGTTATCAGGGTTGTTTTTAATGGTGTTGACAGATCTGCGGTCACAACAGGGCTTGCAACTCTCCTTGCTTTAACATCTTCCTTAAAGTGTTCAAACTCAGCTTTGTATTTTTCCGTGACCCGACTAATATCTTTGTGTGTAGTAAACACCAACCGTTCCCATTGGTCATACCTTAACAATGGTGAACCCGCCTCTAGGTAATTTTCATGATCATCAAATTCACCTACAAGATCAACCGCGTTATCGTAATTTTTTGTCTTAATATTTTTTGCTACATCCTCCTTGATTTCTGCCTTACCAGGTTTGTATTCCGGCGGAGCTTCGGTGCCAGGTAGCGTTTCTGACGCATCTACAAAACCCTCTCCAGGCGATCTTGCTGTAGCGATATCAGTTGGAAGATTTCGTAAAATCTTTTCTGTTTTTTAAGTTCTCCTCGCAATTTTTTCAGCTTGCTCAGCGGTCTGTTTTAATATTGGAAAAATACCCTTTCTCCATTCCTATTCCTCCTTAATATCATCCTTAGGATCCCCCAGTAAAGCTCTTTCAGTAGCTGTTTTGACGAGTTTAAATAATTGTTCTGTGGCAGCCGCGAATTCAACTTGTGCTTGTTGTAGCGACTGTACATTTTTCTTGAACTCATCTTTTACAGGGATATATTTCTTAAGTGCTTCTTCTCGCTCTCTGGCTAGTCTAGCTGTGTAAGATTCCGAATGCACCATATTATTATATAACAATTTTTTGATTCATAGCAGCATGGAGGGCGACGACAACGAATTGGTTCATTTGGTAAATCGAAGCGCCATTAATGAGTTTTTCAACCAGAAACCATATTTAGACTAACTCAGGAGGACCCCCAAGGAGGGTTTATCTCCAAGGGTTCCTCTTGAAACGTAGTCGACGTTATTTCCGGTTGAAACCTTTTTTTTTTTGGAAAGTTTATTTCGACATTTGGAACCTTATAAATGTTGTAGGATTCGCCCCCCCCCCCCGCTGCTACATGATATTTGGAGGATACACTTACCAAGTTAATAAAAATGCAATTAGCCGTCCTATATTTAAACCGATTAAAAAAATTTCTTCATGCAATCGATTGAACGACCGAATTCAATTGCCCAGCATGCTTGCATAACTTGGTTGCTTTCAGATTCAACGTTGGTGACAGGTTACAGTCAGTGCATTCCTTTTGGTCCTTTCTTTCACATCCAGTCTTTTTCGGATCATCAACCGCAATTTGGTTGTCTGCTCTCTAACCTCTATGTATAGGAATATATATATATATATATATATATATATATATATATATATAGAGAGAGAGAGAGAGAGAGAGAGAGAGAGAGAGAGAGAGAGAGAGAGAGAGAGATTTCCCTTTTAAATATAAGTAAATAGACAACCGAAACATTTGTCGGGTTTTCACTTGGAATCGAACACTATTCCCTCTCTCGTTACGTCAGATATCGTCAGATCGTAATTCAACAGAAACTAAGGCTAATATGGGTCATTTAGCAGCCTGACAGCTGATATACCAACCATAGTACAGAAGATTAATGTATATCCCTAACCGAACTAAACTGAACTTTGACATAAAATATACATAGGAAACCCGAACCCCCTCCTGTAAACGATGAAACTTTGATGGCCTTATTTGTCGGCCATCAGGCGCTCGATTTCTCGGCTAAAAGAATTCGCATCTTATTATACAAATGAATCAATAACATTTACTTCTTGTCTTAATTCAAAATCAATCAATCCCCTGGCCATGGACATTAAACATCGTAGCACAGCGACTTAATAAGGTACCTAAACCCATTTGTCAATTTAATTTGTTACGTGTCACACTGACCGCGGCAAGATTAGCTCAGTTATGTGTTATCGTAGCATCTCACAAATTCACACTGTTACAAAGGCCTCCATTTGAAGTGTAAAATCCGGGAGTTTGCTGTCTGAATTTTTAAGATGTATCCCAAATTACCTCCTAAACGTCCTCAGGTGAACCCTTCACCTCAGACTCCCCCAGTCGACTTTAACAATCAGCCTCTACGTTTTCGCTTCCCTTTCTATACCCCGCCTCGACCTGGCATTGTTAAAGAAATAATGACCATCTCATAAACCGTCCATTTGTCAACTTAGCTTGAGCTAAATAGGCGAGTGGTTGGTGGTCAGTTCCCGATATAAACTTTCGTCCATACAAGTAACGGTGGAATTTAGATATGCCAAACATAATTTCCAGGCATTCTTTCTCAGAGCCGAATACTTGCGTTCTGCAGTCGACAATTTCCTACTACCATATGCAACCGGAAATAAGTTACCATTATACTCTTACAATAACACTGGCCCATAACCTCTGTCAGAAGCGTCAGAACGTAAGACAAAGTCATTGTTACATCTAGTAATTTCACTACTGCGTCTGACGTCTGCCTGTCCTTCGATGTCTGAAATGCTCGTTCAGAAGCGTCTATCAATGTAACCTTCGTCGGATCTTTCATCCTAGTCAAGTCTGTAAATGGGATAACAATAATACTAAAGTTCTCAACATACCAGTCTAATCCAAGACTTTAAAAGTCATGAACATCCTCCGCTGTAAATCTGTTGGTGTATCGAACAAGCCACACATTTCTTGGTAAGCATGAAGAGTAGATAAAGTGCGATGAAATGTCTTCTTCATACAAGTGTAGAGAAGTCATATTCATCACCAATCGCATCACTTTAAAAGGGAGTTTATCTGCACAGATACAGAATTCACAGGAATCGCAGTCTTGTGCAACGAGTTCCTTCAAAGTACTTGGTAATTCACAAAGCCTTTATCGATATCATTGACTTTCTTCCACGGAATTTTGTGAAATACTGATGTCGTGGCATGAAGAGTTTTGTGACGTATTTGTAGTTTATCATTATCTGTCCATTTTGAACATTTTCGAAGAAATCAATCTTTATACAGCAATCAGATATCCATGGCTACAATGTGTATGCTATTTCGGATACAATAGTTGTTTGCATCTCACATGAATTAGTACAAAGTCTCTATAAAATCGCATTTCCACTGGTAGATTCTAATGTAATGTTCTAAGTTAGTCAATCACACGACTGTTATTTTTGAGGAAATACTCATACGCTGGCCAAAAGGAATCTGCTGGTAAAATGTAGCAAAG
The DNA here is from genome assembly GCA_028554795.2 of Sinohyriopsis cumingii. Lineage (NCBI taxonomy): Eukaryota > Metazoa > Mollusca > Bivalvia > Unionida > Unionidae > Sinohyriopsis > Sinohyriopsis cumingii. The sequence continues at coordinate 150,794,607 of CM068824.1, forward strand.
ACATCAAGTCATTAATCCACACATCGCATATCATGAAGAAGTCTCTAGGCAATACTTTTTTTAAAAAAAAAGTACTTTTGCAATTCTGTCAGCCTTTTCCTCGATTTATTCCCATTGAATTTTGTTTAGAACTCCATTGTAGATCCAAAGTCTTCTCAGATCTGTTAGTTCGTCAAATGTCTGACCATTTGAACACTTTCACAGTAATCAGGCTTCTTATTGCATCCTGATATCAATGATTAACACGTTTATGTCGTAGACGATACAATTGTTCTTTGCGTTTTGCTTGAATCCGCACGAACTCTCTGAAAAGCATTCTCATAGCTGTAAAAGTAAACGACAGATTCTGTTCTAAAGTAGTGGCATTATGCTTGGGAAGTTAGTGATAGCATGGATACCATCTGACATGTTCAAGAAAAGCTGAATCTCTATACCCCTAATGAAACCACAACTGAAACACTATACTTGGTTTCTTCATCCCAGGTAAACAAATCCTCCTTTCACCAAAGTTTTCGGAGTGGAGATATTTGGACGATATCCTTGTTTTGAATGTCTGCAATCGACTTCAGAAAATCCCAGAAGATTTACAATACCAGGGAAAACGTGCACTCTTCTTTGAGTTGTGATTCTCGACGAGTCAGTGGCATCCAGAGTGGTTTGTGAGTGCAAATACGAGATCCACATATAAGCCCATGAACAACATCGCTTTCGATAGCAGAACAAGATCGTTCTACATCGCTAAGGTCGATGGGTACAGCATCACTCTGGTCACAGCATACATCATCACTCTGGTTGCAACTTTACAGAACATGGAATTGGTGAGTCTATCACACTATGTCTATGTGGAATTCGTCTTTTTCAGTGGAAAGTCTTGAGTCACAATCATCTTGTCTGTGTAATTTTTATACTGGAGAACGGTACCTATACGGTGCCGTGTTGTGATCTTAAAGTCACACTTGTTTCTTTTAAACAATCTAATTTTACTTTTCCAAGGACTACATTATGATCTGACAAACGTATAATCTTATGAGTAATAAACATGGAGAACCTTCTCCTGAGTAATTTTTGTTTTAAAGCTAGATGCTTACAATTCTGCCCTGGAAACGCTTCCAAGACATCACCCAAACCCAGGGGTCCATCACACAAACCTTCTGCTTACTTGTTTACGCGCCAGTCTCTCCAAACAATAACCCTGAATCCAACATGTGATTTGCCTCATATTTAAATGTAATACGATAATATCATTCGCTTTCTCTCTATATGCCACTCCTGCCCCTGAGCCAAATCCCTACATACAGAAACCCAAAGATGCTGGTCAATGGTTCTTGATTCACTTCGTTCGTTATTGATCGTTGTTGTATGAAGCAAGCCAAAACAATATTTGTCGCTCGGCTATGATTTGATGCAGCTGAAAGAAACTGATCCAATAACATTGCTCGTTTCATTTACGTATGAAGAAAGTTGGGAATAAGTATAGCAGCCTCTATAGATAACGACACATTGCGTAAGTAAATTTATACAATTGAAATCTTTTACATATTTTTTGTTTCCTTTTGAGTAAGGGCATGTGGATATCAAGGTAGTCATTGCAATGAATACCTACCTGGTCAAGCAACGAGCTCTCTGACTGGTCATTTATGCATATAGGCAGTAACTCTTCATCTGCAAGAGGGCGCAAGTTTAAAGCAATGTTTTTGTCTTTTAGTTAGCTCCGTAAGCAAAGGGTAAATGTGATTCGAACTGGATAGCCGACCCATGACTTGCGAAGATGAGGACGACGAGGTTATGAATTAGTGCACTTTAATTTGAAGTTTTTCTATGATCCATAATTTACTCACCCTTTACCCAATTCAATTCATATTTGGAACATACTGCTATTATTATATCATGAGAATGGTTTTCTTTTCTCTCTAGGGCTATTTGTTTTAGGACCAATACTATAAATTCTCTTTTGTTTACATCTATTTTGATAGAATTTCATCCTCATTAAAACATATTGTTCGGTAACCAAAGGCCCAAACCCCCTTCAGTCAGACTGTCAAGGCCAAACTAAATGTTTTAAGTGTTTCAGTATCACGGAAGATCAGGGAAGAGATAAAGTAGTGACCAGTTTAACAGTAGTCTCCCCCTAGACTATTGTTTTTAATTTACAGTCTTTTTAATGTTTCAGAATTTTTATTTTGTGCTTACAAATTACAACATAGATTTTTAATACTATCATAGGTTCTTCTGTGTATTATAAATACTTTTTCCAAACGCAGTGTAACCGTTCTGGGATATCGACCAATTCAGTTGATGCGGTGTGAGGGTAGGATAGGGTAAGAGGGATGTCCATAAGAACGTGGGAGGGTTAATTTGGTGTTCCTTACCAGGTTTGCACGAATTTCTTTTTGCATCAGGTGTCTCAAATGTCTCAAAAACAACCACATATTAAAGAGAGAGGATTTTATGAAAAGATTCAACTCTATTTGCGATGGAACAACCTGTGCCATAGTTTCAAGTTTCCAGCCAAGACATTTTTTGCTTATAAGTGAAGCTTACCACAGTCTATAATATATGGAATGATTGTATAATTTGTTACTGGCATCACCGGATGAATGATACTGTTCATTAAGTGAAACTATATATTCATAGCGCAAGAAAAGTTGGACTGATATAAAAAGGAACATAATAATAGCACGATGATGTTGAATTAATCTACATATACTCCAGTATAAATACAGACAGATAGAAAGATAGCGATCAGCTGCTTCAGTAAACGAATCTGAATATCCTTGTTTACCGGGAAATTTAGAGTGGTCCATTAAAACAATTCATTGTCTTTATTACTGTTATTCCTATGCATTATAAACTCGATCCATTTAATTTATCGAGATGGAATAGAGCAAGCCGGATTTAAGGCGGACCAAATGGGCAGTAACTCACCAGTCTCTGGAGTCAACATCCAGTCCCACAGTTACCCTGGCCGGGGGTGGGGGGTGGGCTTTTTGAAATTGCATGAAATTGCTCCAGGGCATCCTGTCAGACTAATCAGGTATTGGTAAACACGCTTAACAAATACCGAATAAAGGACATATAGTCTTTGTATTTGATAATTTGAGGACGTTAGTAATGACTTAACTGTTTCAAATTAAGTTTATTGTCGACGCTAAGCTTCATTTTATAATAGATTTTACTTCCGTAAATTTTAACGTGCGGCCAACCCAAAAGAGCGCTGCATTTGCAGGTGTGTTAGACATTTTTAGTTATGCATGCTTACGTACACACATGTGTGTACGTTTGGAAATATGCACCTATATGAGTTTACTCGTGCGTGCGTTTGAGCGTACTTCAGTCCATCCATCCATGCAGACAGACAAACATTTGATGCAAACATAGACAGACGCATCCCTGTCTGAAGAAGTAAACCAGTACATACGAAGTTACTGAGTTACGTAAACAAATTATATACATGCAGGCGAAAGGAATAATAAAACAAAACTGGATAAGGATGTATAATGATCACTCGTCCCGCTCTTAAATCAAGCAACAGTATGGCATTCATTTACCACGGATCTACATATCTACCTGCCATCATTTGCTGTTAATATTTCACCAAAGAAATGAGTGAAAATAGTGTTGAAATTGGATCGAACGTTCCACACAAAATCACATTAATACCTCTCCCCTTCCCACCCCTACCATACTCTCACACCCTCAGTCCCCCGAAAAAGATAAAATAATTAAGAGATTTTTCTCTGGGAAAAATACTTTTCCGTTGAGACCCATATATTCCAACATTTTGCAATATCCCAGTCCTACAATCTCAAACTTGTGAGCTGTCGAAGGAAATGTGATAACTTAGTCTTCCACATTTCAAGGAGACCATGTCATGTGATTTGTACAGTTTGATGTAATGACTGTTTGCAAAGACTTTATTTTTTTTAAAAAGTAAATTTTTTTACAAACAAAGCACAATTTCTGTGAAATTGCTTTCATATTTTCTTTTAGCTTTGTTAAAAGTTCATACTCGATTTTCAGACTGAACAGTCGCCTTTCTTTAATCGATACTCGTTTTATATACTCGACGTTCACTTTTTTATACTTGATATTATCGTTTCTGAACTCGATACTGAATATTCTTTCCTCGATATTTGCTTCTTTAAATTGTATAGTCGCTTTTCTAAACTGGACACTCGCTTTTCTTTACGAATCATTGTGAGGAAGATACATCTAACATTCAGCGATTGCTAAGCCTATTTATTTTTGTCGAATTACAAGCTCTTGTAGCATATCTTGAAAACTTCCAAGGACCCTGGTGATGCATCAGGTGACCATTAAGGTCTAGAAAACTGTAGGATTGTGAGGGAAAATAAAATTGCCTTTAGATGTACAGCCATTAGTTCCAATACTTGTCTCAGCTCCAGGATCTAACCTGGAGACAAAATGTTCTCAAACGAGTGTGTTTATCGGACAGTTTCTGCTTGTGTAAGTTAAGAGCAACCCTTCTGACTGTCTGTATAATTGTTGTGGTTGTTAGTGACCTTCCTTTTTTAATGAAGGGATCAGTAAGTCCCGACAACCTGTAAGTTTCTTTCTTCTTTTTTTTGTTGGTGCATTTGGTCGAAACACGATTGTTCTAATTTGATCAAAATGAGAGAGAGAGAGAGAGAGAGAGAGAGAGAGAGAGAGAGAGCACAGCTGCACTTCAGGGTCGAACGTCAACAAGATGGGTCCATCATCAGTGTCTCAGGATATATCGGTACGACAGGAAACAGATAAATTACATCCGTGTAATGTATTTATCTACTGTCCATCCACTCTCTTTTACTTCCTGCAATTCACATCAGGTATATATTATGAATTAAGCCGTCCCTACCATGATATACACTGGTTGTTCAAGATGAAACTATTTTTTTCTTTCCTCTGTCTTATTCTTTGTTCTATTTCGCTTGGATTCAATGTCAAACACGGAGGCAAATTACCGATTCCAACGGATGGAAAGAAAGCTCAAATGATCGCATCCCTTGCCATAAAGACAATTGGCCATGGAGCTAAGCTTCTTGGGATTATAAACGCTTGGAGACAGGTAATTTTCATTTCAAAATATTTTAATTTAGTATTTCCACATATCGCCTTGAACTAAATTTGAACAAATTCCAGGCAAGAAGTCCGTAAGATCATTGTGATAGACTTCTGAACAATATGCTGAAAAGAAAATAGTTTTGCATAATTCTTTTATCGTTTTAAGTTTTACATGTGACGTTGACTTTCTTTCTATACGTACGTTCCGACTCGAAAAGTTATTCTCGTTTGAGCAACGAACATGATTTGTCTTTTTTTTTAGCTTTCTTTAAAGGAGATGTGCCTGCACATAAATACCACATTCATTATTAGCGTGATACCAGATAGTGACGACGTACAGTACCTAATTAGCCAAAAATAAAACGTGGCGGTAGATCAGCATCCTGTAAAGGAAAAAATAATTTCAGAGAAAAAAGGTGTATCGGAGTGGACAGGTTCTGTCTCGTTTGGACGATTCGCGTGATCTTATTTATGCTACGGTTTCGCTCCACAACTATCATTGAATTTCACCTTCTGGCACGTATTTTGTCCGCATGAGGTTCAATCTCTCTCGTGAAAAATGCCCATCTCGTGTATTAGACGGTAAATACAATCCTATATCTGTGTAGGTGATTTTACTATGTTTTCAAGTTACACTTGCGCTCCACCCGTTCAAACACAGTATGTAAACTAGCAACATGCTTAAAAAAATAACCCAAATTTAGTATTTTAGCCATGGTGCTGTTTGATAAAAGCATTGTCCTATAACTATATTCGCAAGGGCATACATTGAGAAGGGAGGTAGAGGTTAGGTTGTTGTAAACCATTGCGGATATATATATATATATATATATATATATATATATATATATATATATATATATATATATATATATATATATATATATATATATATATATATATATATATATATATATATATGTGTGTGTGTGTGTGTGTGTGTGTGTGTGTGTGTGTGTGTGTGTGTAGTGGTGTCTGTATGGTTTTGTTTATCGTTATCTAGGAAATGATCAACCACTATGTTATTGCCCGGATCGAATAATTAATAACATATTAACATAAATTATGAACTTAAGGGACTGAATCACAGAAAACTGAGCAGAGATATAGAATCGAATAGCGCTTTCCCCCGTATGTAAATGCAAAAATTTAACATGACACGTGAATGATTCGCTTTTCTCTCAGAAATAGGGCTACAAAATTATGCGAATTTCAATCAGCCGTTCGGTTACTGATAGAAGCAATTTCATCATATGATCGAGTGAAAGATCGACTCAAATTGCCGACATGACAGCATCACCTGGTTGCTTCCGGTCTTTTCCCAAATCACTGCTTTCCAATTCGCTGCTGCTGATCGGTCGGCATTTCCGTCTCTTTCCTTCTCTCTCCCTCTTTACTAGCCTCTTTGGGTTATCAACCTCTTGGTTGCAGTCTGCACTGTCTTTCCACTGTCTTTCCACTGTTCAGTCCGTATGGAACTATCTTGGATCTCCTTGTGCTTTATCCGAGATTCGCAACCCCCTATGAAGTCGGATCTTTCCCCTTTTCGTGCTTGGGTGTTCACTCAGAGCTCATAGTTTTGTATTCAAGCCCTGAGGCAATAATACGGGGCTATATACCCTCCAACTCCACGACAACAAGGACATATTGATTGCCTAAATGAAACTTATTCAACGGATTCTTCCTGGAATAACATATGTTCATATACATCGAAATGTAAGAACTCGCTTTTAACCTTGTGCAAAGTACAGAACGGTGGACTTGAACCTTATTGTTACATTGCTTGCTCCTCGCCCAATCTATAATTAATTTATCCAAATATAACGACATGGGACCAGTCTACGCGTTTTATTACCAGTGATGTGACGCATGTGATGGTTTTCACACCTCAGTCATGTCATCGAGCGCCAGAGTAACGCTGAGAGAAATAATCACTTTCCGCGATAATTTCTGATTTTATAAAGGTTCATTAGTGATGCTGTAGTCATAGGAAGAATGGCAATAAATACACAGAAAACGCCTTACATTAATCTGGTTCAAGCATTTTTAACCGGTTTAACCACTTTAGAATGTTTTTTAGAAAAAGTGGGTCACCAACATTTGACCCTCCACAAGCTTTTCTTTTTTTCAAGACAATAAAATGGCTAACTATACTTGCTGAGTGAACCACTTTAAATCGGTTTTAAGAATTAAATAAAAAAATAACTAGCTTACCAATATATTTTGTTTTTCCTTCTTTGGTTGTGGGGGTTGGAGAGGGGATTAAAAGCACTTCTCTTGAGGTATGCTTTTACAGTTATCATAAATGTTGGCTGACCAAGCTGGAACACTATCCACCATTTTCAGAAATAACTAAACTCTCATTTATGATTACTACTTCATACATTTAGAAACACCATTTTCAAAAAGTACCATTACTACATTTGAAATTGGTTTAAAATAATTATCCATCAATGCAAACAAAGAGTCGTAACATATTGATATGAAATTGGATTGCTTCTTGTTTCTACGTCAGTGTCTTCCGGCACATGCCATTGAAGGTTTACAAATTGTGCACCATTTCCCTCCAAAGCGAATAGGTCTAACATAGTTTCGTGATGTGTCATTGTAGAAAATAATTTTCCTCACTGAAACCGAGATCATATTTCAGTAGGTGTCGTGGCATTGTAAGAAAGTGAAGACTAGAAGACAAATTTGTTATTCCCTGTTCCCAGATCTTAAGTGATTACCGATGTGCCCTGTAAATTTGTTCATACTAAATGCGTACACCGGTATGCTCGATTAGGTAATACATGATAAGTAAGTATACGTTGTTTCTAGTAGTTCTTCACTGATAACGTCTTTATATTAATATATATATATATATATATATATATATATATATATATATATATATATATATATATATATATATATATATATATATATATATACATATATATATATATATATATATATATATATATATATATATATATATATATATATATATATATATATATATATATATATATATATATATGATCTTTTATCAGCTGTAACTTTGCAGACACCGAATAGTTTTAATCAGTATGTGTAGCCTATACTAATAAAAAAATTATCAACCCTTATACAACTAGTATGTCGTCTGCTTTTTGTTTGTTTGTTTTAATGCCTGTATACGTAACGGTTTGATTGTTAGTGCTGGTTTTTTGGGGGGTTTTTTTGGTGATTGAACAATATATAATATCCTGCGAGGGGGGGGGGGTCAACCAAATTTTCGCCGATGAAAATATCGCTAAATTCCAAAACATTTATGACAATCTGAAGTTAAAGAATAATTTTACCCATGATCACCAACTCTGCATCTATTTGTTTTCTTCCAGATTATTGCCGGCCAGAAGTACATAGAGGATATTGAAATTAGATTCCCCTTGTACGAGGTGAGTATTCTTATAATGAAAAGTTTTAAATATATAAAACAATTTCACGCTAAATTAAATTTCACAAGGTACCTGTTCGTGTACTCACTTTTTTAAAATAAAAATGTTGTTTGTACAATACTAAATGCCACCGAGCCCCTTTGTGATTTTTGTTTGTTTTAATTATCATATGATATTATATGTATTAAAAGTCGAACAATGCTGGTAAGTCCCTTCAATTCATAACACAGTCCTTTCGATTCATAACACAGTCCTTTCAGTTCATAACACAGTCCTTACAATTCATAACACAGTCCTTTCAATTCATAACACAGCCATTTCAATTCATAACACTACTATCCGGCTCATATGCTTGTGCAAGCTTTGTTAAATGTTATGTTGTTTAGGAAACCCCAACAATTATCTTGGAAACTGCTCTGACTTCGGACAGGCGAAGCACATAACTTAGCTTGTGCCGGAAACGGAGATCGAATTATCCCAAAATAGAACGGCCGATCGACAGACCGAAGGATGGAACAATGGAATGATAAATAGATAATTAGATAGATAGATAGATAGATAGATTATTTTAGAATTATTCATTTAAATCTACAGGTGAAGTTGTGTCACGTCGAGTTAGTGCAGCAGCTGTGGATACCACGTTCAAGTTTATCATTATCTTGCGTAAGTATAGGTAGCAAGCTTAGAGTGTTTTTGAAAAGTGAGGCGATACATATAATTTATGAAAACATTTTGACTCATATCTTTTAGCCAGATGATCATGGGAAACATTATAATCTGTATTTGGACAAGTACAGAAATATACAATTGAATGTGTATGTCACCTCATCTTCGCCAGCCAAGGTTCCGATGTGTTAACCCCATCTGCACTTTGGCGGATCGTTAAGATATTTCATAGCTTTTTACCAGCGATACTTATTGGAGTTCATGAGTTATTTCCCTTAGTTTGTAAAGCCAATTAACCAATAACGTATAACAGCAGTGCATTGTACGTCGGCCGAAACTGGTGGCGGCACTTGACCCTCCAAAGGATACTTTGTAAGTTTAACATGAAAATATGATAATATACGAGATAGAAGCAATTACAGGTGTATTTGAGGGAAAGGATGTATTTGTACAAAGTGGAAAATTGCTTATGTACGAGTCCATTCCAGCTGTGTGCTCCCTTTGTCTCGATCTAGTAGGAACAATGTTCAAATCTGAACAACCTGATTTTGATTGGATGCGGTTGCTTGCCGCCGCATCGAATGAAATTCACAGATCCGAAACATCGATACATCTGAACGATCCGCCAAGGTGTAGGTAAGGATAACACATCGGAACCTTGGCTAACGAAGATGATGTCACCTTCAAACAAGCAATTTAACCAGCGCATGCGCGACCATGTAGGCAAACTAGGCGGTCGCGTAAATCGTCAGGCTTACAAGGGCGCCAAATTAGACGGAAGCGATTTTTTTTCTTGCCAAAGTCATAGTTCGCCTAGAGCGCTAAAGACGACTGGGCCGGTCCCAAGTTTAACAGCATGAACAAATACCTGACAGATTATTTATTTCCTGATTATGTTTTTTAATTTGAATGAATTTGCAGTAGAAAACACATATCACATGTCGAAAAGTTCGGTTTCTCATAATTAAATTGTTTTTGCACAATACAGTGTAAATTAAGTTTTTTGAAGTTTGTTAATAGTTTTTTTTTTCATTTCAAATCTTACCATCGAAATATATAACTAATTATTGGAGCTCATGACATAAATACAGATAAAGTATAATTCAGTTTTCCAGCTTTACATTTTTCTATTTCCATCAAAAGGCTAATAAATGAAAGCAACGGATCAAATATGTACGGAAATAACTCTTGATTTATATCTGATTGGACGGAAATAACCATTCATTTATATCTGATTGCAATATGTACGGAAATAACTCTTGATTTATATCTGACTGGACGGAAATAACCATTGATTTATATCTGATTGCAATATGTACGGAAATAACTCTTGATTTATATCTGATTGCAATATGTACGGAAATAACTCTTGATTTATATCTGATTGCACGGATCAAATGTGTAAGGAAATAACTCTTGATTTATATATGATTGCAGGTACCGAAGTGGAGGAAGGGATCAAACATCATGATACCAATGGTTCAGTGAAACTCACAAAAGAGATCAAATGTTGATGTTTTGGAGTTTCTTTCCTTGTGATTTCTATAATTCAACAGTTTGATTTAAATAATTGTTTTCCTGATATGTTTTTTACTTATATCTGACAAGAGGCATCATCTTCATATTTTTTTAAATAACAAAACAAAAGTTATATTATAATCGTGTAAAGTTAATGAATAGTTCTGAGATAATATAATTTTCTAGAACATATATTGAAACATGCATAATCTTGTCCGTTTGACAGGTGCCATGTCTGGCACGTGTTCACGGAAAGGTGTTAAAAATTCATCATTGTAGCATATAAGCCACCACCAGTTTAATACATATCGGCCTTGCGTATGTTATATGTACATATCAGGCTTTACATACGTAATATTGTGATATCAGTTATATATGATTCCGTTAAATAAGAGACAAACTGTATATCCTGTACATATTCACCGTTTGAATGTGGTAAATAAAAGATAGTGACCATAAAATAATTTGTGATATTGAATTTTGTAATCTTTAAATGTTTATTCACAGATTAACAACAAAGAATACCGTTTTCAACTCCTTAGTCATAGCAAATGGTCTCCATTGAACTACGCAGAATATTCCTTTTTAAATGTGTTTCTGTAAGTGCAAAAATATTAATATAGAAGCAAAAATAAATACGTATCTATATAATGCAGTTACATTCATTTCGGGGTGTCAATTTCTGCGATTTGCAAGAACTTTATAATTTAGTCGAAACTTGAACTTCGTGGATTGAGGGAGGGGACCTATTGTTCCACAGAAAGATAATTGTTGGTTAGCTCTTTACATTTATGTCTGTATCAACGACAAAATACTCGAAAATTGATACCCCATGAGAAAACTTGGCAGTATTACCGTGTCTTCAAAGTTACATTGTCTGCACTTTAAAAGTTGTAAAACTTGAAGCATAGTTCGCATTAACAACATTATCGTGCATTGTCAACACTGCCATAGTTGTTGTCCGGAAACAAACGCTGTGGTGCTGTGTGGCTCACAGTACCCCACTGAATTCATAAAAAAGAACAATTCAGCAAAATCTGAGTGAGTTTCACCAATTGTGTAACGCCAATAAAAATTGTATGACTGTTTTGCCAATACTTCTGATTTCCAAAATATGTAATAGGTTGAGTATTGAAACTTCATAACTTTGTGAATGCTGGGTTTGTTTTCCCATTAGCATCTAGAGTCATGCTTATGGACCCAATTGGATCCGGTAATTCCACAGTTGGGTTCTCGTTGTGGCTTGACTCCTTCGGGGCCCGATAAACAAACGAAGCCAACAGAAAGAAAGTTATCCCCGTAACTTTGATGGCAATCCACCATATCATCAGTCTTGAGCTCATATCTTCTGCGTCATACACCCAGCACGAGCCGCGACCACCATCACATTTCTCGTCCCACACTCTGCACGTACTGTCCAGAACAAAGCCCAGAAGAATGGGGCCCGGGGTGGTTCCTGAATTAAACGTTGCCGATATTCAAATTGTGTACTGAGATCAAGTTTGTCAAAAATTTGCTTGTCAAGAATTGCAAATGTCTGAATAATATTTATTTGTGGAAGGATAATTGCTTCATTTAGCCAATCAACGTTTCAACAACACCTCAAGCCTCATAAAATTATCACATGACTTCAATAATTTTGTTTTTACTCAAAGTTTTCGAACTGCTTTTGTTAGCCTTTAAAAAGAAAAATAATTAAACCCAATCAATAACATTAATAAAAATGTGTGTGTGTGTGTGTGTGTGTGTGTGTGTGCTGGTTCGCAAAACCAACAAACTGTAGACACGACACTTATCATTTACCACTTCCTACATATTCACACGCAATTGTCTCCCTTGTTTCCTCAGATTCCTATTGTTTGATATAGCCTACCTAAGAGACGCACAATAAGGAGACTCACTCCAAGAGCCATGGAACGCTGGTTATCAGGAACACACCTTGAAACAAGGCCAAAATAAAAACAATGTGTAAGACAGAGAGCTTTTAATAGGATTACACGAAACAAGATGTTTGTATTTACGTTACACTAATGTTTCGCATGAATATGAGTTTGTTCATTCAAGACATACCATCAAAACCATAAATTGCTTGCGTTAAGTGATGATGATGATGATGATGATGATGATGATGATGTTTGTTATTATTATTATTATTATTATTATTAATGAACTATATTAAAGCATATTATTATTATTATTATTATTATTATTATTATTATTATTAATGAACTATATTAAAGCACTGTGAGATGATGCGCTATCAGAAAACATCTTGGATTTTAAGATGGAATGCGACTTACATGATAAATCTGGAAACTATATTTAAATAATATTATACGTTCAACATTTATCATTTATTTTATATACCTTGTACATAATTTTAATGTCTTTATCTTTTATCTTGTTTATCTTGAACGTTTATTTTATTTGTTTTCGTGCATTTGGAAAGGTTTACTTCCGAAATTTTTTTGGCTGCAATTCTTTCACTTTACGTTGTTAGAAATTATATTCTAATCGGCACATCATAGGCAGTATTGTGTTGATGTGCCGTTAAACGTAACAAATTCTCTTCAGCGCAGTTTTAAGTCTGATTTTAATTATGAAATTTTGACGTCTGAATAACGTAGAAAATTTGTGGAATTTCAAAACTATAAAATGTTGACCTTTTGGCTGCACACATGCATTGCAATACGCAAACAACCGCATTCAGTTGTGATGGAGACTGTGCAAACTTTGTAATAAGTAGTTTGGCTTGCTCATTTAGTGTATTCTCTATTTTGTTCTATTTCCTTTCTACCGTTAACCAGACAAAGTCTTTGATTGAAAAACACACACACACAACTATGAGTTCAATCCCATCATATATTAGATTTGGGAAATAATCTAGCAAATGATAATTCATGATTAATTCTTTGGGAATCTTTTTCGGTTATCCTGGTACACAGTGCGTGGTGGATGAACACAAACCATACAAATATAAGTTATAATTCTTTGGAAATCTTTTTCGGTTATCCCGGTACACAGTGCGTGGTGGATGAACACAAATCATACAAATATAGGTTATAATTCTTTGATTTTCAAGGGTCGAATGTTCTCAAGATATTAAATATTGTCCAGCATTTTTAGAAATTAAATTTAACAAAAAATAACAGAACAGAAAAGGAAAATATGATATCAAATCGTTCTGCAAATCTCTTGTAAGTTGTAGGGTCTGTTTAGATAAAAATAAATGAAGTACCTGATTTAATGGCTCGATTTAAAGTATGACACAATAACAGAGGTGCATCATAATCACCTTATTGCTGCAGTTGTACCAGGAGACATGGTTGCAAAGCTGACCACCATCATGAACAGCATCAATACGCAGTAAACGTACAACCAAAAACAGTCTTTTGTACAAATGCCGTCTGCTACTTCTGGAACAGTATCGATACCACTTACAGAGGTACCTAGGCAACTGCATGAATGGTAGATCTGAAACGTTATGACGCTATTATATAATTCCTGCAATTTACAGTTGTAAATCGTGTATGCTTAGAATTATAGTTGCTTTGTTTAAATGGAAAGGCAACGTTCCCATCATATTGTTATACATTAGAATGTTTATAAACTCAAAAAACATTACTATTTATGTTCAGTAAAACATATGAAATCCTACCACGGCACAATTGTTACCGGTTGTGATAGTAAACTGGAAAACTAAGTGTTAAAGTCATACGGTAATATTTTGCAGCTGAAATGGGCATCGAACCGGAATCCTCATGACTGGATTCGACTGCTTTGGCTTTATTACAATCGATGTAATATTCCTAGTCATATGTCTGATGCTTGCATAATCCTCAAGTTATCTGTTATATGTAAAACACGGGTGTACATAATTGTAGCCAGCCCACCAACGGAATATAAAGTTACATCGTTTTAATACTATTAATACTATAAATCTGGTTGTTACCAACCAAAGCTGTTACTAGATTGACTTCCAAACCATTCTAACCTCGTCTTCGGTACAGATCCTATAAATCAGACAGTTACCAGTTAAAGTTGTACAAGATTAACTTTCTAACCATCCAACTCTTGTCCTCTGTATAGATCCTGTACATCCGGTAGTTACCACTTAAATCTGTTAGAAGATTGTCTTCCGAACTTCTCTACCCTTGTCTTCGGTATAGAACCTATATATCCGATAGATACCAATTAAAGTTGTACAAAAGACTGACTTTCTAACCTTTACGCCTTTATCAACGGTGACGTTTCTACAGCCAGCATGACATGGAGTGAAGAAAAGCATCCTATTCTCAATGCATACTGGCTCGTATGCTGTCGTGTTGCATCCGCAGGCTTCATTACAGCTGGATATTAAACTACCTGTCGATCTGTAAACGATTATAGAAGAATTAGTAAAAAAAATATTTTAAGACCCAATTTTCTGCATCGGTTTACAAATTTACATGTATTCTTTTCCATTCTGGCAGACTGTAGCAAGAGCAACAGTTGTCTAATTTTGCATATGTGCTTTTAATCTTAATATCTGGTGGTTACCTGGAGTAAGTATATTCACTCGTACACGCTTCATATTTGAATATTTCTGGTAACTTTTTTGTCCAGATTTGCTGATTAGTCATCAGTTTTCTCAATGCTTATGGACAACGATCCACACATTTGAGGAGAATTTCGTGTTCTACGAATGTTACATTCTTGCTTCTTCCGCTCCTTGGTCTCACAAAACATACATGTCCAATAATGGAAAGGAGAGAACAGGCCCACAAATGATCATGTGATTAGAGAGGTTTGTTCCTCATCGCCAACAAACGATACAACACACTACAATAGCCGCCATTCAATGCACACAATATACAGTATTACTTTCAATGTCTACCATTTCCCCATTTTTTCTCATAATAGTGGCTGGGTTAATTGGTTTGGTTTTGAGTTTTACGGCGCAGCAACACAATTAGCATGTTAAGTGCATGGGACACCGAGAGCACATTACATTGCATAAGGACTCTGGTTGATCAGATGGTAGAATCAGAACCAGCACATGTATCATTTCGGTAAAAATTTCTGCCTACAAGTCACTGAGCCACCATGGCAACTACCTCCATTAGTCAGCTCTTAAGACATGTGGGAGAGCGTATCTGGTCTATTCTTTAACCCCACAACCATAAGGAATCAGTATATATATATATATATATATATATATATATATATATATATATATATATATATATATATATATATATATATATATATATATATAAGGGACTCACGTTCCATTGTAAGCAACAGATATTCCAACAATGGGAGGATGTGTACAATATGTCAGGAAGGAGGGCGCTAGAAGTAGAGAGATGGACATGAAGCATGCACACAGTCTGATGATACCGCGACACTTAAGCCTGAAACGTTTCACCAGGTATCCTCCGAGCATCATCCCGCCACCAGAACCAGGGATGGTTACAATACCTGAGAAAGACATTAACACATAAACATACATTGCTAAATCCATCAGATAAACATTCTCTGCTACGACAAAACTGAGAATCGATTGATAAGTAACCGTTAAACAGTTTGATAGAGATATGTTGTAGACATGTCACAAATAGAGCTGTTACAACGATTATTTTACTTTGCTTGACGCGATATTGCATTGTCATAGTTAACCTTTACATACTATATTTAACGGTTGGAGACAATGCCAGCAAACTTGTCATTTATCACATGAACAAAATATTGTTTTAATAATTAAAATGTTCTTATATATTCACGTGCAATATATTTATGGACAGACGAATCTACAGGTAACAACGAGATAAAATGATTGTCCAAAATATATGAAAAATAAATAAATTCTTGCATTATTTTTATAGGTTACTGCATTTGTATGGGAAAATATCAACGAATTTTTAATGAATAATATTGCACGACCTTTGGGAGTTCATATTTCCCATACAAATGCATAACCTTTTTTTATGCACTCATTTCGTTTTCCTTCTTAAGGCTAAATAATAAAGGAATATACTACAAGAAACAAATAACTGAATTTATTCTGTATTTCAAAATAAATACACAACCGTAGATTCATCAATACACAGTAACAATATTAATGCGCACATAGCACCACCCATCAGCCTATGAACTTTGTCGCGCGCTCGAAATTAGTTTCTTCTAAATAAACTTGAAATTTATAGACATATTTTGAATGAATGCGCATTGAGAAAGAAAAAAAAACTTTGCAGTTGGTCTGGAATGGGTGGATTTTGTTTTTATGTTGATCTAAATCAATTCTGCTTTTTTGCAATTCATCGCAGTAAAGAGAATGTGATTTCAGTTGGTAATCTAATCCAAATTACAGTACAATTTCGGTAAGTATCAGCTTTTCCATGACATGGTTGATGTCATACGGATTTGCAGAATCAACTAAGAACGTATATTTTGACGAAATTCAATATGCATACATGTAAGTATATTTATTACCATTTTTGTTACAAGCTAAAGAGGACCCCAGCTATGACCTGTATCATACAGTATTTATACTTCTATCGCTAGACTAATATTATATCAAAATAGTTAAACGTGGAAAATTGCAAAGAAACTGTTCTGTAACAGTCCTGTTAGCCAGCAGAAAAAAAAATACTTTTTTCATCGTCTTGGCGTATTGGCTCTGAGGCTCTTAGTTTCCTTCCAAAACCTTCAGTAACTTTTTTTCTCGAATTTAGTATTTTGACTGACTAGTAAAATGGTACGTATCTGATAGATATGTGATAGCCTTTGGCCTCTATATGCTTTTCTATACTAGTTTTACATACCCCAGAGAGCACTGGTCATAGCCTGAACCATTCCATTTATGAAAAGTTTCGAAAACTTCTCCTAGATAACTGTTTAAATGATCAGAATGTTATTTTCAGTACTGCGTCTCTCACTTTTGTTGTCGACATTGGGAATATCATATTCATTCGTTTGCTTGTTTGAAAGTTTCATTTGTGACTCAGTAAACTCGTTCACTTGATTATCTCTACTTTCAATAGACGAAACGGTGTCTTTTGTTCATCTACAGACAAATCTAATAAACTAAATCCTAAAGTCTACTACATTAGTGTACATGGTTTGTTTACAAAGTAGTTCCTACTATACATTACTATGTTAGACACACGTGACGTGCAATATAAAGGTGTTCAGTATCGTAAAATACTGCACAATTCTAAAAATGTAAAGTTAACGGAGAAAAAATGAGCATATAACAATCTACAAATGCATAGAACATTCTCTTTCTGTATTTGCTTTGTCTTTTTTTCTTCTTTTCAATTCCATCTCTTTAACTTTTTTAGCTGCCTTACAAAATTGGAAAAGTACGTACCCATTATAATGCCAGCATTTGTTAAGCTAGTACTGAACCGTTCTTGCAGGATCTTGGCGCCAAAAGTCGCGTACCCTCCTATCATCAAAGCCTCTGCTGATGCACCGAGATTGATCAACAAGTATGTGGGATTGGTTATCTAAAGTATATCAAACTGTAACGGTAAATGCGAGGAACCTTTCATTTAACCACCATCCCTTTTTTGTGGGTGGGGGGTGGGGAAGGGGCTTCATTTCACTCATAGCTGAGAAGGTCAACCCACTTTTTATGAAATTGATGAGAAATCCGGATACTTATTTTTCATGGTATATTTTGCCAATTTAGATCTCAGGTTTTTTAAATGACAAAAAATATTTAGAAAAAAATAAATGAAGAATAATGAAAAAATATGGCTAACAACATAGATCATATAACATTCGTACTTTGTGTTCGGTCAACACGTTTACAACTGTGGCAAAAAATCCCTATACTCCGGAAAATTCCGTACATGTTGCCTGTCTGTCAAATAATGGTCCGTGACCTAACTGTTGTTCTGTGAATGGTGAATCGAACTTTATCACTGCCATACAAATTCGTACACTATGTTTAAGACTGATCAAGTCCAGTAAGGTTTTGATTCAGAGCACACAATGATTCTTTTTATTTAGTATTCTTTAACACACATATTTTCACTCCCAACTATCTTTAATGACCAACTGTTCATTCGGCACAAACAACTCAAAACAACTTGATATTTAGACTCTACGTTAAAATTTGAATTCGCTCTATGTTCGGATTCAAATATGTTTGAAATTAATACAGTCATATAGAACAGAACACTTTCTAACACATTTCAAAAAGTTCGCTTTGTACTAGCATGCTATTCTTCCTTAAAGATACAATTTAATACTTGGCCCTCTCTCTGCAGAGATATTTAAGTGTAGTATCGTTACCCATTGTATTTTTGGCCATATGACTTCAAGAGAACATTGCAAATGCTAATTAATTTTAACTGTTAGCAGTACCTGATGAGGTCCAGATAAACACGGTGGGGACTTTCCGTGACTGAGGGAACTTACTGTGGCCGAAGAGATTTATTATGACCGAGGGGACTTGTCTATTGTACATGCATTTTATTTAAACTGTTGTATTCAAACTTTACTAAAAAAATAAATAATGGACCTTTTCAGCAACGTGTATACTCCGGGGTATGTAATAGTCATAAATGTAGTAAGTTATCACGTTTTAAGTTTTACTTCTAATCCCAACTGGACTATAAGGCGAAAGTTTATACCGTACCAAAATAAGTAGGGCTTTTGGAAAATCTTTCATTGATTTTCCAAAATGCTTCTGTTTTGCAATTGCTTTGTCTGAACCAGCATGCGCTTCTGACTTCCTCAGTTTCTTCAATTCTTCATATCCTGGAAAATATTTTTAAAAAAACAAACAATATTCATTTACACTGACCTGTTTTAATCATTCAATGACATTCATATTTAAGGTGAACATATTAAAGAAGATATAAACTGGCAGTTTGAAAATTCCACAGGGACATAAGCGAGAGATTATAAATCTGAAAATAAAATACGTGGGCACCTTTTGATGTTAATACACAACGAAACGGACTGTGCAAATCAATTCGACTTCAACGCGTCAGAATACGAGTGCATTTACAATACCATGAATAAACAAAGCATACAATATGTTCATGAAATAAGTCGATAGTCATTCCTCTCAAAGCAAACCAAGATCAATAACAATTACTCATAAAGAACTACGCATACTCCATAATGTGAAAAAAGTAATATAATTATTGACAGTACTTACCTGGAAGTCTTTTGGGGTAACCTATGAAGGGGAGGGCAACAACAAGGAACACAGCACCACCGATAAGCGTACCAATCCACCATGCACCAACCCACTGTGGGTCTTTTGGGGTCAACATCACACTGGGAATAATATCGAAAGTAATACATGTATCAGTGATCTCATAATTGGTAATCTTACACTTAGGTGAAGTTGCTTTAACGCAAAGTCCTCAGTTATACTGATGATGGGGACTTTAAAGGTACAAGTCCATGGTTATACCGATGATGGGGACTGTAGACTTAAGATCAAAGGCATCGGCATTTTCAGCAGAATTGTTAGATCCCGGCGATCTGATACTAGGGGTTTGTTCTAGAGCATTTCTTCATCGACTTACATCGGATCACAGTAATCGAAAAAAACTCTAACACATACAATCGATGAAAACAAGTAGAAAAGGGATTGTATAACGCAGTATTATTTCATATTTGGTTAAATCGACGACGAAAGACTATAAAACTCTCCCCAAGTTCAAGATCGACGAAATCTGGTAACTTTGATGAAAATGTGAATGCACCTGACCTTAGCTTTAAAGTCCTCTGCTACCAGTATATCTTGGGACTTGTAGAGCTTAAGTCCCCTACTACCAGTATAACTTGGGACTTGTAGAGCTTAAGTCCCCTACCACCAGTATATATTGGGACTTGTAGAGCTAAAGTCCCCGACTACCTGTATATCTTGGGACTTGTGGAGCTAACGTTCCCGACTACCTGTATATCTTGGGATTTGTGGAGCTAATGTAACCTCCCTCCATTATCGTATACGATATTAATGCAAGCAATGAACAGGATAGCATAATCTGTAACAGAAAATGATTTATGAGCCAATGGACCGAGTTTCATCAACAAAGTAAAATCTAATTTCAGTTTTTAACTTTGCAAAATGGTTGGGTTAAATTTGAGTATGACTAAAAACTGAGCATTCAAATTTGTACATTGAAACTAAAACTGTAAGATATGTTGACGACTTTGATATCTTGAGTGTAGTTTTCTAGGCTTTCCATCTGTTGAACATCGATTTCCAGCAGGATGAAGGTACTCAAATTCATCAACGGATATGATACCGCACAGGGGCTCGTTACAAAGAAAATTTAGAGTAACTGTCTAAATACTAGGGGTGGGGGTATCTAGCCTGTTATATTGTTAAAGGTTGGACGACCCCAACCCCATCCGCGCTCTCTATCCATTGACGGATATGCTTTCTTTGTAACGAGCCCCTGTGGAGTACGGCATTACTTTCCGGAGTTTTTCATAAGTATGCACAATTCTTTGGATTCGATATGTTATTTATGTGCTCCTGATAAGGTCATCGTAAATTAATTAGAAGTATGTAAGTGAAACGTTTTTGAATGTTGTTGTTGTAGGGTTTAACGCCATTTTTCAGCACAAGTACAGTATACATATCACACGGCGGTAGTATAAATGACGGAGGAAGAATCCGGGAAAATCCTGGAAAGAACCATCGACCCACGAGAAGCTACTGGCAAGCTTTCTCACATGCCCACATTGGCCGAGCCCGAGACTCGAACCCACGCAGACAATGGCGAGAGGACAGTGATCCGTAACGGCGAGCGCTTTAGACCACTCGGCCATTCAGGGCCTCAGTTTTTGTATGAGTTATGTAGATCTGTTGAATTTTAATACACAAGCAGCTATTGTCAACCTCGTGGTATGAATTGCATTACTGATATCAATCAACACTTGGTTTCAAGCATTTGAGTGCTGTCTGTCATAAATCATATCCCCACTCACCTTGAAGAGCTGACTTTATCGATGTCTGCAAACAAACTCAACGTTTGTCCTCCCACTATGTACCCCACTGCTACACCTATCGCTGAGATGCAATATGTCCAACCTGCAATATATATATATATATATATATATATATATATATATATATATATATATATATATATATATATATATATATATATACATATATATACATACATACATATATATATATATATATATATATATATATATATATATATATATATATATATATATATATATATATATATATATATATATATATATATATATATATTGCCATCAAATTGTTATTTACAAATATATTTTAAATGTGTAATATATTAACGGTGTGAATTTTGTAAGATGTGATGGCAACACGTAACTGAGTGAACATTGCAAGGTCAGCGTGGCACCTTGCCAAATAAGTTGATGAATGCATTTAGTTAACACTTTCAGGCTAGGGCCTAAGCTAGAATAAAGTGCATTGCTGTTCTTGGTTTGGGCATGATTGGTTTTTAATGAGGTTTCCTTTTGATAATTGCATTTTGTAATAACGTTTTAACAATTATTTTCTGATAAAAGTGTATTCTTCATGTGTATTGTCATCTTCGCTAGCCAAGGTTCCGACAACTCTATCTACACCTTGGCATATCGAACGGATATTTCTGTGCTTCGGGTCTGTGAATTTCATTGGATGCGTCGGCAAGACACCGCATCCAATCAAAATTAAGTTGTATGTTCTAGAAATCACCCTAAAGTTTATTTATAACGTTTGTGCCGTTACTCCTGATGTTTAAATTCGCCCCCGAGTCTTCCTAACCATAATCTAATTCATAACTGCATGCATTTATTTTATAACTTATAATATTGGTCACGCACTAATTCACGCAGTCATTTAAGTTACACGTGACATTACTGGGAATAAAAGAATAAACAAATTTAATTGTAAAAGTAAAAAAAAAGGTTTCTAATCTTAACTGCTTTCTTATGCCCGATTAATTTTGTTATATTTATGATAGATCGTTTTTGAAATGATTAAAATGAATATTTTGTCCACAATTAAGTTACCAAAAAATCCATAATCATGCGATAATGAACAGGTAGGCCTGGATTTTAATCCATAATCATGCAACACTTGTATGGATAGGTCTGGATTTTAATCCATAATCATGCAACACTTTTATGGATAGGTCTGGATTTTAATCCATAATCATGCAACACTTGTATGGATAGGTCTGGATTTTAATCTACAATCATGCAACACTTTTATGGATAGGTCTGGATTTTAATCCATAATCATGCAACACTTGTATGGATAGGTTTGGATTTTAATCTACAATCATGCAACACTTTTATGGATAGGTCTGGATTTTAATCCATTATCATGCAACACTTTTATGGATAGGTGTGGATTTTAATCCATAATCATGCAACACTTTTATGGGTAGATCGGCATTTTAATCCAGTATCGTGACATATTTTATGGGTAGGTCTGCATTTATTCCATAATTATACATCAGTTTAAGGGTAGGTCTGCATTTATTCCATAATTATACATCAGTTTAAGGGTAGGTCTGCATTTATTCCATAATTATACATCAGTTTAAGGGTAGGTCTGCATTTATTCCATAATTATACATCAGTTTAAGGGTAGGTCTGTATTTATTCAATAATTATACATCAGTTTAAGGGTAGGTCGGCATTTTCTTGAGCTACTCTTAGTTCATGTTAGTGCCATTACAACGAAAAGAACAACATGGCGGCGGAGTTAGACTAGCGGTATAAGACTGTACAGTATATCGAGATGATTTGATGCTTTCTAGTCTTTGTGTGATTTAAATTTGGGGTACGTCTCCTTGTAGAATTGTTATCTAATTAGTACTATGAAGGACTGACTTTCAAATATGAGGAAACTGAAGCTTGGTTGTTGATGAGCTGGAGTGTAAGTGTGACAAACTGGAGCAGTATTAGAGGCAGGCAAAGTGCCAGGATTCAAAATGTGCACATGCAACTAGGCACGCAGCATAAAGATGTAAACACAGATGACTAATTTGCGCTCTGCCCCATGACAAATTCAGAACTGAGACTTGATGATATCCAGCAATCTCATTTCGCAGGAAAGA
This sequence comes from Sinohyriopsis cumingii, assembly GCA_028554795.2. Taxonomy (NCBI): domain Eukaryota; kingdom Metazoa; phylum Mollusca; class Bivalvia; order Unionida; family Unionidae; genus Sinohyriopsis; species Sinohyriopsis cumingii. The sequence continues at coordinate 150,818,353 of CM068824.1, forward strand.
TCGAAAGGCTTAAATCGTCAAATTCAAGGCCAGTAAAATAAATTCCAAAGTAATGTCCAGTTTAGAGGCCTATACAATAAAATCCAAAGTAATGTCCAGATTAAAGGCCTAAAAAATGAAGTCCAAAGTAATGTCCAATTTAAAGGCCTATAAAATAAAATCCAAAGTAATGTCCAAATTCAAAGCCTATGAAATATAATCCAAAGTAATATCCAAATTCAAGGCCTATGAAATGAAGTCCAAAGTAATGTCCAAATTCAAGGCCTATAAAATAAAATCCGAAGTAATGTCCAAATTCAAGGCATTTGAAATGAAGTCCAAAGTAATGTCCAGATTAAAGGCCTAAAAAATTAAGTCCAAAGTAATGTCCAATTTAAAGGCCTATAAAATAAAATCCAAAGTAATGTCCAAATTCAAGGCCTATAAAATAAAATCCGAAGTAATGTCCAAATTCAAGGCCTATGAAATAAAATCCGAAGTAATGTCCAAACAAGGCCTATGAAATGAAGTCCAAGTAATATCCAAATTCAAGGTCTAAAATAAAATCCAAAGTAATGTCCAATTTGAGGCCTATGAAATGAAGTCCAAAGCAAAGTATTAAAAAAATCAAGACCTATGAAATGAAGTCCAAAGTAATAATCAAAAGAAGAGAGCTGAAAGACAAATTTTTGTTGCAGAGGACGTTATAAAGCAAGACATTCTTAAGATGGCAGAAAAATCGTATCATTTGGGCTTATGCTGGTAGAATTTACTACAAATACATCACTTCTGGCGAAAGACATGCAATCAAACAATCCAAAGATATTCTTACTCCACTATCCGCTTTTCTGAATAAGCATTAAGATAAGGCAAGACGGTACTATAGTCTTAATATACCTCCCCGTTTGGTTGTACCCTCCTACCGATTCAATAAATGAAATCTTTAATGTGATAAAAAGTACACAGAACTTAGTAAATTTATTTACTGACTTATAATTTCTAACCTGAATGTGACCAGAGTGGCCATAACACTGGCATCCTTTATGCCTTTAATGCTTAACGGACTTTCCACACGAACACAGCACCATATTGTGTACACTATGGGAGAGTCTCTTTTCCTCAGACAACATTGTGACGTAGTTCATCTTATTCGGTAACTGTAGTTGTCATTCTTTTCCTTTGTTTGATTCGACATTGTAAATGTCGGAAGCAGACGACATAGTATTTTCCTTCTATGTACATACATGCGTAGTCGTAAATACACCCCTTAGCTGAAAATGGACTTGTCCAGGAACTGGAAATGACTGGCGAGCATGGTCGTCTTTTACACTGAAAACTTCCGTTTGGAGTGAAACGCGCGGATAATAACAATGCTAGCCCCCCCCCCCCCCGGCATAATCGGATTTGAAAATGTTAATCAATAAATGAACTGATTACGTTCTGTGCAACTTTTATCTCATTTGTGCTTTTTGTTTTTTATTATATCGGTAGGGGATACAAACAAACGAGGAGTTATATTTAGATTATAATAGTAATATAAAGTGACAATCTATTCTAAAGTTTAATTTCTCTCTCTGAAGTAAATATATTAATTGAAAATCTCCAATCAGTTTATGTACATATGTGTACAAGTATTGGTGTCTGTACACATTCATTTTTATGAGCTTATAAAACCTGACTCCAATGACTGGAAAGTTCTTAAAACAATACAATGTGAAATTAGTCATAAATAGAAAATAATTGAAAGTAAATAACTCATACTTATGTAAAACGATGTGAGCTTTGGCTTGCAGTTCTCATCTATATAAGTCAGACCGAGAGTGAAACTGGGTGACGCCCCTATTCCAAGAAGAATTTGACCAACGATAAACATAGAATAAATCCCAATGGATGAATCTCTCTGTTCCTCGACACCACAATGATTGCTGCCATTTTTATTCTCTGCCGTGCATAAATTGGACGTCTGTGTGGTTGAACTGGGAGCTAAAATTAAAGGGTAGTAATTACAGTTTCTCTGTGTGCAACACTGGAATGTTTTACAAGTTAACACAGCTGTTTTTTTTTTAAATGCCCACAAGTTGTGCAGTACCTACGAGCACGTTAAACGTACACCAAATGGTTCTTTAGGAAGTGTAAAAGGTGCAAGATAATATGGTGAGGCATAAACCTTGTCTCGTTCAGCCAGTCTCTCGTGTGGCTCCGTGATATCTTTTCGTACGGTGAAGATCTCACAGCTAAAAGCGAGAGGCAGGTTGCCCGAAACTAAAGTACACATAAGCTTTGCTAATACTAACACGTTTGCTTTTCTATTTTAAGAGAAAATTCAATTCCAGTAATGAAACAAAATATATAAACTTTAAGGTCAAGAATTTGTCTATATGATGACCACTGTCAGAAATACTATTCATAATTAGAAAAAGTCCATTTGGCAAAATGATTTAGATGTACGGAGATTTATCACGGATTCTATCACAAATAATGGCGAATAGTTCAAAGAGTTGCAGTGGTTGCCTATGTAGACAGTGAAACCCAAAACACTATTCAGCGCGTGGTGCAATCCCAACAAGCCTTGCGGTTCAGCATTGATGTGATCTGACATCATTGCTTTTCAAAGTACTTAAAAACAAAACTATTTCTACCAATCACAGTTTTTCCATTTCGTCAGTTAAAGAATAGATTGAATAGCTAAAGTTATATTGGGTATGTTGTGTTTCTTACTATAAAAAGACAACAAATAACGTGTACAGTATACATAATTACTGTGGCAAAAGGTCTGTATTAGCTCATCTTAAACATCATATGATATAAACCCTAATGTTACGCGTTCGAATCTACAAAGTAACAACGTATACGTTTGTGTACGAATGTGTGTCCCTAGATTTTATATAGAAACCTAGTCAGGAAATCTGCATCAAAGAGAATAGTAACAACACCCCTTGGTTCATATCAACCTGAGTGGTCACAAGTAAAAAGCACACAGCTGACAGACTATAAATGAGTCTAAGATAAAATAAGTACAGTGGCTGAAGCATTAATTGACATATACATTATGTCAAAGCCATCCCCTTCATTTTTGAAGAATTTGGCAGACATTAAGCGTTATTTATGAGGTATTTCGGAAAAAGTTCCAGTAAAGGAAAGTTTAAATACAGCAGGGAGTAGACAAAAATATATACTTATACCTGAGACAGTATACTGGTAGCGGCCGGAAATGAACTGAGGCAAGGAAAAGATGAAACTTCCGACTGCCATAAGTAACATCCCTGCCGCCATGAGCCTAGGTTTGTTCCTTCTATCTCCAACGTATCCAATGAAAAGATAACACACAAAGGCGCCAAAGTCGTTGCTACTGGCAATCAGACCCGAACGGGAGCTTGGCAGTGAATATCTCTTCTCTAGGGCAGGGATGATAACGTTAATAACGCCGTTGACTATGAAGCCTTGGAAGAAAGTGAAGACGCACTGCCAGAACACGTGCATTTGGATGGTGTTAAAGCACTGGAGGAACCTGGAACAAATTTCATCGCGGAACTGGAGCTTAGCTGTCTTAAGGATGTTGTGTCATTACATATAGGTTAAGAAAAAGCATATCCCGAATGTCAGTTCCAACTAATTTTAATGTAATCTTGCCAAGAGAATTTGTGTTTTCATCACGATCTTTATGTATATGGATTCATGCATCCTATTCAGAGTTTTAAGACCTGGTATCCTTTCACGCAATGCGTTAGTACACATGACCTCTTTGAAAGTATCTTTGAAAATGTAAGTTTATTGATTTTTTTAAAAAATCACATAGGCAAGTAGTTTTCTAATACGCCGGTAAATGCCTAAACCATGGACTGCATACATTTTGAATGAGGAGATCCACCATACTTATACGTTGTCTATAATAGTAAAATCAATCGGAAGAATGTCATGATACTGCCATGATTTTTAAGGCGGCAATCGAAACAAGAGTCTTTTTCGTTAATCGACAATCGAAACTTGGTCTGGACATTCTTAAAGAGAGAGAGAGAGAGAGAGAAAATGTTACAGGATTAAATGTCAGACCAGTGAGACTTTATGTCGTTCTATAAATTAACTATGAATATAATAAAAGAAGGAGAGAAAAATAAAATAAAAGAACACGATCATATTTGTTGTGCCTTCATGCAGAACACAGACATAAAACAAGTGTTCGATTCCGGCTGGTTTGAGGCCTGTCATTGGTGCCGTGATCTGCATTTGGATATTAGAACTTCACGAACCACATCAACACAGTTGCTATTTTATACATGCTTGTTCACGACGATGTCACACGAGAAGCACAAGAATCTAAGAAAAAGTGAATTACGCGAGACAAAAATTATATGTCGTGCACATACGTTACTTTGAACAGACACACAGAAAATATAAACAGTTACACAGTTCTCCTTCCCACCTCAAAGTAAAATATCACATTAAGAAAAAAACATAATTCTCGCCTTATTAAATTTGAACTTGAGTCGTCGTGAACGGAAGGCAGGCATATATACCACTCGGCCTCAAAAGGATCTATGAATAAACTAGAATTTCACAGTTAACTTGCTATCGACGCGGCAGTGAAATTATCTATCGTAATTCACTCCATTGAATTATCACAATAATTTTACTTGGAAAATGCAGAATTTCATGGCCTAGCATACATACATGGTTGTCTTCGAAGCTTTCCGCCATATCTAATGAACAAACTGAAATAAATATAACTGTTTAACACGTTATTATTTATCGATAATTGAACCTGACTGTACCTTGGCTTGCAGTTAGAGCAACCATATTTGTTTTCTGCAGCAGAAGAAACATCTTCCATACGTTCATTCTTGTGTTTGGTGTCTAAATTATTATCCATTGTTCTCTGATCCCGCTATAAATCCTTTTTATAAACACATCTATGGACTCCTCTAACTTTGACATCAAAATGAATTTCAAACCAAAATTGATTTCAGAGTTTGCGTCCAGCAATTCTTAAAAGCAATCATTCACTTCAATTCACGTCTAGTTCATCATCAGTATCATATGAAATTTTCAACTGGTTTGATTGAGTGATCTGAGTGACAACGCTTGACTTGTACATTTATTACTTTGGGAGATAAGACATACGGTAGGTTCTTATCTAAGCCACAGGTATGAATAGGCAATTCCCAAGCGCCAGTTGGATCAAATCACCTGGTTTGCATAAGTTTTCACCTGAATAGTAATGTTGTTCTAATTTTATTTCTTTTCATTTTCTCTAAGTTGTATAGATGTAGTACAGAAGAAATTAAAACAATTGCCATTGACTGAACCATGTCTAATTTTCTTCCTTTATACTGTACATGGTAACTCGTATTAATTTTATCACAGTTTATATTGGGAGCCAAACGAATGTCATTTAATTCACTAAAATGAAACTTTGTTGTAAGGTAATGTTAAACAAAAAAAAAAAGACCAGCACATAAAATAGCTTTGATCTTGAGGTTCACATGTCCAGTCAAGACAGACGTTGGTTTTAACTTGAGGTTCACTTGTCCAGTCAAGATATGCCATGGCTGTTAACCTGAGGTTCACTTTTCCATTCAAGATATGGCATTGCTTTCAATCGTGCCGAAGATTAAATTTCTTGTATCTTCTGTTTTGATTCATATTAATTTGATTCCTGTTATTCTTATTGACTTATTTTAAACTGACCCCGAAAGAAATGTATCACTGTTGTAAAATCTTCAAATCATGTATTATCCATAAGAACTGTAGTGTCATTGGTAAATGACGCGTGGACGCTGTTGATTTTCACTCCTTAGGGTAAGAAGGTTGTACCAGCATATATATTTTAAAAATCAAAATTGTTGTTGTAAAAGAAATACTATCTGCGCAATGATGCGCTCCTGTTTTACTTCGGCTGGTGTGGGTGGATTATTATCACTAACTTTATGCATTCGATTGTCTACTACACTCTGCCTTTTCATGCCTTTTGTGATATGAATGAATACCTATTTGTGTAGATAGATAGATAGATAGATAGATAGATAGATAGATAGATAGATAGATAGACAGACAGATAGATAGATAGATAGATGGGTGGATGGATGGATGGATAGATAGATAGATAGATAGATAGATAGATAGATAGATAGATAGATGCAAATGAAAGAGAGAAGTGTTCTTGTGTTCTACCAACTACACTGTATTTGAATAGCTTTATACTGTATGTAACATATTCATTAAAATTCTAATGTAGTCATTTAAAAAAAAATAACATCGATTTAAAAAGAAAAAATGTTTTTACCAAGAAGTCAATAGTCCTTTCATCTTTGTACTTAAAGAATATGCATTAATATTATAAAAGAAAATATTTTAGAAAATATAAATTGTTTTATTCTAAAGAGTCAAGTAAGGTGTTGCTTAACATTTAATATTCTACGGATATTGAAGGAAATAAGGTTCTAACTGGAACAAATAATGATGGAGCTTTACAAGTTGGACCATATACAAACAAACAACAGATCCCAGAAACCACATTACACATCGAGCACTTTCAAATCTTATCGAATAACAATTACTACCAACATAACCTTTATGAAATTGAATTTTCTTGAAATGATAAATTCGATTCTCAGAGAATTATCAATATTACGAAGAATATACAGTCTGTACAGCATGATGATGCCGATGAATAGGAGCAAACTACATTTGTCCCAGAGTGACTGCAGGACAACCGATCAAGCAGATAACATTAGCCCACATACATTCTTCCATAGTTGTGTCCAGACCGTTGTTTGCCATGTCAATCATTGTTATTGATTTGTTAAGATACGTTTCATGAACTGGGGATTCTTTGTCAAGATTTACCTTTTCTTTTAACACTATTTTGTCATTGAGGATTTGTAACCTTGCCCGCCTGATTGATGTCTTGCAATGTCTTTTCCCCTTTATTCGTACATCTACTTTGTCAAGGAACTTACACGATTTCCTTTTCCGCTTTCTTTCATTAGTAGCAGTTTCTTTTTCGTTTCCGTGCCTATATCGGACATCTTTATCGGATGATTCCATGTGCGTTCTCTTCCTCTTTAGTCTGCAATTTTCCTCATTGCAAAACTCCAAAATCTTTTTCTTCTCCCTGAATCGGTCATTTTCCTCGGGAGAAAATGAAAAGTTGCACTTTCCTTTTGCCTGAAGTCTGGTTCCTTAGGTATGATTTACATTCTGTCTTGCTCCACCGGATATTCCTTGTCGATCATTTTTCACAGTTGATTTCCTTCTCAGTTCTCTATGCTGGCAGATTCAAGTATCTAATCGAGAGAAAAGGCTTCGAGTTTCCTCTTCTTTCTCTCATTGCTGAAAGATAGGGACGTACGTGTGAATGAAGTCCAGCTAAAGAATATGCTTTACATGATACAAAATTATAAACTGTATATCTCACTCTAGTCTGCAGCGAACTGAAGAAAAGAAAATATGTGGCAACTTTAACGATGAAAACACTTCACTTTTATACAGTACTGACACATTTCAGCTTTTCCTTAATTTACAGAAATAATTTATTTAAATATGATTTCTTTCAAGATGTTAGAAAATGTGATATGTTATTTGTCATATATGAAATCGAATCATAAGTTAAAACACCGATAACGACAAGACGTTACATATTTTGCACTGTTACACGAAATGGACCGCTGAAAAATCAAAATACACGTGTTACTACTTGTTTTTTTGTGTATAACGATACCCGAAGGTGATTTATGTATACTGTACAATATTTCGAACCAGTGAGTTTGGTTCATCCAATGCCGCACGTGCGATTGGAAACACCGATTATCTAGCGCACAGACGATGAAGGGATACGTCGTCTGTGTATAAATGCTTCACCGAAGGACGAAATCTTTACATCACGGAACGTCTTGTCAGTGAGCAGTCTACCCAAGGACTTGCACATCTTCAGCTGTAGAGGTATGCGAGTTATTTATTAATTTCTTGTCTATATTATAAGTTATAACTATTGTACTACCACGTTTATTTTTGTATATTTTTTTATGTAACTCCGGCTTGCGTAGTATAATGCAAATATTTTAAATTCTTGTATGTGACTTAACATGAGATCTATATTAGAAATAAAGCTGCATTTTATTAAGAAACTTTTAGTACCATAGAATTCTTATCGGACACAGGTAGGTTCGCTTCTGAACCTGTTTATTGCTTTGAAATGTTGTGCCGATAATGTAATTTGCATAGTTAAGCGTATATAACGTCATTACGCGTTATCGTATATGCCCGTGTCATTCTTGTACATGGTATTCGATTTAATTTCAGCTGATCAGAGTCGACGAGGTACCAGCTGTAGAGCTGACCATAGAAGTTGACCATGGCAGCTGTAAAGCTGACCATAGCAGCCGTAGAGCTGAATGAACAGTGTGTTGCTGGATGACTAGCAACTGATCGGGCGTTGCTGACCGATTCGTGACGCTGATTGCTTGATTGAACAGGGAATTGAATGGTGATCAGTGACTACCTGTGCTGCTGATTGTTTGATTGACCAGTGTGACTGATAGCCAAGTATGCTAGTGACGGAGTGTTTTGAGTAACTTTTAATTTTTTAAACATGTAATCTTTTAGCCGTGGGCTAATTCTGGGGTTTGTTATACCCAGTGTTTTGGGAGTGTAAAGATATTTTGTATGATATCTATCCCACTGTTTCATCATTTTACTATTTGAGTAAAGCATCTCATTTTTCATCATTAGAGTGAATACATCATTTTCTATATGTAAAAGTAAAGTACATCATTTTTACTATTTGGGTAGAACACATCCTTCTTTTCGTCGTGTGAAATTACTGTGAATCATTAACATTTGTCCTTGTACAGTGTAAGGTCATTTACTTGTATTCACATTTATGTTACATTATTAGGCTCGTGCTGATTTTATTAATTTTGTCCAATATTTGGATCTTATACACGCATGTATTAATCATAATTCTTTCTTCATCTGAGTCATTCATAAATAAACGTTGTATTCGTATCACCAGCAAAAGTGTTGTTTTAAATCCGAAATCCAACCGGTTATCTTGTTACAAATTCTAGCAACTCATTTTATATTTACGTCAGTACTTCATTACGTCACCATGCACATGATTCTTGCATCTTTGAATGAGATATTGAATTGGTTGATGAATTAGAGGACTAGTGAATTCTGTTAATTTCTTTAAACACTCGATCCTAAACCTGAAAATGGCGATTTCGACCCGTGCACTGTGACCTATACGATAGCAGTTGGAATGCATTAAACCAGATTTCTGAACACTTGTAACTCTGGTCATATCCAAGACGAAATCATTTCTAAGCAACAACCCATAGAAGCCCTTAATTGGTACCTTTTCTTTTGGATCCAGGACTGTATCCTATGCTATCTGAGTCTAAATCCCTTCTCGTGCGTGAATGCATTTTGTGTCAATAGACAGATAGACAGATTTACGTATATCTTTTATTGATTTAAAGTCAAGCACAGCTGGCATATTCTCATTTGATCATTTTAAAACAATTTTCTACTGACCTTATATGAAAAACATATAGTCTCTTTGCCATAAAAACGTTAAGTGCATTGAACTCTGGGATAAAAGGTAAAGTCCGTAATGAGATGTGTACAGAGCGGAGAAAAAATACATGATCGTAATAAATACATATTACGAACTTTATTTCTTCAACTTTATTACAAGAACTATTGACAAAACTTTAGAGACAAATATGATGAAATTTTTAACCTTAATGATCTTAAGACATTAACCCCTGGAGGTTTTTGTCATTTTCGCCAGAAAATCTAGTAGGAAACACATTTTGAAAGCTATTTCTGAATAGATCCGAAAACACCAAATCCCCGATGATCTTTCAATAACATACTGCCTAGCTGTGTTAGAAACATCGTTTTTCTTGGCTATTTGACTCGCGCATGAGCAGAAGGGTAAAAGTTTGCTTTTTTTTTTTTGTTTTGTTTTTTGATAAACGGAGCCATTATTTTTGTATCGAAACCACTCTTTATTCCAAATGCCCATCTTATCCTACTTTTAGCAAAGGCTCATCTCTCTGTTTGCAATTCATACCGGTTTGCCTTAGGTGGCAGGGTCCAGTTTCGTAAATTGGCCCCTGCCAAATTTCTTAACTTAAGGCTATGGTGTGACTTTTTCAGCTATTATTGTTTACTCTTTATAGATATGGATATATTTGTGAACTAGGTGTTTTGGGCTTGTGTTTTTCTTGAAATTGATGTCAGGCATGTACACCTTCCATAGTTGCTCTGCAGTATGTTGATAGTGAAATACCAATAGTCGGCTAGGAAGAAGAGCTAGCCTCCCATAGCAGTAGACACGTGGGTTCAAGGCAAGTAGAGTATCTCAAAAACGGCTTGGATGACAACTATTCTGAATTGCATCAAACTATTTAGTAGACAACGTTTTTCAAAATTTTTATCCAGGGAAAGAGCTTGCGTTTGCACTGTGAGCACCACATGCTGTCAAAAATGGCCTCTGGATGTGAAAAATGCATGTATAAAATAGGAGTTGGGGCGCATAAACTTCTTCTGCTATGAACTGCCATTGACTTCTCTGGTCAAGTGAATACTATTCTTATGCTTTGTTTTAATATAGGTATCTAATAATATGGACCTTTTTGACCTCACTTGTGTATTTGATTTTTTATGATTTTTATACTGGGTCGCTGATTGCGGTATTAAATTTGTACATAAAAACTGGCCTCTGCCCCCTTAGATCTGAGACCAAAAAGTAAAAAATCCGGACACAAAATCGGATTCCGGTCACGGGCATATTTTGGGTAGAAAAAGTCGTGTCCAAAAAATGAGTTTTTTTATATTTTAAAATCTGTATTTTGTACTGCAACTAGACATTCCCGATTATTTGGTATCATTGTAGAGCTAGATCTGTCTACCTTTCTATAATACCATCCACTTTAGTGTATCATGCATGACCATGACGGTACAGAGATCGGCAGTAGGCTACTACCTCCTGCCCCGTTAAGCCGTTGCTTGGGGTTAATGTGTTAAAGAAACAATATATTTTTTCTTCGCATGTTATACACTTCCTTTTCCACTTTTGATTTTTCATTTTAGTATTATTTATATTCCATTTCTGCAAATTATTACAATCTTCACTGAACCCGGCTTGGTGATATGCACACATCATAGCTACACTCTGCCTGTTCATTCCAATCTATACTCTCCATTGATTTTCTAAAGGAAATAAAGTTATCAGCCTAACTAGTTCCACCCAAAGGGGGTGGGGTGGTGTCTTCCTTCAAAGAATCTCTGTCCCCGCTGGCATGATCATATTCAAACATGATCAATTAACATTATTTCTGAGATTTTCCATTAAATCTATGAAGGTGAATAAAGGTCAGATATGGTGAACTGCATGCAGTTGTTGGGGGAAATTGGTGGAAGTTTTATCTTCCTGTCTCTCCGACCGCCATCTTATCAAGTAATTAACAAGACTCCGCAAAAATAATCAAAAAAAAAAAAACAAACAAAAAAAACCAGCATAGACAAAAATTAAATTAACCTATTTGTATGTAAATATTGATAAATCCGTTATATTTTTAGGTTATGAAACACTTTTTCCCCATTTTTATAGACTTTTGCTCTTCATGATGCTTTCTTACTACAATTAAGCTAAATACAGGCTCAGCCAGACGTATGAAATTTGTTATGTATATTTCTTTATATGTGGATCAATTTATCAGATTTCAGGCCATAACATCAATTTTTTTCATACTTTTGAGCGCTTTAGACCACTCGGCCACTCGGGGCCCCCTCATACTTTTTGTAAACACATATAGATGCTTCAATGATATCATAGAATATATGTTATATGTACCTTTTTCTGTTGTGAATACATTTAAATAGATGGTAAATATACTTTGTCCAACCTCTCTGGGAACATTTGGCGACCACTTTAAAAAATAGAAGAAATAAGCTGTTTCTCTCTTATGATTTTTTTCCTTCTTTGCGGATTCATCATACCATAAAAAGAATAATTGCATGCATATAGTATGAATCTGCACACGTGTTTTCCTAAACAACACATGGAAAACTTAATACGAGGCATTTACCCAACACGACAATAGTCTAAATATATTCTGGATTTGTGGTAATAATTTCAATTGCTGACCTGTGCTATTTGTTTTTATATATACTGACATGAATGGACATGGATGCCTTTGCCATGAAAAATAGTTGATAATATGGTCAGTGTTTAGTGTGTGCATTGAATTTTCATCAGACATATTGTGCAGGTCAAATACACTGATAACCACAAATTCCAAAGTCATTTTGGGGGGAAAATTTTTCTACAGGGTGTTTCTCCTGTGACATGGATTGAGACTAAATTTGTGCCTCGTTTGAGGTATATGCACTAAATATCGCGTATTTTGGAAGCTGATGTTGCAAGAAAGCGCATATATCGAGTATGATATCATTTCTTGGCATAGGCTTCGTTTTCCTATTTTGAGCAAATGTGTATAAAATTAACTTGAGTCTGATTTGGATTTCGGTAGATGCCAAATTGACTGTTTATATAAATTACCAACCCATTTAATTTTCGTTAGTATACAGACGAAGAGTAATATAAAAGTTCTTTCTTTTTCAGATTTTAGATTATCCTGCACTTGCCGCTGCTGCAATATCTTTGTTGCACAAATGTTCCAGCATAAGAGTCACATGTAAAAAGTATAGCATAAAAACATTTCTTTTACATAAGTTCATATGTCAGCAATGTCTTAATTTATAATGCATTCTTTTGCTTTTAAAATGTACATCCTTTAAAATTAAAAATGCATTTTCATCATTATTTTTTGGCCGAACAAATTACAATACGGTAAGAAATCTCAACGTAGTTATGGTATGTTGATAAATCTAGTTAAAATGTTAATTTGTGGTTAAAAAACCACACGAACAAAGCTTTTTTCAATAGATTGAAATGCATATAAATAACACACTAATAAGTAGCGTGCACTTGCATAAATTGTGTTTTGTAAGGTTAATATGTGTATTAATATCTGGAAATATACGGTACTTAATACCAGCCAGAACGTGGAGGTGGGGATACTGATAGCAGAGAGCTATTGAGCTATTATTATGCGTGGTGTATATTACGTCATGCGTGGTGCTTATTTCATTAGACGTGGTGGATATTCCATTATATCTGGTATTTATTACATTATACGTGGTGCATATGCCATTTTACGTGGTATATGTTTCATTATACGTAGTGCTTATTTCATTATATCTATTTCAGAGATATGATACTTTCCGCTACGCTTACGGACATTACCGAGTATCCCCGAAGACATCGAAAGTTTACCCTCACACCATGTAAAAATGACTGAAAAGTTTACATGTGCGCTCACTTCTGTTGGTCTGGGAACACTTATTCAGCAGTTCCTGGACCAAACGGTAGACCAAATAGTTTGAGTTGCCGTCTGATGAAGACCTGGTAGGGATAGGCATTGACACGATTGGGAACATAGTCCAAGTGAAGGTAAAACTTACCAATCTGAAGATTGACAACGAAAATACGAGCGATCTACCATCTACATCAAGTAACCTTCTGATGAAATATTCCCAATATTCACCGTCAATGAAGACGGTCACATATGGTATATCAGCATTTTCCTTAGTCCTTAATATTAGACCTCGACGCTGATATTTATGCTTTGGGCGTATATGTCTTACCACCCAAATAATGGCGCTGGATAGCGTGTTCCGATGACAAGTAAAATTTTCAGGAATATCTCACATACTTGTCAGCCCTTATCAGTACTTTTCTACAAATTAACGTTATAATGTTTCAGTCACACTTTACTTACCCTAATGTATTTTTCCTACTGAATTCAAATTCCCACACAAGCAAATGGACATGTTTTCAAGTTCCGTTGGCCTACATTTTACTTGGCTGGAATGCGATGGTAGCAGGGAATACCGAAATCGGTTAAAAGGATGATAAAAATCTTGAACGAAACGAAGCCATCTAGACACTTCTTCAGTAATAATATATTTTATTCCTTTCGTTAAAGGAGTATACTTCAACTTAACCCGATTTGGGCATTCCCGGCTTCCATCGCATTCCGCCAAAATATTCATAGTATTAGTAAAATGAAAAAAGTTCCATAAGGCGGGGTAAATGCAACTTTCCAGCTATGGTATTATAAATAATATTGCAGCAGTGCATTAACAAATTTCAAGTTCCCAGTTAGCAAAGCTGACGCCCTAATTGCACATAACAATTCAAGAATTAATAAATACAAATTTTATTTAAAAAAATAGAAAGAATCAAATTAACAAATATAATTAACGTAAAGCTTCGGTTTCTGCTCAGTAAAATAGACGTCGTAATTTACCTGGTTAGTCCAATTCCCACTGAACAAGATGATTCATCATTTGGAATTTTCCGATCTACATGTGAGAGAGTCACTGCTCTTTGTCCCTTCTACTAATCTGTTTCAGCTTTTCTCATCCTTCTTTCCTTTTTTGTTTCTACCTCTTCGTCCTTTCTCCTTCCATCTACTTCTTCTTACTCCCTCTCCCTTCATCCTTCCACCTTTTTCTACTAGTGTGCCACCTCATGCGTGCATCCTGGAAGCTTCTAACGGAATACAACAAGGGACATAATTTCTTGTATCCCTGTCCTATCTTCAATCTCTCACAGACCTTCCCTATAATTAATGGCATTGTTCTCGGTATTGTGTGAATCCAAAAATTCAACAAGGAACAGCCTTTGCTACACATTTTTTCCAATTAACTGAGAATAACCCTCCAGTTTCGCAATATAGTTAGCAGATTCAACACATATTAATCAGGCGTCATTATTACCTCACACTTTATATAAAGGTCATCAGGTCTTGTACTCTTTTAAGAAGCGGTAACGAAGATCATAAAAAGGAGGCAACATCTCAGCAGGCAAAGAGAGAAGAGGACAAGCAGCAGAAATAAATAAGACCAGGAAAAGAAGTAGCAGTAATAAAGATCAGGAAAAGACACATCACAGCGGGACAAAGCAACAGGGCAGTTGTAACAAATATAAAGATCAGGAAAAGACACATCGCAGCGGGACAAGGCAACAGGGCAGTTGTAACAGATATAAAGATCAGGAAAAGACACATCACAGCGGGACAAGGGAACTGGGCAGTGGTAACATATAAAGAAGATCAGGAAAAGACACATCACAGCGGGACAAGGGAGCAGGGCAGTGGTAACATATATAAAGAAGATCAGGAAAAGACACATCACAGCGGGACAAGGGAACATTGCAGTGGTAACAGCTATAAAGAAGATCAGGAGCAGGAGGAGAAACATCGGAAACGCAGTACTAAAGAAGAGAAAGAAAACAACAATGAAGCAGTACAGAAGAGCAGAGGCGTAGCTATGATATTTTGCGCCCGGGGACGAACTATAAAATTGGCGCCCCAGCCCCCTCCCCGTTTAATCACATTTTTGAATATTAGCCTTGTTTACTTATTATAATGTAACGTTGTAAGCCTCATTTTGGCGCCCCTATACCTTGGCGCCCGGGGACATATGTACCCCCTCCCCCCCCCCAGCTACGCCTCTGCAGAACAGGGAAAGAAGCAAACACCGTGGGATAAGCAGTAAAACAGAAAAGAACAAGCCAACCGAAACAATTAAAATAATCGCCACAAACCCGAACACTCAGAAAAGAATTTGCCATCGTCAATAAATAACACCAACGCCCAAACCTGATATCTCTCCCTCCTCTACCCCGACCACACAAGAAACCAGAAACACAAAAATCTTAGAGCACTACAAGAATAACACAAAAAGTAGATATACGTCTGTAACTGGCATACAGCATAGCACATACCCTCCATTCCAACCCACCCCAAAATGCACAATATAATTATCATATATGGCTTTCATTGGTAACTAAAAAGTCCCTCTTTGGACTATAAAGTGTATGGTCCTGAAAGGACTTTGATTGGTTTTGTTTACAAACTCACGGCATCGAAACACCCGAATTGAGATCACAGAAGCCAACAGCTGTTGCAAGCGAAACCGATTCTGCAGTTCTCTCGAAAATCACAAGTATGCATAGTACACGTAAACTAACAACTGTCACAATGTAGGAGAATTCACAATGCAGGAATAGTTGACTTGGATGTGACTCGCATGCTTGGCGTTAAGTAAGGGAGCAGTCTGCACAAAATAGGAAACTAGACACAGATTTGAAACAAACTCAAGTCTGCTGCTTGTGTGAAAGGTCAGAGTCTTGGTCATAAGAATACGGGCGGGGACATTCAGGGCGCCCTTGATTTATGTACCTTCCTCTGGTGGCATGGAATAGAGGTTAATCGCACAACACACTAGCTAGTCGTGCATGCTAACAGGTGATATACGACTATAATCCAAAAATAGAAAGAAATGTACTCTTTTATGAAAACATGAATGATTATAATTATCCTAGTTGAATCAAGCTATATATGCCGCTCCTAGAAAATAAGAAATAAATAAAGAAGAAAAGGTTATAATTGTTACATGTTGGCAGTATGCACAATGAGCGTCAAGACTAACGTGCTATTGTTTAGAAATACAGCACAGTAATATGAATATGTTAATGAGGGAAATGTTTTACTCATGAGAAAATCATAGTTAATTGTTGGATGTCATATGAAATAGCAATAAGTAATCAATATCTTTTACACTGTTAACTTTCAACTTTCATCAGTTCTAATTTGGAAAACGTTTTGAGGTAGGCAACAATACGATACTGTGCGGTACAATACTATGTACATGTTTCTAAATACGTGTGTAGTGACTGAGGAGATTTCTATTAAATGTCCTTCTGGGAAGTTTATATTTTATGTCCTGGAAAAATGGCAAGTGTTGCTATTATTAGTGCAATGATACGCTACATGGAAATCTTGTGGAATAGCGTGTGGACTGATGAATGAATCACTTGTTTTCGCATTATTATGTTTGATTCAACTGGGGCGGAATTGGAGTGTTTGGCAAAATTTGAAGAAACCAGTTTGACATAGCACATTTCTGGTTGTTGCCGGCTTTGCAATAGCCTTTGAGTGAGTTTGGATTTTTTTACTCAGTGTTGCGCATTGTCGATGCCTTTGGAGGTCTTCCAAATATGACATCATGTGTGTGTGTGTGTGTGTGTGTGTGTGTGTGTGTGTGTGTGTCTCAAAATGTTGTGAATAGTGTGTTATCAAAGTTGGAGAGACCACAAGTTGCTTTATGAGCGAAGTTATGTATGTATGTATGTATGTATGTATGTATGTATCTCTCTCTCTCTCTCTCTCTCTCTCTCTCTCTCTCTATATATATATATATATATATATATATATATATATATATATATATATTTGTGTGTGTGTGTGTGTGTTGTTTTGTTTGATTTTAAAAGAATTCACTGAGGTACAACCGAAGACAACATGGGTTTTTTCTTTATACAGGTTGTTCTTAGCGCGTGGACACCATGACTGAGACGAACGGATTGACACAACCAGACTTAGATAACAATAGTAAGTGTAGCAAATCAGGTAGATTATTCTGTTGCATAAGTGAGAAAATTAAATCTTGCAATCCTATAACTGGCTGATGAACGAGAGAACTAGCGAATTCTATTAAATTTAGCAAACGCTCTATCCGAAACCTGAAAATGGCGCTTTCGACTTGTACACTGTGACCTGTGTGCAAGCAGTTGGAATGCTTGAAAACTGATTCTGAACACTTATAATTCTGGTTAAGACGAAATCGTTGTAAGCAATAAGCTAAGCCTTTAATTATTTAGTATCTTTCGTTTGGAATCTAGGATTATACTCTATTCTATCTGCGTCTAGTTCCATGTTCGTGTGTGTATGCTTTTGTGTCATTTGATTGACAGATTCACGTCTGACGTTACCGTGAAGTCATGCATAACAGGTACATTTTCATTTGATTATTTTAAACCAAGAATCTTCAACTGACCTTGAATAAAAAGCAAATAACCCGGCATAAAAAACAACAAAAAGACATAAGTGCATTGAAACAAGAGAATACAAGTTAAAGGCCGTAATGATGGGAAGTGTATGAGCTAAGGATAAATAAATGATCTTACTAAATACACATTACGAACTTCATTTCTTTAACTTTATTACAAGAACTATTAAGAAAACTTTAGTGACAAATGTGATGGATATTAACCCTTATGATCTTATAGAAACAAACAATATAGCTTGTTTCATCTCTTGTTATGCAGCTCTTTTTCCACTCTTGATTTTTCCTTTTAGTTATTCTTTATTCTCCATTTCTGCAAATTATCACAGTCTTCATTGAACCTAGCTTGACGATATGTTCGCATCATAGCTACATTCTGACTAATCATTCCAGTCTGTTGTCTCCATATATTTTCTAAAGGAAACAACGATTTTTTGATTATCAGCCTAACTAGATCCACCAAAACCGCATCGAGGCGGAAGAAGTGGGTGTGATCTCGCTTCAAAGAATCCTTGTCCACGTTGGCATGATCATATTCAAACATGATCAATTAACATTATTTCTGATATGTCCCGTGAAATCGATGAAGGTGAATAAAGGTCAAATATGGTGAACTGCTTGCAGGGGGTGGGGTAAATTTATAGAACGTGTATCTTGCTCTGTCTGTCCGACCACCGACTCATCAAGTAGTTTTACAAGACGGTTCGAAAATCCACTTAAAGTAAACAAAAATTAAATTAGCACATTTGCACGTAGATGCTGATAAACTCATGCAAGATTTGCCCCCTTCCCCAGTTTTTGTAGTCTTTTTCTTCGTAAAGCTTTCTTACTACGATTAAGCTAAAGACAACTTGAACCAGACATAAAATTTGGTATGTGTGCTTATTTCTTTGTATGTGACTAGATTTCATGCACGGCATCAATTTTTCACCTTTTTATGCTCTATTTGCTTCAATTTCGAGTTTTCTTTCACGAATATCTTGTTAGCATGATTAAGCAAATGGTATCATTAGTACAAAAATAAATTCTGGAACATTATATAGACAACATGATAATAAGTTAATTCAACGATAACAGTCTTTTAGATCTGTTTTTTTTTTTAATGTAAATTTTGACGTAGACATCTAGTAATAATAATAATAATAATAATAAACTATCTTTAACGAGGATAACACATTTGGTCATGGCTGACCCATCTGCCACGTGGTCCTCAGTTTTTGTATTAAAATAATAAAAATAGAAGTTCATGCACATAACCATGTATGGTCGTACACACATTCGTACATATTTGACATGAATGACTATGTGTGACTATACTGGGAAATATACAAATATATATCAATTATGGATATGATTTTAAAGTTTTCTATTCAGAGCTTTTAATATATCATTTCAGCTGGTCAGAAAGAATTTCTTTAATGATAATTTAAAATAGTAACAAGGGATATTGAATTAAGTATCCTCATTGGTAAGGAATTCCATACAGTAGGTGCTGATACAGAAAATGAGCTTTTGTAATGATTGGTTTTCGACCAAGGAATCTGGAGATCGTTGTTTGTTGTCGATCGGAGATTACGCTCAGTATTTGATGATCTTAGTTCAATTATGTTAGAGATATAATCTGGAGAAAGACCGTTTAAAGACTTGTATGTCATGATTCCTTTAAAATAAAGAATACGTTTTTGTATAGGTAGCCATTTCAGACGTGAAAACAAAACATTTGAGGGAGTCATAACAGGAAGTTTCAGTATTATTCGGGCTGCCCTTAGTCTGTAATTTCAAGTGGTGGATTACGTGTATTACAAGCACAATCGATGTTATATGTTTGGAACTTGTTACGTGATTTTTGGTACGTGATTTTATCATTCATACAATTATAATTCATAAAAATAGGTGGTGATAAAAATAATCCGATATAATAGACACAGAACAATTCAACCTGATATTTTCTCCATTTAAAGAAATTGATCATACATGTACTGCAATAAAATTATTTTTCAAAAGAAACGCGAAGTAGTAGCCTTTAGGTAATTCACCAATAACGGAAATTATTGAATGTCCGTCGTATTTCTGGATTTCTTTATCCGATAGCCCTTAATTCTCACTTTTCATTTTCTTTTTATTCATGGAATAATTCACAATAAAGAATCATAGAGTGAGAAAGTTTTCACTTTATTTTGACGATCCACATACCGTTGCCGGAGATCTTGAAAGATGGAGGTACATTTATACTTGTGTTACAAATTCAACCATGATAGAGGATATAATTAAAACATGTGTAACGTACTAAATACCAATACTTTAAGCTTCAAATCTAAACTTTGGTGTACAACATCCGGGGGGGGGGGTGCGGATAAAAAAATATCGTCTTTAAGCTGGTGGGGTCGTGGATAAACAAGCTAACGGTTTGTGAACGAATCTCAATTGGCTTCTTGCATTTTAATCGTTTTCAGGGCATACTGTTAACCATCTGCTTTAAAGAAAACATTCAACTGGAACAGTTTCGGTTGTATCGCAATCAAATTAGATTCCTCACACAGTGACTAAACAATCAAGCAAACTGCATTTTTCCAACAGCTATTAAAAATCAGTCGATCAAGCAAAATTGCATTTGTCAGAGCTATGGTATTATTTAATACTGTAATGCGCTTTGAACTTATAACAATTTGGCGCTGTATTAAGTTCGCATTATTATTATTATGATTATTTTTAGTATTATTATTATTAAAATAACTAAATAGTTTAGAGGAATTCTTCTATTCTGACGCGTTTCAAAGCCGCCAGAGATAGTCTGTGGCAGACGTATGGCTGTCACGTGGTGATGCATAAATGATAACATTGTTATAGAGACATTTCTTGAAGCAGTAATCAATGCGTAGTGGCTGTTTTGCAATAATCAATGTCATGTAGTCGCTGTTCTGCTGTAATCAATGCGTAGTGACTGTTTTGTAATAATCAATGTCATGTAGTCGCTGTTCTGCTGTAATCAATGTTACTTAGTGGCTGTTTTGCAATAATCAATGTCATGTAGTCGCTGTTCTGCTGTAATCAATGTTACTTAGTGGCTGTTTTGCAATAATCAATGTCATGTAGTCGCTGTTCTGCTGTAATCAATGTTACTTAGTGGCTGTTTTGTAATAATCAATGTCATGTAGTCGCTGTTCTGCTGTAATCAATGTTACTTAGTGACTGTTTTGCAATAATCAATGTCATGTAGTCGCTGTTCTGCTGTAATCAATGTTACTTAGTGGCTGTTTTGCAATAATCAATGTCATGTAGTCGCTGTTCTGCTGTAATCAATGTTACCTAGTGGCTGTTTTGCAATAATCAATGTCATGTAGTCGCTGTTCTGCTGTAATCAATGTTACCTAGTGGCTGTTTTGCAATAATCAGTGTCATGTAGTCGCTGTTCTGCTGTAATCAATGTTACTTAGTGGCTGTTTTGCAATAATCAGTGTCATGTAGTCGCTGTTCTGCTGTAATCAATGTTACTTAGTGGCTGTTTTGCAATAATCAATGTCATGTAGTCGCTGTTCTGCTGTAATCAATGTTACTTAGTGGCTGTTTTGCAATAATCAATGTCATGTAGTCGCTGTTCTGCTGTAATCAATGTTACTTAGTGGCTGTTTTGCAATAATCAATGTCATGTAGTCGCTGTTCTGCTGTAATCAATGCGTAGTGACTGTTTTGTAATAATCAATGTCATGTAGTCGCTGTTCTGCTGTAATCAATGTTACTTAGTGGCTGTTTTGCAATAATCAATGTCATGTAGTCGCTGTTCTGCTGTAATCAATGTTACTTAGTGGCTGTTTTGCAATAATCAATGTCATGTAGTCGCTGTTCTGCTGTAATCAATGTTACTTAGTGGCTGTTTTGTAATAATCAATGTCATGTAGTCGCTGTTCTGCTGTAATCAATGTTACTTAGTGACTGTTTTGCAATAATCAATGTCATGTAGTCGCTGTTCTGCTGTAATCAATGTTACTTAGTGACTGTTTTGCAATAATCAATGTCATGTAGTCGCTGTTCTGCTGTAATCAATGTTACTTAGTGGCTGTTTTGCAATAATCAATGTCATGTAGTCGCTGTTCTGCTGTAATCAATGTTACCTAGTGGCTGTTTTGCAATAATCAATGTCATGTAGTCGCTGTTCTGCTGTAATCAATGTTACTTAGTGGCTGTTTTGCAATAATCAGTGTCATGTAGTCGCTGTTCTGCTGTAATCAATGTTACTTAGTGGCTGTTTTGCAATTGGCTGTTTTGCAATAATCAATGTCATGTAGTCGCTGTTCTGCTGTAATCAATGTTACCTAGTGGCTGTTTTGCAATAATCAATGTCATGTAGTCGCTGTTCTGCTGTAATCAATGTTACCTAGTGGCTGTTTTGCAATAATCAATGTCATGTAGTCGCTGTTCTGCTGTAATCAATGTTACTTAGTGGCTGTTTTGCAATAATCAGTGTCATGTAGTCGCTGTTCTGCTGTAATCAATGTTACTTAGTGGCTGTTTTGCAATAATCAATGTCATGTAGTCGCTGTTCTGCTGTAATCAATGCTACTTAGTGGCTGTTTTGCAGTAATTAGTGTTACGCAGTGGCTGTTTTTTGTGCTGAAACCAATATTACTTAGCGGCTATTTTGCAGTAATCAATATTATGTAGTAGCTGTTTTGTTTTAATCAGTGTTACGTTGTGGCTGTTTTGCAGTAAACAGTATTATTACATGCTCATTGTTTTCTCCCTTAACTTTACATTGTCAGAATCGTTCAGTATTTTACGATATTGTGCACCTTCATATTGCATTCACGTGCATAAAGGAACAACTTTCTATTGTAAACAAACAATGGACGCAGACGCCAGCACTTTTGATTTGTAAACAAATGATGTACACTCGCGTAGAAGGCGCTTTACGTTTTGGTTGATTAAACTTTTTTCTGAATGAAGTAAAGCAGATGTTTCGTGGATTGCCACATACCAGCTGCTTTGGCACATTCCACATTAACTTTTTTGATACAATGTTTCGGATTTAGGCTACTATACAGTAGACGCAATAAAGGGTCCTTGCAAATAACATCTAAGTGGCAAGGCATAAACTGTCTTCTTTAACTGTTAATAAGAATGGCAAAAATATACTTACAGTTTTACATCCTGAATTTCCTAAAAACGTACTTTCTTAGTTCTGCAAATCCGAACTACATGAGCCATGTCAGTAGTAAATGGGGGCACACTAGCGACAATGGGAATTAGCATTACAAGACCCCTTGGGCAACTCTAGCGACAATGGAAAATTAACATGGAGAAAAATCGTGGGACAATCTGGCGACAAGGGAAATTAACATGGAGAAAAATCGTGGGTCACTCTAGCGACAAGGGGAATTTAACATGGAACTATAGTGTGGGTCTGTCTAGCGACAAGGGGAAATTAACATGGGAATAGAGTTTGGGTCTGTCTAGGGACAAGGGGAATTGAACATATGGAAATTGAACATGGTGGGTCTGTATAGCGTCAAGGGGAATTGAACATGGTGGGATTGTCTAGGGACAATGATGGTAGAGGGTCAAACACAACAGAGACAGAAACATACATACACTAGTACAAGCGTGAGATTTATATATAAAGCATTACCAAGACCTGAAATCTTGCTGGGGTGTTCACAAATTTGCATATTTGTAATGATTCTATAAATAGCTATAATCAAGGAAATGCTCAACGACAAAATGGATGTGACTAAAAGTAACGCTAAAATGACGAAATTGTCCCAGAATTTAAAGGAAAATAAACATATCCCCGAAAATTAAGTTACAATGGTTTAGACTAAAATGGATAAAATTAGTAACTACTTACAATATCAACTTCTGTGACGATCGTGAATAAATACCTAAGTATCTATAATCAGCTGAAATTCCTATGAAATCCCACTATCTATTTATAGCTCCAACTTGTGGGTTTTTCCTTTGGAAAATCCCACTATCTTTTTATAGCCTCAGCTTGAGTGACGTTCCTGTTTTCTTTCGAAAGTTATGTCGAGCGCGCGACTATGTTCAAATTTATCTGAACACTAGGGGATAAATGTCAACAGTGTTGCAAGTGGCTGACCTGAATACACGCTACTGCAGGTAGGTAGGTAGAGTGTATCTGATAGGGATAAAGTGAGTTTTTATAGGGACAAACAGAGACCAATACACACACACACACACACACACAACGTACGCGCGCAGACATACACACACACACACAGAGGGAAGAGGAAAAAACAAACCCCAAATATACTATCAACACAGAAGGGAGATAATACAAACCCCAAATAAACTATCCACACATCGTCGCTAACGCATACAAACCCCAAATATGCCATCCACACTCGGGAGGAAGAAGAAAAAACAACCAAATATACGATCTACACAACGTACGCGAATACACACACACACACACACACACACACACACACACACACACACACGCACACACAGAGGGAAGAGGAAAAAACAAACCCCAAATATACTATCAACACAGAAGGGAGATAATACAAACCCCAAATAAACTATCCACACAAACGTACGCGAACGCATACAAACCACAAATATACTATCAACACAGAAGGGAGATAATACAAACCCCAAATAAACTATCCACACAAACGTACGCGAACGCATACAAACCCCAAATATACTATCAACACAGAAGGGAGATAATACAAACCCCAAATAAACTATCCACACAAACGTACGCGAACGCATACAAACCCCAAATATGCTATCCACACTCGGGAGGAAGAAGAAAAAAACAACCAAATATACGATCTACACAACGTACGCGAACAAACACACACACACACATACACACACACACAGAGGGAAGAGTCAAAAACAAACCCCAAATATACTATCAACACAGAAGGGAGATAATACAAACCCCAAATAAACTATCCACACAAACGTACGCGAACGCATACAAACCCCAAATATACTATTCACACAACGTCGCTAACGCATACAAACCCCAAATATGCTATCCACACTCGGGAGGAAGAAGAAAAAAAAAACAACCAAATATACGATCTACACAACGTACGCGAACAAACACACACACACACACACATACACACACACAGACGGAAGAGGCAAAAACAAACCCCAAATATACTATCAACACAGAAGGGAGATAATACAAACCCCAAATAAACTATCCACACAAACGTACGCATACAAACCCCAAATATACTATAACACAGAGTGAAGAAGAAAAAGTTTTTTGAAAGCACCTAAGCCCTCACCTGCAATGACCAACTCTGCCAAACACCTACACCCCACCCCCACTCCCAACACTACAAAACCCATTTAACCCGTTATTTTATGGCATCAGTGTGTGATTTAGGAAACATCAAGACACAAAATGATGGATGAATAGACTGACTATTGTTTACCGACTTGCATGCCTAAAGAGCGTGCGTGAAGGAAAACATCCTTCCATTTCAATTCTAACTAAAACATGATCCAGAGGGATAGAGAGAGGTGAAAGAGCACAATTTCATAAAGTGTGAGTAAAAACAAAACACGCCATCCTTATTATACAATGTCAAGACCAAGAGACACTTACGTTTTCTTTCTGGTCTATTCTCTTTTAGAAGGTAGTATGAAATTTCACATCAGGGCCAACGCATCGGCTTACATTGTCAATTTTTCCATTTCCATGTCTTTACTGGCACAAGTTCTTCATCATCTTCAATTTCTTCTTCTTCTGAATCCCTCTTCTCTGTTTCGTCTTGTTTTTGTTTCTTCTCTTTTCTCGTAGGGCACTCTGAATTCCAGTGTCCTTTCTCCTGACAACGATATTAGGTATCTTGACTTTTGTCTCTCTTTCTTAGACGAAGCAGGTATTCTGGAGACAAATACCCATTTACCTTTGCAGATATAGCAAACTTCATTAGCACTTACACACTTTAGTATGACTCTCATCAAATCAACGATCAAAAGGGTAAGTTTTGTTGCCACTTTCGCATGTGAATTATGCTTTCGTATGACTTTTAGCAAATATTTGACCAGCAGGTCGATCTGTGCTGACTCTTCCATCTTCTTGATCGTTTGAGAGCGGAATGAATACTCTGACGCTAAGACACTCTCCTTATATACAGGGACCTGCTGCGTATGAAACCTAGTCAAATGTAATTTTGCAATAAGATGAAACGATTTCATTGAGGAAGTTAAAAGCAATGATGTACCGTATCGCCTCACACAAAACCTGAAGTGTTAGTTCAAATCCGTGTCAGCGACATAACTGAGCTTTAATCAATGCTCTCCAATTATGCCACAAAACCACGAGTCCTGATTCACGCCAAAAGAAATTTCGTTCGGTCCATAAAAAATAGTATCATATCTGAGAAACGCAAAAAGGAACTTCCAGAAAACTGAGAAAGACGGCTTACGCCTACAACGTAAATGTATGAGTTCAAGTAGTGCGTAAAACTTAGTCAAATTAAATTTTTATAGTCAAGACGAAACGATCTCTTTTCGATCAAGAAAGCAGACACCAAGCGACAATGGCGATCCGTGTCACACAACACTTTTCAAAATGTATATTATCAGAGGTTTGTTCTAGCAATCTGCACGGTTAAATTAAATGTTGATGTATTTTGCAATAAGACGGACACAATTTCCATGGGATCGCCCATGGTACGAATGTTCGTGCATTAGTTTAATTTTTAAAAATATTTTTTTTATATAAATCGCCTATAGGATAGACCCAGTAAAGCATGGCCATTCTCGTCACTGTCTGAATAGCTACTCAAGTCAATTCGAAGCGAACGCGGTAAGAAAATAAGTATAGCCAATGAAATGGCTTACAACGGGTGATGCATTGTTTTGTTCTAGGACTGTGTGGCATAATAATCCCTATGTTCTTGCGTTGTTACCATTACAGTGCAGACAGACTGAAATGTGAACTTACAAGCCCTCTTTGTGTGTGTTGTACCATTTCCTCTTACCACATCAAAATACTGAGCGTCACAGTATTGGTTCGCGTTTTCAAACTGACCATTTTTTTTATATCTCACTTAAACATTTCGACATAAACACTCACACTCACATCGGTAGAGTCAGAACAGACGTGTTACAGTATTGAGGGGCATGTTATCTTTTCGTTTTCAAACTAATAAATTTGGGGCTTGTATGAAGTAAAGAACCGAAAGTACAGTGAAACTCAAAGATGATGACCCAATCTGTCTGTCTATTGATGCGTGTATTTACTTAAGAAGAAATATGACCTCTAAAACACAAAGAGATACGGCAAGCATGATTAGATCAAACACAACGATGTTTTCCTTCACGCCCGTGTAATTTAGAGTTTCAATCGTCTTTGAAGACAAACTTGGTCTCCTTTTGTAGGGCTTGAAATAATAAAAGAAACTGAAAAATCTTAAGCACTTTGCTATAGATAATTTCATCAACAGACTAAACAACATAAATACCGTTACAACAATAGAAAGCCTTAAATCTTCTATCAAAAAGAAATGCATGAAAAAAATTAAAGATTAACGATAACTAACCAATGAAACCGAATTTAACAAAGGCAATGACATGTGAAGAAATGCCTCTCACTTTGGAAAGGTAGGCGAATGTACTCTGTCATGCACCATCAACTTGAAAAAAATTATAAACAGAGAGAATTCAGTTGTTTCTTTTTCTTCAAAATTGTTTCGTTTCTTTTTTCTTTTTTTTTGGAACAAATCTAAGCACTAATATAGAGTGGAAAAGGGAAAATGCACATACAAGCTTTGATATTTCTGAAAAAATGAGGGGATATTCCTAACGTTCATAACCACCTATATATGCTTGGACTTGTCTGTGACTTATCCACAAAACAAGATGTACATATTTCTGGTCAAGCTGCAAGTGTGTACGTGTTTTTGAAAATGGTAAAAATGGGATATACAATTTTCTCGTGACACTTATAAAGTGAAGAGTCTGTGCAAGTGTCTAAAGCCAAAGTCATATAAGTTTTGTATTTTGTACGGCTTTGAAATTTGGAGTCATACTGTGAACAACTTTTCCATTTGATCTGAAATGAATAGATTTTGGTATATTTTTTCTTTTCGATTCTACTTAATTTCATGATTATGGACTGGATTTATATGTGGCAATTCCACATTAAATACATCGGATTATAGAAGCGAGGGAGAAGCGTGTTGACATCTGCAAAATTGTTTCTGTTTCTGTCATTGGATATTTGAAACCATAATGTTGGGAAAATATGAAGTCTTTAAATTGCATTTATAAAAAAGACGCTAGGGAATTTAATCCTTATTTCATTTTGAGTGCAGTAAGGAGGGTGTAATTGCACTTATATTCGAATGTACAGTACAATTTCGAAATGTGTAATCAAGATTGAGAACCTATGACATGAGTAGTAAATGGGGGCACCCTAGCGACAATGGGAATTAGCATTACAAGACCCCTTGGGCAACTCTAGCGACAATGGAAAATTAACATGGAGAAAAATCGTGGGACAATCTGGCGACAAGGGAAATTAACATGGAGAAAAATCGTGGGTCACTCTAGCGACAAGGGGAATTTAACATGGAACTATAGTGTGGGTCTGTCTAGCGACAAGGGGAAATTAACATGGGAATAGAGTTTGGGTCTGTCTAGGGACAAGGGGAATTGAACATATGGAAATTGAACATGGTGGGTCTGTATAGCGTCAAGGGGAATTGAACATGGTGGGATTGTCTAGGGACAATGATGGTAGAGGGTCAAACACAACAGAGACAGAAACATACATACACTAGTACAAGCGTGAGATTTATATATAAAGCATTACCAAGACCTGAAATCTTGCTGGGGTGTTCACAAATTTGCATAATTGTAATGATTCTATAAATAGTTATAATCAAGGAAATGCTCAACGACAAAATGGATGTGACTAAAAGTAACGCTAAAATGACGAAATTGTCCCAGAATTTAAAGGAAAATAAACATATCCCCGAAAATTAAGTTACAATGGTTTAGACTAAAATGGATAAAATTAGTAACTACTTACAATATCAACTTCTGTGACGATCGTGAATAAATACCTATGTATCTATAATCAGCTGAAATTCCTATGAAATCCCACTATCTATTTATAGCTCCAACTTGTGGGTTTTTCCTTTGGAAAATCCCACTATCTTTTTATAGCCTCAGCTTGAGTGACGTTCCTGTTTTCTTTCGAAAGTTATGTCGAGCGCGCGAGTATGTTCAAATTTATCTGGGCGGAGTTATTATGTGCGCAATAATAATGTTGTTTTGTGATGATGAATCTGCGCTAATGTACTTATTTTTAAATACGGCATACACTCATTCTTGTAGTGTATTTTGTTAATATAATTAAGCATTTGGTAGAATAAGAAAATGAGCATATAATAAAAAGTTTACTGCATAGAGTCTGTTTTCCGGCTGTGATTTAAATTACAAAATTTTAGGGGCCCCGAGTGGCCGAGTGGTCTAAAGCGCTCTTCGTTACGGATCACTGCCATCTCACCTCTGTCTGCGGCGGTTCGAGTCTAAGATTCAGCCAATGTGGGCATGTGAGAAAGCTTGCCAGTAGCTTCTCGTGGGTCGGTGGTTC
Source organism: Sinohyriopsis cumingii (assembly GCA_028554795.2). Classification (NCBI taxonomy): domain Eukaryota; kingdom Metazoa; phylum Mollusca; class Bivalvia; order Unionida; family Unionidae; genus Sinohyriopsis; species Sinohyriopsis cumingii. The sequence continues at coordinate 150,847,919 of CM068824.1, forward strand.
TTTCCGGGGTTTTCCGGGTTCTTCCTCCACCATTAATACTGGCCGCCATGTATAGCCTATCGTGCTGAAAAATGGCGTTAAACCCTAGCTACGATGTCGTAGCCTCAACTTGATTTGTTGTGGTTGAGGCTACGAACTGATCCCATATCATGTAATGGAGCAAAAAAATTCGTCACTAAAGTCAGAAAAACAAACAGAGTAGAAATCAAATACACAAGTATATTCATACTGTGAAAGAAATTTGGCTTATTTTGAATTTATTAAGCCCTTACGCGATAAAATGAATTGGCATGGTTACTCTAACCTTATCCTGTCCGCCATGACAGATAACGCGAGACTCTCGCCGTGACCCCTTTTCTACGTAAAAGTCTTGCAAGACCATATTTTGGATTTTCTACGCTATATAATTATCAATTAAGTGCAAATAATCGCTTCCTGGTGGAATTTCAAAGTTGCCGATAAACCGTATTTACTTTTAATGCGCAGAATTTCTGACCCAAACGGCGCCAAAATTTTACTACGATTTGTTTACATTTCCAAAAAAGGCGCCAATGTCCTTATATGGCACACAAACAAACGAAGCTGAGAACGGAAGTAATCATTATTTGAAATAATATGGTGGACGATCTAAACGAAAATATCGGCTAAAAAAGGTAAACGAGATTTTACAACTATTTCTACAATGATTTTCGATACTTCCGGTATTAAATAAGAGGACTACTCAATTTATTGGATTATATGCAAGGAATGTGTTTAAAGTTTTATTATTAGGCTAAAGGAGCGCCGGGTGTGAATCACACCCGGCTTGCTCCATTAACACGTATATGCTCATGTTAGTACCCTGTCCACGAGGTACGAGTAAGGGTACTAATATTAGTACTAGTTAAACCCCACAACAACAACAAAATTTTAAAGATAAAGCTGCCCCCCACCGCACCCCCACCGCTTTAGGGATCTAAGGGAAACAAACACAATTACACCACTACTGTAGATAGTTACTATAAAACCAAGATGGCAACCAAGTTTCGTGAATTTCTATTAAATAGTTAAGGAGATGTCATAACGGCGAACAGATGAAAAGTACTGTCACCCACAAGGAGTCTCACTACCAATAAAATCAAACTTTGCGAGTCTGACTTGAGGCCCCTTTTTAACCTGTTTCATAGTATCTCAAGACAAAAGTCGTCGTCAACTGAAAGGTTCTTAAACGCACAAATGATACAATAATGTAGCTCTAGCTAACGACCACACATCACGATACTCTAATTTCACACTTGCATGGTTTTTCTCGTTTCACATTTGTATGATTCATCAGTGAGCCTTTCCATGCTGAATATTATTCTATCACATCATACACCCCAGAGGCACGACCAAAACACCTATCACAAGTCTTATTCACTAATAAACACATATGCCTAAATATAACCAAAGAAATTCCTATGTTCAGAAATTAGGGAGGGTCTATTTTATGAAACTTATCCATGCTATCTTAAAGTCTCATGAATACTGTACATTATGACGTCTGGGCCTCGAAAGTACCTAATTATTCAGTTTGAGAAATATCTTCCCAACACCGACCTCCTTTAATAAATAATTACTAAAGCCTAACAAGAGATGTAAATACAAATCGCATATATCATATGTTTATTACAGAATTACAAAATTGCTACCGTTGACGCTAATGAGAGAGAATAAAGATTAAACTTGGTCTCAATTGACCTTTTCTTTCCTAGATTCATCTAGGCCGGAGTTCTGCAATATTTCCTGTCTTGAATGATTAGAGGACAGTGTGTAGAGTCTTAAATTAAATTTAATAACACACTATTCACACTATTGGAAACAGTGTAGCAGAAAGAACCTTTTTATGCACCCCTGTGATTCCAGGCTCGATATGCATTGCCAGTGAGAGTCAGGATATGTTGTTGGCCATCCATGGTCAGTGATGTCCTCCTGTCATTATAGTCGTCATAGGCTATTAAACAAATTTAGAGAATTATTTAAAAGAAAATTTGTCAGCTGCAAAAGATAATTTTATTTGTGCATGGTTGTCTTTTTCTAGTCTTCTTGGTTTAAATCGCTTGTTTCCTTAGATGTCACATCTTCGTAAACTAACATACCGCACAACGAAGGGATACAGGTACAGGTAGAGATGCATGGGAAATTAGAACTGTAAACAGGGGCCCCGAGTGACCGAGTGGTCTAAAGCGCTCTCCGTTACGGATTACTGCCATCTCACCTCTGTCTACGTGGGTTCGAGTCTCGGATTCAACCAATGTGGATATGTGAGAAAGCTTGCCAGTAGCTTTTCGTGGGTCGGTGGTTCTTCCAGGGGTTTTCCCGGGTTCTTCCTCCACTATCAATACTGGCCGCCATACATAGCCTATCGTGTGCTGAAAAATGGCGTTAAACCCCACAACAACAACAACAACAACTGTAGACAATCCACCCATACACTTTCTAGTCCAACTCCTGCACCTTGTCCTAAAACTTAATAACCTTGAATTTTATGAAGAAAACTACATTCAAATTAATGGAAACACAATGGGTACAAAAATGCCCCTTCGTATGCTAATATTACTATGGGAAAACTGGAGGGTCAACTTTTAGCATCGGTTAAACTTACACCATACAAGTGATGTGCTTTATCGATGATATAGAAATGAAATGGCAACATAGAAGAGAAAGTCTAGATGATTTCATATCAAAGGCAAACAACTTCCATCCCTCAATAAAATTCACGGCAGAAATCTCCAACTCAAACCATGTCTTCCTGGAAACAACAACCAGCCTGGTAGAAAACAAACTCCATACAGACATCTGCTTCAAACAAAACGACAAAACACCAGTATCTCCTCCCAAGCAGCTGTCGTCCAAAACACTGCTTTAGGAACATCCCATTAGCCAGGCACTAAGAATACGCAGAATTTGTTACGACAATGAAACATTCCTAAAGAGGTCGGAAGAGCTATCTAAACATATAATTTACTGAGGCTACGACAAAGACCTGATTACGGAGGCAACGCAACGGGCTTAACAAACAAACCGCGATGACCTACTAAAATCTGGAAAGAAGGAAAAGGCTGATAGGATACCATTTATCATGACCTACCCTCCAGAAAACCCAAATTAGTTAAAATCATCGTGAAACACTGGCCCATCTCAGAATCGTCAGACACACTAAAATTAGTCCTCCCCAACAAACCTGTATTAGCCTACCTTAGACCAAAAAACCTCAAAGATATCCTAGTCAGGGCGATGCTAACGCCAATCACTAATCAAGACCACTCTAGTCAATCTGGCCCTTGTGGCGATAAAAGGTACAAAACCTGTCAACATATGATAGAGACCAGGACATTTTCTAGCACAGTGACTAGAGAAAAATTAAACATACATGGTCCAAACAAAACGTGCAAAACAGAGAATGTCATTTATCTTATCACATGTAAGATCTGTAGCCTTCAGTATGTCGGAGAAACTGAAAAGCTACACAAAAGTATCAACCTTCATAGATCTGATTGGATGACAAAGAAGCTGTACAGAAGCCCGGTCGCAGAACACTACTCTCTCCCTGGCCACACTTTCAGTGATATAACACTTATTGCAACTGCTCACAACCCCAACTGGAGTCCCCAAACCAGGAAAGAAAAGGAATCGTTTTTCTGTTTTATTTGTTTGTCTTGTCTATGTTTTGTATTTACCTTTGAAAAAGACTCATTAAAGAGTCGAATGTGCTCAGGCTAACTAGATACTAGTTTCGCACCGTTTGTTGTCAGTTTATTGCATGTATCTTAATCAATCCCTGACACACGTGATCCCTTGCTGGATCCACAGTGACTTGAAAGGATTGTTATTCACCATATGATTTGTATTCTTTATATATATATGGCCTTAAAGCAATAGAAAAGTGAGAAGCAATAAGCTTTGTAAAATTCAACAAATAATTTATTTCCCTAGAATACAAAATGAAAAACGCAAAAAGAGCTTGTAGTATTGTGAATTAAATTCCAAAGAATGAAAGAATTTCTAACACAAGTTTTAAAGATTGAAGATCTGAATAAACTCTAAGTTTTCGAAAATATATCCAATACTGAAAGTGTTGATGTGCTGTACTTTGGTGGCCCGTGTTGTTGTCATGTGCCAACAGTCTCTTGTTGAATCACAATAATACAATCCAAGAGTATATCCTTATTTAAAATTTCACTATAAACCCAAGTCTATTTCCAAGAATGTTATTCTTGAGCACCTTGTATTCCCAGAGAAGAATAACTGAATTAAATAATTTAAAAAAATTCCAGCCAAAATGAAATACTGGACACAACAATAATTCAAACAATTCTGCTCAGGTCTTATGGCACGAATGAATAATTACAAGAAAAGCAAAATTATCTACTTCTCTACTTGACCTCAGGTCAGAATTAACATTTTCTGAAAAAAAAACTATTACCTAATGGAAAAATATCATTCTGGACGGTTCCAAATGCTGACAGGATAAAATCTTAGTTATAATTAGATAGCCTGTTTTTAAAACTATGATGTAAAATGTGTTAAACAACAGGTAGACCTTGCATTTCATGGGGAATTTCCAATGTTTTGGACTCAGAAAACCAAAGTCCATAATTCAGGTCTGGTAGAATATGAACTTGATTTTGGACAAGGTTAAGTCCAAAATACAATCATCCCTAACATACATTGAATAAAAAACCTAACAAACACACACACACAGTTGGCTCCACTTAAATGCATATCGCTTAATTGCATAGATCGCTTAAAAGCATAGCGAAAGTATGGTCCCATTTTCCATTGTAAATATACATGAATTCCGCTTAAATGCATACTCCGCTTACATGAATAGCTTCGGTCCGGTCCCGAGGCTATGTACATAAGTGGAGTTGACTGTATATATATATATATATATATATATATATATATATATATATATATATATATATCCATTCCTATATTCAGGAAATATTGTAAATGATGCCAATTTTGCAATAAACAACGTCCGACTGAATATGCTGTACGTACCACAATATAACATGAGATTCTCATATTCTTGCAGCAAATGAATAATCAATGTATGGGGACGCAAAATGGGGATGAAATAAAAACCATGTCAGCATCATCATGCATTGCAAAATAATTAAAATTAACACTTTTAAAATGTCAAATATTTACGATCTTTATGAGTGCATGCAAAGAAATGAATAATGTACTTTTCTAGAGGCAGCTGTGGTGCTCTCTGGAAACAATCACAAATAATGGAACCCATGTGAATATGAGAAACGACCATATTAACATTCCTTGAACTTGTGCGGCTATTAAAAATGTGATTTCCAAAATTAGAAAATACATATATATGCATGTATATAGTTTCAGTATGACCTATATGTAAAATATATCTATTGAATATATTTGTCTCCTTTAAATCTTTCCAAAATGAGTGCTTAATGTAATGCTACAGTGGAATTAATCCACCAGTGTCATCAATGCTTAATCAGATGGCATAGTAGTTAGAGTGTCAGCCTTGGATGTGGGAGGTCGTGGGTTTGAACCCGTCTGAGTGATACCAAAGACTTATAAAAATGGTACTAACAGCTGTCTCACGGAGCGCTCAGCATTAAGAGGCTAGTGTAAGGACTGGTCGGCCTGCTCTCAGTATATGTCTGGGTGGGACATCATGCTACATGTCTGCGGCATGATGCCCAAGTGCTAGACATCACTATAAACTGCCACACTACAGAAATCATAGTGATATGACTGAAAAATTGTTAAAGCTACGTTAAAAATTCAAATAACACACACACACACATAAATGCTTAAAGTGTTTTCTTCAATAAACAAATGAATGTATTAGCTTTTAACGGCACATCAGCACAATTGTGACAATATGGTGCTGACTAAAGTAAAATAAAAGAAGTGCTAAAAACATTTAAACTCTACAAAAATAAATGTAAACAAAGAGTACAACAAAAAATTGAATTTCAGTAAAATGTACATAAAATATAAGTAACACATAGAAAAGTCTTAAAACGAATAGTCAGAATATCATGTTTTAGTGATAATTAGCAACAAGTTTTATAAATGGTAAGTCATGTTTTAATAAAGAGAACGGGACAAACTGCATTAATTGAAAAAAATTAATGTCATTGTTCAGTTTTTACTGAGGGTAAAAGCATTGTTTCAGAATGTACCCTTATTTGACAAGATGAACTCAAAGAGGTATTCTCACAAAGAAGGTTCATTTTAACTGTGGAATTTTCTCCGATGTTACTGCTGTCAATTTCATACTGGTGCAGCAATTTTATGTCCAATTAGCAGCATAAGTATATTACATGTATCAAGTGGAATCCAAATTTTATGTCCAATTAGCAGCATTAAGTATATTACATGTATCGAGTGGAATCCAAATTTTATGTCCAATTATCAGCATAAATATATTACATGTATCAAGTGGAATCCAAATTTTGTGTCCAATTAGCAGCACAAGTATATTACACGCATTGAGTGGAATCCACAATCAGATTACTCAACCTTCACAGCAAATCTTTTACTCCTCGATAAATGTAGGAATTTTATCTTGTTTTGCTTTTGCTTCTTTTTATTTATTAACAGCCAAGTTTTCCTAGTAGAACGTTTCTTCAAAAATACTATCCCAATCATAATACCTTATGAGAATTACCACTAAATCCAGCCCTTCCAGACACAACCGTTAGCTAAAGGGAGCTAAAAGTTATCTGCTGACCTATTTAGCGGTTGGGCAAAGTGATCTCCTTTTACATATAAGACTTGATGGCACAGTGTATGAATATCCCAGTTATTACTGAACCAGAGGGCATGCTTCCTATGGATTTAACTGTGGGGAGGCTGGGATGGTGTATGTGTATTAAGATTGGGTAAGTATTTTTGATGAAATATATTTTACTAGGAAAAATTGGTTTCTTCTTCAAAAATGATACTCAATCACAATACCTTAGGTAAGAAGTGGAGGGAGGTATGCCACCTTATTCAAGAGATACCATCTCAAGTCCCCTAAGGTTTTGAGACTGCCACTAGGTAACCCAACTGGTTGAGACTCCATCAGTTGGGGCACAGCCTCAAACGGGACACACACACACACACGCAAATCCAGTGGAAGTCGTGAAGCCATGTCTTAGGAAACTGTCAATCGATCTGGAAGAGAGACCTGCTGAGCTGCAGATATAGATGCTACCAGATCAAACTGGCCCCTGGGATGACAGATCTTGGAGATAAAAGCTAGAGAATGTGGACTCCGATGTCCATCCCACAGCCTGACCAATGTCGGTTAGCGAACAGTTCTGATGCTAGGTTGGTGGCAACTGCTCAAACCTCTCAAGCCAAAGTGCATAAAAGTTCATTGAGCTGGGGTTATTTCCCTGTATACTGAGCGAATAATCCCCTTACTCCAGGAAGTGATATTTTATTTTGAGTGATACTCCGTTCCTTTTATGATCTCCCTCAACACAATGGCTCTGTTCATATTAACGAATCATCTGAAAGCCCGGACTGGGCTTTGAAGGTGGCTTTTAGTTGATGTGTCCAAATGAGACAGAGGGTTCATGAAAAAGTTTAGCTACCCATAACAGATAGATGGTTCTCGGTGATGAAAGAGGATGGTGTCCTGAATAAAACTGACCGGTCTTTGCAGAACTTGCATGTAAATCAGGTCTCCTGATAGGGCATGCATTTTTCAAGAATTCTGTCTGTAGTTACTAATGCCATGAGAAAGCAGGTCATGTATGAAAAGGAGTGTCAGAGATGCCTTTGAAAATAGTTCAGAAGGTGTATTATCCAGCCAGGTTCTGCTTTGGGCTTAAGGTTAACATTTCTGGCTGTGTATACACAAAATTGGTGAAAAGCACTGATAAGTCCTGGGTTTGTTTGATATCCTCTCTCCGATGATGATAAAAGCTGTTGCTGATCGTGAAGCATTACCTTGGATTGTACTCACTGCTAACTTGCTCTCAACGTAGAGCCAGAGGGAGAAGTGAGCTATCTGCGGTATCGATGCCTGGAGAGGTAAGACATGTTTGTTTGCTCACCTCTGGGTTAAACTGTGCCATTGACTTCATATGCTTTCGGAGTGGAGGTCCGTCATGTCTGAGCGATTCTCTCCATGACTGGTTGCGAAAATGTTTCATTTTGAGGGCCTATTTAAGAAGATCCAGATGTGCAAGTTCGAGACTCTGGACAAGAATGAAACAACTGTCGTCATGGCTATATGAGAAGGAAAACCAGATTTCCATAGGGTTTCCAGTGCAAGATTGATGAGGTAGTTAATCCATAACTCCTCCTGATGGAGTGGTGTAATGAGAATGAGGCTACTTGCTGATTCCCTTGCTTTCTGTGTCATTTTGAAATCAGCGGTGCTGGGGGTGGGGGTGTATGAGTTCAGGTTGGTCCAATCCAACGATAGGGCATCCACTGCCCAATCTGTTGGGTCCAGGACGGGAGAGACAAATGATAGGGTTTTGGCATTCCCATTTGTCGCAAACAGGCCCAACAATGGGTACATATCTGAGTGAGAACCTAGGGATGATTAGACTATTCCTTCTGTACTAGTCGATTGTTCAGTGATGAAGGGTCAGTCATTGTGTTGAGGAGTCCACGAATACAGCTTGTTGATGACAAAACCACTTCAAAAAGTCCCAAATCATCATGTAAAGGTCTGGGGACTGGGGTCTCCCTTGTTGTTGAGGATAAATCACCATTGTAGGATAGAGTTCCTCCTTTTTGTCTGAGATAAGTCCCACACCATGACGCAAAGGTCTGGGGATGTGGGTATTCCTTGTTGCTGGAGATAAATCACCATTGTAGGATTGAGTTCCTCCTTGTTGTTTGAGATAAGTTTCACACCATGATGTAAAGGTCTGGGGACTAGGGTCCTCCTTGTTGTTGAAGATAAAACACCATTGTAGGATTGAGTTCCTCCTTGTTGTTTGAGATAATCCCACACCATGATGCAAAGGTTTGGGCACTAGGGTCCTCCTTGTTGTTGAAGATAAATCACCATTGTAGGATTGAAATAATCCTTGTTGTTGAGATATTAAGTCACCACTGTAGAGTTGTCAGACAGAATGATAAATCCATTGCCATCTAAATATTCTTGACCCCAATGAAAGGGTTTCGCAAAGGCCATCCTCTCCAATATTATTGACATGAAGATGTCTTTCCTGGGGAGAGCATGCACCGCTGGCATCCTGAAATGATCGGGGTTGATGTTGAGCCTCAACTGGGGTGCCCTGAAATGATATGTGATGTTGTAGGTGAATCGCAGGAATGTCCTGCGAGCCTTATGAATAGAGACATAAAGGTATACCCACAGTGATGGTAAAGTCTCCCTCATGGATATCGTTCAAAATGCACTGTGGTGTTTCCAGTGGAAACCAAGGGGAATGGATAAATGGATTGAGGGTGCTTAGGCCGATGACCAGACATAGAGAGTCGATTGCAGTTGGGACCAAGAAAAAAGGTGTGGAACGAACAATATAATCCTCTCAGTGCTTCATCTGCATGGTATGCAATTCTTGGAGCTTTGTTAGGATGGCTTTCAGTGGTTCATGTCTTAATGAAAGGCCTTGAGTTGTTTTGATGATTCCCCGTACTATCCCTGTATCGATGCTGTGGTTGCGAAAGTGGGAGGGATGTGTCTCCTTGATAGTTTGTTAGCGTACTTCATCCATTGGGATGTTAAACAGAAGGTAGAAGATAAAGGCCATGCTCTTAGCCTGAGACTGATTACCATGCTTGCCCTGAGGTATGTTGAGTGGAAGAAGACAAGCTATGTTCCATTTGGTTGGAAGATAGCCCGAGAGAACAAAATTCCAACAATGAAGTCACGGTAAGGATATTCCTCAGTAAATCCACAGTGTCAACAAAGGCCATACGATCCATATGTATGAAGTGTGGCTATATCATCCCCAATGTGGGGCGATCACTGTCATTGCTGAGGTTCCAAATGAAAAGCTGGTGGAAGTGCAAATGTTAGAACCGCCAACGAACTGATGATGAAGGTGGACTTGAAAGTAAGAAACTCTCCCAGACTACGAATGTAACTAAAGTCAGAGCCTTCCGTTCATCATATGATCAACAGATGTTGGAGTGCTGGTTCATGTTGTTGATGGAGTCATCATCAAAGGACAAAGCTCCAGGGGCAGAAAAACGTCCTCAATGGAGGTTCAGCAGGCAGAATCTTCCCATGCCCTCATGTAGGGTAGAGTAGATGACAGTACTGGTAGAACAAGCAACATCATCTTAGTTGTGTGGAGTGAGGTTATGGTCCCCTGAAACGCATGAGACTTACCTGGCAAAGAGGGATGAGGTGTGTTACTCACTAAACTCGTAAAATGCCCAGAATTAGAAACCTTGACTTCAAGACAGTCACTAAGTAAAGAGGCTCTTCTCATGGCAGAGGGTAGAGAAATTGTGAAGTGACATCTGTTGGGTTCAATGTATTGGAAGTCCTGGCTGTTATTGATTGAGCTCGAAATATTGATGTTTGGCCCTTTGTAATCCCTAGTATATGGCCTAGACCGGTCGCAATGGAATTAGGCCAACAGTGTGAGGAGGATATCATTAGGAACATCAGTTGGGACAGGTTATGTTATATTTGATCCATGTAAACTGACCATATGTCTACTGAATGAGAGGGAACTTGGCTGTTGTTAGCTCTGTCCCATTTCTGATGAGGAATCAAGTCAGACCCCAAGAAGGCAAGGTAGGGGGAGTTCCAAAAAAGTCCTGTGGTGATGACTTGGGTGCTGGAGCTGTTTCTGAGCATGCCAATGTCCAGTGTTTTGTGGCTAAAGGGTAAGTTGAATTATCTCCCTTGTTCTCATAAAGATTCACACTGAGGAAAAAATCAGCATGCAGACTGGTGACATCTTCGGTCTGAGCTGTATGTTGTTTGCCCTTTGCCCATAGTTCTAATCTGTAAGACAAAACAGAGCAGAACAGAAAAAGCTGTAGCCCGGCACCTGTCTTAGAATGCAATGTCAGTGCAGAGCTAAATCATTAAAAGGGTGACCCAGAAACTGATAAGTCTAATAAAGCAAAGAAGCATACATTTAAAAACTAATGACAATACCACCTGTTTATAAACCTATATGCCTACACCTGATGTTTGAATACTGTGTGGGTGCATAGCTATACCAAAAAATGGTTACCTGGAAAAAGTGATAGCACATGATTTCAGTTACAATGCTTACCTGTAGGTAAGGTCAAGGACAGCTTGTACAGGTAGAATCAGTGAAGCAAGTTGTTCCAAGGCTAAAAATACAGTGGTAAAAGAACTCACCTTTATATACAATAAAGGATGGAATTATACATATATAAGGAGTTCTTCAGAGCATAAAGATATGCACATATAAATAATATGACCCAAACCTAACTTGTGAAGTCACATAGGCTACACATGTGAGCGACTAAGTGCTCAATAAATATGATTTAAAGTTTATGCAGATAAACATGACTCTAGTGTCACCTATAGAAACATGAACATGCAGGATTTGACTGAATAAACCATATATAGAGTGCTGACCTGTACTTGTCCAACATGAGTGGAAGAAATACAGAAATGTACACGAGTGGCTACATTATACACAAAAAATTTGTATAAAAGGGTACTGATGCACCATTATAGAGGACTTACCAGAATGAAAGAAGTACAGAAATGTACATGAGTGTCTACATTACACACAAAAATCTTCACATAAAATGAAACTGAAGCACCGTTATAGAAGTATACACAGTAGCTGTGACAAAATCTATTATGAGGCAATACTTATAAGGAAAAAGGCCCAGAGACTGCCTGTACAAGTAAATACATTAAAGTTTGCGCCTTTGATAGAAACTCACTAATATGTACCCGCTTGTAAAGAACTTACACATATTTAGGAGTTATATAAGCACGTATAAAATAAGCATAGCACAAACTGACTGAAGTCACTTAGGCTCCATGTGCAAGTATCTAAATATGTGAGGATGACAAAATATGGCAACTTCTAAAGGCAGAACTTTGTTGTGATAGAAAAGTTGGAAATAAAGATGGAGTATACTTTCCTTAGAAGTGAAAAACTCTTCCAGCTTTAAGTAGTATATCATCTATGTAGTTTCTGACTTTTGCAAGGGCTTCTTGGCATCAGCGTAAGTAAAAACTTGAATATTCTTACACTTTGCCACCAAGTCTTATAAGTAAGGGGAGATCACTCTACCAATAGGTCGGCAGACAACTTTAGCTCCCTTTAGCTAAGACTAGGACCTGGGAGGGCTGTGTTTGAGATGTAGTGGTATTATGATTGGGTAACATAATGGAAGAAGAAAAAGGAGTGTGTTGTTGAATGATATATTTTTCGACAGTGTCAGGATAATGTGACTGGGTGGGACATCATGCTACATGTCTACGGCATGATGCCCAAGTACTAGACATCACTATAAACTGTCACACTGCAGACATCATAGCGATATGACTGAAAAATTGTTAAAGCTATATTAGAAATCCAAATCACACACACACACACACACACACACACACACACACATCATCAAGTATGATCCATTCAATCTTACCATGGGTCATCCACATTATTTTGGCCCATACCTTCATTATTTCAGTCAGTGTCTGTTGTTGTTGCGTCAAGCTGTATTATTGATGGTTTGTGAAAATGTCTGCTTAACTTCATTCTATATGTTGTTGTAACGAATGCTTAATAGGAACATTTTAATCACATGTTTAACCTACACACAGTTCTGTATAAGCCTAACATAGTGTCAGGTATGAAAGATACAATCTGTATTAAAAAAAAACAGCTTAAAAAAAGTCATTTAAGAGGAAGAAAATCTAACTGTTGGATAAAGGTGCCTCAGACTAACCTTAGATTAGCAGCATAACTAACTGATATCATCATATGTTCTTCAATGGATGTGAGCATTTGAAAATGTCTGCCACAGATGAACACTGCAGAAATGCCACCAGTATGTAAAGTGAATGCAACTGTGGCTTTAGATTTTTACACAAAAATAGCCAAATATGAAAAATGAATTTCAGAGGACACTTCATGTCTTCAGAACCCTTTGTTGACATGGTTGCTTTGCATCTCTGCAATCCTTCATTTGGTCACTCTTTCCAGCAATTTTCAAGGATAATAATAAAATCGGTTGTTCTTCCAAGTTCCCAATTTTCTTCAATTGTTTTGGCTAACAAAATTAGATTTATAGGTTATTTTGTATACATTTTAAAACAGTTTTACACCATTGACATAAAATAAATAATTAAAGTTTTTTTCTTTTTGTTTTTGAATGACCCATTTCTTCTTTGTATGAAGCAGGATGTGTACAATGTAGATGTTGCTTCATCAGCAAATTGTTGGTTTGTTTATTATTTATTGGGGGGAGGGAGTAAAACAAACCTAACAGACTAAACATTCATAGATTTATTTTCAGTCTTGCACAGTCTCCACCTTTGACTATATAAAAATTGTGTCATTTAGCATATAATTAAAAAGGATGAGAAACCTTGTTTGAGAATGAACTGTATAAAAATCAAAAAAGCATGGACCAGCCACATGTCATCTGTATTTTTAATAGTATAAAATATATATTATATACCATTTAATAAAATAAATAAGATGAAAAAATGTGGAAAACATCATATTGGCACTTAATAACAGACATAACAATATATTCCTTTCATTGTACATGCCTAAGGTAAAATATTTAAATATTTTGTAAAAATTATTATGTATCACAGCTGGCTAAAATCTTGGAGTATGATAGTAATTAAAAACAGCATTATACTGTATATTTGATTAAGTACACTCATAACAATAGAAACAGATATACAATTGTACATAATTAATCTGTTAAGCAACCAAATAATAGTTTCACCAGAGTACTTGAATCGAAAATGATATTTAAAAAATATTTACTGGTGACCATTTACACATTATATGTTTGCTTTGATTGGAATAAACAGACCTCAAACTAGCAAACATTACTGGCAAGATTTTCTCTTCAGCATTTAAAATAAAGAAATATTGGAAAAATATTTCATGGTACAGAATTTGCTCCTAATGTAAAAACACCAATGATGCCTTATGCAGCACTGCCTGATGCAAAATTTTCTGGAGAAACCTTCACACCCCCTTTCACCTTGACAACAACAAAAGATATTACAATGCCTAACCCTAAAGCACCAGCTATCACCCCTACAATGATGGCAACAATTGTAGTTGTGCTGTAACCACTTGTGTCACTGCTTCCCTTGCTTCCATTGCTGCTACCTAGAAAGATATCTTATATTTAGAGACAGCCTTTCAAAACTTTGGCATATGCAATAGATTGAGGACAATTATAAAGCAAATAATATAGTTTCATGTTTGATTCTTTTAGAACACAGTCTTCTTTCATATAGTATTTTTACATGGCACAGTTTATTCTGTGTTAATACAAATCAATATATGGAACATATTGAACATTTTCATGCCTTTTGTTAACCAAATGAGTAATTTTTTACTTTGTGACTTTTCCTTAAATTTAATTCTTTAGGTATCTGGTATCTAAAGTAAAGAAAAATAATACACATAACGTATCTGAATTTAATAACATATGGTATCCAATACTGTATGTCCAAATTATTCTAAATTAAAGTGTCTGCTAAAGTTTGAAAACTACAAATTATATGGATTTGCAGAAACTGCTTGCACCTGAAATATATAATAATATAATATCTTTGATACATATGCAGAATAGAGCATGTGTGATAAAGGACAAATGCTTTGTATGATGTTTGTTTATGGCTTAAAAATATTGAAAGATTTTAAGCTATTGAGGATACTGTCACATCAGATGTGCTTAATCATTGATAGTGACAAGAAAGTATGATGTTCCTTTCTTGTCTTCAAAACAGTGGTGTAGCAACCACCTAAGCACCCCACACCACTCCCTGCCACTGCTGGGGTGGGGTCAAAATTCACATCAATTTTTTTTATTTTATTGGAAGGGAGCCCCAGAGTTAATTTTTGAAGTGGGGGGGGGGCAATGCTACTGCTTCAAAAATTCTTTTGTATCTGGATCATACATAATTTATCTATGTTTTCATTTACCATGTATGAATAATGATTATACACAGCTTAAATTAAAAGTGTAAATGTTTGAAGTGGATGGGAATAATGTAAATTATTTTTTTACTTTGTTGCTCGATGCATACTAAATTATTAATGGAGGTCATGATTACAAAAACATGTATGCAAATATTTCCCTATCAGGG
Organism: Sinohyriopsis cumingii; assembly: GCA_028554795.2. Lineage (NCBI taxonomy): Eukaryota > Metazoa > Mollusca > Bivalvia > Unionida > Unionidae > Sinohyriopsis > Sinohyriopsis cumingii. Next base: position 150,863,205 of record CM068824.1, read on the forward strand.
GTGCCCACAGAATTATTTTCCAGAGAGGAGGGGGCAAAAATTTAGTGGTCAGCTATTAAGTTAGATGTAAGCCAAAACAAGTTTAGAGGTAAAATCGATGGGGGGGCCCCCCCCCATGGGCAGGCTACCATCATTCCCTTTTACTATGCTGCCATAATAGTACTTACTAGTGCATTCATATTCATAGTTATTTCCAGTACAATTTGTGCCCGATGTGCATGGACTCCCCGAGCAGACATCTATATCTGTTAGGAAAGAATTTAATAATGATCTGTTTCATGCATATATACATGTATGTCTATGTGCCAGTTGATAGATTTAATATATTTTACTTTGATCAATAAATAAATAAGAACAAGATTCATTAGAATTTTAAATCAAGCACATAATAATTTAGCTGAAGAGCACTCAAACTTGCACGAAATGATCACTGACAAGTAACAATTAAATAGATGGCAGCAGAAAAGTCTCATTTTATCATCCCCCATCCCAAAAGTATAATGTAAATTTATCATAAAATCAATAATATAACAAGTTTTGTCTTCTTCTATTATGTACGACTTGACAAAATCTGTGAATAAGACATAATATAAATGATTTTAGTTTGGTGCAATAATTATCCGAAAAAAGATATACTTACTGGGTAGTGGATCTGTTTGTGTTCCATAAAATATTAGTTTCCAGGTATAAAGATACCCTGCATGGAGAGTAAAAAAACAAATAGAAATATTATTGACTGCTTTTCTTTCCTTTAGTATTCCGGTGTTACATGGATGGACTGTTACATGTTGCATGATGGACCGTTATGTGGATGGACTAAGTGAAAATAGGTAAATGGATAATAACATAATGTTAGGAATAGTTTTGAACACAAAAGAAGTTAATAGGAGAATTATTTATATAAAAAGACAATAATTGACTGCTTTCTTGCAACCTCAATAAATTTAATACAAACTACGCTAAATAAATAACATATTATACAACCATTGATAATTTTAACTGTCTCATAGAACTGTAACATGAATGAATGAAGTAAAATTATATTTATTTGCAAAGCACGAAAACTTGTATTTGCAAACAATAAAAGTTTCCTGTTCAGACAAAATGCTGAATTCTCTATTCAGATAACAGAATTTGGAAAAGTTGTCCTATTGAATTAACAGTTCACAGAAAATGCAGGTTGATAAAAATACCCCATTTTTACCACAGAAAATGCAGGTAAATAAAAATACCCCATTTTTACCACAGAAAATGCAGGTCGATAAAAATACCCCATTTTTACCACTGAAAATGCAGGTCAATAAAAATACCCCATTTTTACCACAGAAAAAAATGTGATGATCTGTATGAAGCCACAAGATTATTTTGTTCTCCACAATGGAAAGCCTCAATGTAAACCCAATCCAATGCAGATGGAGACAATGGGTACATCTAAATCACGGTTAATGGAGTCCATCCTTCCAACAATAGCAATGCTGAACTAGGTCAAACAAAACCTTAAACCCACTAAGTTCAATATTAGTAAAACTATTCCCAGCCAGCTCTTCAGTTGGAGATAAGATATGACTATCAATGACACATCACTAACAAAACCTCAGTGAGAAGCATACACTGAGCAAAAAGCATTGGGGTAAACTGTATTCACTGATAACCAATTTAAATAAAAATCCATCAAATACAGTGAATAAGGCTGCACTCAATAATCTTTTCTGTAGGAATTGTACAAGAAAACAAAAGGTAAATCTTGCTGTTTAAAATATTTTATCAAATGGAATGTATATTATATACATTTTAAATAAAATATACACACTAAACTGAGGTTGTTTCTATGGTATTATCCCTGCCCATCCAACCCACCCATCAGGACAAAAAAAGTGGATGCACTTTTGAAAATTTGTGGAATGAATGCAAAAATAAATAATTTACATCAGCAATCTAGTTATACAGCATCAGAATTATGCAAATTATAAATTAATGAAATCTCTCCATCTACAATATCAGAGCCTCTAATTCTCCCAAGACCAAACTGATACAGCTGCAATGCCAGTGCACAATGACATAAAGCTTGCATTTGCAAACCTTAGCTTTATTCAAATGAATGAGAGGTTGGATGCCTCTGATATATGCCTTGCTAAACACTATTTTGCAATCACTGGGTAGTCTTGCTCTCTAGGCAACAGTTTCCTACTTGCATCAGCTATAGGTAATCGAAAGCTGTATGCAAATCCAATTGTTATGTTCATATTTATTTCTTTACCATCCTTCATGTTTCTCATTGTTATTCAGTACTATTTTCTTCAATGGATCATTTTCTTCAAATCATCTTATTACAAAAGGTATGATGTGAGGAAAGGAATGAATGTTTAAAAAAATATTTGTGTTTCAAATTGGATTCATTATTTGTGTACTATTCAGTCAGATGATGATGGTTGTGAGTTTTAATATCTTTGTTTTTTTGTTTAAAATATGAATTGTATATGTTGAGTTAATATTTCATCGATCCTCTGTAAAAATATGAATTGTATATGTTGAGTTAATATTTCATCAATCCTCTGTAAAAATATGAATTGTTTATGTTGAGTTAATATTTCATCGATCCTCTGTAAAAATATGAATTGTATATGTTGAGTTAATATTTCATCAATCCTCTGTAAAAATATGAATTGTTTATGTTGAGTTAATATTTCATCGATCCTCTGTAAAAATATGAATTGTATATGTTGAGTTAATATTTCATCGATCCTCTGTAAAAATATGAATTGTATATGTTGAGTTAATATTTCATCAATCCTCTGTAAAAATATGAATTGTATATGTTGAGTTAATATTTCATCGATCCTCTGTAAAAATATGAATTGTATATGTTGAGTTAATATTTCATCAATCCTCTGTAAAAACGAAATCGATGCATTTTTCGGCCTTAATTTGCAGTTTTGTTTGTCATCCTACACAACCAGTTGTAAAACACCTGAATGCAATGAGCATTTCTGTAAATGAATGGCCTGTAGCATATACGAATTGACTTTTGATACATACAGTGCCCTGATGAATGTTCAGATGTCTGAATACTCCATGATATATCCGACTGCTGCGTAGTATGTACACTTTTGTAAAGCATAACGATACTTACAGAATCAAAACATCATACAAAACCTTAATTGATGCTACTAAACATTTTTAAATTTAAAAACAAAGCCTTTCTCATAGACTAAAAATATTGAATCATCAAATGAAACTTGATCTTTTGTGTTTTGATCCCTTTTCTTGTGTATTGAAAAAACTTAAAGCATTTTATACTGATGTATTTGTCCGTTATGTGATGATATCAGTCTTGACTGATCTTTTATTCCAGCATTATAGCATGTTCCATCTGTGTAGCTGTTTAGACCATTGCTTGCAGATAATATGATCAACATCTCATCACAATTTAATTTCACTATGCTAGCTATTCCTACTGTTTTAATGGTGTTGTTGTCATTGTCATTGTCATGTAGTGTAGAAATTTGTTGTTTAGGAACTCTTTGGGGCAAGCCTTGCTGCTTATTGGCAATGTCTCCCCATTCCAGTCGTTCAATTGTATTTATAGACATATCAAGTTCAATTTCAACTTTGGGGGATAGTTTCTGTTTTCATAGGAGATTTATTAAACCAGTAACTGTATATATCCAAATCATATGTTGATGGTCTATGAGGAGTTTTGATGGAAGTTTGCAAAACTGACTCAACAGCTTAAAAGAACAATTTGACATCGGTAAATTTTACACTGACACAAGGGTTTATGTTCCTAAGCCATTCAGACAAATCTATAGACATGTTTCCTGAGCTATTGATACCTGTCACAATACATACTTGATTTAAGTTATGAAGTTATTTTCCAGAATGGAGAATACACAAGTCCACCTTAGTTACAGTGGTTATTGGTGTGCATCTCTTCATACTTACAATCCATGCCTGGTTTGTATTGGGCAAGGCCTGATTTAAGTTAAGAAGTTTTTTTTGTGTGTGCAGAATCACATTCAAATGTACTCTCTGAGGTTATTGATGTATATCTTTTCAGATACACAATCTAAACTTGGTTTGATTAGGCAATGCCCAATTTATATTCTTAAGTTTTACAAATTCCCCAATAGTACTGGGATAGTATTTTCGAAGAAATGTTTTACATCATGAAGTTGTAATATATATCTCTATATTTATTTACATACTCTCACCATTTGTTTTCAAAATGACATGTCTTTCATTTAAATATATACATTTTTTGTCAAACATTATTTTAAAGATGTAAGATAATTCTGACATTCCTTTAATGTTAAATACTTTATTCAGTTTTTAACTTTTCTAATTTCCTGATTTTTTTCATTCTTGGTGTGTGCAATCTTAGTTTCATGAAAGCATCTTGAAAGAAAAAAAATCTATGTTCAAATGCCCAATAGCAAATATGTACATACTACTACATACAAGGGAACTAACTCATTACAACATCATAACACAACTGGATTAATCTCCCTTAAGACATTTATGTCGCATACTGTATTTATTATTTACATGTATTTGTGTTTACGTGCTTTAAATGTTCTCATTGGGGTACAAGGATGTTTAGGCTGGTTTTCTATGGTTGACTGTTTTCTAAATTTATTAGTGTTCCTGGTATCTTTTCATTGTTTCTCTGAAAGAGTTATTGCTTTGGAATTAGGTTGACTACTTTCAAAATTTATCCGTGTTCCTGGAATCTTTTCATTGTTTCTCTGAAAGAGTTGTTGCTTTGGAATGAGGATGTTTAATCTGACTACAATTGGTTGACCATTTTTTTAACATTTGTGTGCAAGGATGTTTTACCTTAATGTTTCAGGACTCTCAATTCTTCATACTTTCTATTACTATAACCCTGAACCAAGATTGGTCATGCCACAGGATGAATTGTCATAGAATATTAATAAGTCATCCCAGATATAAAGAAATGTATCAAAATATTTAGAAATATTTGCAAATTTAAAACAGAACTTTAAACAAAACCATCATGCAAAGTTTCTACAAATGTGACCTTAAGCTTAAAATGGGCCAATAATTATGTTGAAAAATTGAATAACTAAGCTTTATAATGATCTATCCCAGTTATGATGGGAATCAATCTATCAAGGGGTATAGGAAACATATGTAAATTAAAAGCTTTAAACAAATTCTTACTCTACTGCCAGCAAGTGATTGTTGTGTCTCGCTTCTCTCTATTCCCACTATATATAAACACAGCAGACAATCGGAAAGTGCTATCCCCAAATCCTGCATGATAGTGCAGAGTGAAATTATATGTTGAGAAAAAATATTATCATTCAGGTTAGAGAATGTTTTAACTTGTCTGCTATTGAGACTTGAACCTGGTCAGCAAGTTATGCCAACAATCATTATGCCTGCATGCAATAGCCCCCATATAGCCTTGACCTCCCAAAAAAGGATGAAACATAGCAGGTAAGGTGATTGGTTCCATAAGAGAACGAGGTTTGAGTCTCAGTAGGGGATGAATTAAAAAATTCTATAACCTGTAAGATAATGTAATTTCTCAATATATAATTTTACTCTAGATTATCATGCATATTCATGTGTGATTCAGGGACAGCACTTTCCTTTCTATCTAGTTAACATTTGTACCTATCTGTATTAGCTTCTATACACATTGAATTCTGTCAAGAGTGACTGTATTAGCTAAGACTATAATTACAAGCTCGGCATTCTGGTGTGTCTGCTATGCACAGATGCTTATGTCAACAAAATATGCTCCATCCGTTTGTGGGGATGTGTGCATCATTGAGAGGTTATAGTGTTGGTGCATGCAGGTAAGGCGGTTAGTGCTGTATCTCACAGACCCAGGTTCAAGTCTCAGTAGTGGGTGAATTAAACAATTATCTAACTTGCATGATCTGTATTATCACGCATCCTCATGTAGGCTCCATGGATAGCAATTTCCACTCCAATGTACATCTGTACTTGTCTGTATTAATTTGTATATGCCTTCAATTCTGTCATAGCAATCCAGAGTGTCAGTGTATAAAATGAGAGTTTAATTGTTTGGTCAACATACAAGTATGCCTGCTACACATATATGCTTATATCAGCATATATATTCTGTTCTTTATTGGGGATATGTGGATGGTTGAAAGGATATATAGTCTATGGGGTTGGTATATGCAGGCAAGGCCATAATTCGCATACCCAGATCTGAGTCTCAATAGGGGATGAATTAAAACAATTCTTAAGTGGTATGAAAATATGGAAAGCCAGAAGAATGATTTACCTGAATACCTATTGTCATTGACAACCATCTTAAGGTTCCATTGTCCTTGTGGTGCTTCTCCCCAGTGTTGTACGGTCATGAAAGTCCAAGAGTAGATACCACTTGTAGAGTAATCTTGATATCGCTTAGTCATTAAATAACTGTTTGTACCAGAAGGTGATATCAAGGTCAGCTCCACATGGCCCATACTTTGACTTTGAAAAGATATCTGGCAAAAGTAAGAGTTTTAATTAAATATAGATGTTGATTCAATAAAATTGTGCACTATGTTATTCAAAGAAAATCATGTGCTTCATTGAAGGCTTATGTAGGAAATCTATATTTTAATCAGGAAATTATAATTCACCTAACATTATATTGATTGAAAGTCATCAATATTGTAATCCTTTTCTTTTTCCATGTGAAAACAAATAAAAATCATCATTACTGTAGCCTTAAAAACAAGTTAGAAAGTAAATTTTTAAGTAAATTATGTTTCTTTGAGAATACTTACTCAATCACATTATGTTAGCAATAATAGGCTGCTACCTCACCAATCCAGCCCTTTTAAAAGACGAAAATCATCTTTTTCTGGTTATTTCAATAGACCGAGGGCAATGACTCATGCCCATTACCTCCCCTTGGCATCATTGGTGGTATAGCTATTTTTTAGTTGAGAGAGATACTAATGAGGATGCTCGCACAGAAGGGAGTTTGGGAGGGATTTTAAGTAATATGAATGGGTAAGTATTCTCAGAGAAAAATAATTTACTTAAAAAGTTGCTTTCTCCTTCGAATACGTTCCCCAATCACACTATGTTAGGAGAATAAGTAATAGGAGGAGGTGGTGCTGAGCATCCAACCTCTACCTTGGGTATCCTTCTAGCGAAGAACAGCTGGATTCCCCATGTGAACAATAACTTGTTCTCCTAATTAAATAAGCAACACAGTCTTGGGTCACTTGACCTGTAACTGTAAGATATGGTTAAGAAGATGAATATTGAAATCTTCTTACCTACAAACTTTCAATGGCAAATCCAGCAAAGCTAACAGGCTGTGTTGATTGATCTAGCTGGGTGTGTTGGCTTTCTGTGCTGCTGCCACTGAACCTACCTGATTCAAGGTTTGACTCTGCATGCCAGCATACAGCCTCTATTGTATCTCAGATCAAAATGCTTTGTTCAAACATGAGGCTTGCAGAGATGGCTCGAAGCTTCTGAGCAGTAATCTTTGTGAGGTTACTCTGATCTGGTGAGATGTCAGAGTACACTGAGTGTACCACTTCAACCACATACCAATGGCTTGAGGGGTGATATCCTGTGTTCTTGTTCACACTAGAAGGAAGAGGTGTTTGTGTGTGCCATGACTTGACTCTAATCCTTTCAAGTTAGTGTTTGAGATCATGAACAGGATCTTGCATGGATGCTGTTCTCGACCTGTCTATGGAAGAGAGTGAGCAAATAATAACCCCTCATTACTGAGAGACGATAAACTATTTTGGGCTATAAAGCCTGGTTGTGTCAAGAGAACCACCAAACCCTCTCATCTGAACTGAAGAGAGTTCACATCAGCATAAAGGGCATGCAGCTTGCTTAACCTGCATGCAGAAGCTAAAGCTATCAAGAAACATGACTTGTATGATAGTGACTTTAGCGAAGTTTGGGCTAAAGGTTCAAATGGATTAGAACTGAGCCATGTTAAAACCCAGCATTGGCTCCATTTGGAAAGAGAGTGAGGGATTTCTAGGGATTTTGGTCGATTGAGACCAAAAAGGTCTAAAAGATCTGATAGGTCTATATCATGTCCAAAATCATGTCTGCCAGAATTTGTCCAATATCATGGGGCAGTAGCCTTTAATAGAGATTGGGACCTACTGTTTCTCCTCAAAGAGCCAGAGAAAAAAGTCGGCCAGTTGAAGGATAGAGGCATGCAGGGGGACAAGATGTTTGGTATGGTACCAGTCCCTGAAAACATGCCACTTTCCCTCATAAGCCTTCAGGGTGGAGGGCCTTCCTGCTCTTGAGATTCTCTCCAAGATCGAAGGTTTGAAATGTTTTTCTCACAGGACTGTCCTAATAAGAGCCGAGCGTGTAGAAGAAAAGGATGGTCCAGACAGGGAAGGACAACCCTTGACATTGGTTTCTAGAGAAGATTCAGGATTGCCTGAATCTTCTTGGGCATATCTATTGCTAGAACGAATAGATCGGTGTCCCAGGACATGTCCCATCTGAGAGGGGCTATTAGAATCATCTTGCCATCTGACCCAGTAACTTCTGGATTATTTTCAGCACTGTGAGAGGTAAGGCAGAAGCCCACAACCCCTCCCAAATTATTGACAGTGCATCCAAGGCCCAAGCTTTCTGGGTCTGGAACCAGAGAAACAAAGGTAAGTAGCTTGCGATTTCATCTCATTGTAAAAAGGACGATTATCCGAGTGAAGACATTTACGGAAAAACCATTTTGTGTGAAGGACTTGGCCTCTTCTGGATAGAGTGTTGGCCAAGACATTGAGTCTGCTGGGAATGTGTCTGACTTGTATGTTGATATATAGATTGTAGAACCAATATAAAACTGGCAAATTGGAATACACATGTTGGATAATTTGGTGACTCCCTGTTTAAGAGACAGGTCACCACCACATAGTTGTTGGACGCAATGAGGACCGTTTTAACCTCATAGTCGATCTTTTCAGAAGTGAAAGGTATTGATGACGGCCTTCATTTCTAGGATGATCATGTGCAGAGGCCATTCCTCTGGCACCCACTTGTCGCTGATGGTAGTGAAGGTCGGCAACAGGTGGGCACCCCAACTGTGCCTACTGGCGTCGGTACCTACTGTTATTTCTGCCTGTGGCTTCTCCAGTGGGATTCCCATAGCCTGCCAACCTGGGTTGCACCATCAATGCAGGAATGATCGAATCTCAGGCGTGATCATGATAGTTTGTTCAAGGGGAATGGGGGTCATTGTGCTCACAATGGCTGCATAAAAAAGATGGCTGAGTGGGATCAAGTCTGCTGCTGAATTGAATAAACCGATTAGTTGCAAAAAACTCTCTTGCTCATATCCAAGTTCTACTGGGAATGGATTTGACAAGTTTGATGATTCTGATTATGCGAACATGAGGAATTTGCACCAGATTCCGGTTGGTTAAAAATTCCATGTCCAGATGGGAAAAATTCTGAGATGGACGGAAAGTCTGACCTTTCCCACTTCACTAGAAAGCCTGGATGATATAAAGGAGAGAGGAGATCATTCCTGCCTTGGGGTAGAATAGAACTTACCATATTTTCTGGAGGATGTCATCCAGGTATGCTGCTGTCATTACAGATGACGTTGATGAGAACAGGGTGACAATGTAATCCATAATCTCGGTAAAAGACTAATTGCTGATGTTGAAGCCAAAGGGGGAACTTTGAACTTATAAATTGTGTCGCAGTAAGCAAACCGGAGAAAATGTTCATGACAAGGAGTGGATAGGAATGTGAAAATATGTGTTGGTCAGATGAGACTGATGGCATACTCATCCCATCGAATGGAGAGACCGATTGAACTCGCCATCTCCATCTCGAATTGGTTGAGGTGACTCCAGTCGATGATGAGTCTCAACTTTCTGTTTGCTTCTGATATAAACAGCCTGGAATAAAACTCTGGGGATTGTGGTTTTTGCACAAGCTCCACCACCTTTTGTTTTGTTTTTTATAATGAGCGAGTGATCTGTTGTAGAAAGGCATCCTTCTCTTGATCTGACGGTACATGCATGAAGAGGGGGGATGGTAAGGAACTGTCGATGAATAAAACCTGAAGCCCTACAAATGACTTGGATCACCCCCACCCGTATTTTTGAGGGAATAGGGAGATCCACTGAGCTCTACATTTGGTTTCTTACTGTATCTGTATGTTTGCTCCAAGGGATCGATGTTGGTGCACATGTGACTGTCTTGAGGCTGCTTAACATCCCTTCACACTGACTGGGACTGAGTGGTTCCAAATGCCCGTGTGCAGTTGAACAACAAGGTGGGGATGCAGTTCCTGAGCTGCCGTCTGCAAACATCCTCTCACACTCCTCCAAAGCAATGATGACCCAAACTGGGTCATTTTAAAAGGGAGAGTACAATAAGGTTTGAGAGACATGCAACACATCATATTAGGAGTAAATTGGCTAAAATCGTGAAAGTATTGGCCTTGGTCTGGTCAGCAGCCCTGGTCAATAAGCCTAGCAATTCTGGCAATTGCCTCCCAATTGTGGCTATTGTCAGGTGCCTCTGTCAAGTCTGAAAGGTGCCAATGTGGCCAAATCCAACAATGAAGACAGTGCAAAGACATCCCTAACCAGCTCTGACAGGCATGGAACACATTTGTCCACATTATAGAGCAGATGAGCAGAGATGTGAACAGCAGCTATATTCTTGTAAAGTGCTGGGAGATCAGTACTCATAGCTGGGAGATCAGTACTAAGTCTGTCTGGTTGGGGAAGGAACCAGAAGGATGGAGTCTCTTCCTTATCACTAACATCTAATGATTCTTTAGAGGAGTGGTACATGCTGGAATGCATTCTAAAGTAGCTAACACCTTATAAATGTCCTTGACAGCAGCTTGAAAGGTAAACTTCTGTCCATTCAAGGGTAGGATCTGAGTATGATGTGAAGGGATGGTGTATTTGAAGGAGTTCCATTGTACTCACTGTATACTGAGGCCCAATCTGGGTCTACTTGCAGCTCTGGAGAAGACATATCAGGTGGTATGAAGATTCAATTCCCTCACTATAAAAATATCACTTGCTCTCCCTTGTGGACAAGCAGTAAACATATGGAAGTCTGGCAATGCAGGGATTGCCTGCTGGTTGGCTAGGTGAGTGGTCAGCCTGGAAGCTGCTGTATAGAAGATGGTCCGGCTAACACCAGTACTGGCACTCCAAGAGTCTGGCTGTAAAGTCAGATTTCTCACTGAAATCTCCATCATAGAAAAGGCATGTCGCTGATGGTATGGTTAGATGGATAGATCTGTTACTAAGATTCCCCTAAATGAAAGTTGGCTGGATTGATTCAAGAAAAGGTCCCCATTTTGGAAAGGCTGGACTGCCAGTAATGGCTGGATGGCCTATGACTGTACAGTTTTGTTATGCATTAGGTCGAATGGATCTGGTAAAAACACCATGCATCCAGACTTAAAGGCCCAGCGACCATGCTTGGACTTATGCCCACTGGGATGCCTAAAATTGAGGAATACTCCTCATTGAGTTTGTATCACCAACAACGAACTGTACGTTGTCTTCTTTCACTTTTTCCATCTTTCCTTCTCTTCAATGTCAAATTGACTATTTAATGTGCATTTCATGCATTCAGTAATCAATTCTCCTGAAATGACACAAGAAGAGAAAGCAAAGCATAGATTAGCAAATCAGTATGTAACTAACTAGCTAATATGGTGGCCAGATGTCCTCTGACCATTTATTACAGATGCTGTATGTCACAGATGGTGTATACTTAGTAGAAACAAAACAAGAGTCATGGTACCAGTAGACTTCCATGCTCTTAAGCTGTATATGTAGCAATCAAAAATATTCTGCTGAAATGATACAAGAAGAGATAGCAAAGCATAAGTTGGTAATTCATCAGGTTACTAACTCCCTAATTTAAATATACTCCCCGTTACCATTGAAGGAATTGAAAAAGTCAATGTCACATTTGAAACTTAGAGACTATGCTTTGAACTTATGCATTTCAAGCATTTAGTTGTCTGTTCTACTAAAACGACACAAGAAGAGGAAAACAAAGCATAAATTAAACATGCAGCTAAAACCAACTGAAGTCAAAGTCACGTTATCTTTTAATGACCTTACAGACAGCATGGTGTAACAGAGTCTTAAAAGGGCAAAGTCTTAAAGGTGACAAAATCACTCAAATTTGGCAGAAATTGTAAATAAGAATGTATATAACCTACAGCAAGATGATTAATCCACACAATAAACCCGCATGGAATGTTGGACGAGTCAATTAGAACACAAAAATGGCTTGGATTGTCAGAGGATATACTGTACAATGTTATCCAGTACAGCAGCAAAGCTAAAAACTAGCAACACCTGGCAGTGCCAAGGGGAGGTAATGGGCAAGAGTTATTGCCTTTTGTCTATTGAAATAGGCAGAAAAAGATGAAAATCATCTTTTAGTAGGGCTGGATTCATGAGGTACAGGTTAATATTTCTAATGCGATTGGGGAATGTATGTGAAGGAGAAAAGAAACATTTGATGTTCATTTGTACAGATATATTCCTGTACACTTGACAAATGAAACTTGAACTGTATTTCTCATATTTATGAGAAGTTTTCCATACCTTCTTTAATTAATTTTCATGGTTATACTCCAGAAGATGAAATTGACAAAAGGCCAAGAAATTTTATATTCTTAGATCTATTCTTATCTATCTTGAGTTATAAAGTTGAATGTGCCATATTTGTGCTATTTTTGATTTACCAAAGTCAACAATATAACCAATGACATGAATTTGGAGCGGGGGGGAGATTCTATACACAGTTGATATAGTAGTCTTATCACATTTTGGAACAATCTTTCAAAATACACATTTATGCATACCATTTTCAGTATGCCTCTGAAATTTCCAGATGGCCATTAATCAAAGGTAAAATGAATTCTCTGTTATACATAAATGTCACTTCCATTTTTGGTAAGATACGAGTTTTGAAAGCAACTCATGTGGTTTAAAATATTGGTTAAGATATTGATTAAAGCCTAATGGAAATGTTAGCAGTATATTTCAAGCTTCTTTCTCCACTTAAATATGCTTCTGTAGTCCTTTACATGAGTGACTTAAATATGCTTCCAGTCTTTTACATGACTGACTTAAATATGCTTCCATCGTCCTTTACATGATTGACTTAAATATGCTTCTGTAGTCCTTTACATGATTGACTTAAATATGCTTTCACAATCTTTTACATGACTGACTTAAATATGCTTCCATAGTATTTTACATGACTGACTTAAATATACTTCCATATGCTTTTACATGACTGATTTAAATATCTTCCATAGTCTTTTAAATGACTGACTTAAATATGCTTCCATAGTCCTTTACATGATTGACTTAAATATGCTTCCATAGTCTTTTACATGAGTGACTTTAATATGTTTCCATAGTCTGTTACATGACTGATTTAAATATGCTTCCACAGTCTTTTACATGACTGACTTAAATATGCTTCCATAGTCTTTTACATGATTGACTTAAATATGCTTCCATAGTCCTTACATGATTGATTTAAATATGCTTCCATGGTCTTTTACATGATTTTCCTTGCAAATGAGTTGCAACATCATGATCAGTTACTTATTTTGTAATGTTTAACTTGGAGGACAATATGGGTGAAGAAGAAGTTATAAAATTGTACCTTGTTATTCTGTATACCTTTTGATCAATATTCATTGTAACTGAAATAAGGCTAAGTTATTTTGATTTTAAAATATTGTTTTTTCTATGTCGTACCTGTGCCATGTTCCTATCATTCTTTCCCAGATCTTCACTTCTGCATTTACCTGTTATTTTTATCCACATCTTCTCCTTTCCATGTAACTATCTTGCTTTTCCACATCTTCTCCATCCCATATACCTATAATGCTTTCTTATATCTTCCTCATGCTCCCCATGCCATGCAAAGATAAACCAGCAGGGATGGCACTGGCATTAACAGAGTTGTTGCCCCAAAAATTGCCAACCTCAAACTTTTGTTGCCAATTTTCAACTTTTTTTCACCATTTTCATAATACAGTGCTACCTGTTTATCTCAATATCCCTGTCACCTAGGTAAGATTGTTGACTTAAGCAGATGTTGATGGGGTGGGGGAAAAAAAAAATCAAATTTCGCATACAAGCAGATGCCAAGAAATAGTAGGTTTTATAACCATAACGGTTGACCTAATTCAATCCAATGCCAAGGAATAGCAGGTTTTATAACCATAATGGTTGACTTAATTCAATCCAATGCCAAGGAATAGCAGGTTTTATAACCATAACGGTTGACCTAATTAAAATTTCGCATACAAGCAGATGCCAAGAAATAGCAGGTTTTATAACTATAACGGTTGACCTAATTAAATCCAATGCCAAGGAATAGCAGGTTTTATAACCATAACGGTTGACCTAATTCAATCCAATACCTAGGAAGAGCAGGTTTTATAACCATAACGGTTGACCTAATTCAATCCAGTGCCAAGGAATAGCAGATCTGGATTGCTCCTAATCAGCTTCAGTTTTGCAATGTTTCCATTGTGACTATTGGTAATTGCAGTTGAAGCTGTGTTGTTGTCTGAGACAGAGCTTATACACAAATATAAACATTTACTTACCTGTATCTGTACATGTTCCAGATACTGAATTGAACAGCTACTACCAATCGTAATGGAATCAATAACTGATATGATGGTGGGTGCACTGATACGCCTACAAAAAGAAAAGCAGAATTACTTTTTCCAAAAATTTGCCATTTTCATTAACAAAGAAGTACATTTTACATGTGTGTGTATATATTATACGAGAAATTAATTCAAACTTATTGATCAATACATTTTTAAAATGAAAACGGAAACAATAAAAAGATAACTTCTCATTTGTTTTTAATACCACAGGCCTTAGTAAAATAATTTGTTGCTTTGTTTCTTCAAACAATTCAGATTAGATTTACATATATTATTTCAATTAGTAAGTTCCATAAACTAAGTACATTGTACTGATGGACTGTGTCACACATTTAATATGATTAATTAATAACTGGTTTCCAGATAAAATTTTAACATAACTTAAAAGAATCTATCCAAGTCAATGTTTTATGTTAGATCTCTTTCATTACTGATAATGATGGTAACTTACAAGTTGGGGCTGCTGGTTGAAGATTGGAATACAACTTGGCTTGGAACTTGCATCCAGTTTGATGAGTACCTGACCATATCCTGTGCATCCATTAAACCAAATCCTAACCTGGGGTGGACTATGAATATATATATATATATATATATATATATATATATATATATATATATATATATATATATATATATATATATATATATATATATATATATATATATATATATATATATATATTATAATAATAATAATAATTAAATTTTTACACTAATGTCCCCCCCCCACTGGTTCTAACATCCACTTTCATCCATGAATTGCAACTAATAAAGCAGTCAACACCATTTTGGGTAATGACTGAATCTGAAGCTCATAAGGTTTTCAAAATCTTGGAGTCAGATCTATCTTATCTCAGTCAATCATCAGATCTATCTTATCTCAGTCAGTCATCAGATCTATCTTATCTCAGTCAATCATCAGATCTATCTTATCTCAGTCAATCATCAGATCTATCTTATCTCAGTCAATCATCAGATCTATCTTATCTCAGTCAATCATCAGATCTATCTTATCTCAGTCAGTCATCAGATCTATCTTATCTCAGTCAATCATCAGTTCTATCTTATCTCAGTCAATCATCAGATTAACTAGCTGAGGTAACTATAAAGAAATTGCAGTTAATTAACACCATTTGAAAGAGACATTAGTGCAAGCTATTGACTTTTTTTAACAGACTCTGTATAGAGTTAAATTCGAATAAAGTCATAGTGATGTGGTACTGGAATTAGTCCATTTCAGCTGTGAGAGAAGCAACTATTAGACAACAAATAACACTCAGTGAAGGAATAAAAATTTATTCTGCAAAACAAAACTTCCCTCTGTCGAAAAAAAGAAAGAAATCAAAGTGATCATGAAAAAACAGACTATATTAATATGTCCTGCTATCAACAGAACAGCATAGCACTTTTCAGTATGTCATCGATTTGAAGAAGGACACAGGTTAGAACATTCAATTGTAGACCTTGGTTCAAATTCACTGCAGTGTAAAAGTAGTAAAAATGACATAATTTGTATTGAAATGCATTAAACAAGTCAAATCTGAATACACAATTTTGTAGTGAAATGCAATAAAAGAAGTCAAATCCAAGTACAGAATTTTGTAGTTAAATGAAATAAACATGTCAGATCAAATCACACAATTTTATATTGAAACATAATAAACAAGTCAGATCTAATTAAACATATCTGAAGGGCAAAAAACACCTTGTTTTCACCATAAAATTTTCCATCATTGACTAAGAAAAAAAACACATCACAAGTATGAAAACCATAGCAAAAATAACAAATACAAAAAAAAACAAAAAAACATCTAAATCCATTCTAAACAATGTAAAAAAACACAAACAAACATCTGAATATGTCTAAGTTGAAGTTCATTTTTTTTTAAAAGTAACAGAAACAACAACAAAAAAGAAAAAGAAAACGATAAAGCATTCTCCATGCAGATCGTACAAAGTGAAGCACAGTCTTCAAAGGGATATACCACATAAATTTTCAAAAAATTAATTTTGCTTTCATTTTACCCATTTGATCTGAAATGTTGACAAATTTTGAAATTAAGCTTATGTTCAGTCTAATAATGCTGAAAATTACATTTAAAGATGGCCACCTTTGACGTATGTATGGTTTCCTTGACATATGTAGGGGTTTCCTTGACATATGTAGGGGTTTCCTCATATAAAAATAGAGTTTGACTATGCCAATATGATCACATGACATATCTAAAGTAATAATCTATGGCATGAGAGTGGATGTTTTCACATTAATTTATGTAATAATAAAAGGCTATGTATTGGTGTGATGGATGGGATGAAATAGTATTAATAGACAGTATGTGCTGTCCTTTAATAATAGCAGTTTTAAGAGTTTTAGAGCAGTGGTTGCAGAAAGTAGTTTGTTGTGTAATGAGATCTCGTGGGTCATCTCAAAGTGTTATGGATTGAAAGTGTACAATGCAAGATCTCCATCTTGCTCTCTCTCTCTCTCTCTCTCTCTCTCTAATAAAAGGATGAGCTTTCTATCTGTTTATTTATATAGTACACAAACATACCCATCCCAAATTCACACACAGTGCAAGTTGACTGTTAATAAGTGAAGATTTAGAGGACTTTATCATGAATAAGACAAATGGATCCACAGACATAGATGGGCAAATTAAATCCCATATACCCCGCCAACATAATGGCATGGTATTATAGGCAGAAGTATTATGAACAGGTAAAAACTCTTGACTCCTTTCCAAAAAATAGAAAGAATTATCAAGGAGTAAACAAAATATACTTAATATGAACCAAGTATAGCTCACAAAGCTAAATTTTAATAATAGTAAAAAAATAGTAATATACAGATTCAACTTGGTTTTTAGATGTTTCTTCTTGATTGCTTTAAACTCCAGGACTGTTCATTTAGTTTTAGGGGGCAGGGGGTGGGACATTTTAACACCAAAACTATACATTTCCTGCCTTGAGATAGCTTTTAAAAAATCTTGCTCTAATTTGTCGAAAAAAGGACATAATATATCCAGTTTATTTGTGACCCATGATCCTGGGCAAGACCAAAGAGTGTAGCCCAAAAACCCAATGCATATATCGTAGCCCTGGCATTGAAAATGATACAAATCAACTTTTCGATTTCAGAAAAAAAATATAATGAATAAGGAATACAAACTAAAATAAAATCATGAAGTAAGGTACCCTACTGAATGCGTCTGCAGCAAAGCAATGTTGAGTAAATAAAATAGTCAGTATAACCAGTGAGGAAAGCCAGGGAAATTCTTTTTCTTTAAAATCCTAACCCTATGCAAAATACAAAACTGTAGAGTGCCACCTGAGTAAAGCTACTGATTTGCAGTATAAAAGCAACAGTTCTTTGAATTTAGCAATATTAATGACAATAAAACAGTTTTTGGCTATGCAGATAGCATGCTGCAGTCATGCAGTCAAATGAATATCAAAACGACTCTCACTTCATCTTCACTCTCTGTTAATTTTGAGTAACGATAACTTTATTCATTATATTTAATGCATAAACATTCCTCCATCATTAATGTAATATACCAGTGTGATTTAAATTTGCTGCAAGCATATCAACTTACTTTAATTCATTTGCAATATATGTTGAAAGCATCTAGCTTCATTGTATCTATTCTCCTGTCTTCTATTTCTTCTTTCTCCATCTTCTTGATCAAAATAACCCGATATGTACAGGCTGATTTTCCACAATAAAATTTATTCTTCTGGCATGTCCATCTTTGATAATCTTAATGTTCACATGGAATTATAAGCTTCTATGGAAACAGCCATAGTTTTTCAAATATGTAAGTATTATTCCTGTGCACTGTTTACAGAAGTGACAACCAACATCACCGTTTTTTAAATCTGATAGTTTGATTTAGATTATCTATTCCAGTCCAAATGTTTGACATGCAATTTATGTTTTTACAAGGGCAACACTCCTTTTGCATTTCCTGGAATTATATATTTTTTCATATCATGCAGTAGTGCTCCATTTCCTGCCTATATCACTTCGAACTGTCTAGGAATTAAAACTTGAAGGGCATATAACTTCCAACTGTCTAGGAATGAAAACATGTAGGGCATATAACTTCTAACTGCCTAGGGATGAAAACATGTAAGGCATATAACTTCCAACTGCCTAGGGATGAAAACATGTAAGGCATATAACTTCTAATTACATAGGGATGAAAATATGTAGGGGATATAACTGCCATGGGATGAAAACATGTATGGCATATAACTTCTAACTGCCTAGAGATGAAAACATGTAAGGCATATAACTTCTAACTGCCTGGGGATGAAAACATGAAGAGGCTTACCATATTTCTTTGCACCGTTAAGCTGCCAACTATAGTCGCTGTCTGTTAGGGAGTACTTTTTTGATGTAAGAACAATTAGATGTTGAACATCCCTCCAGTTTAAATTTGGGCTGTAAGAAATAATTTGAGCATATAATTTATTGTCTTTGGGAAATTTGCAACTTGACCACATGATATATAGTTCTGGGAAGTTTATAATTTCCATTTAGTTTGGCATTTATTATTAATCAGTTCCATTTGTTATATAACCAGTAACAAACATCAACCAAAGATTAAACTTTAAAAATCAGATCTGAATATTTAAGATATGCTAATAGAATACTTTCTGAAATGTGTGAACTTATATTACATCTTTTAAATCTACTTTCATCTGTATAATTAAGATGAAATATGTTTCAATATGGTTATATCCCCTTCCTGAAACATATATTACTTTTCTGCATTGTAACTCAAACACTGTGACTTCCCTTTTTATCATGGCGTGCCAATATTTGTGACTATGTGGCTGATACGCACCAATTTAAAGATCTGGCAAACAATATGTGGATTGGTTTGATGTTTTATGACACAGCAATACAAGTAGGCCATTTGGTGCCAAAGCAACTGGAACAAGTAACTTGACCAAGGACACAATGATACCCAATTGGAGTTGATCCAATGGCAGGATTCAAACCAAGCACCCTTTCAGTCAAGAGTCGAGCATAGTAACTATTGAGCAAATGCTGCTTCTCCTTAGCCTAAATCACAAATATTAAAATACCAACGCCAGGTCTTTTTTCACAAAACCATGAAAATTTATACCAACCAAACAGTAAATAAATCAATAGTTCTTCATCAACAACACTTAACGAATTGAATTTTCAATGGTTAAGGATTAATATACTAATTAGACAAGACAGTAATTAATAGCTGTGGTCTTCTCTTGAAATATATTACATGAAGTTCTCAGCATCTTACTTTGCTTGTAAAGCCAGGGCAATGATTCCAGCTGCCACAGGAGTAGAAAACGATGTTCCCTGGAGATCATTGGCACAACTATCAGAATGACTGGTAGAATACTGAAAATACACATACATCTTTATATCCATGTAAGTATACTGCATTTTGTATCTATATCTATGAAACTTTTTTTCAGCGTACGGCTTTCACTTATCTTAAAACAAGGGGATAGTAAGGAGTTCTGTGTCAGCTGATAAAATGATAATCTATGCATTGTTTAATTATTTTAATGCTTTCAATGAATTAAATTCAAGGCTTACTAATCTAAAGAATTTATTACATGATGTGGTTAAAAATTATGAACTGGAGATAATTGTAACAATTTACATTCATGAAAAGTATATAAATTGTAATATTAGTTTTAAAAATTATGGATGATACAGTTCATGCTGACTTTTTTCTTTCCCAAATCAGTATGAATGGTCATAATGTATTTTAAATAAATGGCTCAGATAAGAAAATGAAAGAAAACCTGAACGACATATACTAATTGAAATAAACTTTCATTTTTAAGTAGCTATATCATGACCAAAATATGAAATAAATTCAACTATAAAGTGGATAGAAACAGTGTTAATGAGATACATTCCGAACTTCAAGAAGACTGGGATGATATTTGGATTCTTTGATTTATTAAAATGATTGATAAGAAACTGAGTTTTTAGTTTTCTTTGATGGACTTCCAATTCTGCTTGACACGACTTAGTGTACTGAGAATTCTGTAGCTCTATTTCTTTCTCAGTCTTAAATTCTTATACCATTGTGGACATGCTTTGAAAGGTCATATCTGTCTGTCCATCCCCAAAAAACTGAATGTGTCTATACTGACTGAGAGAGTGTGCTTTGGGAGAATCAGCAGATGATGACAGTGGTTCGGATCCTTGATGCAGGGGATATGATTGGGTACAAATTCACATTTGTACATGCTATATAAACACTTCCTTGTAACCTGAACTCCATCTACACCAATCAATGGAGGGTAGAAAGATTTGGTATGATGGTTTGTGCAAATGGATAGACTGCAACAAAACTTTCAAGTCTGAAATGCATCCTCATAGGGTGCAAGTAATAGGTTTGAGTGGTATGTTAAAAAGTGTCGATTTTTGCAATGGAATGGCTTCCATGTTCAGTCTTAAAATTGTCAACATATTTCCTCTACTTACAAGGTAGCGGCTTGTACTTGTTCCACCATATGTTGTTGCCAATGCAGCTGCACAAACCTCAGAGTAGAAGGCAGGTTTACCAGCTGAGTCAAGACTGGTCACTCCGATTGTATAGATGCTATTTACGTAACCATCTCCATTACAGTTGTCATATTTGTAACCATTCCCAGCTGCCCATGTGAAAATAGCACCTTTACCTGAGCGGCCCTGAATAAAAACTTGAATTAATATGACGTATAACATATATGGGTTTTGATTAAAGCCACAGTTTACCCATAATCAGTTATTACTTTGCTATCATAGAGCCAATGAAAGTTGTGTTGCTCAGTTCCTGATGAAGTGCAAAATTGATGCATTTTTTCATATAGCTTGAGACAAAAGGAAAACCTTTGGACAGAAACTTCCATGTAGGTGTTTCTTTTTTTCTATGCGACGCACAAAGGCAACAGTAGTTCATTCAGAAGTTTGTAAATTTTTTTCATAATATTTAATACATGTACAGTTAGGTCTGAAAATTCAAATGTACATGACTTTGAAGATGACATTGAGCTGTATGTATCATTGCTTCATTTCTTGGATGGACTGATACACTTACTCCAAGCAGCCCTTTTGTTGTAACTTGAAAAGGACAGCACGAAAAATTTCAGAATATTTGCTTATGGAATTGGAGTTATGGAATTGGAGAGGCTTTAAATATGTAACATGCATCGAGTATCATAAAGTGCAGTACTTACATGAAAAATTATTTAATTTAATTGAACTTTCAGTTTCAATAAAAAAAAGATGATATGTGCTTCATTTATTCCGATGGTGCAAACAGAGCAGACATACAATGCATGCAATATTCTGTTGACCAATGTTGCCACAGAACTGAGACTTACTCAATTTATTTGACAAATGAAAGTGGTAAGCTATAATTTTTTTGGACAGTTTCCATATTTACATGAGTATAAAGTGTATATGCAAAGACACCAAACTTCAAAAGTTCCAGCATTTGGGGTATTTTTTTAATACTGTGTACTTTTAAATACTCTAAGTACTAAACAAAAACCACTTCTGTACTAAAACAAACTTGGGATCCTGTAAAATTCACGATATCATTCATATATATCCTGCAAATCTTTTGGACATTGCATTAATTATCAAAAAAATAATGATAATGTAACAAAATTTGTAGCATTATTTCTATTGAAAGCTGAACTATATATTTTATATCTTTTTCCATTATTTTCATTGATGAAGTGATATATCTATTATTAATTATCTTTTAAAGTGCTTTATATTTCCAGTTCATTAAACTCTAAACACAATGATGAAAATCAAATAATGACATTTAATTAATCAATTAACACTGCTTCATCATATTATCATCATCTGTTTAATATATTCTTTGATTAATACACTCTTAATTAATATAACTGCAGACAATTATGGGGAGATGATCTCACCAGCAATTTGCAAAACCTGTTTGATAAAAGCTGCTGTAATTAAAGCACACCTTTTTACCATTATACAATGCTGACTTTAAACAAATTTGTAATCTTTGGTTACATGTTATTATATTATGCATGTGTTAATATCATAAAATCTATATTACGAACTCAAGCTTTAAATGAATTAATATGGGATTTAAATGAAATAATTGTATTCATCACAATCTGCCAAGTTTTCAAAGGTTAGAGTGAAATTGAAATGAGTTGGTTTCTTGATTCAAGATTTCACTCATAAGATAAAAAATGAACTATAACAGTAAAGTATGTTTAACTATGTATTATTGATCAATAACAATTTACACAATATTTTGTAAATTTAACATGAATGAAATACTATTTACATCAGAAATCAATCAAATCCATGAGGCAATTAATGTATATTACTTATATTTTGTGTTCTATAATGGTCAAAACAAAGTGTGCTTTAATTACACTCTGACAAGGTTATGAATCCTGCGTATGGATGGACAGGTAATCACAGTTATTCCTATTCTATTTTTATAAAAAAACATCCAGATAATACTGAACAAATATTTTGTCATAACTTTCCAATATACAGTGTATATTGTTTTATCATATTTTTCCAATATACAATGTACATTGTTTTATTATAATAAAATTTCAAAGGCTCTTAAAATATAAATTGTATAATGTCATTAAAGTTTCCTAGTTTTTATATATGAAAAAAATCACATTCATTGATGCAGACTAAGGATAATCAGAAATTCTTTTCCTGTATTCCATCATTAATAGTTACATTGCTAAGATCATTTTGTAGGGATAATTTACCAATGATGTGGAGGGTTAGATACCAAAATATATTCCTTGATGTGGGATTAATTCTCAGTGGTGTGCCATTTGGCATGGATTAATTAATTACCAATGATATGCCATTACCAACTGTATGCCATTTTGTGTGGATTACTCACCGATCATATGCCATTGCCAATGGTATGCCATTTTGTGTGGATTACTCACCAATGTTATCATTTTCCAGTTCTGCCTTAGTAAGACTCCCAGGTTCAAAATAACCATATCCATCTGGCGGACCCCAACTGTTGGTGTAGATGTCCACGACAGAGCGCTGGTGACTTATAGATCTGGACTCCTGGAGATCTGTGGTTCCACTTGACGACAGAAGTCGGATGCCTGGCAATAAAGATCAGTAACAAAGTAGAGCAAACTCCTGTCAATGGAGATCAGAAACAAAGTACAGCAAACTCCAGTTATAACGAAATTGCTTGTTGCAATATACCACTTGCTACAAATAATATTCCCATCCCATCACTACCGGTAATCCTAATTAATTTCTTGATTAGTCACCACATATAACAAAATAATTTGTTGTGAATTATAAGATGTTTCAGGGTATTTTTGAGGCCGAGGGCATCTAATTCTTTTTTTAAAGCAAAATGACTGTAGCCACTCACTGGCTCTTAGGATCCTTGACAAATATTAAATGAAATGATAATTCTAGTTACTCACATTGTTACATTTATGTTCCTTCGTATTTACAAGTACTTCACCCATGCTGGATTCTCTAACTTTTTTGAGGTTGAAAAAGAATTGTATTTTTTTCATTAAAACAAAATCCCAGTTATTGTACAGTTCATGAAAAACTAAGGGTAAAAATGCAAGAGAAGAAAAAAATGCAAGATGGGCAAGGCAATCATTGAAGACGTATAAATCAAACAGAAGACAGTGAGTAAAACAACAAGAGGATTGGAGACAATATATGACTGATTTTAAATGAGTACTTTAATTTGCATCAAAAAGTGTTTACTCTACTTTTGTAAGTATGTAAGTAAGCCAATAAGTGAGTACTAAACTGTATACTAAAATTCACTGTGCAAGTTTTCAAATAATCCAAAATATCCAAAAGTGATGGAATTAACCTTTCAGAAAGAATGTTTGGAAAACAAATATTTCAGTAAATTATGATGTGATGACACTTGATATATATATATATATATATATATATATATATATATATATATATATATATATATATATATATATATATATATATATATATATATATATTCCATATTTCATCTATTTTCAAGCTTCACATATACTGAATAAGTAAGTATCTTCATATTATGAGTTTTGATCTCTTTATTCCACATTATTTTAGAAACAAAACCTGTTATTTTTTATTTCCTTGCCAAGCCAGCAAGTGGAAAGCTTCTCATTCATTCCTTAGTGCATTTTAGTCATGTAATCCTATGTCGCATTTAAAACTGCATGAAAAACATGAGAACAGGAAGCAGAGGTTAAAAGACACATTTTTCAATTCACCCCTCTTGACAATATTCAAAAGGGGAACAAACAAGCATGCAAATGAGGAATTAATTATTTTATGGTGTCACTTAAGCTTAAGATTGATTTGTGGAAGTTACTTACCAATAACTTTAGCACCAAAAGCAACCCCTACAACACACTCATTATTATTGGCCTCTGCAACAATTAATCCACTGCACTGAGTACCATGGCTGTAATAAAGACTGCAAACTTTTAATACTGATTGATACAATTCTATCCCTGTTCAATGTAGCCATAGAGGTTCCATCAAATTAAAGCCATTTCTTATTATTACCACAAAGGCCAGCAAGTTATCAAATTAAGATTGTTAGATATATCAACATTCAATCAAATAAGAAGAAGTGGAAAACAATTAACCTCTAAAGCATGGGATCTGATCAAAACAATTTTATTAATGCAAAGTATATGAAAATATGCTTCTTCTACATGAAGATCAGCTTGGAAATATTGTAATTTGTCCACTTTTTTCCATGTATTTTCTCAAGCAAGTAAACAAAAATAGAAATTTCTAATATAGTATATGTCATGACAGAACAGTGTATTGTAAGTAAGGAATTTACAAGCAGAAGAAACAAATTAAAATATTTAAATGATGATTGAATTTTTCATATTATTAGATTTTTAAAATCTGTTTTCAGTTTTGTAAATCACATTCAATATCTTTTAGCTAACTGCCTATGACATTTCATGGATTCTACATGTATTTACTTAATATTGTTTGATAATGATTAATGTTTTGTACACAAAATAATATTATGTTAAAATACATGAGTATGCAAATGTGGTAAGTTTCTCATACATAAAAGAAATATTTCTCATTTTTCTTAAGCAAACTAGTCAGTAAAGGCACATGTTATATCATGCTATCGGTTGCATACTAAAAACAAATTATGCTCAGCCAATTGAATCAATAATGCAATTTTTTTTAAATGTTCTGACAAACATAACAGGTAAACTTAAGGTATGTGTGCTGAAACTGATATGCTTAGAATTTGCTTTTGTCTTTCTTTTCTGTCTATAATACACAACACTTAATTTTTTGGTCTTTCTTTTCTTTCAATAATGCATGTCACAGTTGTTTTGGTTTTTCTTGTCTGTCAATAATGCATATCACTTAATTGCTTTGGTCTTTATTTTCTGTCAATAATGCACAACTCTTAATTGCTTTGGCTTTTCTTTTCTGTCAATAGTGCATAAAAACACTTCAATGTTTTGGTCTTTCTTTTCTGTCAATAAAGCATATCATGTAACTGTTTTGGTCTTTCTTTTCTGTCAAAAACACACATCACTTTATAGATTGGGTCCTTCTTTTACATCAATAATGCGCAACACTTACTTGCTTTGGTCTTTATTTACTGTCAATAATACACAACACTTAATTGCTTTGGTCTTTGTTTTCTGAAAATAATGTATGTGTCTAATTGCAATCTAAATCATGATACTTGTATTTTTCTGACAGGATTTTAACGTTGCTTGACAAAAGGTATTCATTGTTTGGATCATCACATAAAGTTGATAATCATTTATCTTGGACTCTAAGATGACCCCATTTTTGTACTATACAGGATGACCAGTTGATATAACTATATGAAAATCTCAAACAATATGATGTGAAGTACGAGAAAAACGGGGTCTTAATAAAACAAGTCTTTTAGTCTGTGCTGGCAGTTTGTTTGGGTTCCAAATTTTTTAAATATGCCTTTTTATAGTTTGTTCAAAATAGCAGTTTACTGTGAAATATGGTCAATATGTGTGGTCCAGAAAAAGTGAAGTTTTCTCTACATTCACATAACAAATAGGATATAAGCTGCAAGAAATTTCAGATAAAGTTCTGGTTTTCAGAATAGAGAAATAAAAAAGTTTGTTAAGAACATTTACAAATCACAAAAAGTCTTTTTCCTTTTTATTGTTTTACACCACAGCAACAAATTGCATATGTCATCTCCACTCTTAGCCAACCACTGAAGACCAATTGTTTTTTTCTCCAAGGCTCAATGTTTTTAGTCATGATGAAGAAATATCCATGTGAGAAAAGAAAATTGAAGCAAGACAAAGAACAAAGAAAGTATATAAATCTTCTCAGACTGCAATGGAATTGTTTGAACCATACAAAAATAGAAGAAAAAAAATTAAGCTAAATGTAACATTGGAGTAATGAAATCCATTTTGACTTTTGAGTCTTTACTTGTTCTCAAGAGTCTGCGCTTTTGGTCACACACTAGTCAAAATATCTAAAATGACCTTAAAAAACAAAAGTAAGCTGTCTTTATCAATTGATCAAAATGTACATTATTCAGTAATTAAGATTTCTAAGAATGAATTCGTTCACCTGCATTTTTTTCAATTTTACCAAGGATGCATATCATTGCAGATGGACTGACTAGTCTACGTGCGGAAATTGGTCAAAGAAATGTGTCAAATGTGCTTCAGTCATGTGACTCAGTCATCAAAAAGCTATTTTTTCTCTCTGCTATCGTATGATCTCTAGAACAAAGATGTAGCCCATGAACGACTGTACATACTCTGATTTCCGAAAATTCCATTACTTGTGATAAATATTCTGGAGCCATTTTCTAAGTTTAAATCAATGCTTTGTGCCAGGGGTATGCAATAGTTTTGCAAGAATTTTTATTGCATAAAATTTCTTCAATAATACTAGCATAGAAACATATTTATTGACAAAACCTAAAGTTTAATTCTCAGAAACCACAACTGAAAAGTGACAAAATAATTTGGAAAACAGCATATACGTATTACAAATAACATATTTTTCAAAGTCCAGTGTCTGAAGCATTCCAGAAGCTGCAATTATTATTGAAAACATAAAGCAAATGAATAAGAAACACTTCTTCAGACAATAATTAACTGTGGTTTTGACGCGTATTTTCTTCGCAATTTGATTGGTTCGTTAAAACAGCATGAAAGATCATGGTGAGTGACAATGATGAGAAAAATTTACTCTCGTTAATAGTGATTGGTAAAGAATATTGAAGAATACCGAAGAAGATCCACCGCTCTAGGCAAGAGGGTAAACCACGCATTGATGTGAGCAAGACGTCATATCCAGACAAGGCTGAGGAATTCACCTATGCTCTTTCCAAGACGTTTGATTCAGAACCTCCCATCGGCAGTGCTAAAGAAAGATGGGATCTCATCAGAGAGACGGTGTACAGCACAGCCACACGGATCTTCGGTAAGAAGCAATCAAAGAACAATTACTGGTTTGAGGCTAACTCCGCCACACTCATGCCAGCGACAGAAGAGCGTCGCAGTGCTCACCTGCAATACAAGCAACCCCCCTGCCGGAAGACACTACAGGCATACAGGTCTACCAGAAGCAAAGTGCAGAGATTAGCACGGCAGTGTCCCAATGAATACTGGCTTCAGCTCTGTCAGAGCAGACAGTCAGCAGCAGATATCGGAAACATCAGAGGCATGCACGATGGCATAAAGAAAGCAATGGGTCCCACGAAGAAAGTGACAATACCACTGAAGTCTTCCGCAGGCGATACCATCCACAACAAGGGCAAGTAGATGGAGCGTTGGGTGGAATACTACTCTGAACTGTAATCCAGAGATAACCACGTGACCAACGATGCCCTCAACGCCATTCAAAACCTCATGACCAAACTGAACGAGAAACCCACAGTAGCCGAACTAAAGAAGGCCTTAGAGAAACTGTCCTTAGGTAAAGCCCCAGGGAAGGATGGCATCTCAGCAGAAGTCATCAAGTGAGGCTGTAGCGTGCTGCTCACACACCTGTATGACCTTCTCTGCCAGTGCTAGGATGAGGATGCAGTGCCTCAGGACATGAGAGACGCCAACATCGTAACCCTGTACAAGAACAAGGGCGACAGAAGCGACTGCAACAACTATAGGGGCATATCCCTTCTCAGGATCGTGGGTAAAGTTTTCGCACGCGTCATCCCGAACAGACTGCAAACACTTGCTGACAGAGTGTATCCAGAGTCGCAGTGCGGATTCCGTGCAGAGATATCCACAATCGACACGATTTTCTTCGTCAGGCAACTGAAGGAAAAATGCAGAGAAACGCACAGACCACTCTTCCTGGCCTTTATAGACCTTACCAAGGCATTCAATCTGGTCAGCAGAGACGGACTCTTCACAATCCTGGCGAAAATTGGATGCCCTACAAAGTTGCTAAGCATAATCCAGTCCTTCCACGATGACATGAAAGGCGCAGTGCAGTACGATGGCTCAACATCCGACCCCTTTGATATCCGCACTGGAGTGAAACAGGGCTGTGTCCTTGCCCCAATGCTCCTCTGCATCTTCTTCGCAGTCCTACTCAGGCACGCCTTTGGGACGTCCACGGAAGGGATCTACCTGCACAAGCGATCAGACGGCAGACTGTTTAACCTGACACGACTGAAGGGAAAGAGTAAAGGGAGTGAAGCAACCATCTGGAACATGCTCTTCGCACACGATGCTGATCTAGCCACTCACACAGAAGCAGAGCTACAGCGCCTGATGAACCGCTTTGCTAAAGCGTGCGATGAGTTTGGGTTGACCATCGACCTTCGACCTAAAGAAAACAAACATGATGTTCAGGACGCGGACCCCCAAGCATCATTATCAACAACTACGAACTTGAGGTGATCAGTCAGTTCACGTACCTCGGCTCTACCATCACCAACAACCTCTCGCTCGATGCTGAGCTCAACAAGCGGATCGGAAAGGCATCTACAACTCTCTCGATGTTATCGCAGAGAATGTGGAACAACAGAATGCTGACCCTGTACACTAAGATCTCTGTGTACCGTGCCTGCGTGCTAAGCACTCTCCTGTACGCCAGTGAAACCTGGACTCTGTACTGAGTGCTTTTCACATGCGATGCCTCCGACGTATACTCGGGATCACCTGGAGCGATCGAGCAACAAACAACGAGGTGCTTGAACGTGCCAAGATTCTCAGCATGGTCACACTCCTCCGCCAACGTCGCATCAGATGGCTAGGCCATGTACGTCGGATGGATGACGGACGGATCCCCAAAGACATCCTTTATTCGAAACTTTCCTCTGGAAAAAGATCGATCGGACGGCCACATCTCCGCTTCAAGGATGTCTGCAAGCGCGACATGAAAGCCCTTGACATCGATGCCAACACCTGAGAAGAGCTCGCTGTAGACAGGTCCAGCTGGCGACATGCTCTGATCATTGGTCTGAAAGCGATCGCAGAGGAAGAAGAAGCAGATCCAACCCACACCAGACGTAACATTCAAGTTCAGCAAGTTCAGCAAGGACTGCCACTCCCGTATTGGGCTACATAGCCACATCAGACGCTGCACAACCACCAACCGGGACATCTCTCATGGGCGCACTTCCATCGTCTCTCGAGACTAACGGATGCGAACATTCATAAAAATGAGGAAATCACTGTACATGCAGCTGCAGGTTGTAAAGGAGTGCTGCAGATTATCTCATGTGTCTTGCAACGAAGAGTTTATCGTACCCCACAGGAAAACTGGGTATAATGGTCACAGTGAAAAGATACAAATATAATGAGCATTACAAATAGGACTAAACCATCCTTAGTAAACAGTAAAGCCACTGTTCACGTCTGCTTCCTGTGCACTGCAAATGAATTATGCACACAATTCCTTCACATTTAGTGCCGTTAAATGTCACCCCGTGGCTTCATGTTACCCAGTTATTTAGGAGTTACAACTGTAATGCTTAGTGACAAATTTGAACACAAAGTATTGCTGTCAAAACCACTGACGTGAACCTCATTAATGGTTAACACTATAACAGGTAACCTGTTACGAGTCTATGCTCTTAAAATAAGTAGCAGAAAAGAGTGAAAGACAACAAGCTTTGTAAAATTCAACAAATAATTTATTTTCCTTGAATACAAGGTGAAAATGAGAAGAAAAAAAAAGAACTTACGAAATTGCAAATTAATCCAAAAATCTTCCAAGAATTACAGACACAAGACCTAAT
Source organism: Sinohyriopsis cumingii (assembly GCA_028554795.2). NCBI lineage: Eukaryota > Metazoa > Mollusca > Bivalvia > Unionida > Unionidae > Sinohyriopsis > Sinohyriopsis cumingii. The sequence goes on from CM068824.1 coordinate 150,894,183, forward strand.
AATTTAAAACTCAGTAGAAGACCAGAATAAATCCAAAAAACTGAAGGCGATGATGTGTCTGTGGTAGCTTATAGAATGTTGATGTGTCAAGTCTTTTGTTGAATCACAGTAAGAGAATTCCAGGTTTGAATTCAGTATAAATTCCAGTGAATGTCCGTATCCCAAAAAATTTTATCAGAGTACTTTTGTATTTCCAGAGAAAATAATTACCTGAATCCAATAATCTGAAGAAATAACATTTCCAGCCAGGAAACAAAATACTGAACACAAAATATAATACAACTTAAACGTTCTAGTTCTGAAAGCATGACTGAAAACAATCCTCTCATTTACAAGATTATATAGTTCTCTACTTGATCTGAGATCACAATTAGCGTTTTCTAAAAAATATTTTTTTACCTAATTGAAAAAAACTTCTAAAATGATCCTAATGTTTACAAAATAACAACTAAAATCTAGATTATGTAAAATACACGAAGGAAATTAGAAAACCTAGATTCAGATCCAAATAAACATATTTATTTCTATTGATAGTAATGCTGATTTTAATCCCATACACAAAGAGAATAATTTAGCTATATATTAGTTGTTTACACAGAATAAAATATAAAAATGTCAATTCGGGTGACGCAGAAATGAACTCAGTCTTGGACAAGGTCAAGTCCAGCATGCAATTTTACATTACAATGGCATGTATTTAAATACATGTAATTAAAAAAACTATTAAAAAGCCTAACAAATAAAGAAAGTAATTAAATATACGTAACATACCCTGAATCCCATGACCACTGACCCTACTACAGTGGACGATGTTACCAGACTGAAATACAGTCTCATTGTACAAATATCAACAACATATCATATAACACAAAATATATAACATAATACAAATATAAAACAATATTCACAAAAATCATGATATTCCCATTTACAACGGTAAAAACTGATTAGAACAACTAACACCTAAAATCACCCTACAAAATGGGAAAATGCACCAATTAACAAAGAATTAACATAGCACATGTAGGTACAATAAAGAATGACAGACGGGAACAGGGATCTGTAACCTTTGAAAAGTACCAGGTGCGGATACCATGGGGCTATTCCACATGTGAAGTGGGCAGGCCTCAGTGCCGGATTAAATCTTGTGTAGGCCCTTAGGCAGTCGAAATCTTGGGGTCCTCCCCGCAAATTATCTCCTAATAAGTTTAATAAATATTATTTTGATCCGTTGACGCGGGGCGCCTAGGCCGGTGCCTACTCTGCCTATTTGGTAATCCAGCACTGGCAGGCCTATAGAGAAGCTTGGGATATCAAGCTAGCAGAATATGCGCTACACACACACATAAGACTTGGGATACAAAAACACTATACTAAACCGTTTTCCCATCACGCTATTAAGCACACACATGTACGGAACAAAAACAATTCAACCATTTATTATTATTATTATTATTATTATTATTATAGGAAAGACAAAAGTCTTGTGTCTCAAACGATAGGCAAATTCAACTATTTTCCAAACCATGAGATATACAAGAGAAGAGCAAAGTAGAAGTTACTCCTCCCCCCCTTAAAAAATCAAACAAACAAAAAACAACAAAAACATAAACAAGCCAATCGACAGCTCATGGTTAGTTCGATTTTATAATATGTGCCGTCCTAACATGAAATTCACGCAGACACACAACTAGCACAACACATATAGCAAGCATACAACAGGACAGTTGGTCGGGAGATATTCTGGACAAAGGTCACAAGAGAGAAGGTAGAAGGAAACCAGCGTTATACTTTTCTATCTGGCAGAGAGTACATATTCCTTAAATTCAAAACAGAACGCTGGTTCCCGTGAAACCTGATCAGTACTATCTTTTTAGGAAGATCAACCCCGAATAAAAATAATATTTAAATAAATTTTTTAAGCGAAATTCTTCTTGATATTTTACAAATATACAACATCACAGTTCTGAGGGGAAACACTAACATGTAAAAGCCTTTATAATTTCGGACACATGGTGGGGAGGGATTCCTCAGTGGTTACCAGCTGATATCGCTGGGAGCCTGCGAAGGGGCCCACATATAAACATATCGTTAAATCAATGATCTATCATGGAGCTCAGCCCTTAGTCAACCTGTGATTTTTTTAAAAGTCTTATGTCATCAGCATTTTAAACACTCAATATACTAATATTAATACTGCTACCCTCCCCTTCCCTCCTCCCCCCCCCCCAACCAATTACAAATTGTTTGTTGACAGGTACCAAAATATACACCTAAATGAAGTAAATATTCGTAACACAGGTAAATATGTATAAAACCCATACAAACTTAGAGGGGCAGACAGAGCTGAATTAATCAAATCAATTTTTCTGATTTTATCAAAACAACCAATACTTTTATACAATATAAAGCAACATATTACTACTCACTGACTCCCGTCACGTGGATCTGGGTCCGCGTCATTGCTTACGTAATCGTAATGGTATCCACTTTTCTACAAGACAGTAAAATGCTGAATGAATCATTCACAAATATAGAATATGGACCTTTTGTAGCTACGAGAACATGGTTATATACTGTTTTGATATGATGCAAATTTTAAAATATATATTGCTTATTGAATATAATCATTACTTATTTGATCAGATACAAATTTTTTAATACATCTTGTTTATTGAATATAGTCATCACTGTGCCTATCTATCTTCAACTCATACAGGTAAGTTACGCATCGAAAATCAAAATATCAGATAAAAGTAATTTATAAATTGAAAAACTGGATCAGAAAACCACAGCCTAATAGTAAAGACACCACTAGAGTTGAAAAGAAGAAACAGAAAGAATGATGATGGTGCTACTAGTGGTAAAGGCAGGTTTGACATGATCATTTTTGTATCAGTAATGATGGTAGTGATTGATTTCCTAGTACATATCTGTGGTAACAGACTGATTTGGACCAGGCATATTCAGCCAAAATCACAGACTGATTCAGCCCAAAATGCACAGCTGATTTGGACTATCTGAAATATTAAATTTCGCCTTTGATTTAAATATAACATGTAATTTGCTTCAAACATGATATTTTTCATTAATTCCCAGGTACACTGAGCAATTAAAATTTGCATTTATGGAAACACAACCAGATTTTACGTGAGATAATGACATTGTGTTATATATATATATATATATATATATATATATATATATATATATATATATATATATATATATACATGTATCATGAAATGAAATCATGTAGGACTCTGTATCTTTCATTTCCAATTAGCCGTGAAATATTTTCAGAGTAGCTCATTCAAAACCTTTGTGATTAATGCTGCCTTTTACATTCTCTTATTATGTTTGCGAAAACAGTAATACCTACTATAACATATCTGGTATGTGTGTTCCATTGCTTTTCTAAAACTGTTTTACATTGTTCAAATCAGCCTGGCATTTGGGCCGAATCAGGCCAAAATTTTAGCCGAATAAGCTCTTAAATTGGGCTGATTCAGCGACGGTTTAAATCGGTCAGTATTCCATTTATGTATGGATAGTGATGGAAGTGATATATTTGACCATTACTTGCTACTTTAAATGAAAAACATACTATATTTTAAATTAGTATTTCACTTTGCTTGGTTCAGTTTAGCTATGTTAATTTTGGTCCGTGTTGTATTTGCATTCAGTATACTAAGGGTGTCAAACGCATTTGCTACGGCATACAAGATTTGATATAAATATGGTTCACTCGGGTCATATGTATCATGAACTATGATAGGCATACAATTTATTTACACTAACCAGAGACCTGGCTTGCAGGACTAATTAGTCTGGCGGGCCGTGCGTTTGACACCCCTGTTTTATACTTTCCGTATAGGTATAATGTAGCGGAAATCAGTACATATTTTGGGGGTCATTTAAAGTAAGAAAACTGGTGCGGTTTGGGGAAATAAATTTCAACCGAACATAACGCAGACGAAACGATTAGTTTCATTTAAAATATACCATTTTCAAACGAAATATATTACCTTTTGTAATTGGATTGTATCCAAGATGTAAGCCAATAATCAGAAACCACGCGCTTTGCTATTTACATTCTTGAGCCATACAAATTTATTTAAATGTATCCAATCAGGAACATTCACCAATTATATGTAAACTAGACAGTACCTAAAAGGTCATAATACAACTTAAAATCACATTGACGAATTTAAATTCTCAAAAAGGTTCAAAAGGTAAATAATTTTAAAGGAACCCAAGGAGATCCGTCTTCTACTAAATTATATATATAATTTACTTTTGTCAAACAATTTTCTTCATTTACCATGTTAGCATCCAGATCAGTATGAGTTATCTGGACTCCGTCATCTACAACTGCAATCGTGATCCCACTGCCATTATAACCCAAATCCCATGCCTCCTGGACCTTCATCGATGGCGAAATAGCTCCGTTCTGGCGATAGAACATTTTAGATTATTGCAGGTTATGTGCAGTCAGTCAACATAGCCCACGCCTATCCCCATGCCCATCACTCTTTTTATCCCATCGAAACCCATCGTCAAACTCACATGTTGACTGTTGTTTCAGGCTCTGTTGTGACTCAGAGGTTAAGAGGGAGGACTTGTGACCAGCAGGGTGCGGGTTTAAATCCTGTCTCAGACCAGAGCAGGTAGTCCACCACCGTGCACCTCTTACAATATTTTATTTTTATTTTTTCTTTACTTCAATTGCTTTAAAACGATATAGTGTAATCAAACAATCTGCACACATACATCTAAATTGGCATCCTCAAATCTTTGTGTATAGCCATATTAAAAAGCCTTTACCGTAACCATAAAGGAAGATTTGCGCTCTTTTGTACACTACTGCGTGCACATATGCGCACTTATTGACATGAAAACCATGTACCCATCGTTTCTTGGCAAAGTCGAGACCAATGAAGAAATACAACAGCCAATGATCAAACCATGATCTCAAGCCATGGGCCATAAACCGTGAATCGTCGCCTGTGGCTTGAGACAATAAAGATCTAATTTGTTTATAGTTATTTTCATGATTTAAAGGTGTAAATCTTGTCCATCCGTTACTAGTTAGTACATGATTTCCCAGTAGAAAAACACATGAGAACAGGATTCTATTATTTACAATTTCATCCAAATCCATTGATTTATTACAAATTTATATACAAAGTACATCATGCTATACTTTTTGAGAAGTACAAATATTACAGGAACATGTTGTAGTTGTTGTTGTTGTTGTTGTGGGATTTAACGCCATTTTTCAGAACACGATAGGCTATACATGGCGGTCAGTATTAATGGTGGAGGAAGAACCCGAGAAAACCCCGGAAAGAACCACCGGCCCACGAGAAACTACTGGCAAGCTTTCTCACATACACACATTGGCCGAATCCGAGACTCGAACCCACGCAGACAGAGGTGAGATGGCAGTGATCCGTAACGGAGAGCGCTTTAGACCATTCGGCCACTCGGGGCCCCATTACAGGAACAATAAATCTTTTTCAATTGCACATGGGATGACATTATTAATTATAGAATGTATTTACAAATTAACAATTTTATTTTTTTCTCGATTTTATAAATAAATAAATAATAAATAAAGTCTATAGTGTAAGTAACACCGTATGTACTTGGTTTAAAGCTGAGTCCAACTGCAAACAAAATAGACCATGATCTTCTGTCGTATAATGTGCAGGTAGATCAAGGGTTAGGTTTCTTCTTCGACTGATTACTCCTCTTACAAAACTGCACGGACCCACATCTGCCAGAGCATTAACTGACGACAGATCTAAGTCGGTTTGCAGTTACACTCATAGTAGGGTAGAGATGGTACATTCTTAACAAACATTTACTTGGACATGACAAGGTGAACACTTGTCATTAAAAAAAACTGTCACCTCATTTTTAATACTGATCTTAAGGCTTGACTTTTATAAATTGTTAAATACGACATAAAATATACAACTATTGTTATTTATTTTCATTTTAAAACGTTGTTGATATCTAATGTATTTACTACTACTAATATTACTACTACTACTGCTGTTACTACTAATAATAGTACCAGGATGTAGCTTCAAATGCCCCTGATATTCGTCTTCTTGTTATTATTATTACTATCATTATTATTATTATTATTATTATTATTATTATTATTATTGTTGTTGAAACTGTAAGTAATGAAATTAATACACAATAGAAAAACCCCAAAATGCTGATCATACCTACATATTTGCGTTTGTTCACGTGCGTGATTCGCTCAAATTAAAAACTAGATTACCTTTTGCTCACCGTTTCTAGGCAAGTGTGTCTCTCCTGAAAATCCATTCATGGAAAGGAAAACAGCTTGAAATAATTTTAAAATGCACCATGATCTTAACAGTATACTTATAGTTGCATTGCGTGAGAACTTAAACTCAAATGACACAATTTTGTAATTGAAAGTGTTTTCATCCCGCTGACCCCAATTCCTCAATCAGAAAAACCTCGAAAATTAACGGTGCCTTTGTTAATATTATGGGGTTGCAATTTTTGAATATTTCCTTGAGTTTTCTCACCAAAAGAGCATATGGGCCATAGATACTTACGAGGTACCAAAGGTTTGACCATTGTGAATCCGATGTCTTTGTGATGCGTTCTTTGTACTCAAGTTGTTCGACATTTTTCACCTAAAAAGAAGGAATTGGAAACACATGGAAAAGCTGCCTCTGTTTGACTAAAATGCGTTATACACAGAACCAATGAGTATTTGACACAAACTGAAAATATTTGAAGAGAAAAGGGTATGTTATTTTAAAAAACAATCCCCTCCGGCTGTATGAAGTCACCACGTCTTAGTTCCTTCGTCGAAATAACAAGTCGGTAAGAAAATTACAAGTCTGCAAGGACTGTCAAGATGTCGCAATGTATTATTTTTTTTTTAAAGGATGGCTTTTTATACAGGGATGTTACTGAAGGTCACACGTCAACCAAGTGTCGTATATCAGACAAAACCCTGCACTTTAGCACTCAATTGAGCAAATTTACCATTTAACGTAAGAGTTGCTGTGTAATGACTATCACGTGATTGTTAAATGCAGCTCAGCAAAGGCATCATGACAATCTGAACAAGGTTGGAGTGAAAAAAAACGATTTGATTGGATATGCAAGCAATGCCCACTGGGGAAAATATATATACGAAATACAACTGTAAAGGAGAAATATCATATTGAGAGAGTGTATCAGAGAGTTATTCAGCTAACAATAACATTGATAAAATTATCAACGAATCATATGCATTAAACAACAAGACACGGTAGAGATCTTTCCTTGAAGTTAAAGTAACTACAGTCATTACATTAAAAAAAAAGGGATCCTTTTAAATAGTAATTGTCAGAAACAGATTAAATAGCATAATTATTATACTTTTTTCTTACTTATCTTATGTATTAATTAGGTATTTAAACTCATATGGTGCCTTAGAATAGGGAAAATATAGATATTTATTAGATTACTGTATCTGCATGGCAAAATACGCATGAGTTTTTTTCAGCGCAATACTGCGCGAACTTGAGAGTATTTTCTTTCTTTATTTTCTTTTTTCTTTATTTTATCAAATAATTTATTCCATCAATTAATTGGTGTTTGTGTAAGTAACTCAACTTTCGGGGTCTTTGAAAAGATATGTTTATTACTGTTTTTTGTCTTGCTCTGCAGAGTCCGCTATTGGCGATGCTATGTCGTCTTGGCGTCTGTCATTTGAAACGGTGTAAAAACAGCCACATAATGACGTCATACAGTGTTTTCTGGTGTTACCAACATGATATTCAAATATAACCGGTACTTTTAATTAACCGATTTTAAACGTTTTCTTCTAAGCTTTAAAACTTTGAATTTTCATAATCTTGTACCTCTATTCTGGGAAGAAGAAGAATAAGTGGGGTGGTCTAAATTTCTGTATAAACTTACTAACCTTATCCACGGACTTGTATTCTGGTTCATTGATTCCACATTTACTTATCATAATTTGTTTTAATAAAAAAACATCGAGGAACGAAATTATGGATGTTGTGCCTGTTATTGAATTATAGCTGATTATTGAAGTTAGAGAAACTATAGAATAAATATTCCAGTAAATCAAATAAATCAACTGAGAAAATATCAAATTCTAATGAGCGACACCCACCGATGACGTCAAAAACAAAATTATTTATACATGTGCAGACTTCTTCAAGTCCGTGCTCTTTCTTAGTCTGGTCTCTGACTTGTAAAATACCAGTATAATTTCGCTACGACGCGGAAGTACGAACCGGTTGTTTAGGTATATCATAAATATACCCAAACATAGCCGATGGCGAATTACATTCGATGTGTAAGTTACCCGCTGTTGTGATTACAGCCATTAATCACGCCAATAAAAAATCGACCCAAGTACGGGGCTGTTAGGTCACAGAATACAAAAGAGTACTTGAAACAGACATATACTCCGTTAGAGAGACCGACGTACCGTTCAATTTTTCCTGTTTTGTATACAGGTATAAATAAGAAGTACCAACTATTCAATAATTATATATCCTTTATTTCAGTATACCGTGATCCTTTGATTTTACAGCAATCTAATTATCAATGAAAAACTTTCTTCTCTTTTACAATGAATACTCACTAAATGAATTTATTTATAGTTTCCCTCCTACCTCATTGCACAAAAAGCTTTTGTATTATAATTTATACTGAATTTTGTTACCTGTGTTCAAACAATATAAAGGTGTATTAAATTGTGCGTATATAAATATTATCTGTTAGCCTATACATAAACAAATTAAGCCCTTTAGTTCGGTGTTTTTATTGTCGAACGTGTGCTTCAAAGAATACATGGTCTTATTGTCAGTAGCAATCCTATGTTATTTGTTGTGAATACACAGATCATACCACCATGCTATTTGGTCTATTTTTAAGCGCATAAAGGGTGTTTGGTAAAGGCACACAATCCAGGAAGACGTGTTCTTGGAAAACTCTTCTAATTTTAGACATGTGGGGAACCTTTTTTTGTGCTTTTTTTTCCCTCAATATGCAGATATGTACTATATAAATATTTGCCTGAGTAATTAAACAATGTCTTAATATATTTAAAAGATTATATGATGTCATGTTTATCATTATTTACGTTATCATGCTTAACAGTGAAAATGAGAATACTACAGGTGGAAAGTCCTTGAAACAATGCTCATTTTCGGTAACAGATTTATTGAGTTTGCAATTCTATTCGCATTGATATGGTTTGTGGTTCTCCATGTAGGAACGCTCTTCCATATCTTCTCAGGAACAAACACAAAGTAAGCAAATTAATCAGAAACAAAAGTGGGTAATTTGCTCCAAAATTATCCGAAAATTTAGTTATTATTGTAAACTTAGACTTAATCCCTGTGACTGACGATGCTTGAGATGTCTTTGTAGCTGTAGAAATCGTAAAAATAAAAATAAAAGCTTGAAAACAGTATATAACTTAGATTAAAAAATATTAAATTTAAAAAAGTGAATTTATTAATGCTAAGAAAATATTACAATCATATTAATTTAAATAATATAAACTAAAAAAAATGCTTTGATGTGTGATTTGTTTTCTTGTTGGCTAAACAACATTTTAAAAACTCATTATTGGCAATATCATGTCGAGAAAACGGGAGCCAATTGCTGTTCCCAAGAACATGATGAGGCAGTTGACTCAGGCTGGTCTGCGCGTATATCTAACTCACGACTCTTAGATTACGAGTCCGACGCTCTGCCATCTGAGCAAAATCAGCATCGCTTTGATGTGGAACTTAATAAGCCCTATTTTACTCATGTAGCCCTAGCGCCAGTAAACCTCAAATACCATACCTCAGTAATAACATACAGTCTACAGTGTGCATTCTTCATTAGAATTTGAGTCAATTAAATTTTTTAAGGTGAGTTTATAGCAATAAAACCTTACATAAACATTACTACGTGATTAAATACATTACCACATGATTAAATTCACGAGCTATCTGTTATATGGCAATCAATTAACAGTAACTAAAAGGAAGTGGATGCCACCCCACCCCAACCCTAACCCTTAAAATATGGCAAGAGTAGAAAAGAAGAATAAGTCCAGTAGTTGATACGGGTATCGCATCTATGTGTATATATGACATATTTAAAAAAATGCTAAAATACCAGATTTAAAAAAATATAAACTATCTGTTTAAATGAAATAAATAAACATTTGTATTGTTTCATTAAAACCTTTAATAATAACAGTTGAAAAGAAAGAATTTTCCTTTTTATTTCTTTCCCTTTAATTCCATATCCCCTTTCATCATGTTAAGATGCATGAAGTCAATATAAACTGTACATGGAAGGTATAAAGTCAACATCAAACGGTGTCACCTGCAAATGTAAAGCAAAGCAGTGACACGCAAAGTTACTTTCACATACACTAGGATTCCATATGTAATGTAGTGACTTGAAAATATGAGAAAGATAAAATCATTTCTTTGTACAAAAAAAAGGAAGAGTGACGTTAGATTTTAGAGTTTATTACAGTTTACATGTTTTGGGACAGTTCCGTGCAAATAATAAAAACATGGATGGTTCTTTCCTTTGGAAGAGTTATATCGGCAGATAATTTCTTTCTTACAGTGTTAGCTTCACATTTTTCTTACCGAGTGTTAGTTTCAGATTTCTTACAGATTGTGTTAGTTTAATATTTTTCTTACAGGGCGTTAGTTTCACGTAATTTTGGATACTCTGCTATTATTGCTAAATCCCACATTGAAAACGACGCATCGTCGCAGACAAGAGGAAGGGGAAAGGCGGTTAACATCTTCATTTGGAATTTCTTCCGAGAAAGGATATTTTTTATATATAAAAAGATAGTTTATTTTGTTTAACTAATATAATGGATATAATATCTTCTTTGTTGCTATAAATCACATCAGGAATATTTTTAAAGCAATTTGACGGGCAGAAATTTATTTCTAAAAAATTCACGCTCCCCCCCCCCCCCCATAAATAAATGATCATGTACCAGCCAAGTAGTACAGACTATACTGAGGTAGAGCAAACTAGGTCTGCTGTCCTGTTTTTTTTTTTGGCTGTTGTTACTGACGTGTATTTATTCCGCTAAGACAGATATTCTTTCTTTTTTGGGGGGTGGGGTGGGGGTGGGGGCTGTTCTCCCTTGTTTGATCTTTTCAAACCAGTAAAGAGAGCCCCCCCCCCCCCCCCAACTGCTATAGTTGCATATTGGGTTTTCTTTATATGTTGGTGATATTGGTACATATTTTTATTCCAGCATGGTTGTGTTCATCGATGATGATTATGATGATGATGATGATGATTATTTATTTTTTTTTTTTATTAAATTATTTATTGTTTATATTAGGTATTTAACAATTGTAGAGTTATTCAGGTTCCAGTTCTTCGTCAAAGTTTAGCTGATATTATTTCTTGTTTACTTCTTTTCATCGTATCGCTTCTCATTTTTTTTTGTCTTTCTGTGGTGTTTTCTCCGCGCCTTGTTGCTATAGTTGGTCCTCAGATTCTTATTGTTTTTGTTGTTGTTTTTGTTTCTGCATTTCCTACTTTCTTTTTTGTTGTTCTTGTTACTGTTGTTTCTCCGGTGGTTTGGTAGTTTGCCTTAATTCCGTAGTTTTCTAGTGAGTATTATTTTCCTGTTGTTTCTGTTTATCTTGTTGTTTGTGTTGTATTTGTTCTTGCCCCTGCTGAATATTCTGTTGCTGTTTTTGTTTCTGTTTGTCTTGTTGTTCTTACTGCTTTTGTCCAGGTTTAGTTTTCTGCAATATTTTCTGTTTCTCTTTTTCCTGATTTTCTTGTTGATTACTGTTTTGGGAGATTGTCATTGTCATTTTTCAGACAGAGTTATTGTTTATTTTCTTCTTGTGTCTCTTCTTGGTTTTGGGGGTATTTGTGTGGAGTGTGCCCAGTATTACCACATCTATTGCATTTTCTGTGATGGATACAGCCTTTGTACCACGCTTTTGTTGAAAATCCGTGTAGACAAAAAGCTGGCTTTAATTCCCTTAGTTTTGACTTCTCAATCTCCAATATTCGTATTCCATTTAGAATTGGGCTTAATGGGTGGGTACCGATTCTTGCTTTGGTCATCTTTATGTTGTATTTCCCTTACCATCTTTCCACTGTTGCTTGCAGAGGTATATCTGCTAAGTGTAGTTCTCCTTTTTTTTTTCTTCTCAATATTGGTGCAGGCTTCTTGATGTCTACTTTCTCTTTTCCAATGATTAGTTCTCCTATTGGCAATATTGGTTGATTCCCTTTTGGTCTTAGCATGTAGCGTTGAAAGCCTTTCCTGTTGATGGATTTAGTTAGGTTTACAAAATCTGTATTCAATATTTGTAGTGATGTCATAATGTAGATATTCCCTGTCTTCTTTCCATTGGTAATTCAGACATGTCTTTTTCTTGTGTGTCTTTTTTTGTAGGCACATTCAAGAAATAATCCTTCATCTGTCTCTATTCTCCTCGCCTTGAATACTTTTTTTAACTCTGTAATTTCTTTTTGCACAGCCGCCATTTTTGTTTCCATTCGTTGGCACGTGAGCACAGTTCATGGTTGTATTTTTTCTTCATGTATTCATCGCATAGTTCACAAACGTTTCCAATGCTGAAGTCATGTATTCAAAATTCTGTGGACTTACGTGCAGTTTGCTTCGTTCGTGCCATGGCTGATCAATAGTCGATAGACCTAACTTCTGAAGAATAAGTGTCAGAATTCTTTCTCACATCCTTCTGCACTCGAATGTCTGAGAACTCTTAGATTCCAACATAAAAGTGCATCGCGGGTGGACGAGTGGTCTAAACCCTCTCGCCTTTACAGATCACTGAAATTTTACCGCTGTTCGCTTGGGTTCGAATCTCGGCTCGGCGAACGTGGAAATGTAAGAAAGCTTGTAAGTAGCTTCCCGTGGGTCTATGGTTCTTCTCCGGGTTTTCCAGGGTTCTTCCTCACCCAAATATACTGGACGCAATGTGCTGAAAAAAATCGTTAACCCCCCCCCCCAATAAATCAGACATAAAAGATTTGTTCCTTCTATATTCATCTGGAGTCATACTTCAAACACAGTGTCTTCTGTTTGTTCAGTTTAAACCAAAGTAAAAATTTTTTTACCTGTTTTTTCTTCGTTCAAAAGTCACAAACTAAACTCTTTCACGAATCAGTATTATCAGTGTTCCCCTCCCTCCCTGCTTCCTTAGTTCCTTCCAATCTAAAACCCAGCTCTTCTTCATTAAGTGAACACAAATTGTAGTACTCACTGTGTAATTACGTCGCTGGGATTTAAGTCTCAAAGAAAATCAGCGTGGAATGTGTTGAGCTATAGGATGCACATACCAACGTAAACACACACACACACACACACACACACACACACGCACACGCACGCACATACACATAATACCAATGTATTAACTGCCTCAGCCCCTCGACGAAAATCAATTGAAAAGTATATATTATTAAATCTTATACTGATTAAATTCTATATCATTTCATACTATCTACCAGCTCACAACTACCTATTGTTGTATCACTATTCATCCCTTACCTTTGGTTGTGCCCTTATTCGTTCCATTGTGTCTGTGTCTTGTTCAGCTGATTTAATGCCCTTTGGTTTCGACATGTCCGTCACCAAATACAAACAGTCATGGCCGGAGATATTCAGCTGAAAGATAAAAGAAATGTAGATGGATGGATGGCAGCGGGGTGGGGTGGGGTGGAGGGGGGGGGGGGGCAAGGGCGGACATAAAACTGTCGAATGGAAGAACGAGTGTATGCAGATTTAAAAAATGTTCGATAAAAAGTCAGCCAGCTTGATCGACATAAACCCAGATAAGTCAGTCAATGATGGACAGACACCCGGATAACGAATAGACAGATAGTCTTTGTATAGGTCACATAGTTTTTCTGCGTTGGCTCGTATCGCTAGTCATGTATAGCAATTTAAACTTTAATATAATTTTTTTTTAACTTGAGATATTATTAACTTTTATTGGTACATGGGTGATTGCAAAGTTTGAAATACATATTTTCTGCACACCGTTTGGCCAACACAGTTTCAGATTTCCTTCGAAATGGGGCTAGTCATAGTTTCATAGCTTGTCTGTATTATACTATCTCCTGTTACTTTGAAGACAGATTGATCTATTGACTGTTCCCTTTACTGGTTCTTATATAAATTTTTCTTTTTTAAATTCAAACATTTTCTTTTCAAGATTTTCGTTATATATTTCGAACGCAATTTTGAGTATATGCTAAAAGTTTTGCCGAGATCAGTGTGAAAATGAACAAGTTATAATGATATCAATGTTAAATGTTACTTCGCAAGAAGATGCGAGGTGGATTAAGTCTCCAACAAGCGGCCTGTATGTATATAGCTGATCACGAGACTGGCAAAAATAGTCTGAACTCCCACCAAATCACTAATTAATTGCAATATATAGAAGGTTATTTACTCATTGCCCCACTCATTCGAAAATAATACGAGGTCTCGGGTAGCTGAGTTTCGGCTTGACCAACGTCGGTGTTTGAGAAAGTGTGTCAGTAGCTTTCTGTGGGTGGGTATTTAGTTCCAGGCTCCTCCTCCACCAAATATAACATGTGCTGAAAAATGGCGGGAACAAAACAACAACGGCAGCAAAGCACATTAAAACAATTCAAAAGAAATAACAGTAATTAAAGCACTATCCCCGGCAATGTCCATCATTGATGACCCGACCCACTCGTGTTTTGAAGTTTTTATTAAATGGACCGTGCATGCTTGGTGTAAAGACAAGATGAAAGATAAACTTAAAGATTGGTCACATCGTAACCACAAAGGCAACACTAAAGATTCTCCCAATGCTCACAAAGGCGAATCTCCATTCTTTTCGTAAGTTTCTGTCACTGTAATTGCAGTTGCTGTATATCTGACCATTAAACAACTCCCAAATCTGAGGTTTTCTAGGGCTTTCAGTGTGTAAGGGGAGTTCAAAATGGCAGTAACATTTGTTTTTGAGAGGTTTCGGTTGAGTATGGCTGGCAATTTCTCAGGTTAAAATGGAGGCTTTATAGAGTAACTTGTTAGGACGGTGCGTTATGGTCTTGCAACCGCTTGTACAACATTGTCCGCATCTTGCGAACTCTCTGCTTATTCTGCAATAATTTGTACAATTCTCATGGGGGGGGGGGGGCATCACATATTTCCTTGTCGGAAGGATATTGCTCTTTACATATGTATTCTCCACCTCACCATTCCCGTTTCCATCGATTTCATCAATTTTATTATGGAAAAACAAGAGGATTCAAAGTGGGCTTTCTATAACAGCACAGATAAAATATTTGTATTTTTTATTTTGAGAGTGGGGGTAATAATAACCGAGATGGTAATATGGGAACATACTTTCGCAGTATTTGCAAGACTTGTTTTGTGCGACTTGCAGAGGAGGACGAACAAAAGATGGACTGGAATCTGGTATTTGAAACTGGCTGTCATTTGGAGCTTGAAAATTCACATCCCTAACATTTAACTAGCGTCACATAATATATTCAACTAGTATCACTTAATCTCTTTCTTGCAATACCTCCTTTTCTCTTTTTTACATAACGGTATCATCTGATCAGTATCCTGTCCCTTGGTTTAACGGATAGATACGGACTCAGTGTGTCCAAACGGAGATCGCCACACTAATAAATTCGTAGATACAAGTATCATGTTAAAACATGCTAAACATGCACAAGACAGCGCCATTTTTCCACACACACACATACACACACACGACGAACTAAGAGAGAGAGAGAGAGAGAGAGAGAGAGAGAAAGAGAGAGGACTGGTGGGTGGGTAATATCTGCTCACATACCTTTTCTATTGTCGCGTTTCCCTTGAGTAACCCTTCAGGAATAACATTTTCAGCTTCATCGCACCATACTACAAACTGATTTATATAATGAAGTCTCTGTCCATTACAGTCAGTCACAAATAACGCCAATATAGATATAATTCCATATTTAAATATGAATTTAAGCATATTTTGGCTATAAGCAATAATCAGACAGTTGACGCTGAAGCACAGACATTGTTAAGTGAAAAAAAGTTAGCCAAATTCTAAATTTCAGATTACGGAAGCTCTATTCTCTGTTCCCGAATTTATCGCTGAGTAAAATTCCACGAACCGACTGCACACAACAAATATGCCTGCGTGAATTCACAAAATGTACCCGTAATGTAACTCAACGATTTATGTTTCTTTATTAGTATTCAATAGCACCTCAAAGTTTTAAATAGGGTTCACGCAAGTTGGAATCCGTTTATTAATCGTTGACTGTACTCAGGTCACGAAACGGTATGTTCTTTTGTATAACGGGTATTGTGAGTAACATACATTACAATGTTCAGCGTGTTGAAATGTACTTAAGTCAAATATAGCGGGCCATAGTAGACGGTTATTCTTTACAGGGAAGCGTGCGATTTGGACGGTTGGTGATGGGGGAATACAAGGAAAATTAATTATATAAAATATCCCAACATTTTATTATTATTTTAGTCCACCTCTCATGGGCACTGACATCGTGAAATTCGAATTTAAATTGGAATTCGACAACAACAACAAACAAAACCAACAAACAAAAGAAGAATAAAAAGACACACCCACCCAAATAAGGACCTCAGAAAAGTAGAAAAATCCCTCTCTAAGTTATAAGAAACAGGTATTTGCACACTAATATAGATTTCAGAATGTAAATACCTATCACCGTTTGCTTGATATGTATTGTCTTTAGTCATATATCTCAATTTGTGGATATTCGTCAGTTGGTCTGAATAACTTCTACATGTCCGTATGTAAGTTTCTATCTCTATCGGCCTGTTTTCTGTATGTTTGTTTTGTTTCAAGTATCATTTCTTGTTTATGACTTAATGTACATGATTCCCGCGTTGGTAGCAGATGTAAACGTGACGAGCCGAATAAATGTCGTTCCATAAGCCGTTTCCTCTTTGTGTATCAGATGATTGCAAGGAATCGGTTTATGAGTCTATATTATGGGGCTACCTTTATATAGCAGTCCCCCAGCGCAGTTGTGTAGTCGTCAGTTCAGCGGCAAGTACTGCGTATTTCTTCGCAATGTAATAATGTTCAATGCTCAGTTTACTGTTAGATTCCATCTCGTGTAACATCGATATCGTCAACAAGAGAAATTATTACGTTGACAATTCTACCTCAATTTTTAAAGCAGTGATTTAAAATTAAAATTAAAGACGGTTGATTAGAGATTGAGGTTCATGACCTTTAACAGTTCGATCAACTGAAAAGCTAGTTTACGTTTCTTTTTCCAGAAAAATTATAAATGGTTTTCTATTTTTAAGTTTAACGTATTTGATTGAAAGTTGTTTTTATTAGCATTACCACAATTATGTTTATTGAGGTCACTTTTATATTTAAACACGGTGATGCGACTGAATAATAGAATTTTTGTTTAAAAAAAAGCTTGCATATTTCAAGGGAAAACCTAGTATAATCCACAGATATTATACAAATTATACGATGATATTACACACATTATATATATATATATATATATATATATATATATATATATATATATATATATATATATATATATATATATATATATATATATATATATATATTGTGAAGTGGCAAATTTTATGTCGATCTAACAAGAATACATTAGCTGAGACCAGACAACCATTAATTAGATTTATGGAGACAAGCGCGTATCATATCACCATACTACCGTGTACGGTAATGTCCTTTAGAGGGAGAATTCTGTTCCTAATTAAACATTTGTTTATACAGCAGCCAGGCGGATTAATTTAGGACAAGGAAAACTTCATTTTCATGGTAAAGTTGTCACAATTGAGAGAACGCAGAAACTCTGTTACTCAAACTACCAGGGTCAAGTTGACCCTGACTTTGGCGCCTTTGGAAAAAAGGGGGCAGAGATATTCGATTCTGATTGGTACGTTAAATGGGAGGGCGTGTTCCAACACAAAATTTCATAGGTTTTAATATCGCCCGCATCTAATTTTAATCAGTCTAAGCTTTTCCTGCAAGAGGAGACCCAAAAAGTAGGACTCCGAAAATTTGCAAGAAATTTCCGTAAAACAACTGGTGTCCAAAAAAGGGGGACGATTGTCGAAAGGAACCGACGAACTAATTTACCGATTAGAGGGAGAAACGTGACTGCAAAGGTAGTGTGACAATTCCATGTAATTTGTTTATGCCATATATAATGCTTTGCTGAAGTTATTTATTTGTATCTGCACGAATCTTTTTTCTACATTCGTATAATAATTTGCTTTATGAAGTATAACTGTGTTGAGTTTATGCATAGGAAGTTGTACATTAATCTTCTTTAGATAAGTTTGACGAATTGTTTGAATTTGTCGTCCTGTTTGCATAAGAATTATGTTCTAAGAATTTAATGCATTACATTAGTTAATATGATTTCAAGAATCCGTGTGAATTCGCCGAATTTAGAAGATTTCACGTATGATTAAGAATAAGTGTTTATTGACGGAAATGATCTAGTAATTGATTGACGTGATGTATCCTATTTATTCGCTGTGTATGTGGTAATGTGTAAGGTCAAGGCGTAACGAATTAGCCATTTGACTAACTAGGGTCATTATAGGACATGTGGAGTCGATTGATAGCCTTAGCGTTTGTTTAGCACTGATAGTGAAATCTGATAACGAGGGAGAATAATGAAGAATTAACCGTTTCATAAATAACGGGAAATTTAGGTTGTCTCTATTTATATTTATTTAAAAGGGAGAAAATAGCTCCAGAGACGTATAGAACGAATGAGGGATGTTATTCTGAGACCTATACGGAGAAGCATAGAGAAGAGTGCAGTGAGACATATAATCCTGTGACGCAACCCTGCGACGTATTAATCTCTGAAGAAGTATTTTGAGAGTGTCCTGAGACGGGTGGTAGAAAGTATCATCTCGAGATCCAAGGGGTCTGAACAGCGACAGAGGAAGCAAAAACAGACTGAGGACGAGCAGGTTATGAAATCATACAAGACGTTGACTTCGATTGTTCACTCGATCCTATGATGAACTAAATCTATCAGTAACAGATCGGCTATCTTATTTAGATCTATTTGCGTTTTCTTTGTATTTCGGTGAAAGTTAAATTTCTAAAAGCAGAGTACATTCCTGATGTAATGAATTTTCACAGTGTTTGTATGTAATTGATTAAATTGTTTGTTTACATGTACGGGGGCTCGTGTTGGTTTGTTCTATATACCTGCTCAGATCTCTATCTATTCCACCTATAAGTTTCACCACTTACATTTATATTTACTCGAACCGGGCAATAACATCGAGGGCGGTCAACCCCTAGATAACGAAAACCAAATACGGAGGGACATTCACTCCCCCCCGTGTAACATATATATATATATATATATATATATATATATATATATATATATATATATATATATATATATATAATTTTGTGCATAATTTTGTTATTTAGATGCAGGGAAGTTGCTAATATATCGCCGAAAAAAATATTGTATGGGAATAATGTATTCACCTGAAGAGCACCCATAAAGATGATGCGAAAGCGTTCACTCAAAGGAATAAAGCATGGATATTTTTCTGATCTATATATATATATATATATATATATATATATATATATA
The DNA here is from genome assembly GCA_028554795.2 of Sinohyriopsis cumingii. Taxonomy (NCBI): domain Eukaryota; kingdom Metazoa; phylum Mollusca; class Bivalvia; order Unionida; family Unionidae; genus Sinohyriopsis; species Sinohyriopsis cumingii. The sequence goes on from CM068824.1 coordinate 150,913,893, forward strand.
TATATATATATATATATATATATATATAGTGAAGTTCTATGTGACCCACTGTTATGCGTTGGGGTGGGATGCTCCCAGTATTTATTTGAATTACTGTGGAATTCCCACCCTGGCTCGTTTTTGTAGGAAGTGAAATTAGTGATAGAGAGAGGTAAAGCTCCGAGCCACCATTCAGCAATACCGACAATTAAATTAAGAACACAAGGTGAAATTCAAAGAATAACAATTTAATACAAACTAAACGATATTAATTTCTCAACCAATCTTCTTCCTCTCGACCATGTAACAACCTATTTCATCACGTGATTATAGGGTGAGATGGCTTTCCCCTGTACATGGTTTCTACTCATCTGTGTTTACTCCGCCGTTTCTTTTCCTCCTTCCGGCGTTCTCCGTACTCCGATTCTTCCTATCCTCTTCCCCTTTTTGTCTCCTTTTCTCCTCCTCCTGCTTTCTCTCTTTCTCCAGCAATTAGGCTTGTTCTCGGCCTACTGCCTTGTTCTATCCTGTCTCTCTGAGACTCGGGACTTGACTACCGGTAGTTCTGTCCCCAAAAGCTTCCTTTACGAAGCTTTCTGTCCTTGAATGTACCAAGGTTTTTCCCGCCAAATCACGAGTGGCTCCCGGAGTTATTGCTACAATTTGTCAGTACGATGCTTCACAATGACTAATGCGTTCCAAGCCCAAATGACTGTTAAAGTCTGGTTCGAATTGATGGCCCCACCCTTCCTCAGTTCTGGTTGGATATCAATTCTACCCCAGTCGGTCCAGTTAACAGACGAGCCTCAGGCCATCTGTCAAAGCGGGGAGATTTACAACAGCAACAAGGGCCCTTTGTTCTAGCACAAAGCTTCTAACGTCTACATGTTAGTTTTGACACCTAACGAAGAGAACTCTTGTACAAACACGAATCGCAACGACAGTGCAGGGCGCTAACCCATTCCTTTGTTCCTGACTTACGTAATCGAGGGCAGGCAAACGTGACACACACACACACACACACACACACACACAAGGGCCCTTATATATCTGTGTCTGTGTCTGTGTGTGTCTGTGCGTGTGTGTGTGTGTATGCCATGCGTAAGGTCACTACTGTTTGTTTTGTATTTGTTAATTTTAGAAAATTATAAGCAGAAGTTCTAGCGATCTAATGTAGTTCAAGACTTTAAGGCTAAAGAGTTTAAATAAACGTAAAACTATGCATCGTCCACCAGTTTAAAATCACCCCGTTACTTACCATGTGCCAATTAAGCAGTGGATTCGAGATTTGAAATATCGGACGCGTTGGCAGCAGCGAGTTCGATATTTGAAAAATCTGTCTTACAAGTTCATCAAAAGAAGATTAAAAAATTTAACCTTTGCTTCGACAAAGAATATCTCTAGAAAGCAACAAGCAAATCGGAACTTCGTCAATAAAACTAAATCATAATCGTCATCTATCATGTTCCCTCTTACGCATTTTAAAAGATATTACCGAAACAGTATGCTTGGGATTGCACCATACAGCAGCAACCGTATAGTTTGGCAAATAACTCACACACATGTCTGCTCATCTGCACATGGCGCTATCGCTTGGTAGAAATGTGCCGAGCTTGGTACAGTAATTTTCCATATGGCAGAAGATTTTACCTTTTTGAACCATAGCGATTTCAGTCCGTCATAAAAGCAAAGGAATAAATTACAAGATATTAGCAACTATAATTTTCTTCTTAATTTTTATCCCATGATAAATTGCAAAGGCGTTAACATTGTCGTATGATGTCACTACTCCTTTATGATCCGCTACCGTATAAAGCAACCAAATAAATTTTGATGTGAGAATTGTTCGTGTAATCAGCACAAAAAGAAAATAAGGATAACAAAAGTTGAAAAGTTGGGGAAAATGTTTCATTTGTCCACTGTTTTTTAGTTACACATGACACTGAAAATGAAAAACGTGTAAAAACAATGAAAAATGATATTTATTCGAAAAACTAGATATTTCATCTGCGATAAATTTATGAGATATCTCACCGAGTTTCGGTTTCCAACCTAGACAAAAATCACGCGTCGAGCAGGCCAGTCCCAATTATCCTGACCAATAAAACTACCTGTCCGACTTTATAATTCAGTGAAATATCGTAAGCTTGGCAACTCGCATAGCCGACCTCTCAAAGAATATTTTGATGCAAGTCATCATTTTAAAGTGACAAGCTGATAATTGGCAATGACACAATTTATCTGTTACAGATGTGTTTGGAAACAAGGGACACTTGCCTCTAATTATTAACTACTTGGATATCTCAAATAGCAGGATCGATGTATTGAAACATCTACAACCAACGAGAGCTTTTTATAATCTACTTTTTGTGTAGTAATTACGGGAGGCCTATGATAGATGTAGAAAGTCGATTATTTCCTCGGGTGAATTAGTGATTTCACTCTAAGACCCCACCTCCAGTGGATTAGACCAATTAAGTATTGTCACCTGGTTTAATCATACACACATATAATGTACTTATATATACTGATAGTCCTCAGGACATGGACACTGGTTGAACAAATTTTGAACTGTTCTTAACACTGATGATGTGGAATGTGTACGGGTTGCTTTAGTATTTACATGTTTTTACCGCTGAGTATTGTGAGGGTTACAGCGTTTATTGCTTTGTGGTGGTGGAATTATTGAAGTATTTGGAGTTACAAATAAAGATGCTGGTGCTAATGCTGATGAAGTACGACCTCCTGCTACAGATAATATCATACGTTAGGCTGACGCTGTTCTTCGTGAGAAGCTAAACAAATCTTGAGGAGGTTGCAGCGTTTACCATACATTCTCAATGTACTCTGGGAAGTCATCCAAGCGTTCTAATGAGTAGGTTGTTAGTGGATACACCCTATAATCTTTTGCGGCCGGTGGAAGGTGTGTGTGTGTGTGTGTGTGTGTGTGTGTGTGTGTGTGTGGGTGTGATGTGTTTTCTGCAAACAAGATAAGCAACACGATTCCATGCTGAGGGTAATGCCATGCTTTCATGGACCGAACGGCAATGTCTGCGATGCTGCAGAATCTGTTGCTTTTTTCGTTTCCGTCGCGGCTCTTACTGCGTGCTCGGGTGCCCAAAAGTCTCCCGGTAGCACTATGGCGTATAGAAAGTGTATAAAAGCGGACAGCGTTACCATTTGTGCATGGCGAGGATTATTTAGATAATTATAATGCCTTACCATTGAGGATCAAAGCAAGATATTGTTGTCACAGCTGTTGCAGCTATTCTTTTGCTTCAGTCGTTCAGACGATATCCGTCATTTTCGCTTCCACTGTTCCAACGGACACCACGCATTTCACATCTGATTGAAATTTTCAGCGAGACTTTGCTTCATCTCCCCGCGTACTTCGGTCTTTCCTTTGTCTATCAGCTTTGTATTTATTTCTATCTTCTTTAAGGCAACTGTGTCTGCTTTCAAACGAATGTTTAGGTTTTGTTTGTGTCATTTTCGTACTCATTTAGAATGGGTTTGAGTTCATCTTCGAAATTGTGTTGTCTGAAAGCGACTTTGATGTGTGGTTCGAGATAATATTATGTTCTGATTCTGCGCAGATACCGATGTGGTTATGCAGTTTTAGCTTTTATGGCTAATGGTATGGTGGTAAATATGCCAAAGACCACATTATATAATAGAATTGGAACAGCGACTAAAATGCCTGGACTGGTCAACGCGATAGCTATCCCGTTTCCGAAGAGATCCATGCACAGGGATGCCAGTATTTTGTATATTCTATCAATAATATTAAGAGGCAGTTGGTGCTTTGTGTCCTTGCTATGCCGTCCCTGAGTTTCAACACGCATTTAGTCTTCAAGTTTGCATCCCTGAGTTTCAACACGCATTGAGTCTTCAAGTTTGCATATCCTTTACAGGCAAACATCATTTGGGGTCTATGAGATTTGGTTATAGCGGTTATGTAAATCTTCTATCAGCAGCTTAATATAAAGGTTTAATTTCTTGGAGGGTTGGGGTGGGTGAGTTGGAGGGTTAGTTCCTATGCGGACATGCACCCCTATCCTATTCACGTGACAGACTTGCACGACGGTCAATTGTTGAAAGAAAATGACAGCTGGCTCAATATCTATATGTGCTCAAATGGCACGAATTGTAAGACGTCATCGAACACGTACGTCAAGAGTCAGCACGCGTGTAACCATAGGACTCACCTCTAAAGGAATAACATTGTTGTCCACAGTCACTGAGGATGTCCAATTACACTTGTGTAAGCATTTATGCATGTATTAGAGCCTACCGATAGTATTGTCACAAGTACTTCCCTTTAATAACGACGTAACACATAAGGTCGTGGTCTTTAACTTTACAGATGCACACAGAGAGAGAGAGAGAGAGAGAGAGAGAGAGAGAGATTAGCTGACACAAGCAATAAGCACTTTCTACCTTTTCAGTACAAATTCAAGTTAACTTTGCCGTTTGATGTGGCATCAGTGTTCACTATAACCTCTTGCCAGCTAGTTCCACTTCCGGAAACGTCAAGATCTGCTTGAGATGGCACACAGCTTGTATCGGCTCCATATATACTACCAAGTGAGAAGGATGCTTTATGGGCCAAACTGGGTGGAACGCGCTTGAGAACAGCATGGACTTGGTTACCTACAAGCACTTTTGCAACATATTTAAGGTGGGCAAAAGCTCGGCTTGGAAGCAGAAGCACAGCAAAACAAAGGCCTGGGTAAGATGCTCAGCTATAGTATCTGTGATGGTACAGGGGACCTAACGTGTATACATTTCATCATTTTCATAAGGCAGCGAAGCTAAGCACGCTTTTGAGTATTTTATGCCTGACAAGTCGCAAGACTTTACCGAAACTGAGATCGAGCGTCTCAGTAAACTTATTCTGGTATACGTGTCGGCAGTCCTGTGCACACAAACCGAAATGCTTACCTCGATAGCTGGCACAAGACATGTCTTTAGTTTACGAAAACAGAATATTGCATACGTAGAATACATGGTCAACCAAGCTGAAAATGCCCTCAATCTGTTAATTAAGTATCAGTCATGTTCGTACACGCAGTAATCAAATTATAATTATACCGTTGAGGGCGGCCTCTAAATGTTCGCAGCTGACATTGAGCTTAAAGTTGACAATAATGAGGGATACAACAGCAGTGTTTTATTGCGGAAAACAACGTTGCGATAAGCACACATGTTGACATTATTTCGATACGGATGCCCGTACATCTGCCCACTGTTCAGGGGCTTATTCAATAGCAAAGTATGCCCCAACAACCGAAGCCAAAGAAATCGGCTTTGACCCGCTCGCGCAAGCAGCGATGGCACAAACCAGCACCATGCAAAAAATACAGGATGTGAAAAAGCCGAAGATCATAAAACCAATAAGATGGCATTATTCGTCATGGTGGAGCTCATAATCGTCTGGTTGAGCATCTAACTTTCACGCTTGTCTGTTGTCGCAGACAAACGTAAGTGGATAGTAGAAAAGACCGCTTTCGTAATAACAGTCCTTTATAAGAACAACAATAATTCAGGGTGAATCCGTCGCCACTTTTCTGCTAGCGTATTAAGCACTCTACCAAGCCATTCCAGATGCTTTTGTATCCGTTCTTTTGCTTTTGTGGGATGGGGGGGGGGGGGAGCTGTCTGTGTGCGGCCTTCACCCGTGACTGACTGAAAATATAATCGTACTTATTCGCCATCCCCAGTACTGTGAGAATTGAGGCGACAGCGAAAGAATTTTCTCAGTGTCTATGCTAGGGTTGTTTTCCGATTGAGAATTCTGTGATGGTCTGCGTGATTCGGCTAGACCGGGTGCAGCTGGCATGATAATCAACAGATGTATTAAAAGCAAAAAAGATGTAAATAAAACAACAAACGATGAGTGCGACTTCGAATCTGAAGCAGGTGCATTCTGAAAGCCGGGACCATCGCAGGACGTGATGCGGGTCGCTAAGGTTAAAATCCTAGTAGAGTTACCACAGTTAAATAAACATCCTGCGACTATCACTAAACAGACTTAAGGGCTGGAAAAACATAGACCGATGTGAACAGCAACGCGAGATTAATATAACACGATGCCATCTTATTATGTTCCATGGGTATAACTAACTTTGGTGGCTGGCCTTATGCATGCCTTTTTTTTCCCGCCGGTTCATCTTCAAAAAAAAAAAAAAAAAAAAAAAAAAAAGGTGTAGCGGGCAACTGGGACAGCAGGGAACGACGAAACGACAATCAACAAACGATTGTAACCTTTAGCTTGGCATTGTCGTTTCAGTGCTATTTACAATGAATCCCAGAAATCTGTAATGAAATCTGTTGCTATCTCTGGTGGCACTTGAGACTTGAAATCTTTAAATTTCACCCTGTAGGTGTAAGCAGTTGTTCTAAATTTTCTGAAGCCGTTATTTGGTCTCTCGAGTGCGAAAATAACCTTTAGGAGCTACTGAACACCATTTTCGGGGTGGATCTTGAATCGCTTGGTGTTGTGGCAGAGATAAAGGTAGAGTGTGTTGGTCCAGTCTAACTCATGTCATCTTCGAAACCACTGGCAGGCACTTGTGCTTACACCTCAGTTAGTATTTGATGCGACTCCGAAAAGTCGTCGTTGTCTCATGGTTTCCTCCTCTGGTTTGTTCTTAGCAAAATTTAGTCGTTTCATCTTGATTCAATACTTTTATCTGACTTTGTCTTATCCACTCTCTCCCTATATATAGAGAGAGCTCCTTCCACCAAGAGTTTATATTCATCCAGCTTTCAGACTGAAAAAGATGGAAGTCAAAACAGATCATCCTTCTCGTCAGAGATTTAAAGAGTCATTCAAAAGTCTACTTCCAACAAGACCACAGTCTACTCCACTTGAGACATAGGTCAAGGTAACAGCAATGTCTGTAAAGATAAAGAATATCGGGCCAGGGCCAGATGCTGTGGTGGTAGGTGGATTGGTGGTTTCCAGGGTGTCCGCCCCACCCTATTACAGACACACACACAAACGTAAAATCACTTGTCACTTGAAATTTGACTATTCTTGTATGCTTGCGGTATTGTTAGGTATTATGCACGCTTTGGGTAAATAGACACATAGACTTTTGGTTTGGCGCCTTCAGCCTCAAGAAAAACGAAAGACAAGAGAGACAAATGTTAAGATTCCTGTTATTATTGTTAGGAAAAAAGACAAAGATATTCAGATTGTCTCAAGAAGAGAGAGAGAGAGAGAGAGAGAGAGGACTATGCAATTTGCATTGTGCTTCTTATTCAAAGAGAATATGCCGATGAAAAATGACTCTTTGTATTGATTTATTTTACAACTTTTAGCATGGATAAGATACTTAAACACGCCTGCACAAGCGAGTCGTGTGAATGGATCTAAGTTTTACTTGATTTGTCAATCAATGAATAAAAATGTCAGATATCGTTCTATCGTAATTCAAACAGACTAAAGGCTATCTGGTCAAGGTAAACATGGCAGACCATAAACAAACCTAGTTTCACAAAATTAATGTACTTCCTACTGGTATTTCATCACTGATTCCCATTAACATTACACGAGACATATCAGTTCTGTTCTCGTCTCAATTGCACAAATGAATGTATGAAATTCATTATATGATTTAACTACGTTATTCTCAGCGAATACACACATTCAAGTCGTTAGCATACATGATATGATCTAAGATCGGCGAATTCAAACGGATTCTCTTAACTCATATCAATTAAAGTAATGCATGAAATTCCTCGATTCCTATAACAATCAAGACGACAAATTCAAACAGTTCGTCAAACTTATATAAAGAAGATCATTGTACGAATTCAGATAGATGGACTCACAGTTACACTCATATCGAGAATATTGATCTACGGATTTAAACAAATAAATTCATGCAAATCAGTATACTGGTATCAACAAATTACATGAAATCGACACAAATACCTTGTGCTTTCAAGATTTGTTCGCTTCTACCGCCTAATTGTGTCAGTTGACTAACAAGACATCCGGTCGCTTTGACCAATGTTTTACGAGAGAATTTCTTCCAAATTCAATCTCGGAGTGCCTTAATTTTTCACTCTTGCAGGAAAGATATATATATATATATATATATATATATATATATATATATATATATATATATATATATATATATATATATATATATATATGTGTGTGTGTGTGTGTGTGTGTGTGTGTGTGTGTGCGCGCGTGTGTGTGTTATAAATGGATGATAAAATAAAAAAAGTAATTTAGATAGCCCAAGCCCATGAGGATGACGGTGGGGCTACATCGTTAAGTCAAATGGGCCAAACTCGCCGTTTACATCTATACGCCGTATGGCAGCCTGGTACCCTAGCATCTCATGATGCTTCGCACAGGCTCAAAAGTCGAGTGGATACGTAAAAGTGTCTAGAATTATGTTAGTTTCTAATAAAGAAATCATTACAAGACCGCTATAACTTCAGCTTTATGCTTTCATTATTGTTAATGTAGTCGACAAGACGAGCCTGCTTGCTGTCTTTGCTCGTCTGAGTTTCTATGCCTTATAATTTTTAGGAGAGATGTGTGATTCAGTTCTTCTTGACAAGATACATTATATATTATTTTATATATAATTTCTAAGGTATCTCATAAACTCTGTGCGATAATTTCTAATATTTATTTTAAATTATAAACTCTGTGCGATAGCTTATAAACTATTAAATAAAGCTTGTGTACTTTATATCATCAGTGCAGGATTACCCATTCAGCACACTAAGGACACCAGCCTAACAGGAGCACCAGAAAAATTTAAAATTGTTGATGATAAGATTGAATGAATTATATATGACCATTTCGATCTGCACGTACGAGTATTTTGATTTGGAATGATGGCAGCACTGGTATTTTCTCACCTTTTTAGCTTTTAATAGTGTCTTTCTGTGTGTGTGTGTGTGTGTGTGTGTGTGTGTGGAAATGACAACAATATTTTCAGTACTTAGGGTTCTGGACGGCCCTAATCCAACGCTGCATATCATATTTTATAAGATTTATTAAACAAACACTGTTATTCATCAGCGGAGGGCTCTTAGCCGACTATTAGGATATTAGTTGCACAATCGTCGAAACCAGGAAATGTTGTGTAATTGCCATAAATACATTCATATTTATTTTTTATCAAAAAGAAAAAAAAATGATTTTCTGGTTTTGCCATTATTGTTATGGTGTGTTCGTCTGGGGGGTGTTTGTTGTCTTTGAAATTCAGGATATTAATTAATTATTTTTTATAATATTTTATTGCAAGTTCAATTAAACAATAATGTTAGTTCTAAATCGTGTTATTCTCAGAATAATTCCGAAAACAAAATAAGAATTTTTATCCGTCAGAATTAGCCCTAACACTGATAAAATTTCCCGCCAGGGAGGAACGGAAACGGACACCGCCGGAAATTTATACGACGATAGGGCGCACTTTTCAAGATGATATGGCTTTAATTTTAGAGAGTGTTTGTACGGGAAAAATATCTCCTGAGCATGTTGTTTCCTGGATAAAAGGAAATATTGACAAAAGAGATGTAAGTCAGGGATGGGATATTTTTTTTGCGGGGGGAGAGGTATTGTGTATATGTGGAGGCTGTGTCACCTGTTTTCGGAAGCCTTCCATCACATCAGAATTATTCTGAGAATAACAAGATTTAGAACTAACATTACTATTTTTGGCTATAACGTAACAAAATTGTATTTCTCCCATGTCAGTATTGTTTTATTTGCTCAATGTAGTTCTTCAAGACTTACTTAGTTCACACATTCATGACTTGTTCCTTTCGTTAGCAGGCGTAGTTAGCAACAGGGGGCGCATTTTCAAGAATGTTAGAATACATAAAAATGGAATGTTTTCTGCATAATTCGAGTATGTTCAGTCTAAAAATGAACTTATCTTTATGATATCTATTAAGATAAATTCACAGGAAGCATTAAAACACATGTAACTTCCACCATTTTTAATATTGGTTTTGGTCACTTTATGCAAAATCTTGACCTCATTTTATTTCAAGCTTACGTTTGCACATTTCTTACATATGGGTGTATATAAATGTTGTGTGTATATAAATGTTGGGTGAACATTCAGCCATACAAATATTAGACTTTTTCTATGTTCCAGGTACTTTTCTGTGCCTTTTTATGAAGTGCCCCCACCCCCAAAATCTTTGTATGAAATAATATATTCTTGAGTCATACACGTTGAAATTATATGTTCCTCTTAAAATGTAATGGTTTATGCATACTTTTTTGTGCAGAATTCAAAATTGAACTCGCCTTTATGATATTGTTTCAGATGAATTCACAGCATGCACTCAAACACATGAACCATTCACCATTTTAATATTGAACTTTGGTCATTTTTTTCAAAATTGTGACCTCTTTGCTATTTCAAGTTGAAATTTGCATGTTTCTTACATATGGTAATATAGAAATGTTTTTGAAACATTCAGCTTTAACAATAAATATTTCGTTGTTTTGGGTACTTCTGAAGCCTTTTTTGTGCCTTGTTTAAGTGCCCTCCCCTAATCGTTTTTTTTTCTTCATAAAATACCTCAATGACGAGTCATACATAAGTTGAAATTATATCTTACTCTTACAATAGTGCATAATTGTTACAATATTCTTGTACATATATATGTTCATCTGAAATTACAATTTAGTAAACAACAACAGCCACTTTAGAATTAAATTATGATAAGACAGTTTTGGGCAACTTTTATATCTTTAAAATTAATAACAAAAATGAAACAAATAGATAATAACTTACATTGAATATTTCCAGAGTTCTGCAAAAGATGTCAGTGACATGGACAAAATTTTTGAAAACTTCCTCACTAACTTTTTCATACTGCTCAGATTTTCCACTATTTTATTATTACAGTAAATCTGCATTACTATGGAATAAATTGTGGATACAATGCAACATTAAAATTTGGATGTCAATTTTGTTAATACTTTCCTTATAATTCTGATCAGTTTCGAGCAGTATTAAACTGTGATATCAGAGAGTGTGAGAGATGGAACTGGCACTGAGTTCTCACAAAATATTCATGATTATTTTTTGGTACAAATCGATTGTTTGTTCTTTATATTGTCAGTATTCGAAATAGATTGATATTGCTATGAATTGGTTTTCTTTTCTTCAAAATAATTTAAATCTTACTTCTTTGTGCCCATACTAAACATGAAAATTTTAAATCTAATAGGACTACCAATGCCTTTAGATATCACCCATCGATTGTAAACACAAGTCCAAGTCTTAGCTAGAAAATACGTTACACATCAAAAATTGTACCCAACGTTTTTTTCACATTTAGTACAATAAATGAAAACATGCGTTTAATCTGATTAATTGGTATAAATGTCAGCTTTTGTCATAAAATGAGTTTCTGTGTGTTTTTGAACTTCATTTGTGCTGTATTGTTGCCTTTATTTACATTTATATGGCCCCACTTGCCAGGAAGAGTTACTGTTCTTGCTAGCATAAGTGACCTATTAAAAGATGTAATTCTGTGGTTTTATGCAAATATCCTAATATATTGTAGCATTATTTTTGTAAAATGATCTCCTAAGTATTTAAAAAGTAGTCGTAGCTGAGTATATGTATTCTTTTATTTTTAATGCATTTACGCTAAATATAAATACACCACTCCCTCGATAACTCGCGCACATCAGGGTCCAGAAACATCGACCACACTATAAGTGAGGCGTGAGTTATCGAGGGACCTATAAAATAAGCCCAAAACCAATAAAGTAATTGACGACATAACGGAAAAATAAGTCCGGGGGGGGGGGGGTAGGCAGATTATACTGTTGAATACTCACTTTATAATCGTTCTGAGATTAACTGTGAATAAATATCTCTTCATAACGGTGTACTTTATTATTTCCTTATAGGACAACATTAATTTCAGGATAAATTACAGTATATTGAGGCGATCATCGAAAACATTATTCCACGTGGTTTCCATTCTCTTAACATGTGTACCACTTTACACATTGTGTACTACGTCACTAATTTTTATGTTGAATTGGATACATTATAGTTTTATTGTTTGATCCAAATTAGACGTTTTTTATATACAAAAGATCGACTTTTTTCGAGAAACAGTGTCAATTGAACGATAGATAGATATATAGATTTGAATGCGATAGAAGTAAAATGGAAAACAAAAAAAACAAGGGTTAATCAGTACTAACATATTTAATTGGTCTACAAATTTAAAACAATGTAAATTAGAACAAGTTAATACTTGCCGTTTGTACCACGCTTGACAAATATCAATTCACTTGTTGAAAATATCAGTAAATTTTTTTTGTGTGTGTTACTCCGAGCAAAATCCCTCAGATTTCTCAACTGCATGAGCTTTACGTAGTCAACATTTTGGGTCTCCAGCCACTTTACGGCAATATCAAAATATTTTATTGCTTCCTGTGCAGAGGGGTGGGGGGTGCAACATCTGCGTCTGCATCACTTTCAACACTTGTGTTACTCCAGTTAGAATCATCTTCTGCTGCAAATTTGTTCGTTATAGAATTAATTATAGTTTCATCTGACATGTATTCGGCTGTGGGGCAATCATTGTCAGCACAAATCCACTCCTCCACATCATGAAGAGAAACGCCCATCTCAGGACCATGAGTCTGTACGAATTTCTCCCAAACATCTTCGGCATTAATGACATCAGTTTCACTGAAACATTCGAAGTCACTATCATCGTCGTTGTCTCTGTTACTGTTTTGCTTTACGTCAAAGGCAGTTCCAAGACCCTTAATCCAGCACCCCAGGTCTCTTGTAATCGATTTTTTTTTTTAATGCAACAAACAATTCCCCAAGTTGTTGATCAAAACAAAGCCGGCATGTAATTAGGTTCTCACAGAAGCACTCACGGGTTTTGATGTGACGGTCGATTGACTCTTTTCATGTTTTCAATGAACAGAATATGTTGTGATTATAATGTTTACACTGAAACAGAATTAAAGGATTAGAACGTGACTTTCACACAGGAAGACGTTTAATTGGTGTTTATTTCATTCTCTGTTGCCACCTGTTAGCATTTACCAGAAGTTTTCATTGATCGCTATTTCACCAGACTGTTCATTTACAGTATACTGACAACTATTTATCATAAAAACTTACATAATATATGATATCTTGAAACAGAGGTCTCGCTAGGATTTTAAAACTGGGTCTTTCTGCCTCTGAATTCAATCACTAAATATCAGTACATTTTCTCACTCGGCCACCAGTCAAAGCCTTTGAACTAGCTGCCTAGCTGTTGTATCATGTTTTTTTTTTGTTTTTTTAATGTACTCTTATAAAATGGCAACAGTACATCAAAGAGTCTTTCAGTCACTGAATTCTGTCATTGTAAATATCAGCACAGTTAACTGATCAACACATTTTCCCACAAAGCAGGTGGCTGAAACAGGACCAGCAAATCTTTGAATTTTCCCACGCACCTGTTACATGTGTACGGAGGACTCCTGCCACAGTGATTTTCTGCGTCCCAGATCAAAAATTGGCGTCCAAATACGGGTAATTAAGCGTTTTCGAGATCTGAAATTAATTCTTCTTTAGAACTTGCAAATTTCAAAATATATTTTTACGGGCATTAATCACCATTTTCGATGATAAAACAAGCAATGTATCAAGGTTTAATTTATCAATTCTTATTGTAATTTTTTCATGTTCAGCATATTTTAAAGATATTTTAAATACATTTTCTCTGGAAAAAATCGGGAGCCAAGACGGACACCACGTTATAAGCGAAATTGCGAGTTATTTGGGCGCGAGTTATCGAGGGAACGGTGTAGTCGACCTTTAAACCATGAATACATTTGGATGTAATAATGTCGATTTTTTACATCAGAAAGTGGTGAAAGTACCTGGGGTAACGAGGTTGACATTTTTAGAAAATCTCTTGATTGCAAGCACCGTCTAGCTTTGTCTTCAATGGCTAGTGTAGTCCTGCAATGTAATATGTCTCCCCAGATTTTGATTATTAAGTTGCTGTCTTACTACCTAAATAATGGCACTGTATAGCCTGTTCCAAGGTTGACTAAGATCAGAATGAGTATCAAAATTTCAGGAATATCTTATACACTTTGATACTTTTCTACAAATTCATTTTGTTTTTGATGGGATTTTTCCTTATAAAATCAGATCATCACACAAGCGATATGGACTTATTATAAAGTTCCGTTAACCTGCATTTCCGTTGGCTGGAATATGATGGACAAAATCAGTTAAAAGGATGATTAGTATCTTGAACAAAACGAAGTGATCTAGATACTTTCTTCACTATTAATATATTTTATATCTGTTTCATTAAAGAAAGATACTTCAACTTAGCCTGATTTAGTTTTTCACAGCTTCTATCTTATTCCAGGCAGCTGAAATGTAGGTTACAGGAACTTGAAAACAGATGACATGAGAACATTCCTTGCAAGTCCATTATTTAGGCAGTAAGATGTTGCACTGCCAATATAAATATAAGTGTGGTGTCTAACATTATAGGACTAGGGTATGGACTGAGTACTTCCCACTATTGTCCTAACTGTTACAGGATTTGGAGTCTGGTTACTAGGCTCAGACTAGGGAAGGGTATCAGATTGGTAACTACCCCCTTTCTATTATCCCAGCTAATCGCTATGAGATGTGAGCCATCAGCCTTAGATTCATTGGTCTGTATCCAGGGTTGGTGCTGGCTTTTAAAAAGATGTTGCCCCAACCTCAATATTTTGTGGCCAATTTAATTTTTTTTTTTACCATTTTCATAGTACAGTAATATCCATTTATCTTGACATCCTGGCGACCAAGGTAATATTGTAGACATAAGCAGATGTTTAGATATGTGGGGAAAGGGGGCTGAAAATAAATTGAAATTTTGCATACAAGTGAAATTTTGAAGAGATAACCTGTCATCACCTACTAGGATTTACACAGAGGAAAGAATGGAAATTTTGTTGAAATGAAGACAACTAGTCTGAAAAACACATATATATTGACAACTTACATTTGTGTAGTACGCTCCACAGCGTGTTAAATAATGTACATGCATATGAAAAATTCATGAATTCAAGTATTAGATCATCTATGTTAGAAAAATCATATATCAGTCAAATCCAGTTAGAAAATGCAACTAAAATGTATATATCTAACAACAGTAGTCCTTGTTTGATCTATATCCCATAGTCAACAAACATGTTTCACAAAACAGTTCACTCTGATATTTATTATCCTAGTAGCATGTGGCTGTATAGTTGTTTATGTGCTACATAACAATGTTATTATATTGTTTGGCCTAGTATTTGGTCAGCCGGAGTCAACTACAATGATGCAGAGGCTACCAAGCAGTTAAGCCTATTCATCAGGAAATGAAAACATGAAGAAATTAAAGTTTAACATTCTTGCGAGATGTTCCATCTTCATTTAACTTGACTGCCAGATATGTATAGTTTAAAAATATTGGAATTTTAATTTGGGTTTTACGACGCCATTGGTAAGCATGAACTTTTTTGTTACAAACATGAAACTATCACGGCACAATAAATATGTTCCAATCACTATGAAAAATGAAGCAATGCTTTTATTTAAGTTTCTTGCTGACTTCCTTTGATCAAAGGTCTTTGGCTTGCTTTGGTGAAGAATCATGTGTTATTGATGACGCTGCTAAAGGTCGTCTTTAAAATGCCAGATGAGTGCCAGTTTGTTATTGCTGTGGCAACATGAAATAATTGTAAAACAATGATAGAGACAGAATATTTTTTCATTTGCTTAGTATATATATATATATATATATATATATATATATATATATATATATATATATATATATATATATGTATATATATAACAATCGATGCTTCAGAGGTAATCAGTTTTCTATCAAGTTTCAGCAAAACTATTTTGTCTGGTACATTTTCCAAAAACAAAATTGCCATTATCTGGTAGATTGTAGTCGTTCCAGTTCTCGTCATCAGTGTTGGTTGATTGTAGTTAGTCAGGTAGCATGGCTATTTG